>CM053786.1:223980770-224700770 GCA_028749045.1 Cupressus sempervirens | reverse complement strand
TAGGTCATCTCAAAGTACATAAAGTAAAAGCATCAAATATCCCTCAAATCAAAATAGACAAGGTACAGACTAAAAATACGAGAGGCACTACTCCCCCCCACACTAGCACAAGCTTGCTCCTAGAAGTTGGCAAAAAGATAGCAGTACAATCCCTTCAATTGTGTAGTATCCTCCCAAGTCATAGAGGTCTCATCTCTCGGGTCCCATTGGACCTTACCTGCTCTATGTCTTGACCTCGTAAAGTCAGCCTCTATTGTTGTAGGATACGAATGGGCTCTAAAGTAAGTTGCTTGTCCACTACCTATAAAACATCCCAATCAAGAACATGGGTCATGTTTGGAATATACTGCCTCAAAACAGAAACATGAAAGACATCGTGGATGTAGGATAGACTAGGTGGCAATGCTAGTTGATAAGAAATAGGACCAATCCTCTTGAGGATCTCAAAAGGTTTGACAAAATGTGGTACCAACTTAGAGCCTTTCCCATAATGGATGGGGCTCTTCCTCTAGTGCACTCTCAAAAACACCCTATCACCAACAAAAAAGTAACGATCCAACCTATGGGCATCTGCATACTTCTTCTTCTTATCTTGAGCAGTAACCAAATGCTTCCTAATGTGAACAACATGCTGTTCCATATCCTAAAGCATATCTAGACCCAAAAGAACTTAGTCCTCTAAGAAATCCCAACTCAAAGGGGTACAACACGGTCTACCATACAAGGCTTGAAAAGGTGACATGCCAAGAGAAATATGATACCCATTATTGTATGCAAACTCAACAAGGTACAAATAGTCCTCCCACTTCACCTACATGTCCATAACATACATGCAAAGCATATCCTCTAGAACCTAATTCACTCTCTTAGTTTGACCATCGGTCTCTAGGTGATAAGTTGAACTAAAATTAAGCTACATGCCCAAAGCATTCTGGAGAGACGTCTATAGTGTAGAACTAAACATTGGATCTCTATCTGAAATAATCCAATGAGGGATCCCATGCAAATGTACAATATCTTTGAAGAAAACATGTGCTATAGAAGAAGTTGTGTAGGATGCTCTCATGGGTGAAAAGTGTGCTACCTTGGACAATTTGTCCACTATCACCATGATACAATAGTGTCTTTATGATGACATAGGCAACCCTATGATAAAATCAATGGATATCACATCCCATTTCCACTCTGGATTGGTATGTGGCTGCAAAAGACCCACTGGATGATGATGCTCTACCTTCACTCTCTAGCACTCAAGACATGTAGCAACAAAATTGGCAACATCGCATCTCATCCCCACCCAAAAGTAGAGTTGTTTGAGATCTGTATGTATCTTCTTAACATCGAGATGTGTAGAATACAATGCATGATGCACTTCTGACAAAACCAAGGTACACAGATCTCTCGACATAGGCACATAGATACGCCCTAAATGTTGCAATAGTCCATTGGACTCAAGAAAATAACCTAAAAATCTCCCCTCAAGGGTACACCCTAACTCGATTTCCACCCTCACCTCCTAATACTAAGTGTCACTAGGCAAAGCCTCCAATATACGGCCTCACAAATCCACTCCCAATGACATCATTGATACCTCATGTTGCTTCCTACTCAAAGCATACACAATGATATTCTCCTTCCTTTTGATGTAATGAACATCAAAGTCATACTCGCACAAGAAATCCATCCAATAACACTGTCGTGCATTCAGGTTTGGCTAAGTAAAGATGTACTGCAAGCTCCTATGATTGCTATGCAACTCAAACCTATGTCCCAAAAGAAAATGGCTCCAACGAAAAAGGCCATACACTATGACCACAGGTTCCAAATCATTAGTGGGGTAGTTAAGTTCATGGTCCTTGAGTTTCTTGGACTCATATGCAATCACTCAACCATCCTACATCAACACTACACCCATGCCTTCCAACAAAGCATCTGTGTAAACCATAAAATTGCCTATATGATTAGGCACTACAAGGACTGGTGTACTGGTCAAACATTCCTTAAGAGCATTAAATGTTACTTCACACTAGTCTAACCAAACATACTTCTTCCCTTTCCTCTGAAGTGAAGTGATGGGATGAGCTACATGTGAGAAATCCTTCACAAAGTGACAGTAGTAACCTACCAATCCCATAAAAATACAAACTTCTAAGACATTAGCAGGTACCAACCAATCCATATACCACGAATCTTTTTTGGATCCACTGCAATTCCATCACCAATGATGATGTGTCTCAAATAATTCACCTCTAATTGGAAGAACCCACATTTACTCAAGTTGTCATACAACTGATGGTGTCTCAAGCACTGCAATACTTGACATAAATGGACTTCATGCTCCTCCATAGTCTTTGAATAGATCAATATGTCATCTAGGAATACAATGACACACTAATTGAGGTAAGTGTGAAATACACCATTCATCAAACTCATAAATATTGATGGCACATTGGTTAACCCAAAGGGTACAACCATGAACTCATAATGCCCATACCATGTACGAAAAGCTATTTGATGAATCTCATCCTCTTGGATACGAAGTTAATGGTATCCTAACTTTAGATCAATCTTTGAGAACACTCTTGCTCCCTTCATCTGATCAAACAAGTCATTTATCCTTGGTAAAGGATAATGGTTCTTCATCGTCACTTTATTCAACTATTGGTAATCAATGCACAAATGCAAAGAACCATCCTTCTTCTTCATAAAGATGATTGGTGCACCCACGGGGATACACTAGGATGAATATAGCCCTTGGCCAAAAATTCCTCCAAATGCAATTTGAGCTCACTCAACTCTTGAATAGTCATGCAGTAGCGAGCTCGTGAAATCAGCTCTACTCCTGGTGCAAGATCAATTCAAAAATTAGTCTCACGTTGTGATGGCATACCCAAAATCTCATTAGAAAACACATTTGCATACACACAAAGGAGTGGGTGATCATCAAGTGTCACCTTATGGTTCTCGACTTCCTCAAGATCATTGAAAAAAATAAGAAACAACTAACAACCCTTCTGTACACTCCACTTCAACTGATTAGCTAAGATCATCTGAAGTGAGACTGGTCTCAAGACTCTCAAAAGTTCCACCTACCCACTTGTGTTATCAACACATTGTACCATATTACAACAAAAATTGATATTCACCTAATGGGCAGCTAACCAATCCATGCCCAACACAATTTCATATGATCCTAGAGGTAGAATCCATTGATCCACTATAGTGGTGAAGGTTCTCAAATTCAAAACACAACTCCTAACCAATGAGTCAACAACCACCTTGAAACCTATGGCTAACTCAACCTACCACCTATCAACCTAACGTACTACCACTGACCCACATTTCTAAACAAGAGATGGTGATATAAAATAATTTGAAACATTAGAGTTAAACAAAACTAAGGTTGAAATACCATGCAATGTACTTGTAGCCTCAACTATGTACCTTGATGATCTGCTTGATGGTTGTCAATTTTTGCAAAGACTTTGTGATTCCTACCTACATCTCGTATAGTAGGCTCAGATCTTGTTGTGCCCTTATTAGGTCAAGAAGATGGTTTGATGGAGAACTCAAATGATTTATGGCCAAGTTGACCACTAGAGTAACAGTTCGTTAAAAAGTTGGAACCTATTCTGCAACCACCTTGGGTAGCACTAGGATAAGGTGCACTACCCCTTCTAGAATTTCGTTGAACACTCTAACGAGGATGGTCCTGCTAAGATTTCTATCCTTAGTTCTAGTTATCTCCTTCTTACTTGAGGTGCTTGAATCCTATCCACCCTTGGTCCAAAACCTCTTCTATCAATTATGATGAGATCCACCCTAAGAGGGTGCTAATTGGGTCTAACCCTTTCTAAAGGATTGAGTGTACTATGCATCTTGCCTTGAATTCCTTGCACTTTGGTTCTGAGAACCAAATCTACTACAAAAACCTCTAGCTGAATTCTCCTTTGCAATACATGCCTTCTCGACAGTGAGAGAAAGAGTCCTAGGCTAAAGCATGTGGACTTCTCCAATGAGGGCATCCTCAAGGCCTCAGATGAAATAATGGGCTAGGAGTAAATCATCATGGTTGTAGCATGAGTACTTCCTAAGCTTAAAGAATCTGATTTCATACTTATCCACTATCATGTTTCCTTGCTGGATCACATGAAACTCATCAACACGAGCTTTCCTAAACTGAGGAGATAAGAATCTCTCTCAAAATCTCTCCTCAAAGATCTCTTGGGTGAGATCTACAACACTGATCTGGAGCTTCTAACTCTCAATATTCCACCAAATAGATGCACGTTCTCTCAATTGCATGATTGCACAATGTGCCCTCATATTGGTTGCATATGGATACATGGTGAAGCAATGCTCCATGTTCAATAACCAAGTTTCACCCTTGAGGCCACTTCCCTTACCATCAAACAATGGTAGTTTAGATAGATGAAGAGACTTCATGATATCCAACTTGATGGAATCTTCACTCTTGTGGTCCCTACCACCCCGACGATGCTCTCTGCCACTTGTTGGAGTATGGGAATGTTCATGTTCATGTTCTTCTCTATGCTTTGAATGATGGGAATCTCCATGATGAGATCCCTCTTCCTAATTATGATCCTATTGACACTCCTCAACATAAGGGCCCAACTAAGCAAAATCTCCTAGAGTACTGGCAACAATGCCCCCATGACATTTTGATTAGCATTATTACCTTTTTCTCCCTCTCCTCCCCGATGTCCCTCTTCCTAGTGTTCTTTTCCATAGTTATAGCTATGGGTACCACCACGACCACCAAGTCTATGTGCAAGAGGCATCACTGTGGAAACAACAAGATAATGTTAGAACAATCAAATCACAAGCATAAAATTGAAAATCATGAACTAAAAATACATCAAAATAACAACCATAAAATAATAATTCCCGATAGAAAACAAAATCATAGTGGAAGCATAACATAGAGATCCCAATGTTGCAACCTGACTCTAATACTAGATGTAATGCCCTGCCTAGAGATCCTTGGAAACAAGGATACATACAAGCCAAGATTTTTTTAATTTTAAAAGTAAGAATGAACACGGCATATAACATATGAAGATCATAAAGATTGCAAAAAAAGACTCACCAAACATCATGACACCAACAGATCTCCAAATGCCACTACTGACCAAAATGATTGACAACAGAAGATACAAAACTAAATTCAAATCAAAATATTCAAAATCCAAAATGTGACACCAAAGGATTGAAGAACACTAAAGAGGGTACCCGAAACACTTCTTGAAAATTTTGGGTCTTACTAAAAAGTGCTTGATGTTTTCCCGCATAGGTTTTTGCAATTTCTAGGTGATACTTTAAATCAACATAGGATGATACTTTATAGTATTGTGCAATATTACTAAAGAAGAAGGGTGACATTTTCAGGGATTGGGTGACACTCCTATGGGCATATGATACACTACACATATCCTATGATACTTCTTCAGGGGGGTGCAATACTAGAAAGTATCACACAACATTACTCAAAGAGGCATGCAACATAATTAGAAAACACATGATAGAACCCTAATGGGTAGGCGCCACTTTATTGTATTACACCATGTTGACACATGGTCACCTAGGAAAGAAAGAAAATGACTAAGGAAAAAATAAAAGGGTTAAACAAGGTTTAGAACCTCCACAACACAGAGTACCGGATCCATAATTCAAATTGTGAACATCAAACACACTACAGAAAGATGTAAACATAATCTACCCGTCTAGCAAGTATAAAGGGAAAGTACATAAGGAAAAATTGTAGTATACTTAAAGCAACATCACAATAAATAGAAATAACATTGCAATGAACAATACAACTAAACTAAGTGTGCAGTTCCTCCTAACCATAATGACATCATAAGACCATCGTGTGCCCTAGCCATCCCCTGTGCATAACATCCCAAGCTATCAATCAGATCATTAGTACTATAATATAAGGATGTCACTACTAAAAAATGCTAAAATCATAAGCATAAGGAAATCTAACATGCTAAAAGTAAAGCATAAGATAATCCTATAAACTAGATAACATCATCTATCATATGCTACTCATCATAGTAAGGAAGTGTGTCAATAAATAACATCATCTAAACATGATATACAAGCATCTCAATGAAAGCATAAATCACAAGAAAGAATACTTTGGAACCCTAAGCACCAAGTGAAAATATATAGAAATGGTCACACTAGAAAAAAAGACCATCTCTATACATCGGTCCCTAGTAGTGGTATAGGTAGCTACACCTCCCAACCATGTGGAACCCACAAGCCCACTCCCACTATGCTGATGGAGATAATGATCCAACCACAAACACACACAAGCAACATCCATGGCTAACACACATGCCAAGCAGTATGATGATTGAAACCAAGCCATAAAAAATGCATAAACTATAGGTCTTGGTTAGATACTCTATGGGCTACTAAGTAGGGGCTGACATCATGGAGAATCGCTTGGCATCGACAAGCTCAAGCTCGGATTGTACATTTCATCTCCTCAACGGAGGGCCCTACACACACATTTTATTATCTTAAGTTTTATTATTACCCAATGTTTTCTTTAGTTATGACTTAATTAAAACTTCTTCACTCCAACCCTTGGGAAATAAACACCAGACTATGGAGATAGAAGCCCCTTCCATATGCTACCCTACGCTAGCCATGCTCATCCAATGATGAGTGTCTATAGGCATGCAAATTCCCACCCCGAACTCAATGATCATAACTTCTAGAAATACCACAAAAGATTAGGACTCGTAAGTCACCCAACAACTATATACACACGTACTCATGTGTGGTGCACCACCATCATGAAGATCATAACACAAGGACTAGATGGGAACACAAAGTGAAAATTCATTCAACGAAAAATAGACTCTGAAGGATAGATGCAACATGCATCCCAATACAACATTAAAGTAAAATAATGGTCCAACTAACATCTAAATGGATGATCCAAGTTCACAACCAACAATGTGCCAAGAAAACCCAAGAAAGTAGGACAACACACAAAATAAGGTAAAAACCCCAAAATCTTGGAAAAAATTCAAAATTAAAACCCATTTGACCTTTGGGTAAAATAACCTTGAAAATCCAAAAATAATTGAGTTCAAACACTATATGCAAAAATGGCAAGCATAACGATGCAAAAACCCCAAACCCCTATCCCAAAATTTGGGAAAATGCTCATACTTGACCAACTGGGTAGAACCAACAATCATAAATAGAGGGGAATACTAGTTCTTAGCCTCCTAGAAAATGGCTACCAAAAAAAAAAGCTAAAATAGAGTAGAAATGCTAAAATGGGAAAGCCCTACTAGATAGAAAAAAGAGGTAGAAACTAAAATCCATGCAATAAAATAAAATGCTCACCGAATCTATCAAAAACTGAGGTAAAGAAAGGTCTACCCAAGCTAAATCTAATGAGATCAACCTCATGCGATCCCACACTCATAGCTCTCAAAAATCAAATCCTTCAGAAGAGGATTCTTCAAAAGCTCTCCAAATTTCTATTTTCAAAAAGTGAGAAGTGAATAATAAAATCCCATTTTCAATACTTATTCACTTTTTGAGTGAAAAGTTGATTAGGGAAAATAGCCAATTAGACTAGCTAGACTCTAAATGAATCCAAACAAAAATAGGTTATTTCTCATAATGAGAATTCACCTAAGAAAAAGCTACTAGAAATTAAATTCAAGTTAATTTAAATCCCAAAAACTCAAAATCACAAAAAATCACTTAACAACTTTTACGACAATGTGAACCTATAAATGCACAACCACACTTACTGGTCTAATCACATAATGTAGATGAGTTTGGATTTAATAATCATTAAAAAATTTTAGTTTAAACAATTAAAATAAGGATACATCGACCATATAGGGAGACATTGGTAAAACGTGAATAGCTAAATCACTAACTCCATGTGTGACTGCCAGGGATATAATTCTTGCACATTAAAACACATGATCAAGGGCAATTGCATATAATATCATAGCCAAATAAAAATTCATTAAATACCTAATTAATCCATTTACATCACTCATGTTCACAGAAAGCATAAAGATGCAAGAATGAAGTAAATAACCATAGCATAAAATCCATCACATAACATAATCAAAAAGTATGTCCAAATACTAGATAATCAAATATCATCATGGATCTACTGTCATCTCAAAATGACATCAACATGCAAATATGATAAACTAAATAACATAGCAATAAAGCATCTACGGTACTAAATCAAAGCGTAACATTTGACTCTTAGGTTAACGTATCAAATATCCCTTGAATCAAAATAGACAAGGTATAGACTGAAAACACAAGAGGTACTACACATCATAATGCAAATCAATTTATATAGAATAGGATTTTCTTAAAGTGTCCTTGAATTGTCATGGACCTGATAAAAATTGGGCTTTAAGGAGCCCTCAGTATAAACATTGCATTATATTTTTACATTCTATTAGATATTCATACATTGTTGTAAGGAAACTCAAGTGCAGAAACAACTTCCTACACTAATCTCTTAAGGAAAGTATTATGCAAATTCATATTAAATCCTTACAATTTTATATTCACTTTCAAAAAAATAACAATATTGTAATGAATCAAAAATACACAAATAGATAGAGAAATAATAACACATAAACACAAAGATATGCCGGTGGCGAAAAACCTTTCAGTAAAACAATGCCACCCCTCCAAAACCTACACAATATATTATCTTCAACATAAAGGTTACAACACACTTGTAGTGCACGCTCTTTTAAGACATGGATGACTTATCTAGTAGCTACCAACAAAACACTACTCATACACACTCACACTCTCTATAGCCCTCAAAGTGCTTATATAATGCGCTTAGGGCATCTTCCAAAGATAGCTCTTACACATCATAGGAATTCGTCATACACATCAACACCAATATTAAAACACAATCTCCTAAGCCAAATGGCTTCCTTACAAGCATGAGTAGAAACCATGTACTCAACCTCTATAGTGGACAAAGAAACCATAGGTTGTCACACTAATCCAACTGATGACACCATGAAAATAGTGAGCACATAAGCACTGGTGGATCTCCTGCTATCAATATCACCTGCCCAATTTGAATCTACAAACCCACAAATACAAACTAAATGCAGAGCTCCACAAGATTTATCATGATAACAAATGGAGTATTCTAATGTACCCCTCAAATATCTAAATACTCACTTAACTGCATCCAAATGTACTCATCCAAGATTAGCCGTAAACAGGCTTAGAACTCCCACTTCTTGGACAATGTCTGGTCTAGCACAGACCATAGCATACATAAGACTACCAACTGCACTAGCATAAGGTACTCTACTCATGCCCTCCAGCTCACTAGGAGATTTTGGACAATCATCTACATATAACTTTGTTCCCATAGAAATAGGAACACACAATGGTTTACAATCTACCATGCTAAACCTTTCCAACATAAACTTCACATACTTACTCTAACTCAACCAAAGTTTTTTGTTAGACCTATCTCTACTAATTTCCATACCCAAGATGTACCTTTCTGCCCCAAAATCTTTCATCTCAAACTATGCTGACAAATGAGATTTAAAATAAAAAATCATACCCTTATGCTTCCCAAAGAGTAACATATCATCAATATATAATGCAACAATAAGAAGGTGATCATTTTCAACTCTAAAGTAAACACAATGATCTAATTTTGATCTTACAAATCCAATTGACAATACAAAGGCATCAAACTTAAGGTACCACATCCTAGGAGATTGTTTCAAACCATACAAAGACTTTTTTAATCTATAAACCAAAGATTCTTTACCTTCAACAATGTAGTGTTTAGGCTCTGACATATAAATCTCTTCCTCCAAATCACCATGAAGGAAAGTTGTCTTTACATCCATTTGTTCTATCTCTAAATCATATGATGTAGCAAGAGATAATAGAAATCTAATGGATGTAAACTTTGCAATAGGAGAGAATATTTCACCATAATCTATTCCCTCTACTTGTGAATATCTCTTTGCAACCAATCTAGCTTGGTACCTTTTAACACTACCATCTGCATAGAATTTCTTCTTGAACACCCATTTGCTACCAATAGGTTTTCATCCTTTAAGAAAATGTACAAGGTCCCAAGTTTTTTTTTAATCCAATGAATCCATCTCATCATCCATGGCCTCAATCCAAGAACTTGCACATTCCATATCCAAAGCCTCTTTCATAGATCTAGGCTCGTCAGTGTTAGTAATCAAAGAAAAAGCACAACTAGAATCTAACATAGAATACCCGGATCTTTCTAGCTGCTTTCTTACTCTTGTGGATCTCCTCAAGGGATAAGGTTGAGGTTGTTCTTCCTCTTCTTCTAAACTATTAGAGCTACTAGAGCTCTCCTCATCATTAGACCCAACATGGTCTTTCTGTTCAGTCTTCTCAAGGGTAGGAAGCAACTAAACAATATCTTATTTATTCTCTTTTTCTTCTAGTTGTAGCACAATAGGAGATGTTAGCTCTCTACAAATAATATTCCTACTATATAACACCTTACTAGTCATAGGATCCCAAAGCTTGTATCATTTCATACCAATACTATATCTGATTAAAATACATTTGACAAATTTGTTTTCCAACTTAGATCTTTTCTCCTTTGGAACATGTGCATAAGCTTCACAACCAAAAACAAAAAGATGTCTAATTGAAGGCTTCTTACTAGACCACACCTCCATGGGTGTCTTACCAAAAAGAGCTAATATTGGAGATTTTTTAACTAGATAGAAAGTAGTGGCCACAACTTCAACCCAAAACTTTTGTTCAAGACCAGCTCTAGTAAGCATACTCCTAGCCTTCTCCATTAGTGTCTTGTTCATTCTTTTTGCAACTCCATTTTTCTGTGGAGTATAAGGAGTTGTCTTATGCATCTTGATACCTCATTCTTTATAGAATTGTTCAAACTCTGTTGAACAAAACTCACCACTATTGTTAGTTCTCACACACTTAATCTTTGTACTATTCTAATTGTCTACAAGGGTTTTAAATTCCTTGAATTGATTAAAGACTTGTGTCTTACTTTTCAGGAAATAAATCCATGTCCTTCTATTGTAATCATCTATGAAAGATATAAAAAATATAGACTTGGAGATTGAAGGAACTTTTATAGAACCAAATACATTAGAATGAATAAGATCCAAAACATCAGAAGATTTTTGAGAACTAGAGTAAAATTAAACACAATTTTGTTTACCATAGACATAATGTTCACAGAAGTTGAACTCAAGATTATAATCATTTAACCCCTCAATGAGGTTCTTGTTCTTTTGGGTTTGAGATCCTTCTCACCAATGTGGCCAAATCTCATATGCTACAACATTGTCTTTTCTACAGGAAGTTCTCCTTCCAATGTGTTTGAATCCTTAGGTACACATGCTACACTACCATTATAACCAATAACCATAGTCTTCTTTACTGCTCATTCATATGGCGGGGAAAAAATGATGGCCACTCTCTTCTTTGAAACAAAAGAACTATTGCACTAAGAAATGCATGCATCAAGTTGAAATGGAGTACCTCTCCTACTACTCTTAGCAAGCACCATAGCTCCTCTCATCACCTTGCATCCATATTTAGAGAAAAAAACTTGCACACCTACATCATTCAACATACTTACATATAATAGGTTTCATTCCAAAATAGTGATGTGCATTACCCTGTTGATCCCCTTTACTCATGCATTAGGGAATCTGATAGTGAGCTATCCTCACCTAACTATCTTTACGTGAGAATCATCATCCAAGTACACCTTTCCACCATTAAAAATTCCTTACTTTGAGAACCAACTTTGATGAGAGGTCATGTGGAAAGAAGCACATGAGTCTATCAACCACACATCATCATATGCATGTGCTACCAAGGCTGCAATGAAAGCATCACCATCTTGTTGAGATTTTTCTGAACCTGAATTTGAGGCCTTCTTCTTCTTCTTTGGCTCTTTATAGTCTTTATGGAAGTGCCTAGTCTTATCATAGTTCCAACATTTTTCCTTGGAATTTCCATTATTCTTTGATTTTCCATGGGATTTGGATCTCCCCTTTTTAGACTTGTTGTCATTTTTCTTACCTCTGTTGTCAGATCTACCATGAACAACAAGAGCTTCCTTAGCCAAATCTGATGACTTGCTCCTTATCTCCTTAGATAATAGCAAAGACACCACATAATCCATTCTAAAAGTGACTAGAGTACTTCCAAGAGCCATCACAAAATGATCCCATAAATCTAGCAAGGAACATAATAGGGTCATATATTGATCCTCCTCCTCTGTCTTGACACTAGATAATGTCAATTGTGCAATCAGTAAATTAAAAGCATTTAGATGATCTATAACAGATCCTCCTTCCTCCAGTCTTAGAGAATACAACTTCTTGCTCACAAACAACTTGTTCACCAGAGATTTGGCCTGATACATAGATCGAACCTGTATCCACAAACTATTTGTGGTCTTCTCATCACAAACATTCAGGAGAATTGAACCAACTAGATACAGTCTAATGAGACCCTTAGCTTTTTGATCCTTGAGATCCCAATCTACTTGAGATATTGTTTCAGGTCTCACATCAAGTGAAGCCACCTCCTATAGATTACGATCTTCAAGAAAGTCTTCCATCTTGAGTTTCCACAACTAAAAATTACTGCCATTAAATTTCTCCACCTCCATTTTTTTGTATAATGTACTAGCCATCTCAATCTGCAAATAAGATTTAGAATGCTCTATACAAAACTCCCACTCAAACTTGATATTAGCTCAAAAAACCCTACACAACAACTAGGATCAAAATTTGATCAAGCTCTGATACCACTTGTAAGGAAACTCAGGTGTGGAAACAACTTCATACACTAATCTCTTAAGGAATGTATTGTGCAAATTCTTATTAAATCCTTACAATTTCATATTCACTTTCAAAAAAATAATAATATTGCAATCAACTATGGATACAAAAATAGATAGAGAAATAATAACACATAAACACAATGATATGCTAGTGGGGAAAAACCTTTTGATAAAACAACCCCACCCCTCCAAAATTTGCACAATGTATTATCTTCAACACAAAGGTTAAAAAACACTTGTAGTGCAAGCTCTTTTAGGACATGGAAGACTTATCCAGTAGCTACCAAAAAAACACTAATTAGACACACTCACACTATCTACAGCCCTCAAAGTGCTTATATAATGTGCTTAGGGAATCTTCCAAAGATAGCTCTTATGCATCATAGGAATCTGTCATAACTGTTTTAGTTATGATTTCCTTACACACAATTAAATCATCCAAAAATAGGTCTTAGGTATCAAAGGAATCCATCATAACCATTTTAGTCATGATCTCCTTACACACAATTAAATATTCAAAAGATAGCTCTTACACATCATAGGAATCCGTCATAGTAATCGATCATAATTCAATATGCTGACACATGCAAGTGGAATGACACATCAACATGCCAACTAGACATGTACACTCACACTTAATTACATTATTTGCAAAAAATACATTTAGAAAAAAAATAATAAGAATAAGAATTATCCAAGGTTGAGACACCTTATTCCTAACAATTGTATTTTTGTGTTTGAAATGGATTCCTTTCACAATCAGTCACAAATGTCATTTATAATCGATGAAAACCTATAAACATTTAGTGAAATAATTATTTTAACTAGATATATGCCATCTAATCAATAAACTTGTTCATTTGATTCACCAAAGTGGCTCTTATGTTCTATAACTATGATTTTAAAATAGAGACTTGGAACTAGGTCACAACCAATTTTATGAGCTTTACCTTTAAATTCTAAGTCAAATAATAGGTGAACGCAACTTAATCTATGAAATGAAGGATAATCAATTGTTAATGAATATATTAGATCTCATAATTGAAAACAAACAAATAGTTTTGACTATAGGCATAACCACTAAAAATAGCAAGGAGAAACCCCCTTTCATCACACATGTCAAAGATCTCTACAAATCAATTACACACAAAATCCCTAAAAACTACCCAAAATAATGAACTTCATTAAACCAAAAGGAGAACTTATCCAAGACCATGCAAGATTTTCAAGAACCCAAGATGTTCCTACATCAAACACCCTGAGTAATATAATATTTTCCATAAGAAGGAATTATGAATATCTTGCAAGATTCAAAACATGAATCCCCCACTCATTCCTAATCTACAAGTCATTTTTATCTATAACATGAACTCTCTATTTCTTGTCCTTTTTTAGGTTCAATAAATCATTCTTTCTCTCACTTCCTTCTTACCTCTCACAAGAAAAAGTGTCATGGATATTTTATTCTTCATCCATCATCCTCTGTACAACATAGGTAACCATATTGCAAACCTCTTGCAGTTTATCTAGTACCTCCTTGTCTTACTATGTAAGTGTCACTATGACCATCAAATAGCACAGTCCTACCAAACCATCATGGTATTCCTTACTATAGGTGATAAATATCAACAACTAATACATCACACATTATCTCATTATGGTAAGCTCCAACATTTAAACTAACTAGGCATTGATCATCTTAACCTTAGAATTATCTTGTAACCAACTAACCAAATAAGGACTAGGATGTCTTCTCTAGTCCAAATTTAGTTTACTAGTCATTTCAACTAATGAAGTTATAAAAATTTCCACCATCAATAATAATCTAAAATACCTTATTCTTACACTTACATCTAGTTTTGAACAAGTTTCTTCTTTGTACTGGTTCCTCAATACATGCAACAACTCTTCTACCAATACAAACCTCACCTTCTTTAGCAACATTCAATGAATATTTCTATTCCTTTGATTAGGACACTCAAAATCTCTATGTCCTATTACACCAAATTGAAAACAAGTTCCATTGAATTCACCTTTTTTTTTCTTTGTATATCATTGTAACCCATGGTGGATTGACTTATGTTGGATTGTTCACCTGTATCTTGAGTAATATCTACCACATTTATTCTAGAAGATGATGTGCTAGCCTTACTAATTTTAGTTTGGTTACTCTTATTATCTTCATATATCTTATTCATATTTTCTTTATTCCTTGTTTCAATCTAGTAATCATTTCCAATTGTTGCCATCCAAACTATAACTATCTCTTGCTGAATACTAGGTCTCAAACCAGATATATACCTAGAAACCCTTTCCTTATTAAATTCAAAATGATAAAAACCTGATCATGATCCTAAATAGCTCCTCAATAAACTTCTATACTGATTTATCATTTGTCCTTAATCCTTACATCTTCTTGAACATTTCCAATTCATAATAAACCTTTATGAATTATCCTTTTAATGTTTCAACCATATAATCCCACCTAGGAATATTTTTTCTTTCCTATATTATTTTCTTCCAATTGAAATTGTCTCCATCAAATACTTGCATGAAATTTCAACTTGGTCTTTGAAATTAACTTGATTAGGATCCTCTACTTCTTCATTATCAAAGTATTCTTCATCTCATTAATACAATCAGGAAAATATCTTGGCCTAAGGCTACCAACAAATGTTAAAACTTTAAATTTGGGTCCCTTTATAATCTTAGAAATAGCTTTCAAACATTTAGCCTCCTTAGGATCTCTATAATCTTTAACAAATTCAAATTTTTCTTCTTCTTTAGATTCTTCATCGCCATCTTGACTAACATGTAACTTGGTTCTCCTTCATAATTCATCTTTAAAATAATGAATTTGTCTCTGTAAAGGCCTAAATATTTCATTAACAATGCCTCTGACTCTTCTTGAAATATCCTTCATGATCTAAGAAAAAAATGTCTCAAATTGATGACCTATTCACCAATAGGAATAAATCAACTAGATCTCTAACTGATCAACGATATCATTTTGTGATCTAAACTATGCAAGTCCTTTATAATTGTGAGCCAAAAACATAATCTTCCACCTCACAACCATAGGATCTTAGGATTCACAAGTCACCAAATAAAAAATGAGGTAATAGAAAGATCCAAACCTTTCTCTGATACCACCTAATAAAAATCAAGGATGAAGAATCACCAAAAGAGACATCTTATCCTTGTAGAAAAAGTTACAAAGTAGGAAACTACAAAGCTACAAATAAAAAGAAATCTTTTATTATCATAAGATGTCTAGTTATATAAGATCAATAGCTTGTACATGACAGGTTGTAAGGCTTTCCTAGTTATGGACTGATGTCTAATCTAAGATCCACCTCAAGCCCTAACTCCTCTAGAGATTCTATAAGGATGCTTCGCTAGTCCTAGATCCTATGTGATCTATTACAATGATTTTGAATAATTGAGAGGCTTGTGTGGGAGTGAATCAATTATCCCATGTCTAGATGTACCAATTGTCAAACTTTTACTAAATTCAAACAACTTAGATCAACTCATTAACCCACTTGATCTATAAAATAGCTTACCAGTTAATCATCTTATAACATCAACATCCAATTCTCTATTTCAATAGAGGCCAACTTGCAAATATAAAGTAATACCATATGAAATACATCAAATGACATACACACAAGTATAATGCTAGGATTTAACATGGAAACCCAATTAGGGAATACCCAGCCATAACATGCTATCACTATTTTACTCTTCTAAAGTGAGCTCAGTTAAGAGTCAAAATTGTTAAAGGATACAAAATGAATTTTTAGGTGTGACCCTATTAAAGAATTTAATCGCCCTTTTAGGAGTGGCCTTGTCAGGGGACTTTTTGTTATTCCTTTAGAATGTCACCTTGATTGAAGTATTTGCAAATATTTGTTGGGTCAACCTTTGATAAAGGATTTTATTGCCATAATGGTTAGAAAGTAAAACTAGGTTGATCTGGTAAAATACAACCTG
The DNA here is from genome assembly GCA_028749045.1 of Cupressus sempervirens. Lineage (NCBI taxonomy): Eukaryota > Viridiplantae > Streptophyta > Pinopsida > Cupressales > Cupressaceae > Cupressus > Cupressus sempervirens. The sequence goes on along the minus strand of CM053786.1, from coordinate 224,683,864 downwards.
CTTTGAAAATTGAGATCATAACCTAGCTTATATGTTGATTCACTGACTTGTCTCCATTCACATTGCTATCATTGATATGCTTAGAATTTCCTCAAGAAATCACTCTTCTTCACACTTCTCCTTTATTTCTCTATTCTTTACAACTTCTTCTTAAGATTTCCAATCAATAGCTAATCAAGCTTAGGAAGCATCTCTTCACCTCCTTAAATAGGTAGTCTCAATCTTTTTGCACTTAAACATCACCATTTATCTTAGGGTTAGGTTAGATTCATTGAATCTTGTTGAGCAATAATTTTGCATTATGTCAACGAAATAAACTCTTGAAAATTTCTCTCTTAAAAAGTTGATTAAATAAGAAAATCCAAGGTTTGGGATAGATGTTTTTCAAGTCCTCGGGTAGCTCAATGGAAGATAAATATGAATGTTCACAAGGAGACCTTTGTTGGTATCTTTCACGACTCTACAAAAATCATTAAAAAATAAAACCATGATTTATGATTTTATGATGAATGTAAGTTTTAACAATGCAACTATTATGAATTCCTTCTCTAACCATGTGTTTGAAAATAAAATAACAAAGATAGGGTAACATGATATTAAATCAGTTTGCTAAAAATAAAATTCCTAGTGGACATAGGTCAAAGAAACAATGTGCGATTGTGAATTAAATCTTTAAAGGATTGGGTAGTAACCAATGAAATTAGGACCCTCATATTGCAAAATGAAAAATGTTTCATGATTCATCAAATTGTGTAGCCACAGAGAATATGTGCACATAAGACAAATTGCTTTGCAAGAACTTAAAGTTGATCCTTTCTCAAATTTGTCACACTAGAGAAATTTGTTTAAAAATAAGAAACACTAGAATTAAAAGATCACACAATCATTAAATCACAATAAAACCATTTTCCTCATCTCTATTCATGAACATAAATTTATAAAGGAAACACACATTCCAACAAGACAAGATACACATAGAATGAGAGCACCAATAACATACTTTATTGCATCAAAATTTTGGCCTTGAATACATATTACAATAGTGTAGTTATAGGAAACACAATCCTGCATGCATTTTCAGATCTAGGTTTTTTTTTCCTTACAAAAAGCATGCTAAAAACACCAATTTAAAAGAAATTATGTACAAACAGACTCCTAACTAGGTGCTAAGTAGTTTTGCACTCTTTATTTTATTAATTTAATGGTTCATGGACCTTTATATGGCTTCAAAAGTAACTAAAAAGAAGATGTGAAGATAGAAGACTAGGACTCTATAGGACTTCTAAAATATAAAATTATCCTCTTATAGGTGTCACTATCAGTTAAAGCATCCCCAAAATGCTTTTTTTGGTTGAAGAAAACTATTCAAAATTGAAATTGTTAGTTAATTGTCAGTGCCACCACATGTATTCTAGAATCATCACACATACACACCTAAAAAGTTGCACACCTCTACACCCTTGTAAAAAAAATTGACCTCTCCAGCCAAATTCCAAAATGCAAACTTGCGCACTTGCGCACCTTCAAGGGTAACAAGGTGAAAAATGACATGATTTTTCTTACTCCACAAAACTCAATTTCTAACATTTGGGTCTTGTTGATTTTTGACCAAAATAATATCTGGGTGAGATATTTCAAATTAATCTATAAGGGAGGTTACTTCTTAGGGTTCGCAGATGTGAAGAGCTTGGTACTGGCTCCTTGATTCTCTATGACAATCCCTCACCTCTTGTCTTGAAACAAAAAAATCATCCAAATTTGAGTCAAGTTGCTTCAGTATCTCCTGAGTCTTGAAATTTTTTTATACATCATCCTCTAAGGCTATTAATTTGAAAGAGGCTTTGAAATGTTGGACTACTACCTCTATAAAACTTAGCTTCTCTTTGGAGTCATCATTGAAAATATCCAAGCTCGATCTATTATAGTATCTATCTACCTCAAAAATTGGGTTTAGACCAATGCCTACATCTCTTGGATGTCTTTACACAAAGCCAACATGAATTTGTTTCTGGCGTTTATGTTTTCCACCCAGTCATAGATCTTGTTTAACTCCCCTCCTGAATAAATTAACAATAGCATTTAGTATTTTTGACTATTTGTTATCTTTAGAGCCTCTAAACCATTTGTCTATGAGGATGCCTCATTTATTAGCCCAAAACCTTTTTTGAATAATTTGGCCAGGTTATCCACATTCTTTCACATACTATACAAAATATGCATATTAGCTTCTATACCCTCCAGTCCTTTATCTTCAAAACTATGATACCATCTTTTGCATGTGTCCAAAAATGAATCAATTAGTTTGGAGTCTGAGCTCATTTTTTGAGGGAAACTACTAATGCAATCTCCAAATTCTCAAGGTCCATAGGACTCAATACTCTTCTTACATATCATTTCAAAATTTCATTGTGCTTCCTCAAAATTTGGATTTCCTCCTCTCTAGCATCTAACTATTTGAATTCCTATTTAAGGCCTAATATCATTGAGGGTTTTCCTGTATCCTTGGTTGGCTTCCCCAAAATAATTTACTACATTTTGAAGTCTTATGTTGTGATAGATTCAAGATCTATATGTGCAAGAGGAATGACAATGTGTGCTACCATATTCTCTTGTTGGTTCATCTACATGAAGATCATCCTATGAGGATCCTCTACGGGTGTTATTGTGGTGGTAATGAACTATGTAAGAATTGTCATTCTCTCCATCTCTGACTGCACATGTCTCATTTGATGGGCCTCTATTGCTCTAGATAATTATATAGGAGCTACACCCATCAAAGAGACATCTTGACCTAGTGACCCAATTTCTAGGCCTTTCCCCATGCCTAAATTGGTGGTCCCCTCTTTGGTTGTTGTCATCTCTATAATGTGAGTAGTAGTAACCATTATTTCATCTAGGGCTAAATAGGAAGCTTGGTTAGGTCCTAAGGCTAGTACTTTGCATTATCTCTCCTCTTTCTCTCTGCCTATTGGGACTACATATTCTCCACCTTCCTTAGGTATTGGGATCTATTCTTTATTTATAGGAGGAGGATGCATATGTGTTTCTTCTTCTTTCATAGGGGGAGGGAGAGGAATTCTTAGAGGACCTTCTAGTAGAGGCGGTATGGTTTGATGGTCAACATCTCATGGCTAATGGCAAGGAGTATCTCATACTTTTTCTTCCTCCAATTCTATTCCATGGACATCCCATCAAAGTCTAAAAGATCAAAAACATTATAGTCACTCCCTATGGTAAATTTAGTCCATCCCTCTTGATCAATGTCATCTTCTATTTGGATGGGTTGATACTGGGTTGTTGGGGATGTTGGAGTTTGACTCTTCTATCTTTCTTCCATTGCCACATTCACTAACCTTGACCTCTTATTTAGTGGGATATGCCCTTCTTCATCATCCTCTTCATCCTCTACATCTCATGGTATGGTTTCGAGGATCAAGGGATCTGCCACCTTCTTTTTCAATCTTTTCCTTCTTGTCCCCGCCTCAAATTTCTTAATCTTTACTCTTTTTGGGAGTGTGTGATCTAGGAGCATCCTGGATTGCCTTTCTAACCTAATAATATTTGTTCATTCTTCTTATTAGTGTCGAGTTCTAGTGGTTTCTGAAGTACAATTACTACCAAGTTATCTATTGTTGACTAAGTTGTTTAGTGTTGGTTGAGCTGTCAATGTTGGTCGAGTGTTTCTTCATATGCCAAGTGAAATTGATGATTGTTGATGCTCTATTCCTTCTTTGATCAAGTTTTTTTGTGATTGGTTCTTAGTTTGTGCAAAATTATGTAATTAATTTGGACCATGAATTTAATGTAAAGATTTTGTCTTGGGATGTATGTAGACCATTTTGATGCCATCCTTCTATTATGTAATAATCTAGAATCTTCTCTAAGCCATTTTGGCAAGTATAAATAAGGGTTTTTAGGTTAGGTTAGAATTTGGGGAGGGAGAGTTCATATTTGAGGTAGTTGAAGCACTTGTTTTTTATATTCCTCCTTTTTCCAAGTGGTATCAGAGCTTGATGTTTATCCTTGAGAATATTGGACTATGTAGAGCCCTAAGTTGGATTTGGTTATAAAGTGGTATATCTATGGATTTGACCTATAACTTGTGAAGGGTTACAATCTTGCAAGAACGTATTTGTCAAGATGGTTCGAGGTAGAGGAAATAGTGTTACTTCTATTATGGACATGTTATGACAAATTATAGATATATTAGATGATGTGGAGATACCCTAGAGTAGAGGACCAAGTCTTGAAGATGCAAGTAATGATGAAGCAATGGCACCAAACCTTAACCCAATACCCAAGGAAGATCAAGATGAGGAAAGATTGTTGAGTATTGTTTATGGGACATTCAAAGCCCACTCCAGAAATTGTTGTTCCTTATGATGGAAAATTGGACACCAATGTTGTATTGGATTAGATCTCTGATATGGAGAAGTTCTTTGAGTTTTAAGGCACTCCTAACAATAGAAAGGTGTAGATTTTAGTTACTAGGTTAAAAGGTCATGCCTGTTGAAAACAATAAATCAATTATATGTATTTTGTTTGATGTTACAAAAAATGTCATATATTTACCATTTAGTGTCTATTGAGTTCACTCTCATGATGAAGATAGTTTTATGTGTCTTCCAAGCATTCTAGTGTTTACCAAGTTCAGAAGATAGTATCTACTGAGTTCACTTAGGTATCAAAGAGAAGTTCATAGAAGTTTAGTGTTAACTGAGATCACTCAATTAATTAAGGAAAGGTGGCATGCAACTAATGTTAATCGATCTCACTTGGTTACCAAAGGAATTTAATGACATTGTAGTGTTAATCGAGTTTACTTCTTTAACATAGGAAAATAATTTTATAGTTATTGTCTACTAAGTTGGGTCGACTAACAAATAATTTTCTTGTTTTAGCATATTGGGTTTAATGGATTTGTTTGTTGGTTCTAGTTGACTGAAGGGATAAATAATTATTGTTATATGTTACATACAAAATCACTTGACAATTTATATGATATAAATATAAGGTCAAGTTGAGAATTGAAGATGTGTGAGAATGTGTGGAATATAAGAAGATGCTTAGAGGAACAAATTGGAAGGATACGAAAAATATTGTTGTTGGGCTGCAAAGATTAATTTGATTAGGAAGGTTCAAGTATTCAAGCCAAAAATGAGATCTGAAATAAGAAATATAGTTGCATCAACTATCATGTCATTTCATTGTTATTCTCTAATCATTGTAGTAGTGAATCAAATCTCTTAATAGAGTTAGGATAACAACTATTTGTAAATCCTCTAACAAGGTGGCATTTATAGATTGAAGTGTCTAAAGACCTCTAACAAGGCCACTCCAGTAGGGCAATTAAATCCTCTAATAGGGTCACTCCTACCAATGTATTTTGTAACCTTTAATAGGGTTAGTTCCTAATAGGACTCACTTTAGAAGAGTGAAAAATAGTAACTAGTTCCAATTGGTGGTTTTTACCAAATTGGGTTTCCACATTAAGTCTTGGTGTCAGTTGTGTTCATGCTATTTCTTTTATGTATGCAACTAAGTTAATTAAGGTTAATCACACTTAACATCTTAAGATGTACATGTTTAGTATTTACTAAGTTATAGTTTATATTTTAGTACTTGTCGAGTGATAATAAAGTTTTAGTGTTAATTGAGTGCCTTTGAGCTAACTGAGTTTCAACAATATTTTTGTTTGATTTGAATTGAAATCCAAGGGATCATGGATTTATTTGTGTAGTAACTGATTCACCCCTCCCCTCTTAGTTACTCCTCTTATATTTTCAATAGTTGGTATCAAAGTTTTTGATGCTTACAGAGAAGGTTTTAAGGACCTAAGCTAAAGATAAAGATGTCTTACAGAAGAGAGATTCCCAAGTTGAACACAAATAACTTCAAAGCATGGAAAGAACTTATGAAGCTACATCTAGCAACCATCAGTGATTTAGGTTTGAAATATTTTAATACCCATTATAAAGTTCCTACTGGAACTTTGACTATGGAGGAGATTGCAAAAAAGAAGAATCATAACATTATGATGATTGACATTACATTTACTCTTAATTATGTTGAACTTGATGAGGTCAAAGTTTGTGCTATTGCTCATGAAATGTGGGTCAAGATAAAAGACATCTATGGAGGTGATGATAATGTGAGGAGAGCCAAGGAAAAAAGCTTAAGAGGCCTATTTGATGAGATGAAGATGAGAGAGGATGAAAACATTGCAAAATATAGTGAAATAATTAAAGCTAGTGTTAGTGTAATCAAAGCCTCTAGAGGAAAAATTGATGATGTCATAATAATTAGCAAGGTACTTAGAACTTTTTTTCCTATTTATGCAACTAGAGTATCAGCTATTCAAGAAATGAGATATGATCCCAAGAATGACATAACTTTGGATGCACTGGTGGGAAGGATGACAACTTTTGAATTGGACAACTATCAAAAAATATGTTCCTAAATCTAGATGCATGGAGTATGCATTTGAAGCTAATCTTTCACTCAAAAAGAAAGGTGGAAAATTAAAAGGAAAGCAATTTGAAAGTGAAGAAGAAGACAATTATGATAGTGAATTTAAAGCCATTGAAGCCCTACTTGCAAAAAGATGTCCCAAAGGAAAAGGAAAGTACAAAGGTAAAATTCCTCTAATCTATTTTTCTTGTGAGGAAGTTGGTCACATTGCTACAAGGTGTCCAAAAATTTTTTAGGCAAAGAAGAAAAGAAAAGTATCAAGTATGAAAGCAAGAAGGATTTCAAAAACTACAAATACTACAAGGATAAAGGTAAGAAGTCATGTTTCATGGCTAAAGACTCTAATAATAGTGATGATGATGAAATGGTTTATATTGCTGTAAAAGATGAATATGATGATGAAGATGATATGATGACATTTATTTTGTTGACATTTTAGTCATGTTTGTTATTAGTGACATACACTTATTTAAATTGTAAGTATCTACCAAGCATATTGAACAATTAATAGTGTTAACCAAGAATTTTAGACTCTACCAAGTTCTATAGTTGCTACCAAGTCCAAGGGATAATATTTAGTTTGTGTTGAATAGTTACTACCAAGGTGATGATCAATAGTGTAAATCAAGAATCTCAGCATATGCCAAGTTTATTAGTGCAAACCAAGTTGTGTAGTGCTTATCAAGTTCACAGTTGATGTGATGTGATGTGAATCTAGTGTTAACCGAGCCACTCAGTGTTAACCAAGTGAGTCAATTTATACCAAGCTCATAGTGATAGCATTGATCGAGCTATGCAATGTGAATCAAGTGATTCAATTTATATATCGAGTTTCATAGTATTCACTAAGTTACCAGTGTAGACTGAGGCCAAGACTACTTGGAAGTCATCAATATGGACCAAGCTTCTACATCTACCAAGTTCATAATGATCATGAGCATTGATAGTGGATGTTGAGAATCAAAACCTCACCAAACAAGTCTTTAGAACCCAAGTTTCCACACTTTGCCTGACTTTGTGATTGTTTTGTAAAATTTTATTGTGGCTAACTTTGTAATTTGTAATTTGGATTGGTATGTATGTAACGTATTGTATGACATCCAAGGTATGGTAGGGAAGCAATGTAATAAGAAGACAAGAGTAGAAGAGAGAATTACAAAGGCTACAATAGTATAAGGAGAAGCAAAGATTTATCTATCATAGTAAGGTGATTACTACATTCAAAGAAATCTCATTCAACAAACCAAGTTGTAGATTAGAGATCAGCTATTATTTCATCCTAATAGGAGGATCAATCAAATCCTTTCACAAGGTAGACTTAATAATCTTTTGCAGCCAACAAAGGGAAGAAGAGAATTGCCAAACTGAAAACTAGTTCTACTCTTTTGTTGATCGAAGGAAAAGGAGATGGTATTGAGGATGAAGAGGAAAAAGATGAATATAAATTAGAGGAAGAAGAGCCATTAAAGAAGAAAGGTAAGGTAATCATTATCAAGCCTACCAAACCATCTACTACTATGTTTACAAGAAGATCATCTATGAAGAAAGAGGAAAAAGAAGGAGGAGATGTAATCTTTAAAAGACCTCCACCTACTTTTGAGGAAAGGATGAAAGAATTAGAGTTAGGATCTAGCATAACCAACTTCAAGGTATTGTAGTATGAGACTAAGACTATAGAGGAGTAGAAGAAAATAGAGGACTTGATAATATCCAAAATAGGTAAATGGAAGTATTCTCTAGACCATCTTGCATAGTAGATTCCTAATGTTCTAATGGAAAAGATCAAGCCAAGATGGGAGAATTTAATGAAAACTACCAAAGATATATATATGAGTAGACCATGAGGAAACTGATGCCAAGTTTAAGTGATAAGGAAGTGAAAGAATCTCTGAAGAAGAATGAATAAAAAATCACATTAAGATTCAACACTTGTCTTATATTGCTAAAAGACATTGAACATGTAGTGGAGAATGCTACAAACACATGGAAGAATATTTATGTTCTTCATAGGTAGAGTGATTTTGTTGTTAATGTTAGTGAAAAAGATGGTGATGAACAAGAAAAAGATGAAGAAATTTATGTTGAAGAAGTTACACATTTGACAATATAGATGATGAGGAAGAGGAATAGGGACAAGAACCTATTGAGGAAGATTTAATAGATGTTAAAGACACTGAGGAAACCAATCTAGAGAAATTTTTTGCTATGGTCATAGCCTAACTTTCCCATTCTCTAAGAAAAGCACTGAAAACATCAAGCCCAGAGAAAGCTACAACAAGATTGGTTGTGTCAAACACTATAAACACAAGCACTCAATCAATTCTTGCACTTGTCCAGCTTAGCACTTCACCGACAGGATGGGAAAGCACTTCATCTACTAAGAAAAAAACACTTCCCTCTACATTAATTTTGGTAACACTATGTATTTCTTCTATTGGTATTTCATCAACAAGTGCAGTATCTACTTTTATAACTAGTCCTACTATTTCTACAATTGTTTCCATTATTGGCATGCAATTAATAAGTGCAAAGAAAGTTGAGACAAAGTCTCAACTAAGTACAACTTTTTTGGGTAAAGAAAAAGAGAAGGAAGAAGAAATAGATCTTGATGAGGAGATTGTTATTCTTAATTGGGACATCTCAAATCTCAGTCCTGATTAGATGCATGTTTTTGGAGAAATTCTTCAAAAGAAAGCTAATCAACAAAGGCTTAGAGAAGAAAAGAACAAGGAATTTTGGATAATAGAAGATGCAAAAAAATCTTTGCAGAGGCACTAAACATAGAGGTTGATACCTCTCAACCAATTTTGAATCAATTAGCAGAGATAGTCCAAAAATTCAATGAAGATTTGAATGGACAAGACAAATTGTTGTAGAGAGCTAAGAAGAAATTTGAGAATAAAGTCTTGAAACTTATTGCTTAGCAAATTGCTATCCATCAAGTAGAATTATCTACTATTCTAGGCTCACTGGAGACCTCTTGCAACAATGTATCTTCACAATTTGGTAAACTCTATGATACATCAATTTTTACTATGGAAATAAGAGATAAATTGTCAAATATTGATGAAGATTTGAAGGCAAGTGCACAATAGTTACAACTTGACTTGAGTTCCAGCTCTACCCACTACAACAAGATCAGATTCCTAACTAATATGTAGGAAGAATTACTAAGAGAAAAAGCCAAAATAAGAACTTCTTTGATAAATATATAAGGTATGATTCTCCCAAACATGGATGCATTGTATAAACACATTGCCTATACAAAAATGCTCATCCATGACAACAACTTCTCAATTGTAGACCACATGATAGAACTATTAGTAGAAGCACAGATTGCATTGTACACATGCAAGGTGTTGCAAGAGAATTGGGACAAGACAATGGTGCTAATATTGAAGGTACATACAGATTTCTTCTCACATTTTGGTATTACTATATAGTAAAGATAGCATACATCTTTAGAATTAATGTCAAAAAGGGGGAGAATATTGTAATGAAGATGTATATTTTGTTAAGGGAAGGAGATATAATACAAGGAGTATACAGAAAAGAGGAGAAAATGTATATATTAGAGTGTGAAAAGATGAAAAGTATATTGTATATTATGTATGGGGGAGCATTTTCATATAATGCATGTATAGATACCAAGAGATACATCTCTTACAAAACCAAATTTGAAAAATCTCAAAAATAAGATACTCTACTGAGTTGGAAACATAAGGTGATGGATAAAAAATATTCTTGAACATTTTTGAATTTAGTTTTGACCGATAAGTATTTTTATCACTAACGCCAAAGGGGAAGATTATTGAAATTTTAGTCATGTTTGTTACTAATGACATACACTTATTAATTTTGTAAGTATCTAGCAAGCATATTTAACAATTAACAATGTTAATCAAGTATTTTAGACTCTACTGAGTTCTACAATTGCTACTGAGTCCAAGGGATAGTATTCGGTTTGTGCTCAGTAGTTACTACCATGGTGAAGATCAATAGTATAAACTGAGCATCTCAGTGTATGCCAAGTTTATCAGTACAAGCAAAGTTGTGTAGTGCTTACTGAGTTCACAATTGATGTGATGTGAGTCTAGTGTTAACCAAGCCACTCAGTGTTAACCAAGTGAATCATTTTATACTGAGCTCATAGTGATAGAATTGGCCAAGCTATGTACTGTGAATCGAGTAATTTAGTTTATATGCTAAGTTTCATAGTATTTTCCAAGTCATTAGTGTAGACAAAGTTCAACACTACTTGGAAGTGATCAGTATGGATTGCATTTCTATGTCTACTGAGTGCATGATGATGTTGAGCATTGATAGTGGATGTTGAGTATCATAACCTCACCAAGCTAGTCTTTAGAACTCGAGTTTCTACACTTTGGTTGACTTTGTGATTTTTGTGTAAACTTGTATTGTGGCCGACTTTATAATTTGTAATTTGGATTCGTATATATGTAATGTATTGTATCACATCTAGGGTATAGTATGGAAGTAATGTAATAAGAAGAGAAGAGTGAATTAAAAAGGCTACAATAGTATATTGAGAAACAAAGATTTATCTATCATAATAATGTGATTACTACATTCAAAGAAATATCATTTAGCAAACTAAGTGGTAGATCAGAGATCAGATACTATTTCATCCTAATAGGTGGATCAGTCAAATCTTTTCACAAGGTAGACTTAACAATCTTTTGCAAATCTCTTTATCAAGTGAATACTTCACTATATGTTTGTAAATCCTTTTGCAAGGTAGACCTAGTAGTCCTTATTGCTCCTAACAAGGAAAACAATTAGAAGTGATCATTGTAAGCCTTAATAGGCCAACTTTATACTATAGTACTAAAGCTTGTGGGTATCATCCCCACCATAGTTTTACTTTGTATTTGGAAGGTTTCTAGGTCACCAAATTGTGTATCAAAAGTGTTATGAATTTGCTTTAATGTTTTTAGTTTCTCATGCATGCAATTAGATTAGAATACTAATAAAGGATTAATTTCTAATTAAAGATTAAGTTTTATTGGTTACTGATTCACCCCTCCCCTCTTAGTAACTTAGTCTATCATAATATTTCCAACATATCTATCATGCTAGCAGCTCAGCCTATCATAATATTTCCAACATATCTATCATGCTAGCAAAAATGATACATGGATTATTAATAGTAGTTTATCTCATCACATGACTAGTGACAAAAAAAAGTTTGAACATATGGAACCCTATGATGGTGGAAGTGTAAGATTTGGAAACAATGAAGCTTGTTGCATAAAAGGAAAAGGTTGTATTTCGCTAACCAATAAACTCATATATGATAATGCTTATTGGGTTGAAGGATCGAAGCATAATCTATTGAGTGTGACACAATATAATAACATTGGCTTCAAGGTAGAATTCATGAATGGGAAGGCCAAGCTACTAGATTGAAAAGGAAATCTAGTTGGGTCTGGTAATAAAACAAAGGTAACTTATTCTACCTAGATCTATGTGAAATTTCATGTTTCATTTCTCAAGTAGTATAAAGTTGGTTATGGCATAAAATATTGCATCATGTGAACTTTGATAACTTGATCAAGATTAGAAAAAACAAAAGAGTGAGAGGTATTCCTAGTCTGAGGAAACCTGACATGGGAATGTGCAAGAATTGTCAAATTAGTAAGATGGGCAAGACAAGTTTCAAAAGAAAGAACTCTCATTTTGAAGAAGTCTTGGAGCTGGTTCATATGACCTTTATGGACCTATTGGCATAGAGAGCTACAATGGAGATAAGTATTTCATTTTATTTTTTGATGATTATTCTAGGATGATGATAGTAATGCATCTGAAATATAAGTTTGAAGCTTTTCAAAAATTCAAGTGGTATCTGACTAGAGTTGAGAAAGAAATAGGAAAGAAACTAAAATGTTTAAGATTAGATAGAGGAGGAGAATTCATCTCAAATGAGTTCAATGAATTTTGCATTGAAAAAGGAACGAAAAGGCAAGTATCTACACTTGGTACACCCACAAGTGCATTTGAGGTCAAATTTTGACCTAAATTTTTGACCAACTCCTCAAGAGACTTGTTCAATACTATTTTTTTAGCTTTTATGCCCGATTTGGTCAAAAAATTTACCAACTTAGGGTTTCCCAAGTTTGACAAAATTTTGACCAACTCGGGTTCAAATAGCAAAATCAAAAACTTTGTTTGTGCACCAAACATTTGGTGTGTGGCAAGCATTCCATATCATTCATCCAATATTCTAGTACTAATAGTGGAAAGAAATATTTATCATTCATTCATGGGCAGGCTAGGGACTTACAACTATGGGAACTAAATTCTCATCTCTCATTCTAGAGCAAGGTTTATTGAGGATTGCGGGAGCTATTGCTTAAACCTATCCATTCAAGAAACTCATATTCAGTTGAAGAGTTAGATTTGAAGGGTAATTATCCATCTCCTTAAGCTTTAAGTGTTTTTTTGATATGTTATTTAGTATTTTTAGTTACAATAATAATAGCATATCTCATGGGAGGTATGTGTATTCACATTCATCAAGCTAAGATAATTTATTTTTAAAAATGTGGACTAGCAACTTTGTAGATCTTGTGCTCAAAATGATTGCAAGTGCCATGATGGAAGTGGAAACAAGAATTCTCTGACAAGACATTTTTTCTCAAGAATAAAATCAAGAATTTTCCCAAAGAAAAATCTCCTACCTCAATTGCCACATTAGGGTTTCTACCAATTACCTTTTCTCTATAACTATTACCTCAAATTTGGCATCCAACTTCCCACTATATCAAGTTTCAAATGCAAGTTATGAATGCCAATGTGAAAATCCAATCATTTGTATCCTAAAATTTTGAAGCAATGAGTCCATCTCATCTTATCATAAAATAATATTACAAATAGAGTAAAAGGAAAGGACATCATAAAGAGGTTCTATAAGTTATTTGACCTAAACTATCTAGTTTCTTACCCTTTTTACTCATTGATGATCAAATTATCACATGATCACAAGTTTAAATTAGAAATATACATTTCCTAAATGTTATAGATCTATTATTGATATGAAAAAATTATAAACCTTTATAGACTTGGCCATGAAATAATGTGAAAAAAAGGCATACAAACTATTTGTTTTAGGCTTCTAAATTCTTTTAGTGTAATTTTTTTAAAAAATAATTTGACTAAGCTTGGGATTAAGCTCAACTGAACTATAGATTTATTAAACAACATAACAATCTATTTGATTTCATTGAATGTCATTAAAATTTGAGATATAAACTTTTCTCAAGTATATAGATGATATTAAATCTAGTTTCTATTTTTAGCATTTGTAGGTGAATACCCTTCTTCAAAGGGTCTAAATTGTCTTACACATATCCCCTTGTATTGGTTGAAAAAATGTTCATACCATGCTTTTATTAAAATTAATTTTTATCATCTTTCCTCTTTTATGTAGTAGATTTTAGTGATGAAAAATTAAGTGTGTAGAACAAAATGGTTTTATCTTGTCATGGACGATAAATGTGAAGAAAGGGAGATCTTATAGTGCACTATCCAAGAGAAATCTTGGATACATGGATCATTTTTACATGTTCTTTTCCCTAGCTAGATTACCATAATAAGACATATCCATCTTATGAAGACACCAAAATTTGAGGAATCAGTTGACAATGTTAAACATGTAGAGTAAAGCACTAGATCATATTATACAAAGGAAATATAATCATAATATTCAAGATAAAATATCATCTAGTAATAAAGAAATGTTATAATTCTAAAGACAATGAGATTTAGATAATGAATCACTACAAGCCATCTAGTAGTTAGATCCCATCTATCAACATAAATTTTCAAAATGTTATTCAATCTGTTGTCATTTCTTGAATATCTTTTGAAATTGTAAATAGGATTAATAATAATTGTGCAAAGTGGACAAAGAATTGGAAAGGAACATAATCAAATATTTCTAGACATCAAATTAAAGTAGGAATAAAAAAATATTAAGTAAATGTAGATGACTATAGAATAATGGAAGCTAGAACCTACTCTGGATACGGATCCATATACTACTCTGAAACAACACTGATCTATATATTTCTATAGAACAATGGAAGATAGAACTAAACTTATGCATCCTTAAGGTGAATATACAAACTAAATTTAGTACAAGAACAAAATCATAAAAAATGAAAAGAAAAACCCTCAACAATGATAGTGATACAAAATTTGGTCTAAAGAAAACTAAAAGGGGAAAATCTCTTGTTGGATACCCAAATACTCTCCAAAAATCCACTATAACCAATCAAGTACAACTAATATGAAATAATTTCAGTTTAAATAGGACCTTTACAACTCTTTAAGCCATTTTCCTATAATGGCTTAACCAACACAACTTGTCTTCCAATGAAGGTAAACAAGAGTGCCAACCCCATAACAAATAACCAAACTCCCTTAATAGATGTATGAATTTATAAAGTAGAGAAATAAAGAACATTTACATTTGGAAGTAGTAATGACAAACCCAAAAAAGTTCCAATTTTAGTGGCATGTGTTCACCACTTTTACTAATGCTATTTATAGGGTGAATTACTCACTAGGAAACCAAACTGTAAAAATGGGAAAACATACCATTGTAACCCAGAAATATGTACAAATATTTTTTCATACCTAGGGTTCTCTAGATCAAACTTAAATTCCCTTAATACACCTCTTCAATTCATCACAAATAACTCAGGATGTTCATGGTAGAATAATCTAGGGTACATAACTATAGATTCTTGCAAAGTTTCCATTTTTGATAATGTGAATGCCTATTACTCTCAAGCTTCTACCCATAGTATATTCTTTACTTTCTCATCATCATATTCCTCCATAGTTAACCTCCCTTTCTTTTTAATATCCTGGTAGACAAACTTCACCATAAGTAAAATCACATTATAGAGGATCATGCATACATTCCAAAGTTTGATATTCCTATAGAAATAATTATAGCTTCATAGCACCATGTGTATTTATTGATATGAGCATAGGGTTTGGACCAATGATTCTATCAAAAAGTGAAATCAATTTTACATAATTTAGCTCTTCATCAAATTTCAAATTTATGACAAACCCAAGAAATTGTTTGAAAGGTTGTGGACAAAAGAAACATAAAATATATGGTAATGTCATAATGCGGTCTCAATAAAGCTACTCAAGTCTTTTTGTTAGAGAATATGGGAGGGCTAGACTTTTAACCTAAAATGCCCTTATTTGTGGCCAACCTAAATTTGGTGTTTTTCCTAAGATTTACAAGATTACCAATTGTTATTTACTGATGTCTTAAACTAAATCAATGCAATTTTGATTTGATTATATGGTGTGAGAGAGCTCAAGGAAATAGTTCACTTTTAGTTATTAGAAATTAAGCTATTTGACTTCTTCAAGTTGAGAATCAAGAAGTTTTAGCATCCTACTAGATTTCCTTATCTAAGACCAGAAGACACAAAATGGGAGATGGAGGAAACAAGAATGTAAGATAGACTATTAAAGTAAGGGGGGAGGGCTTGAGTCAGAACTTACAGAGCCTATGCTAAATACTCATCGGTAGTGGTTTTAGTCTCTAATTTTCTCGAGTGGGGATTATTTTTCTATAATATGAGTCAAGAAATTGATAAATATTAATATGGATAACTATAGGAGTTTAAATCCTAGCTTTCCCTTGAAACCATTTTAGTGGATAGGAACTAGGTGATAACAAGGAGATTGTACAGGTGGAATGTACTCACTTTATAGCAAAGTTTCCCATTTTTGGCAATGTTAGCGTGTTAGCTATATTTTGATTTCTCATTAGATTTCTTTACTAGATATTTTAGGGACAATGTTATTGTAAAATAATTATTTTTTTTATCAAGTTTCATTAACTAGTAACCAAAGTCATTACATTTTATCTTTTGTGTTTGTATTGTACTTTGATTATGTAGGTTAAGGTCAATGGTAGTTGTTACTAGAATTCTACAAATGTTGGAATTTTAGTTTAATAGAAACATTGCAAAAAAACCCAAATCATTCATTTTCTATTCATTTACATTTCATCATTTTGTAATCATATAAAAATCATGAGTAAAAGGAGATACAATGTACAATTTTCAGTTTTACAAAGTATGAAATGAATCAAAAAATGCTGGAAATGAGAATCTCACACAAGCCATGAGTCTAACTACTATCTTTCATACATATTGAGAACAAGAAAAATGCAACACAGGAAGATAAAGTAGAGGTAACCAGTCATTGCCTTTTTAGTTTTTGATTGGTTATATTATCTTTGATGATGCTCTTGGTCTAGCCCTTGATCTGGTAGATTCTACTCTTCGTTCTCCTACTTGAGAAACTAAAAGAGTTAGATCTCGAAAAGATCTAAGAAATGACTGAGTACCTACAACTATGTGCCCACACATGCAATATTTTTCCTATTCTGAATACAAATGAAAAATAGTAAGGTATATTCTAAGTGCTCAAACAAAAAAAAGTAGAAAATGTAATGTTAAAGGGACATATTAATTCTGATAGGAAACCTTTCATTATAATAAAAAACAAGCATGTTGATTTCACAAGGAATAGGTGCAGATCATTGGAAAGTAGTTTTGTGAGTGTCATGAGCTCGTGCTTGAACCTCATGAAATATTGTTTTCACATATCATGAAACAACAATCATAGTGATTAACAAAGGATAATGAAACAAAAAGACAAGATGACAAGAAGAAGAAAAAGATAATAGAAATAGGACATCACAATCAGTCTTGAAGGTACATAGGGATGTTGTGAACTCTCTGAGTGAAAATGGGACTTCCAAATTTGGAACTGTAGTAGCTATTGTTGCTATTGTTAATTCAACTACAAGAGAATCTACAAAAAATATGTCAACAACAAGGCATATTTTTATGCAAGCGACATTGGGTGTTGTCACAAATCAATCAAACAATGATGATATGACATTAATGAAGGAAACTCTCAAAGCGAAGGATGAAGAGCTGCACCAATTGGCATAGGAACTTAGAGCAAGGGATTCAACAATAAAGGAAATTGCCTCAAGAGCCTTACATTTTTAGTAGCTTTTGTACCCTTTAGCTTTTTGGAGATGAGTTTGCTTCATATCCACTCCTGATGGTGAAAATTGTGCACTAGTTAAGAATTTGGTAGTTACATGTGTTGTCAGCGTACATTCTACCTGAGAACCTATCCTTGATATATTGAAGGAATCTAGGATTATAATGATTGAACATGTTTCCTAATCAAATTCTAATGTTACAATAAAAAAATTTCAAGAATGGAGATTGGTAGGAATCCATCATATCCTCATTCTCTTGTAAAGAAATTATGAAATCTTCATTGCAAGTAGTATATTCATCCACATGTTGAAATTTAAAAAAAAAGATGACAAGAAAAATGAGATCCACATATTTTCTAATGCAAGGAGACTTTGAGGCCTCTTTTAATTGTGAAAAAATAAAGGCTGTGCATATATAAAAAGAAAGTTTGAAAAAGAAGAAGCAAAAGTTAGAACCCTTTCATGTATCTCATGAAAATGGCCATTGTGGAAATATTAGAAGTTGAAGAGGAAGAATATGCTCATATTGCATGCAGGATTGACATTTTACTGATGGCTAAAAAGAACCCAGAGTACCAACAATTTACTCATTGTGAGTTGGATCCATCTTTCTTATTAAGTCTGAATGCTAGCATCATCCCTTTTGCCAACTATGATCTTGCAACTAGAACACTTCTCCAATTAGAGAAACACTCAAGGCAAGCGATAGGATATTATACAAAAAGTCCCCATACAAGTATTATTACTAGGTTTAATGCTAGATTTTTATGATGGTGCTAGTCGAAAGGTTGCAATTCTTTTTTGCAAAAGCTCTTGCACAAGCCAATTAAAGTTGCCATTGATGAAGATGATGGTTAAGATGTGGTAATTGGTGATGGTATAAATCACATGCAAGAGTATGAGAGAAACCTAGAAATAGCATGGAAACTCTTGTTTGAGTCAAGGCGAAGAGAGATTTTTTGTGACCTTTTGTAACAACCCCAACAAAATTTTGGAAATTGCATACAACTGTTTTGATCCGTGGAAGATAGCGGGTGTGCAAGAGACATGGAACTATTTATCTTGATGTGCACAAGCTTCCTAAAAGACCATAGATTGAAATAGACCACCAAAGAACATTCTGGGCTATTCAAGATCCTAATGAAAGTAAAACTAAAGATGCATACACAGTAAATGAAAATATTGAATACTGTGTTGTAATATGTACAAGATCAAGAGTAGCAAACATAAATAGAAAAATATTTTTAGATGAAGCTTGTTTCCAAAATAATTATAACAACAGTGAATCCATGAAACAAATACTCACAGCTTGTGCTAGAGGAAAAAAAATTTGAAGCTCCAATAGAATCGACAATGGTGGCCACAAAAAAAAAACTAGTAAATCTTTCACATGGTGGCACTCGAAGAAAAAGAAACCCTCAAGCTTAATTTCTAGCTCCAGGAAGTAAACATTGGCGGAAAACAAACTAGAAAACCCTCATTTTTTCCTCTCGACCTTTCTAGACTTCAAATTCTAGATGAAAGAAATGAATGACTTAGGGTTGGAAATACATCATATATTATGCCCTTTATCATTTTTCACTTTCTTTTGAAGTCCACAATGCCCTTCCTTAGGTTTATTTTTCCTAATTGAAAAGTGTGAATCTTGTGTCAGATTTTCTTTTAAAAGGGGATCATTTTCTTTTAGTATTTGTTTTATTTTCATATAGTTGTTTGTTAAAGCAATAATATTAAATGATAATTATAAATCATTTTAAATATTTTTGTTAATTTAAATGCAAATAAAAGGGGTTTTGGCTAATAGGTCAAATTTTGATAGTTGACAAATGTTAAGTCTTAGGGAGTTATATCCAAGGACTTATTATTTGCATCATTATTTGACTAAAGTTAGAATCAATTTGGAAACATGTGGAGGGGATATAGGAATAATGGGTTGGATTTTTCTTTACTAAGTCAGTTTGGGGGGCTTTATGACCAATTAGAGCATTTTATGGATAGTTGAAGATGAGTCATAGGGTTCCTAATGAATCAGTGGAGCTTTTTTAGAGATAGGACTTTATTTCATGAGTTATTAAGTCCTCATTTTTGGGCTTTTATTCTACATTCGACCCAAGATCTAGGCATAGTATTTAGGGAGTTTTTTATTTCATTTTAAGGGGTTCTGATTATGCAAAGAAGTTTTTGTGACTACTTCTAAGTCCTTAGCTTTTATTTGCAAAAGTTTGTATTTCATTTTGGATGCTTAATACAGGTGACAACAGTTGAGTTTATGCTATTTGTGTCAATGTTTGAACCTTCTTTCTTTTTGCAATTCGGTGTGTAGTGTTAGAATGACTTGATTAAGCAATTTGTGAACTGTTATTGTTCCTTGTTGTTTTTTCTCATTCAAGCACATGGTTGTAGAGGAGAAAGTCTATTTATAGGTTGTAATCTATGTTCTTAAAAACCTTGTTACAAATTACTTATGCAAATCTTTATAGAAAAGAAGTGTTTTATTGGTACTTTAAGTAGCTGAATAGTCCTTCTCTGTCATTTGCACCCAAACTTTCATATCTCTTTTGGTGTATCACTCATTTTTTAGTTTAAACTATAGGTTTTAGGTTTATTTTCAATAATTTGTACCCCTTTTCCCACAAGTTTAGATTAGGTTTATGGAAATGTCACTAAATATTCAATAGGAGCCTGCCTAGAAATCAGAGGTTTCATTTCAATCACTTGTCCCACCAAGAAGTGATTCTCATGTTATGCTAGAGTTACTAAACTCTTTCAGTCCAGTACTGGGTGTAAATTTTGGTACTTAACAGTAGTAATGCAACCCTTATTTACAAGTTCTTGAAATCAATCAAAGGTGAATTTTTTGGTGATAGCATAAAATGGAACTTCACTAAGTTTTTAGTTGACAATGATGGAAATGTAGTTTATAGATATGCACCAACAACATCTATGTTGAAGATTGAGGAACTTGAAAATCATATTTTGTTCTTTTGTCAAATTGTTCTATGAAAATTGCACTTACAATTTTTTCAAACTGGTTTTATTTATTTGATGACACATCTTATAAGAATAATGGCTAATATATGTAACCTTATATTTGTAGGAAGATATCAAGAAATTTTTGGGTATGTTATAGCTATTCCTCCTATTTACACTGAATGTAAGAAGCAATAATTTAATTGAGACATGGTTCTATTATGCCCATACAATATAAAATAGATTAGGAGTTGTCATTCATAGTACATAATAATATTTTACAATAATTGGAAAGTGCTCAAGGCTCACTTTTTGAGTGTAATTGTTTGATACAAGTGTCTGGTTTAGGTTTAGAATTTACATAATGCAAATTAAGCTATTCATGGATGTAGATAATCTAATCATGGTTATAGATTCTCATGGTGTTATTTAATTAATGAATCTATTCTCATTAAAGAATTAGAAGAAAGAAAACCTAAGTTATTTTCCTTACTTAAATGCCTAATGAATCTTGTTTATAATATTTTAGAATCCACTATAGTCTACTATTGTATTTTCTTTTGTATACTCTACATAAAAAGTCTTATACCATTAGTTCTTTTGTCCTACTTACTAAGAATGATCACATCATAATTATTTAATTTCCTCAATGACATCCTTAACTTTATTTTTATAGCTATGCTAAATAGTACCATGATTATTCAATCTATGGTCTTGTTACTTGTAGGTATGGCTTCCCATATAAAGTTTAGAGAAAGTTGGAGAAGGTGGGGGTGTACTAACTCTAGACTTATTTGTTGATCACTTCTTTATCAACCTGTAGTCATTGTATTGTACATTCTCAATTCTTTTCCTTGTTCTAGAAATAAAATATTTTATTTAAGATTCGTTATAAGCTAAAGATAGAGCAACATATTCTAGAAGTCACCTTCCCCCTATTTCACTTGCCTTTGAAAACTAGTCTTCAAGTCCCTATATCATTTTTGGTTGGGTAATATGCAGTAGTGAGTAGATATTTGATATGTATATGAACAAGAGTAAAATAATAGTAAATAAGTTATTTTTTCCTACAATTTACATCTCCCACAATTTATGTCTTTGTGTTAACAAATCAAATAGGGGATGACACAACTAGATTAGGGAAAAAGGTGGTTTATGATGGATTCTGAATTGGATATGGAAGTTATAGCCATAGGCTACATTATCATCAATTGGTCAACTATGATCAACAACACATAAAATTTGGAGATGCAAGTAAAAAAATTGTTGAGGAATAGGTCGTGCTATATCATCACTCTCCATAAAAAAAATAATGAAGAAATTAAAACTTATCAAGTCAACATGATTGAAGGAAATTAACCACTTATACTCAAAGTTGCTCCATATGAACCAATAGTTTTCATATTTACACAAGGTTTACCTTGCCTTGGTGATATAAATACCATACTTTGACTGTTCAACATACCAATTGCAAAAAATGATGGCTTCATCCAATTCAACAACTTTAACCTTAATGTTTTCACTTCATTTTTCTACACTTTAATTGTGTTTATTGTCTATGGATAACTCGTTGCCTCTACATTAATAGACTCCAATTCTATACTATCTATGGTCTTTCATTGACCCACCACCATCTTCTTGTCATCATGAATCTCTTCTACAACGTCATTCCTTTGATTTCTTATCAAAATAGTACTTGTTGTTTGCACTTATTTTCCCACCAAAAATTGCTTTATTGATTTAAATTCCATACATTACAACACCAACAACCTTCCTAGGTTGAAGAATATTCAATTTATAGGAAAAACCTTTTGACCTTACATATTCATCTCTACTTTTTTGATCAAAATACAACTGTGCCTGTTGACCTTCCAAATTTGCAATAAAAGTTGCATGACAACTTTTTGACAATTTTTGCAACTTTTCAATATTTCCAAATAAATGACTTCAAATACCTACCAAAACTTGATAAATCATGCAAGAACTCTAAAAAATATAAAATTGAAGATTTTTGGTCAACTCATAACATTCACCAATGTTGACTAACCTACAACTTTCCCATAGGCCTTATTACAACATGCAATAAATTTTCCTAAAATGCATTCTAGGATACTTGGGATTGACTTATTGTCATGTGTCAACTTGGACACTTATTAATCACCTAATATATCAAAAATTTGATGTTTGAACATCTTCTTTAGGACCTTGGGCCCCCACACCACTACCTTTCTTTGGCCTTTTGTACATTGAACATATAAGAATTCCAATTTTTTGGAAGATTTAACAATTTTGGGTTTATTGGAACCTTGTCTAACTCTTCTACTTCTCCATCTTGCATTTCTAGAAATTCTATCTTTTTGTTTTTGTGATTGGTTTTTGGGAGGTGATACTTGTAATGAAATCTTTGTCTTCTTCTAACGTTTGTCCTTGCTTCCTTGCCAATTTCCTTAACAATAAATCTTAACCACAAATAATAAAATTTTATGTAAGTGGATAGCTTTTCATTGATTATAATATGGGTGAATTTGAGTAAGGTGACCCAAATTTTCATTCAAAACAATATGTGTAGATATAAACATTAAGTAAAACATGTCCAATATTTTTGCAAATATACACATTAATTACACCAAAAGTTTTATTCAAAACTATATGTGAAGATATAAATATTAAGTACAACATGTCCAATAATTTTATAGATATATTTTCCTATGAAGAAAGACCATGCCTGACAATATGAACCCATAACAAAATAAGGAGACAATTTCTAGATTGTGGTCTCAATTCCAAAGAAAAGTTGATAAATGTAATAGTCCTTGCAAAAAATGTAAGGTCTTAAAGAATTGAAGAATTCTAATCAAAATAGCCTAGAGTCATTGTAGGAAACATAGTCATGTTGAAGGAGGCCATGATTTTTGTTGATTGGTGAATGTGGATTTCCAACTAGGAACATGGAGGTGCAAATATCCAAGCCAAGGCTAACACTCCCATGGAAGAAGATAATAATGTGCTAGAGGACATGATTGAAGAGGATGGTATTGGTGCAACTAATGAAGATACTCATGATGATGACACTAGTACATCTGATAATGATGATGAAGATGGTTTTGATATACCTATACATGAGAAGGCACACAAGCCCCTATACCAAGGCTCTCAAACAACTCTTCTTTTTGCTATAATGTTGTTGGTAAGCTTGAAGGTTATGAATGGTTTATCTAATGTAGCAATGTCACATATGCTAAGGTATGCCATTTTTTTCATCTTCAATGTTAGCATACCATTACTATTCATTATATTAATAAGTCATATTTTTTTATTGTAGGTTGATAGGTGAGTTTTTGTTACCAACATCAAACATTCTAGCTTGTTCGTACCTAGAATTCTCTACCATTATAAATAAAATTAGAATGAAGTATTACACAATACATGCATGTCCCAATGATTACATTCTATATCATAAAAAATATGAATTTGCAATAGAATGCCTTGATTATTATATTAGTAGATATTAATCAAATTAAATAACCAAAAAAATGCCTCATAAGGTTCTTTGGTACATTCCCATTATTCCATGTCTTGAATGATTATTTAGGTGCACTAGCTTGGTAATTAATGGATTACTATGCTACATGAAATAGAATACAAAATGACATTATGTGAATGCCTACGAATGGTTATAATTTAAAGAAATAGAAAATACATGGCCACAATTTAAAGAAGAACCCCATAACCTCTGTTGAATACAACTGATTAATTGTGTATTATTTTTGATGTTACAAAAATTTTATATCATTATCAGTTAGTATATGCCGAGCTCACTTGAGTAGTGAAGGAAGTTTTCTATGCCTACTGAGCATTCTTATGGTTGCCTAGTTTAGAAGGTAGTGTCTACCAAGTTCACTTGGGCATCAAAGGAAAGTATGTAGAGATGAGTATTAACCAAGCTTACTCGATTAATGAAGGAAATTTGGATGGAACCAATGCTAACCGAGCTCACTTGGTTGACAAAGGATTTTTGTGAGTTTACAGTGTTAACCAAGATTCTGTTGGTTAACAAAGGAAATCATTTCTTAGTTAGTTTTTACCGAACTGGGTTAGCTAATGAAGGATTTTCTTATTTTGGCATATTAAGCTGAATTGATTTATCTATTGATCCCAGCTGACTAAGGTGATGAATATTAATTATTCTAAGTTGTATTTGAGATAACTTGACAATATGAAAGATATAAGTATAAGGTCAAGTTGTGGTTTCAAAGTGTGCAATTATGAAGATGTCATTGAAGATTTAATGATGAGAAGAGGAAGAAAATTTGAAGGATAAGTAGAATATCCTTATGGAGCAAAAAAGGTATATTCAATTAGGAAGGATCAAGTACAAGCTAGAACAAGGATTTTTAATTAGCAATTTAGTTGCATTCAAGTTAGGTCTTCTCATTGTTACTCTCTAACCATTGTAGAAGTGATCTAAATCTCTTAAGAGAGTTGGCTTAATAACTATTTGTAAATCCTCTAATAAGATGATAGTTCTATTGAATTATCTCAAGACCTCTAACAAGGCCACACCTAATCGTGTGTTTTTTAACCTTTAATAGGGTTGGTCCCTAATAGGGCTCACTTCAAAAGAGTGAAAACAATAACTAATTGAAATTGGTGGTTTTTTCCAAATTGGGTTTCCACATTAAATCTTGGTGTCAAATGTGTTCATGCTATTTTTTTTATGTATCTACAACTAAGTTAAAGTAATGGTTATCATAGATAAAATCTAAAGTTTATATGTTAAGGATTTATCGAGCACATTCAATAATTATCGAGTTACAACATTTTATGTGTGTTTACTGAGCATCAATAGTATTCATTTTTTAGTTTGTATTTTTACTGACATCTAAGGGATCTGGGATTTATTTTAGTAGTAACTAATTCACCCCTCCCCACTTAGTTACTCCTTTTATATTTCTAATAATTGGTATTAGAGAATTTGGTGCTTGTAGAGAAGGTTTGAAGGACCCAAGCTAAAGATCAGGATGTCTTATAGAAGAGAGATCCCCAAGCTCAACAAAGACAATTTTACAACATGGCAAGGACTTATGAGGTTACATTTGGCTACCATTAGTGACTTAGGATGCAAGTATCATGATACAAAATACAAGACTCCAACTGGAACATTATTTGTTGAAGATATTGTTAAGAATAAGAATCATAACATCATGATGATTGATATTGTGTTTGCTCTTAGTTATACAAAATTTGATGAAGTCAAAGACTACAAAACAAATCATGAGATGTGGATCAAATTAAAAGACTTATATGGAGGAGATGACAATGTAAGAAGGGCTAAGGCTGAAAGTCATAGAGTTTATTTTGATCAGATAAAAATGAGAGAAGATGAGAAGATTGCAAAATATGTGGAAATGATCAAAGCAAGTGTAAGTGCAATAAAAGCATCTGGAGTAGACATTGAAGAGAAAATAGTTGTAAGAAAGGTACTTTGAACTTTCCTTCCTATTTATGCAATTAGAGTATCTTCTATTCAAGAAATGAGATGTGATCCAAATAATAAAATATATTTGGATGCTCTAGTTGGAAGATTGATATCTTTTGAGTTAGATAACTTTGTTAACTATGTTCATAGTTCAAATGTTATTGAATCTAATTTTAAAGATAAACTCTCCCTGAAAGAATAGGGTAAGAAATAAAAGTCTGACCAATTAGGAAGTGAAGAAGAAGAATCAGAAGAAAGTTCAAACAATGATCTTGAAGTTGTTGAAGCCCTTCTTGCAAGAAAGTATTCCAAAGGCAAAGGAAAGTACAAAGGTAAAGTTCCTCTAATCTACTTTTCCTATGAAGAAGTTGGTCACATTGCTGCAAGGTGTCCAAATAAGGAAATAAAATATGAAAAAATAAATTAATAAGCACAAAGGTAAGAAGGATTCCAAGAACTATGAGAACTACAAGGACAAAGGTAATAAATCTTATTTTATAGCTAAAGATTTTGATAATAGTGAAGATGAAATGGTATATATTGTTGTAAAAGATGAATTTGATGATGAAGGAGATAAGATGGCACTTATCTATCATGTTAGCTAAAATGATAAATGGATTATTGACAATGGTTGCTCACATTATATGATTGGAGACCAAAAAAAATTTGAGCACATGGAATATTATGATGGAGGTAGCGTGAGATTTGGAAACAATGAACCTTGTAACATAAAAGGAAAAGGATGTATTTCATTGACTAAAGAACTTGTATGTGACAATTCTTATTGGGTTGAAGGACTAGAACATAATCTACTAAGTGTGGAATAGTTGAATAACTTTGGATTCAAGGTCGAATTCATGAATGGACAAGCCAAACTACTAGATGGAAAAGGAAATATGGCTGGATCTGGAAAGCAAACAAAAGGCAATCTATTATATTTTTTGGTTAAAAGAATAGTATTGACAATTGAGTGTCAACACACTTAACCATTTTCACTAGATATGCCAACTACACAATGGATGCTGAGCTAGAATTTCAATAGGTGCCAAGCAACTCAGAACGTAGTATGTACTGAGTGACTCAAGAAATGTTCATGTGTCGAGTAATTCAGAAATATTTAGATGTTGAGCAATACAAAGCATACATGTGCCGAACAATACAGTGTTTAAAAGGTGCTAAAAAAACCAAGAAAGTAATAGATGTCGAGCAATCTAGGAATCAGTTCATGTCGAGCATCAGTAATGCAATTAGTGCCAAGTAACTTGATCAACATAAGAGTTTGTGCCATCACAGACTAAGATTTCAAATAGTTTTTGCATGACTCATGAAGGCATAAGAAGATAAGATCGAATCCTTACAATTACCTATTGTTGGTGTAAATACGTATTGACTATCTACACTTACTTAAGTTTACTTAGGTTAATGCATTATATTAATATTTATTTATTAAGTCACCTAGGAGTATGTACACTCTTGTGAGTTGTCATGATGACATCATAGGGGTTTGCACCTCTTTTAAGCACATGTTGTCTACAACATAGGAATCTTCTATACACATATGACACTTTGTGATTCTTATCCATTCATCTAGAATGTTGGATAAGGTGCTTAGTTGTCTTATCTCCTAGTTGTTTCTAGAGACATTCTAGGTGCTTCTTGAGAGGCTTTTATATACAAACACTCCTAGTGTACTCTTAATCATGGCATGTTGAATATATCATCATTCTGATCATGCTCTCTCTCTTGATCTACAATTGTGCTTGTGTTTGAGTTCTTAGTTCCTGGGTTAATTTTGCCCTTAGGAAAATTCTTACATGGTATTAGAGCAACTTGGAGATTTTCTCATCACATAGCCATTTTGAGACCACTTGCTTGCTTCAGCACCTCAACCTGAATCTAAAGTACTACAAAAATTGGGAGCATCTAGAGCTACATCTGACCTCACAATTGCATCTAGAATGCTGAACCAGTGAAGATTGACTGTAAACTTGGCTACCTTTGGCCCAAAGTCAACCATGAGGAATTTTTTTTTGTAAATTGGAACTCGGAGGCCTCAATTTGTAGTTTGGGTATGGTCATTATTTTTAGATCTATAATTTAATTCAGATCTATTATTTTTCTCTGTAAATTTTTGTTAGGAATTGCAATTTTTTTTAGCCCTACGCACTGGTTGCAAAGAAATTTTTTTAGCAGAACCAGGCAGTGACACCTCGGATCTACCATTTGGAGGGTTTATTATTTAATTTATAGGTTAATTCAGTGAAATAATTCTCCAATTTGTAGCAGACATAATCTGGAAATTCTAGCCATAGTCCCCACATAAACTGATAGTCGACACAAATTTTGACACCACAGTCCAAATCTGGCCCCTCCACATTCACCCATCGACCAAACCACACTCACTATCAGCAGTGAGCACTTTATATATGCTAGCAGCAAGAGTTTGTTTTTAAAAAAGGCCTAGCCTTATCCCCTATTACATGTGGGATTTTAATTTTAAATCTCAGCGGCTTCTTTGAGGGTTCCCAGTGTGCTCAAGTTAGATTCCATTAGGCATGGGAAAATATTTCTGGCTTTGCATAACATTTCCTAGTAGCATATTCCAACATAAGTGTTAAATACTCTGACCACTACAATGTTCTCCACCCTCACACTTCTAGTGGCATATTCCAAGATTTCATTGCAAATCTCCGATAGAACAGGGAAGGCATATTCTGGTAGGGCTTTGGCTTTTTCAACTCATGGACTAGTTTTCTTAGTGACAGTTGAAGATTCTATTGGCTGAAGCATATTCTGACTCTGACAAAGATTTTGTCAAGGGTTTTCCTACTTGCACTATCATTTTTACACTCTTGTGTGGTAAGAAGACCTTTTACGGCCACATGGACCTTTTCGATGCATACAGTCAACAACTTCGGACCCCAGCATGACACATGGACAACTATGAAGCTACCACACATCACCCTATAAACTTGACAAGTGTTATTCTAGTATTGCCACATCACCACATAGAAATCAGACATTTTTCCATGCCAGTGTATGGATCTGTGCATTCTGTACAATAGAGACAGCCACCTCATCTGACACATCAGCAGAGGGCCCAAATCTTTTGTTGACATCATCTTTTCCTAAGGTTAAAATTGACAATTGTTTGACCATCAAAACTAGGTATTTTATAACTATAGTGATAGCCATTTGACCATAAAATTTAGACTCGTATTTTTTTCTCCTAACCCCTCTCCAGATTACTTTTCAGTTTGGCAGCTTGACTTTGCGAGTCCATATCTTGAACATCCAGACTCTGATTTAGGTGCAATGTTTTTTGAAATTGGGTAGAATTTCTTGAATTTTCTAGTGGTGTGTATTTTTCTAGTTTTGGTACATAGATTTTGCAAAAAAATTATTTTTTGGTGATTGTACCTATATAATCCTACATTTTGCAACTTCAAACGCTCCGTACGAGCACATCTGTTCACTTTTTTAGGTTTTATTTTTTTTTGAAAGTGCATATTTTTTCATCTACCTTCTAGATTTGAAGTGAAATTCTAGGGTTGTGTGGACCAATTTCTCACTTTCATAATTATGCCTTTTTCGGCATTATAAAGCTTTGATTCTTTTTCAAAATTGTTGTAAATTTGAGCTATAGTTCTCTAGTGATAGATTTGAGCCTCATAAGGTAGTTGTAAAAGCAAAATTAGAATGTCCACTTTGTTCATTTTGACAAGTGGCCCATTGTAAATGCACTACTTATAAAGTGCCAAAGCATCTTTTTTGGGGGAGGCTTTTGATTGAGTGAAAAGGGGGGGTGCATACTATGTTTTTGTGTCTCTCTAGTATGCTATTTTCATTATTTCATAATGGGTTTTAAATGTCCTTCTCTAACTTCACACAACTATTCTACATGGAAAGATATTGCATGGAGTAGATTAATGGAAAAAGGATATAGTCTTTATATTGATGGTACAATTACCAAAACTATTGATGCTAAAGAACTCATTGATTGGCAATCTCAAGACCGATGGGATTTAGGAGTTATTAGGAGTTGTGTACATGGGGATCTTCTCTTTTATGTTAAAAATTGTTCAGACTCTAAAGAAGCTTTGCAAAAACTTGAATAGTTGTATGGTAAGGTGGATGAAGAAAAGGGATTTCAAATTGAGGATGATCTACTTCTCTTGGATCCTAAGAATTTTGACACAATTCAAGATTATATCATCAAAGTCAATGAGTATAGGGCACTTCTTAAAGATTGTGTAAATCACATGAAGGATGACAGATTGATTCATCACATCCTAAAGAGGCTACCTTCTGAGTATGCTAACTTTGTTTTGAGTTTTAATACTCATAGGTTGACCATGGGATCTGCTTACCACAAGCCTTCCTTTGATGCATTTGCTAAGATTTTTATTGTTAAACAATCTCACTTGATGGATTTAGGACTTCTTAAGTCATCAAAGACCAAAGCCTTGGTGGCTAGTGATGAGTACAAATCAAGTCAAGAGGGGAAAAATAGCAAGAAGAAGAAGCAGTGAAAGAAAAAATCACAATCTGAGACACAATAATCCTCCTCACAACAAGGCGATTCTTCTTCAAACAAGAAGGGAATTAATGACAAGAAGGAAAAACTCTTTTGTGCATATTGCAAAAATCCAAATCATGATGAGCATCATTGCAAGACAAAAACAATCGATGAGTTAGAAAATCTACTCAAGAAGAACAAGATTCAAGTGCCAGGTACTTCCAAGGATTCAACTCCAACCTCTTCAAGGGATAAAGGATAAGCACTTATGTAAAACATGAGTTCTTCTTTGGAATGGATACTTGACTCAGGTGTCTCTTACCACATGGGTCCTTCAATGGAAGACTTTTCTTCATTGAAGCAGTCAAAGGTACATCTTTGTCGAAGATGATACTAAAATGGAAGTTGAAGGGAAAGGACATGTTGAAATGGAAAATGGGGAATTCAAAGATGTTCTCTATGTTCCAAACCTTAGCTCCAATCTTCTATCAATTTACCAAATCACTCACCTTGGAGATGGTCATAAAGTTGAGTTCCTTCCAAATTTAGTGATGGTGTGAAGTCTTAAAGATGATTCATTGGTTGTAGTGGAAAAAGTCAAAGATGACAAGAGACTTTAATCCTTCTCTCACTTTGTGCCTAAGTCTCCTTCTCAAGCCTTGTTGACTCACTCTACTTCAAACATCAACTTATGGCATGAGCAGTTTGGTCACCTTGACTTTCGATCTCTTTAGCAACTTTTCTCTAAACATATGGTCAAAGGTCTACCTAATATCATATTTTCTATGGGAGAATGTTCATCATGTTCAGTGGATATGAATCTCAAGGAGAAGTATGATGAAGGGAAGTCTTCTCGAGCTTCAGTTGTTCTTCAGCTAGTTTACATGGTATTAGCTAAACCCTTTGCAGTGACTTCAGTTAGCCAAGGCCGCTACATACTCACATTTGTTGATGACTTTTTGAGATTCACTTGGGTCTTCTTCCTTCATCACAAGAGTGAAGTAGCTCATAAGCTTCAAGACTTTTAGACTCATGTTGAACACAAATCAAGGAAAGCCATCAAGATACTAAGGGCAGACAATGAGAATAGATATGTAGATAGAAGACTTAAGAACTTTTATAGAATTGAGGAGATTGATCTTTAGATCTCACTAGCATTTAGTCGGCACAAGATAGATGTTGCAACTATGAGGATTAGGACTCTCAAAACCATGGCAAGTTGCATGATAAAGGCCAAGTCTCTCGGTCCTACACTTGAAGTTGAAGCCATTAGCAGTGCTACTCACATACTTAATAGGTCTCCTCATAATGCCTTAGATGGCAAGACTCCTTTTGAGGCATGGTGTGGCAGAAAAATAGTTGTGAGTCACCTTAGAGTCTTTGATTGTCCAACAGGGGCAAACCTATCTTTCAAGAGTTGCAAGGCACCAACACCTAGGCCTTGTACCTTCATTGGTTATAAAGAAAAAGAAAAGGCTTACAAACTTATGGATCCTAAGACACATGAGATTTTTGTGGAGAAGGATGTTCATTTTGAGGAAAGTTCACCTACCCTATCCTCTACTCCTCTCTACACTTCATACACAATGGAAACTGATAGTGAAACCAGTGATAGTGCTTCAACAAGTTTAGACATGTGGGGTTCTATTGATAGTTGTAGTGAGAGGTCACATCAGTCTAGTCCACATGCTTATATTGCCATAGTGAAAGGTCCATCACAACATGGTACATCTCATCTTTCAACTGCAGCTTTAGTTGACTTGGGAGATAGTCTTGAGGATTCACATCTTCTCATTGATAACGATGATCATTCTATAGTTTTTATGAGGCCTCACTCTGACCCTCATGTCCATTGTCTATATGATCAATCTATATAGGTTGGATTGATTATGGATCCTTATGAACAACAATTAGTGGAGGTCTCTTTGTTAGTTGAGGAGATAGATGGTTCAGTGGAACAGGTTCAATAGACATCCTTGACAGATTTGCATTCATTCTTTTTAGCACAATTAGAAGGGGTGAACTTTAGCATCAACATATGGATACTTGAGTAGGTTTTAGGGCCACCATACATCTTCAGGAGTGTACCTCTGTCTTTGTTTCTTCCTAAAGGGAGGAACAACATTCTGCATTCTTGGTCCAGCTTTTTCATCAGAGTGGCTTTCACTTGTTGGCATTCTTCTTTTAGGGGGGGAAGCCTATTCTTTCTCTCTTCCTTCTCTCATTCTCTTATGTATATACTAGATGTATGTCATAATGGGGGGGTCTTGACTACTCCATCCATTGATGCATCCCTATTTATCTCTCTTTTTGGGGGACAATTTTTTCCATGAGGTTTTCCCTCTTTCTCTACTTTATGAGAGATTGTATTTAATTATGTACATGGGTACCTAACATGGCTTAGTAGCTGGGACCCATTATGCATCTTCATCCTAATTTTGTAAGCTTAAGGGCATTCCCCTAAGTTTCTCTTAAGTGGGGTGTTGGTGTAAATACGTATTCACTATCTACACTTACTTAAGTTTACTTAGGTTAATGCATTATATTAATATTTATTTATTGAGTCACCTAGGAGTATGTGCACTCTTGTGAGTTGTCATGATGACATCACAAGGGTTCGCACCTCTTTTAAGCACATGTTGTCTACAACATAAGAATATTCTACACACATATGACACTTCGTGATTCTTATCCATTCATCTAGAATGTTGGATAAGGTGCTTAGTTGTCTTATCTCCTAGTTGTTTCTAAAGACATTCTAGGTGCTTCCTAAGAGGCCTTTATATATAATCACTCCTAGTGTACTCTTAATCATGGCATATTGAATATATTGTCATTCTAATCATACTCTCTCTCTTGGTCTACAATTGTGCTTGTGTTTGAGTTCTTAGTTCCTGGGTGAATTTTTCCCTTAGGAAAATTCTTACACCTATGAAATCAACATGTAGCCAATCAGAAAATTGGAGACAACATGCAACCAATAGGTGAAAATAAAGGATTTGAGTAGGAATTTGAGATTTAATATGGATCATAGATCCATAACTAACCCTAAGTCTTCGTATTCCTTAAAAGGAGGTCAAAAACCCATTGCATGTGTTGATGAGAATAATGTATGGGGAGATTATAGAAAAAATTTAGTGAGAAGAAGGAAAAGACTTAGAGGAATAGAGCATCAATTTCATATCCAGTTGATTAGAACAACACAAGGGACAAGAAACATAGAGATCAGATCAAGCAAGGATTAGAATAGGAAGAGTAGATCTAGTACTTGAACCCATCAATTTGAGATTGCATTCAATAAGGTTAAATGTTCTAATACTTTCTCACAATTGTATTAGATGCTGAAATCCTATATTGATAGGTTAGATTAACAGCTAGGTAGGAGAACCTTTGGAGAAGGTGATTGAAAATCCTATGTATTAGGTGGGTTTAACAACTTATTGTAAATCCTTTAACATGATGACACATCATGTAAGTGTTTGTAAATCCTCTAACCAAGTCACTATTGACATAGTGTAAAGCCTTTAACAGGGTATGCCTTTCATAAGGTAGACCATCAGAAGTGGTTGAACATTGATTGCTATAGTGATTTTTGTGGGTATCATCCCCACCCCAATTTTACTTTCTTATTCCTGGAAGGTTTTTGAGTTATCAATTCTAGTGTTATGTGTTATTGCATGTGATTTACTTCATGATTATTTATATGTTTACATGCATGAAATTTTTTTTTTAGTTATATGTTTAAAAGATAGTAAAAGGTTAAAAAATGGGTACTTCTGATTCACCCCCCCTCCTCAGAAGCACTCTTCCCATTTTGAACATTCCAATAATTGGTATCAAAGCACTAGTTCTCACAAGGAGAAACCTAACACCTTGGAGAAAAAAGTCAGTGGATGGAAGTCTTCAAACTTGGGAAGATCATTGACAATCAGGTGATTGATGTTCAACTAGCTCTACACAAAGTAGAGGAAGCCAGGGAGGAACTGGGAAAATCCTTGAAAAGAAGGAAGGAGATAGCCATAGCTAAAAATGACATACACTACAAGAAGATTGACACCACACAAGTGTTTTCCAATGTAGATTCCAAAGAATTTGATGCAGCAATAGAAAAATTAATGGAGAAAAATAGAGCACAAGCTGAAGAAATTAGATTACTCAAGCTTGAACAAGAATCATAAGCCATAATGCTTTGTGAAGTGATTGAACAAAAGAAAAGAGCTATTGAAGACAAGGCCATGATAGAAGATGACAAGAGAAATCTCACCAATAGGCTAGAAGAGAAGATAATTGAATTTGAAATGATTTCAAACATGTAGTTAGACACCTTAAGCCAGATGATGAATGTTCATCATGAGAAAAACATAAAGGACATTGAGATCTCCACCTTGAAGATGTAGAATGAACAATTATAGAATGAATTGAAGAGAGAAAAGGAAATAGTAGATAGTTACAACAAACCCAATGAGGCCATCAAGTACTTTGAGCAATTGATGAAATCACCAAGGGCTAGTAATGATACTTTAGGACTTGGCTACATCAGCACTAAACAAGGAGAATCATCCAAGATTGCAGAAGAAAGAAGCGACAAAGGTAAGAACACTAAACCAATTTGTCATTTCTATGGTAAAAAGGGACATACCTCTAATATGTGCAGAAGCAAGAATAGTCATCAGTATGATAAGCCTACAAATGCAACTTTTTGTCACAAGTGCAAAAAACAAGGACATTCAACACAAGACTGTAGAACCAAGATCACAAAGACACCAAGATTTGAGGGTCACTACTAAAATTGAAAAAAGTATGGACATAGAGCATCTAAATATAGATCAAAGCCTATGTGGAAACCTAATCAGTCTACAAGAGGAATCAATCATGCGCATCACTACAATTGAGATTACAATACCAGGTATAGCTGTCACTATTGTCAAGAGTATGGACACATTCCTAAAAATTTCATAAGGACACATTTCAAGGGAAGTTACAATAGGTGGCTAAACCAAACTACATGTTTTAGTTGCTTGAACACTGGTCATATCAGCAGAAACTATCCTACAAAGTCAAAAGCACCAAAGATTGAAGTGAACATAGGAAAAGAGAAGATTGATGTTG
Source organism: Cupressus sempervirens (assembly GCA_028749045.1). Classification (NCBI taxonomy): domain Eukaryota; kingdom Viridiplantae; phylum Streptophyta; class Pinopsida; order Cupressales; family Cupressaceae; genus Cupressus; species Cupressus sempervirens. The sequence continues at coordinate 224,648,236 of CM053786.1, read as the reverse complement.
AACAAATAAGAGGAAAAATGAACAAGACATGGAAAAAGAAAAGTGAATGCAACACATTAAATGGAGAGATCACTTCACCCAAGAGGTCAAATGATCACACCTCATTCAATTAAGCACAAGATAGATGCATGGGACCGATACATATAAAGATGTATCATACATCAGCCCAAGAAAACATAGAAGAATTGAAAAGAAGAAATATGCATGAGAAAAGATGTCAAGTTAAAAGTTAGAAGAGGATGTTGAGCTACCTTTGGTTGTCGAGTGAAACTCTAGTATATATCGAGTTGAATAGTCTAGTGGATGTCGAGTAAGACATGTTAGTGGCTATTGAGCAATTGACAATTTCAATTGATGCTGAATAAGATGTGATAGTGGATGCCGATTGTACAACTATTATAAAAAATGCAATAAATGCTAGGTTCTCAAAACTAATAAAGTTGAAAATTGTCCATTTTTGAATCATTTGAACACAAAGAGAAGTTGAGTAGAGTGAAGAGGAAATTCTATAGTGATCAAAACAATGATTTGTAGTAATTCCAATAGTGATTCAACTCAATTTCATCAATTCATAGGTATTTCATTCAAGTGCCGAGCTACGCAGAGTTTGAAAGCTTATTTAATTTTAAACCCTAGTTCGGTAAAAAATGGCATTTGGGTCAAAATATACCAAAGGAAAGGAAGGTCTTGAAATTCAACTAGTCAGTTATGAAGTCAAATAGCTTGAGTTTAGGCCCATCCCTGAAGTTGCCTATAAGAATGATCCCGTTGGTGCCCTATCTATAATACCTAATAAAGTTGTTATGGTCCAAGACGTCATAAAATGCTATAACTATAAGATTCGAGCCCTAGGTGACTTAGAAATTTTTAATGCATTTGATAAACTATGTAATAATGGAAAACTTAAAGTTGAATTCTCCATAGTTGAGAAGAAGGGTCTGACTAAAGCCCTAGTTTTCCCTACTATTTTCAAAATGGAATGGATACACATAGTGTTGAGTAGAATCCACAATGGAGCCTTTTGGTTAGAGATAGGGCCAGTGAACTTTACAAAGAAAACTATCCATAGGGTTACTGGTATTCCAACCCTAGATCAGTCAAAGACCCTAAGAAGTGACAAAAGGGAAGCCATAGAGAAGAATATGGGTGTAAAATGGAATAATAGGGGAATGACAATAGACACCATTATAGAACCCCTACTAGATTTTGCTGTGAGAATCATATCCCACAAATTCTACCAATCAAGCAGACTAAATAGTGTACCATGTATTGTAGTAGATGTAGCCTATAAATTGGTGAAGAAATATCATCCATATGATCTTGCAAAGGTCATGTTATAGCAGATCAATGAGAATCTAAGAGCTATAAGGAAGTCTAAGGGAGCTCAATGCAATTTTGGCTCAATTTTGGTTTGTATGTTTTTCTATATTATGAAAGAATTCCCTTTAGTAGGCAAGGTGAAATGAGATTAGAATAAGACCATTGTTGAGAAAATAAATGGATTCATTGAGAAAATGGGTGAGAATTTTGACGGCCAAATGACTAGTTATTTTGAGGACTTTAAGAAGTCCATGAAATAGAGGATGAGGATACCAGTCTCATTGGTTGAGCAACATGTAAAGGATATTTGTTTTCTAGTGGATATTGATTACACTTATATACAAGCTATCATACCTAGAGTGAGATGGCTTAGGCCATTGGACTATGAACTTGATGTTGATCAAGCCTCAGCAACAATAATAGCTCTACTTACAAAGGAAATTGAAAAGATTGCAAAACATTTTGAAACTTATGACATTGTCAAATAAAGGGTGGTGACAGACCTTAAGATAGCCACACTAGTGAAAAAGAAAGAAAAATTTATCAAGAAGATCAAGAAAAGATTTGGAGTTGGAGTATCAACTACTGCTGAAGAAGAGGAAGTAGGAGAAGAAGAAGATGACAGTGAAAATGAAGAGGAAGAGCCAAAGAAAGGGCCTCTAAAATTGGCACAAGGCTTAGGTGAGGATAAAGAGCAAGGTGCAGAGGAAGAAGAAGCTAAGATAGCACCAATCAGAACCAAGGTCACTAAAAGAAAGGCTAAAACTCCACCTGCTCCTCAACCCAAAGCAAAGAAAGTGTCAAAACTTGCACCAAAGAAGCCTACTACTAAAGCCACCACTAGAGCTACAACACAAAAGGCCAAAGAAAAGGTAGAGAAGAGGAATAAAAATACCAAGAAGACTGATGAGGAGCCAAGGAAGACAAGAAAATATGTAGCTCAACCTGACCCAGATGAAGAAAAGACAGAGACAAATGATAATAGTCAGTTCAAAGTGGTAAGTCATCCACCCAAGTCTGCCATAGATAAATTGTTTACAAAGATTAGAAATAATGACTTGAAAGATTTAAAAAATTTAGATTTTAATAAGCTCACTAAGGAAGAGAAAAATAAAATAGAGGAATCTATGTATGCTATGATGGCTGAGTATAAGCACACACCTCTAGAGCTAGATGGCTTAATGCCCAAAGAATTGTATAAAATAGTAGAAGACAAATGAAATTTTTTCCTACAAATGGAAAAGGAAATAAAGGAGTCTACTATAGCTAGATTGTTGCCTAATTTGACTAAGGGTCAAATAACTAATGCAGTCAAGAGGCACAATAGTAGATTTACTCCAAAGCATAGGGCATTTAGTATTTTGAAGAATAAAATTGAAAATTTTGTGAGAAAATCCACACAATTGTGATTTTGATGAGGAATACAAGGTAGAAGCAAGTGCCAAGATAAAGGAAATAAAAATGATAGAGAAGAAGGTTGAGGAGGAGAAGAAAGTGGAAGAGGAAAAGAAAGATGAAGAGGAGAATAAAGAGGAGAAAGAGGAAGAAAAGGGTACAGATGAGTAGCAAGAACAAAGTGTGCAAGATACACAATTGTTACCTCCTAGCCCTCCTCATGCTATTATAACACCTACAGAGGGTATCAAATTAAAGGATGTTACTGACACTTATTGTCAAAACATCAATCCATTGACTATAGATGATCTCACAAAGATCCTTGACCAATGAACATAAGAAACTAGATTATGTTCAAGCCCTATACTAGTCAGTGTTGATGAGTTGCAAAAGGCACTAGTAAAATCAAAGGAAGTCAAGGTGTAAACACAAAAACCACCTTCAACCACTCAAACTACTAGAATCTTATTTCTTCCTCCATCATCTCCACTAAAAACAATAGCAGTCACAGATGCACTTCAAGTGTCGAGTGCAACAACAGAGGTACAAATAGGAAAAATAGACCAGTCAAGAAGTACACCCCTAGCCATTAATAGTGAAAAGAAGGAATAAGCTAAAGAGAAGGAAGAGACAAGAGATGAGGAGCAGACTACCATACAAACTTTGGTTTAGCTACCCAAAATAGGTACTCCCACTCAAACTCTTCAAAAGTTGAGCACTGAAATGCTAGCATTGCAAGTTAGAACACCAGGCTCAAGCTCAACAAAGTAGCCAGGAAACTTCAATATGGAATTCTTGAGCTTGATGAGGAAATCACAATACCTTACTATGAATCTAGCACTCTCACTGAGGAAAAGATTAATGAAATACAGAGTGCACTGGATAGAAGAAGAAGGCAAGAGGTATTGAGAAAAGAATATAAATATAGACAAGCACTGAATGAGATAAAGGACATCTTTATGGATGCCTTCAGCTTGCAGACACCTGATGAGTCAAGGCCAATAGTAGAGCAACTATTTGACATAGTTGACCAAGTGAAAAATGAAGACCATGGTACAAATGCAAAATTAATGGAATGGTCAGAAAGGAAGTTTCAAGGAAAGGTAAATGAGAAAATATCTAGTGATATAACACTATCTCAAGTTGAGCTAGATAAGAAAGTGGATAGAGTAAAAATTGTGCTTGGGAATATATTCTCCCTATACAACAAGTTGTGTGATTTTTCCAACTTCACATAGGAGACTAGCTAGAGGATACTGAGCTTGGAGAGAAATCTAAAGATTTCTAGTATGCAAACTCCCAACTAATCCAACTCAAAGTGAGAAGCATTTTTCTCAAACACTTCACACATAAAGAGAATTAGTTGTATTAACAACCCCTCACTTAGAGGTACTCCATAAGGAGAAAATGTATGCAGAAACAATCCTCAAGAAAGATTCAAATCTTTCTACCTTAGATGGACTTGTACATCTAGCAGTAGAGATTTCCATCTAGCATAACTCATTGGATGTTGCAATAGAAAATTGGGATGCAGCTCTGAAAATAATCCTAGAGGTAAATATCACATTTTTGGCTAAGTATGGTATTACTCCATAGAACCCTTTGACATCAGTGTCAAAAAGGGGGAGATAAAGTAAGGGGGAGATATATGTATAAGGGGAGATATGTATATATGCAGATACTATGGGAGAAACCAAATTTTGAACCATTTTTTATTAGATTATTTCATTCATTTTGAGAAAGTTTGTAAATAGCCAAAAAGTGGGACACTAGTAATAAAGGAAAAAGGGGGAGATGCAAAATTTTGGACTTCACATAGATTAGATAGAAAACATAGGCTCAAAATGCAAAAATAGGACAAAGGATAGAGAGAATCAGGCACATTAGCATAGAATTTCAGTTTCAAGAATGGACAAGGCATAATCAATTTAGGGGGAGTCATAAGGTATATTGTTACTCACAATATTTTTAAATTTTTACATGTACACTAAGAAGATAAAGAATGTGCTCAATAAGGTTAAGTTCATAAATGCTTAGTTAAGTGTTTTTGACACTCATGTCAAACGGGGAGATTGTTGGTTAAAAGAATAGTCTTGACAATTGAGTGTCAACACACTTAACCATTTTCACTATATATGCCAAGAACACAATGGATGCCGAACCAAAATTTCAACAGATGCCAAGCCACAGTTGGTGTCGAGCAAGTCAAAGCATAGTATGTGTCAATTGACTCAAAAAATGTTCACGTGTTGAGTCATTCAAAAATGTTAAATGCTGAGCAATACAGAACATATATGTGCTAAGCAATACAATGTTTAAAAGGTGCTGAGAAAACCAAGAAAGTAATAGATGCCGAGTAATCCAAGAATTAGTTCATGCTAGGCATCAATAATGTAATGTGTGCCGAGTAACTCAAGATCAACATAAGAGTTTGTGCCATCATAAACCAAGATGTAAAACAATTTTTGCATGACTCACAAAGGGATAAGAAGATAAGATCTAATCTGTACAATTACCTATGAAAATAACATGCAACCAATCAGAAAATTGGAGACATCATGCAACCAATAGGTGAAAACAAAGAATTTGAGTAAAAATTTGAGATTTAATATGGATTTTAGATCCATACCTAACCCTAAGTCTTCACATTCTTTGAAAGGAGGTCAAAAAACCATTGTGTGTGTGGATGAGAATAGTGTATAGGGAGATTATAGAAAAATTTTAGTGAGAAGAAGGAAAAGACTTAGAGGAACATAGCAGCCATTTCATATCCAATTGATCAGAACAAAACATGGGATAATGAACACATACAAAGATCAGATCAAGCAAGGATCAAAAGAGGAAGAGCATATCTAGTACCTAAACCCAACAATTTGAGATTGCATTCAATTAGGTCAAATGTTCTAATACTTTCTCACAATTGTATTAGATGCTGAAATCCTATATTGATAGGTTAGCTTAATAGCTAGGTAGGAGAACCTTTGGAGAAGGTGATTGAAAATCCTATGTATTAGGTGGGTTTAATGACTAAAATCCTTTAATTGGGTGACACTTCATGCAAGTGTTTGTAAATCCTCTAACTAGGTCACTATTGACATAGTGTAAAGTCTTTAAGAAGGCGGGCCTTTCATAGGGCAGACCATCAAAAGTGGTTGAACATTGATTGCTACAATGATTTTTGTGGGTATCATCCCCACCCTAGTTTTACCTTCTTATTCCTGGAGGGTTTCTGGTTATCAATTCTAGTGTTGTGTTATTGCATGTGATTTACTTCATGATTATTTATATGTTTACATGCATGCAATTTTTTTTCAGTTATATGTTTAAAATATAGTAAAAGGTTAAAAACTAGGTACTTCTAATTCAGCCCCCCTCTCTTAGAAGTACTCTTCCCATTTTGAACATTCCAACAGTATCTTGATCTTAGTGAATTTCTATGTTTTATTGCTTAAGTAGAAGAAAGCTAGATATGGCACAAAAGGCTATGTCATGTAAACTTTGATAATTTGGTCAAGATAAGAAAACATAATAGAGTAAGAGGCATTTTGAGTTTGAAGAAGCTAGATATGGGTTTATGCAAGAATTGCCAAATTGGTAAGATGGGTAAGATTAGTTTCAAAAGCAAGAATTATCATTCAAATGAAATCTTAGAAATTGTTCATATAGACTTATGTGGACCTGTTGGTATAAAGAGTTACAATGGAGAAATTTTTTTCATTCTTTTTGTTGATGACTATTCTAGAATGATGTGTATAATGTATTTAAAAGAAAAATGTGAAGCCTTTCAAAAGTTCAAGTGGTATTTGACAAGAGTAGAAAAAGAAACTAGATAAAGCTTGAAGTGTTTAAGATCAAAAAGAGGTGGTGAATTTATCTCCAATGAATTCAATAATTTCTACATTGAAAGAGGAATTAAAAGACAAGTATCAGCCCCTGGTACACTACAGTAGAATGGTATAGCTGAAAGAAGAAATAGATCTATCATAGATTGTGCAAGAACCCTAATGATTGAAAAGAATGTTGCTCTCAAGTACTAGAAGGAAGCTATCTGCACTATAGTTCATACCTTGAATAGAGTATAATTAAAGAAAGATTAAAAAAAAACTCCTTATCAACTATGGTATGGCTACAAACTAAATGTAAGTTACTTGAAAGTATTTGGTAGAAAATGTTATATCTTGAAAGAGTCTACAAAAGAAAAATTTGATGTAAAAGGTGATGAAGGCATATTTATAGGATACTCCTACAAAAGTAAAACATACAAATGTTTGAATTTATTTACTCATAAAATAATAGAAATTGCACATGGTAGAATTGATAAGTTTGTGGAAAAGAGTGAAGAAGAAAGTAACAAGGAGCCAGAGGATTACAAAAGATTTGTTTACTATGAACTTGATACCTTGCCAAATCTATTTGAAAGAAAGAAAGTTTCATCTCCTTAGTCCCCAAAATCTCCAACAATTACTGAGTTTTAGATAGTGCAACTTGAGTTATAGTCTAAAGGACTTAAGTCACAGTCAAAAGCCATCGAGCTACTTCAAACTAGGTCTAATGGACCCAAGTCACAAACACAGGGACTTGACCTTGAAACTAAATTTCATAATGAAGATAGTGGAACTCATTGAAGGCCCAAAGAACTTGTGTTAGAAAGATATGTTAGAAGGCATCATGCACCTGATCAGATCAATGTAGACAAATCAAATGGAACAATGACAAGAAGAAAATTAAAAGGTACATGTTTACTTGCTGGATTCGAAGCTAGAAGTGTTAAAGATGCTCTAGAAAATGAAAGTTGGATTGAAGCAATGAATGGAGAAATATAATAGATAGAAAAGAACAAAACTTGGACTCTTGTTCCTAGACTCAATGATAAGAATGTAATTGGAAAAAAGTTGGTATTCAAAAATAACCTAAATGAAGATTGAAATTTTTCAAGAAACAAAGCAATATTGGTTCGTAAATGTTATTCTCATGAAAAATTAATTGATTATGGTGTGACTTTTTCTCCTATAGCATGACTAGAAGGTGTTAGAACTCTACTAGCATATGCAGTACATAGAGGATTTAAAGTATATCAAATGGATGTCAAATCTATATTCTTGAATGGAATTCTTGATGAAAAAGTCTACATTGAGCAACCAAAAGGTTTTGTAGATCCTAGAGAAATAGACATGGTTTACAAGTGATGGGGACACAACCCAAGCACAAAATGGACACAACAGGAAAAGGGAAATTGTATTAACTGTGAAAATAAGCTAGTACATTTAGTACAAAGAAAATAGACTTCATAACATGCCCTAAGGGCTTACAATAACATAAATCTAGAGATAATTTTTCCTTTAAGTACCTCTTCTCAAACTCCACTCTGAACTGCCTTTTACAATGCCAGAAATATCCTTAAATAGACCCTGGAGGGTTGAGGACTAGAAATACATTCTAAAAAGTGCTAGTAGGCATCCACCAACCAAATAGAAGGCTCTAGAAGCTGCATTAGAAGTCGACGCAAATCTAGAAGAATCCAGAAATGGTAATCGAACTTTCGAGAGGCATAACTTTTGAACCGTAGCTCTGATTGACAAACTGTTTACATTTTTAGAAAGCTCTCGAAGAACTCTATAGCCCTATGGACCAGCTTCTCTCGTACACCATTTTTTGACCCTTTCCAAGGTCATTTAATGCCCCCAACCTAACTTTGAAGCATTCTTAGGAGGTCTCAAAAACTTGAAAAACTGCAATAACTTTCAAATTGTGAGGCCTTTTGACTTGATTCTTTTTCTGGAATGCTCTAAATTACAATTACATCCATCTGGCCAAATTACACCTCCTAGTTCACCAAAATGATGACTCAATTACATACTCCTATTTTTTTGACATTTACACGTATCTCAAGGTGTTCAAATACTCTATCCTAGAACACTGATAGTAGAACTGTGAGAGTTGGAACCTTTATTTGACCCAAATGGGTATCCAAAAATGAAAACACATGAAACAAAAACTAAGTCTAAGTACATTTTTTTGGACGACACAGGGTTGCTCTTATTCCTCTAGATGCTCCTGCATCAGACACCAAGGGTAGATTGAAAAGTGACCCTGTCACTTGATGAATGGTAAAGGAAATCTCAAATGGGAAACATCAACTGCTAAAATCCAAGTTGAGTCCTCTATCGACCGTCCTTTCCACTTGACCAAATACTCTTCATACTGCTTATTTCTGATACTTCTACCCACATGATGATCTAGAATGTCTTCTATCTCTTCCTTCTTAGAAGTAGAAATTGGACATTGCTCTAACACTAGCTCCTCATCTGCACCATCATCATGATACTCTATTAAGTCTGCAATGTTGAAAATAGGAGAAATGTGAACATCATCTGGTAGCTCCACCTCATATGCATTTCCTGAGTCATGTTTCTTCAAAATTTTGCAGGGGCCAAAATTTCTTCATTTTCAGCTTGTTGTAAGTACTGGCTGGAAATCTTTCTTTTCGTAAGTGCACCATGACTAGATCCCCTACTTGGAATTCTTTATGTCTTCTCCTTTGATCAACCTTAGCTTTATACTCTTGATTCATCTTGGTAATGTGTGCCTGAACCTCCTCATGTAGATGCTTGATATGTTTAGCAAATTCTTCAGCTTCAGCACTTGTCCTCTCCCCTTGCTCTATCTTCCTCAATTTTGGTGCAGTCCTTAGGATACTTCCATATACAATTTGGAATGGTGATTTTTTAGTACTCCTATTTATAGAGTTATTGTAAGAAAACTCTGCTTGTGGTAGAATCAAATCCCATCCCTTGGGCTTATCCCCAACTAAACATCTCAGCAAATTTTCCAGACATCTGTTTACTACTTTTGTTTGGCCATCAGTCTATGGGTGATGTGTGGAACTATATTTCAAGTATGTTCTCAACTTTTTCTACAATGTCTTCCAGAAATACCCCACAAATTTAGTATCTTTGTCAGAAACTATACTCCTTGGAAGACCATGTAGTCTTACAATCTCTCTGAAAAGCAATTTTGCAGTATGGACAACATCATGAGTCTTGTGGCATGGAATGAAATGTGCCATTTTGGAGAGCCTATCAACCACCAAAAATACTGAGTCATTACCCCTTTGTGTCCTTGGCAATCCAAGAACAAAATCCATACTTATGTCCTCCCATGGCCTTGATGGAATAGGAAATGGGTGATATAGTCTAGTATTGTGACTAAATCCCTTGGCAACTTGACAAACCTGGCAACTCTATACAAACTTCTTCAAATCCTATGAAATCTGAGGCCAAAAATAATGTTCTCTAAGAATGGCAATGGTCTTATCTTGACCAAAATGTCCTGCCAACCCTCCACTATGTTTCTCTTTAATCAGATTTTCCCTCATGGAACTCCTTGGAATGCACAATTGGCTGCCCTTGAATAACATACCATCCTGAATCAAATAGTCTAACCACTTTGTTCTATCTACAACAACTGTCTCTTCACAAGCTTTCCATGCTTCAGCAAAATTAGGATCCTCAGGGTACAAATTTTTGAGTTCATCAAACCCAACTACTTCAACTTGCATTACTGTAAGCAAAAACTGTCTCCTACTTAGTGCATCTGCAACCTTGTTAGATTTTCCACTTCTATGCTTCAACACAAATGTATAACTCTGCAAGAACTCTACCCACTTCATATGCCTCTGATTCAATTTACCTTGGCTATTCAGGTACTATAATGCCTGATGATCAATATACATAACAAATTCCTTTGGCAACAAATAATGCCTCCATTTCTTTAAGGCCTAAACTATTGCATAGAACTCTTGATCATAAACAAAATACTTCTCGTTTGCATCATTCAATTTTTCACTAAAATATGCAATAGGCTTACATTCTTGGCTTAATCCAGCCCCAATAGCACTACCACTAGCATCACAATCGAACTAGAAAACCATTCTAAAATTTGGAAGTGCCAACACAGGTTGTTCTATCACCTTCTTTTTCAGAAATTCAAAACTTCTCGCAGCTGGTGCAATCCATTTGAACTCTTTTCTATCCCCTCTTATTCTGTCAGTTAGGGGAGCACATATGCCACTAAAATTCTTAATAAACTTCTTGTAAAAACTAACTAGACCATGAAATGATCTTACCTTAGTAGCACACCTTGGAGTAGGCCATTCCAAGATGGCTTTTACCTTCTCTGGATCCATTTTGAGACCTTCACGTGATATAAAAAACTCCAAATAGACTAACTCCCTTTTTGCAAAGATACACTTCTTCAAATTAATTAATAGTTTCTCTTCCCTTAGCCTTTTGAGGACACTACGAATATGCAATAAATGTTCTTCCAAAGTCTTGCTGAAAATTAAAATATCATCCAAATAGACAATAAATTTTTTTCCCAAGAACTTCTTAAGTACCTCATTCATAAGCCGCAAGAAGGTGCTTGGGGCGTTTGTCAATCCAAAGGGCATGACTAACCACTCATAAAGACCCTCCTTGGTCTTGAAGTTTGTTTTCCACTCATCTCCTTCTTGTATCCATATTTGATAATAGCCACTCTTGAGATCTATCTTTGTGAAGTACTGAGCTCCACTCAAGCAGTCCATAAGATCATCCATCCTTGACAAAGGAAATCAGTATTTGATGGTTATCCTATTCATAGCTTGAGAATTTGTACACATCCTCCACTCTCCATCCTTCTTTGGTTTGAGTACTATAGGTACTGCACATGGAATTAGGCTCTCCCGAATCAAGCCCTTCCTCAACAGCTCCTAAACCTATCTGTATAGCTCTTCTGTTTCAGTAGGAGTCATCCTATGAGCAGCCTTGTTAGGAAATCTTGCTCCTGGAATCAGATCTATCTGATGAGTGATTTGCCTTACTAGTGGAAATCCTTCTGGAACATTATCAGAGATAATATCTCCAAATTCACCTAGTAAATCAAAAACTTCAAGTGGTATTTCACTACTACCTTCTTTTTCTTTCCTAGGAATCAAAGCATAGCACATACGCTGATGTTTCATTCCATCTAAAAACTTCCTTCCATCAACAAGACAAATCCTAGCACTGCTACATACCTTTTCACCTTCCTATTTCATGGGCTTCAATTTTTGGCGAACTCCATCCTTTTTAGAGAATATGTGTTTGCACGATCATCATGTACTACATGTCTATCAAACTGGCATGGTCTACCCAACAATAGATGGAAAACATCCATTGGAATAACATCGCAGAGAACTTCATCATGGTAACTCCCAATTTTGAATTTCATGAGACATTGTTCACTTACCAAGACCTTATGATCATCTTTCACCGAGGCAATCCGATAGGGCTGAGGATGTCTCTCCCTTTTGAGCTTTAGCTTAGAGACCATCTCTTCTGATACAAAGTTATCAGTGCTACCACCATCAATGATCACGTCACAACATATATCCTCACACTTGCATCTGGTATGAAACAAACTCCTCCTTTGTCCTAGTTCAATCTCACCACCTAGTAGGACCCTTTCATTTACCAAGGTCTCTCCTCTTTTTGCATCCTTTGAATGTGATGACTGTGCATCCTCATCCACATGAGCAACCCTAACTTGACTCTTAGGTCTCCTATCTGTCCTTCCTTATCATTGAGGGCATTCAAAGGCATGATGACCTTCTTCATTACAATGGAAATAGGTACTACAGAAGCCTCCTCTTTCTTGTCCATGTCCTCTACCTCTTCCTCTCTGATTTCAAAAGTCTTGATCACAGGAGCAGTTGAAACTCTCATTCCTCTGGTTCCTGCTAGTACCCACATCTTCATTTTTCTTTTGGGTTTCATTTCATCCTCTAGATGACCTACCACTTCCCCTTCCTCCTTGACCATGCCCTCTTTTTCTTCCTTCAAACCTCTTATTCAGCTTCTCTTCAACTCGTAGGGCAAACTGGTATGCCTCTTCAATGCTGGTCATTCTTACTAGACTTAATTCCTCCTGGATGCTTGGTCGCAACCCACTGATATAATGAGAAACATTTTTCTTATTTGCTTCTGCATGCCTTGCTCTAATCAAAAGTTGATAAAACTCCTCTATATATTCTTGGACTGATCTTCCTGCTTGCTTTAACCCATGCATCTTCTTAAACAAATCAAGCTCGTAGTCCACAAGAATGAACTGCTTCTTCAATTTGTCTACCATGCAATCCCACCTTGTGATCTTCTCCTTTCCTCTTCTATTTCTTTCCAATTGAACCTCTTGCCACAAGATTTTGGCATGGCCTTTCAGTTTGGCCTTTGAAAACTTAACCCTATCTAGGTCCCTGATATCCTCATACTCAAAGTATTCTTGTAGCTCATTGATCCAGTCGATCAACTCATCTGGTTTTAGATTTCTCGAAAATACACCCACATCAATTGTAGGTATTTTCCCAAATTTAGTAGTGGACCTAAAAAGCCTTTCCTCTACTTGATTCAAAACTTTCTCATGAAATTCCCCTTCTGGTCCAATTTCTTATTCTTCATTGTCATCCTCACTGTCGTCACCTGCAACAACATTTGTTCCTCTATGGAGCTCCTCCTGCAATGCTTATACCCGCCTTTGGAGGGCTCTGACCTCCTTAGGATTAACAGTTCTGGCCCTTCCACCATGCTCTCTTCATGGAGGCATCTTCTTAACTCAAATCCACATCCACATAGTCCTGGTGCAAACTACCTCACAGTCGGCGCTCTGTCTACACACTCAGGAAAACTAGCTCTGATACCACTCGATGGGGACACAACCCAAGCACAGAATGGACACAACAAGAAAAGGGAAATTGTATTAACTATGAAAATAAGCTAGTACATTCAGTATAGAGAAAGTAGACTTCATAACATGACCCAAGGGCTTACAATAACATTAATCTAGAGATAATTTCTCCTTTCAGTACCTCCTCTCAAACTCCACTCTGAACTGCCTTTTATAATGCCAGAAATGTCCTTAAATAGACCCCAAAGGGTTAAGGAATAGAAATAAATTCTAGAAAGTGCTAGTAGGAATCCATCAACCAAATAGAAGGCTCCAGAATCTGCATTAGAAGTTGACGCAAATTTAAAAGAAACTAGAAATGATAACCGAACTTTCGAGAGGCATAACTTTTGAACCGTAGCTCTGATTGACGAACTGTTTACATTTTCGGAAAGCTCTCAAAGTGCTCTATAGCCATGTGAACTAGCTTTACTTGTCCCCCATTTTTCAATACTTTTTGAAGTCATTTAATGCCCCTAACCTGACATTGAATCATTCTTAGGAGGTCTCCAAAACCCAAAAAACTGCGATAACTTTCAAACCGTGGGCCTTTTGACTTGATTCTTTTTCTGGCATGGTCTAAATTAAAATTACATCCATCTGGCCAATTTACACCTCCTAGTTCACCAAAATGATGGCTCAATTACATACTCCTTTTTTTTTTAGCATTTAGACGTATCCCAAGGTGTTCAAATACTCTATCCTAGAACACTGATAGTGGAATTGTGAGAGTTGGAACCTTTATTTGACCCAAATGGGTATCCAAAAATAAAAACACATGAAACAAAAACTAAGTCTAAGTATATTTTTTTGGGTGACACAGGATTTCCCTTATACCTCTGGATGCTCCTGCATCAGACACCCAAGGTAGATTGAAAAGTGGCCCTGTCACTTGATGAATGGTAGAGGAAATCCCAAATGAGAAACCTCAGCTGCTGAAATCCAGGTTGAGTCTTCTATCAGCCATCCTTCCCACTTGACCAAATACTCTTCATACTACTTGTTTCTGGTACTTCTACACACACAATGATCTAGAATGTCTTCTATCTCCTCCTTCTTAGAAGCAGGAATTGGACATTGTTCTAATACCAGCTCCGCATCTGCACCATCATCATGATACTCTGTTAAGTCTGCAATGTTGAAAATAGGAGAAATGTGAACACCATCTGGTAGTTCCACCTCATATGCATTTCTTGAGTCATGTTTCTTCAAAATTTTGTAGGGGCCAAATTTCTTCTTTTTCAGCTTGTTGTAAGTACCGGCTGGAAATCTTTCTTTTTGTAAGTGCACCATGACTAGATCCCCTACTTGGAATTCTTTATGTCTTCTCCTTTGATCAGCCCTAGCTTTATACTCTTGATTCATCTTGGTAATGTGTGCCTGAACCTCCTCATGTAGATGCTTGATATGTTCAACAAATTCTTCAGCTTCAACACTTGTCCTCTCCCCTTGCTCTATCTTCCTCAATTCTGGTGCAGTCCTTGGGCTACTTCCATATACAATTTGGAATGGTGATTTTCTAGTACTCCTATTTATAGAGTTATTGTAATCAAACTCTGCTTGTGGTAGAATCAAATCCCATCACTTGGGCTTATCCCCAACTAAACATCTCAGTAAATTGTCCAGACTTCTATTTACCACTTTTGTTTGGCCGTCAGTCTGTGGGTGATGTGTGGAACTATATTTCAAGTCTATTCTCAAATTTTTCCACAATGTCCTCTAGAAATACCCCACAAATTTACTATCTCTATCAAAAACTATACTCCTTAGAAGACCATGTAGTCTTACCACCTCTCTAAAAAACAAGTCTGAAATATGGACAACATCATGAGTCTTGTGGCATGGAATGAAATGTTCCATTTTGGAGAACCTATCTACCACCACAAATATTGATTCATTACCCCTTTATGTCCTTAGCAATCCAAGAACAAAATCCATACTTATGTCCTCCCATGGCCTTGATGGAACAGGAAATGGATGATATAGTTTAGTATTGTGACTAAATCCCTTGGCAACTTGACAAACCTGGCAACTTTGTACAAACTTCTTCACATCCTGTGAAATTTGAGGCCAAAAATAATGTTCTCTAAGAATGGAAATGGTCTTATCTCGACCAAAATATCCTGCCATCCCTCTGCTGTGTTTCTCTTTAATTAGATTTTCCCTCATGGAACTCCTTGGAATGCACAATTGGCTGCCCTTGAATAACATACCATCTTGAATCAAATAGTCTAAACACTTGGTTCTATCTACAGCAACATGCTCTTCACAAGCTTTCTATGCTTCAACAAAATTAGGATCCTCAGGGTACAAATTCTTGAGTTCATCAAACCCAACTACTTCAACATGCATTACTGTAAGAAACAACTGTCTCCTACTTAGTGGATCTGCAACCCTATTAGATTTTTCACTTCTATGATTCAACACAAATGTATAACTCTACAAGAACTCTACCCACTTTATATGCCTCTGATTCAATTTACCTTGCATATTTAGGTACTATAATGCCTGATGAACAATATACACAAAAAATTCCTTTGGCAACGAATAATGCCTCCATTTCTTTAAGGCCTGAACTATCGCATAGAACTCTTGATCATAAACATAATACTTCTTCTTTGCATCATTCAATTCTTCACTAAAATATGCAATAGGCTTACCTTCTTGGCTCAATACAGCCCCAATAGCGCTCCCACTAGCATCACAATCCACCTGGAACACCTTTCTAAAATTTTGAAGTGCCAACATAGGTTTTTCTGTCACCTTCTTTTTCAGTAATTCAAAACTTCTCGTAGCAGCTGCAGTCCATTTGAACTCTTTTCTATCCCCTCTTATTCTGTCAATTAGGGGTGCACATATGCCACTAAAATTCTTAATAAACTTCCTGCAAAAACTAACTAGACCATGAAATGATCTTACCTCAGTAGCAGACCTTGGAGTAGGCCATTCCAAGATGGCTTCTACCTTCTCTGGATCCATTTTGAGACCTTTAGGTGATATAACAAACTCCAAATAGACTAACTCCCTTTTTGCAAAGATACACTTCTTCAAATTAATTAACAATTTCTCTTCCCTTAACCTTTCAAGGACACTACAAATATGCAATAAATGTTCTTCCAAATTCTTGCTGAAAATTAAAATATCATCCAAATAGACAATAAAAATTTTTTCCAAGAACTTCTTAAGTACCTCATTCATAAGCCGCATGAAGGTGCTTGGGGCGTGTGTCAATCCAAAGGGCATGACTAACCACTCATAAAGACCCTCCTTTCTCTTGAAGGCTATTTTCCACTCATATCCTTCTCGTATCCATATCTAAGGATAGCCACTCTTGAGATCTATCTTTGTGAAGTACTGAGCTCCACTCAAGCAGTCCATAAGATCATCCATCCTTGGCAAAGGAAATTGGTATTTGATGGTTATCCTATTTATAGCTAGAGAATCTGTACATATCTTCCACTCTCCATCTTTCTTTGGTGCGAGTATTGTAGGTACTGCACATGGACTTAGGCTCTCCTAAATCAAGCCCTTCCTCAATAGCTCCTAAACCTGTATGTTTAGCTCCTCTATTTCAGTAGGAGTCATCCTGTGAGCAGCCTTGTTAGGCAAACCTGCTCCTAGAATCAGATCTATCTGATGACTTATTTGCCTTACTGGTGGAAATCCTTTTGGAACATTATCAGAGATAATATCTCCAAATTCACCTAGTAAATCAGAAACTTCAAGTGGTATTTCACTACTACCTTCTTTTTCTTTCCTAGGAATCAAAGAATAACACACATGCTGATGTTTCATTCCATCTAAAAACTTCCTTCCATCAACAAGAAAAATCCTAGCACTGCTACATACCTTTTCATCTTCCTTTTTCATGGGTTTCAATTTGTGGTGAACTCCATCCTTTGTTAGAGAATATGTGTTTTCATGACCATTATGTACTGCATGTCTATTAAACTGCCATGGCCTACCCAATAATAGATGGAAAACATCCATTAGAATAACATCATAGAGAACTTCATCATGGTAACTCAAAATTTTGAATTTCATGAGACATTGTTCACTTACCAGGACCTTATGATCATCTTTCACCCAAGCAATCTGATTGGGCTAAGGATGTCTCTCCCTCTTGAGCTTCAACTTAGAGACCATCTCTTCTGATACCAAGTTATTAGTGCTACCACCATCAATGATCACGTCACAACATTTATCCTCACACTTGCATCTGGTACAGAACAAACTCCTCCTTTGTCTTGGTTCAATCTCACCACTTAGTAGGACCCTTTCTTTTACTAAGGTCTCTCCTCTTTCTGCATCCTCTGAATGTAATGATTGTGCATCCTCATCCACATGAACAACCCTAGCCTGACTCTTAGCTCTTCTATTTGTCCTTCCTTGTCATTGAGGGAATTCAAAGGCACGATGACCTTCTTTATTACAATGGAAATAGGTACCATGAAAGCCTCCTCTTCCTTGTCCATGTCCTCTACCTCTTCCTCTCTAATTTTCAAATTCTTGATCACGGGAGCAGTTGAAACCCTCATTCCTCTGGTTCCTGCTAGTACCCACATCTTCATTTTTCTTTTGGGTTTTATTTTGTCCTCCAGATGACCTACCACTTCCCCTTCCTCCTTGACCATGCCCTCTTTATCTCCCTTCAAACCTCTTATTCAACTTCTCTTCAACTCGTAGGGAAAATTGGTATGCCTCTTCAATGCTGGTCATTCTTACTAGACTTAATTCCTCCTGGATGCTAGTTCGCAACCCACTGATATAATGAGCAACCTTCTCCTTATTTTCTTTTGGATGCCCTACTCTAATAAAAAGTTGATAAAAATCCTCTATATATTCTTGGACTGATCTTCCTGCTTGCTTTAACCCATGCATCTTCTTAAACAAATCAAGCTCGTAGTTTGTAGGAATGAACTGCTTATTCAATTTGTCCACCATGCGATCCCAACTTGTCATCTTCTCCTTTCCTATTTTGTTTCTTTCCAATTGAACCTCTTGCCACCAGATTTTGGCATGGCCTTTCAGATTGGCCTTTGCAAAACTTAACCCTATCTAGGTCCCTGATATCCTCATACTCAAAGTATTCTTCCAGTTCATTGATCCAGACGATCAACTCATCTTGTTTTAGATTTCTTTAAAATAAACCCACATCAATTGTAGGTCCTTTTCCAAATTTATTAATGGCCCTTAAAAGCCTTTCCTCTGCCTGATTCAGAAATTCCCTGTCAAATTCACCTTTTGGTCCAATTTATTCTTCTTCATTATCATCCTCACTTTCATCACCTGCGCCAACATTTGTTCCTCTATGGAGCTCCTCCTACAATGCTTGTACCTGCCTTTGGAGAGCTCTAACCTCCTCAAGATTAATAGCTCTGGCACTTCCACCATGCTCTCTTCATGGAGACATATTCTTAACTCAATCCCACAACCACACAGTCTTGGTGCAAACTGCCTCACAGTCAATGCTCTGTCTCCACACTCAGGAAAACCAGCTCTGATTCCACTTGATGGGGACACAACCCAAGCACAGAATAGAAAAAACAGGAAAATGGAAATTGTATTAACTATGAAAATAAACTAGTACATTCAGTATAGAGAAAATAGACTTCATAACATGCCCTAAGGGCTTACAATAATATAAATCTAGAGATAATTTCTCCTTTCAGTACCTCCTTGGAAACTCCACTCCAAACTGCCTTTTACAAAGCCAGAAATGTCCTTAAATAGACCTCAAAGGGTTAAGGACTAGAAATACATTCTAGAAAGTGCTAGTAGGCATCCACCAACCAAATAGAAGGCTGCAGAAGCTGCGTTAGAAGTCGACGCAAATCTAGAAGAATCCAGAAATGGTAACCCAACTTTCGGAAGGCATAACTTTTGAACCGTAGCTCCGATTGATGAACCATTTAGATTTTCAAAAAGCTCTTGAAGCGCTCTATAGCCCTATGGACCAGCTTCACACATCCTCAATTTTTTGACCCTTTTTGAGGTCATTTAATGCCCCTAACATGACTTTGAAGCATTCTTAAGAGGTCTCCAAAACACAAAATAGTGCGATAACTTTTAAACCATGGGGCCTTTTGACCTGATTCTTTTTTTGGAATGCTCTAAATTATAATTACATCCATCTAGCCAATTTACACCTCCTAGTTCACCAAAATGATGGCTCAATTACATAATCCTATTTTTATGGCATTTACATGTATCCCAAGGTGTTCAAATACTCTATCCTAGAACACTGATAGTGGAAATATGAGAGTTGGAACCTTTATTTGACCCAAATGAGTATCTAAAAATGAAAACACGTGAAATAGAAACTAAGTCTAAGTAAATTTTTTTGGATGACACAGGATTTCCTTATACCTCTAGATGCTCCTACATTAGACACCTAGGGTAGATTGAAAAGTGACCATGTCACTTAATGAATGGTAGAGGAAATCCCTAATGGGAAACCTCAGCTGCTGAAATCCAAGTTGAGTCCTCTATCAGCCATCCTTTCCACTTGACCAAGTACTCTTCATACTACCTATTTCTCATACTTCTACCCACACGATGATCTAGAATGTCTTCTATCTTCTCCTTCTTAGAAGCAGGAATTGGACATTGCACTAACACCAACTCCTCATCTGCACCATCATCATGATACTCTGTTAAGTCTACAATGTTGAAAATAGGAGAAATGTGAACACCATCTGGTAGGTCCACCTCATATGCATTTCCTGAGTCATGTTTCTTTAGAATTTTGTGGGGGCCAAATTTGTTCATTTTCATCTTGTTGTAAGTACCGGCTGGAAATATTTCTTTTCGTAAGTGCACCATGACTAGATCCCCTTCTTGGAATTCCTTATGTCTTCTCCTTTGATCAGCCCTAGCTTTATACTCTTGATTCATCTTGGTAATGTGTGCCTGAACCTCCTCATGTAGATGCTTGATATGTTCAGCTAATTCCTTAGCTTCAACACTTGTCCTCTCCCCTTGCTCTATCTTCCTCAATTCTGGTGCAGTCCTTGGGCTACTTTCATATACAATTTAGAATGGTGATTATTCAGTACTCGTATTTATAGAGTTATTGTAAGAAAACTCTGCTTGTGGTAGAATCAAATCCCATCCCTTGGGCTTATCCCCAACTAAACATCTCAGCAAATTTCCCAGACATCTGTTTACCACTTCTATTTGGCTGTCAGTCTGTGGGTGATGTGTGGAACTGTATTTCAAGTATATTCTTATCTTTTTCCACAATGTCCTCCAGAAATACCCCACAAATTTAGTATCTCTGTCAGAAACTATACTCCTTGGAAGACCATGTAGTCTTACCACCTCTTTGAAAAACAAGTCTGCAATATGGACAACATCATGAGTCTTGTGGCATGGAATGAAATGTGCCATTTTGGAGAACCTATCAACCACCACAAATACTGAGTCATTACCCCTTTGTGTCCTTGGCAATCAAAGAACAATATCCATACTTATGTCCTCCCATGGCCTTGATGGAATAGGCAATGGCTGATATAGTCCATTATTGGGACTAAATCCCATGGCAACTTGACAAACCTGGCAACTCTGTACAAAATTCTTCACATCCTATGAAATCTGAGGCCAAAAATAATGTTCTCTAAGAATGGTAATGGCCTTATCTCAACCAAAATGTCCTACCATCCCCCTGCTGTGTTTCTCTTTAATCAGATTTTCCCTGATGGAACTCCTTGGAATGCACAATTGGCTACCCTTGAATAACATACCATCCTGAATCAAATAACCTAACCACTTGGTTCTATCTACAGCAACATGCTCTTCACAAGCTTTCTATGCTTCAAAAAAATTAGAATCTTTAGGGTACAAATTCTTGAGTTCATCAAACCCAACTACTTCAACCTACATTAGTGTAAGCAACAACTGTCTCCTACTTAGTGCATCTGCAACCTTGTTAGATTTTCCACTTCTATGCTTCAACACAAATGTATAACTTTGAAAGAAATCTACCCACTTCATATGCCTCTAATTCAATTTACCTTGGCTATTTAGGTATTGCAATGCCTGATGATCAGCATACAAAATAAATTCCTTTGGCAACAAATAATGCCTCCATTTCTTTAAGGCCTGAACTATTTCTTAGAACTTTTGATCATAAACAAAATACTTCTTCTTTGCATCATTCAAATTTTCACTAAAATATGCAATAGGCTTACCTTCTTGGCTCAATACAGCCCCAATAGCGTTGCCACTAGCATCACAATCCACTTCGAACACCTTTCTAAAATCTGGAAGTGCCAACATAGGTTGTTCTGTCACGTTCTTTTTTAGCAATTCAAAACTTGTCGTAGCTGTTGCAGTCCATTTGAACTCTTTTCTATCCCCTCTTATTGTGTCACATAGGGGTGCACATATGGCACTAAAATTCTTAGTAAACTTCCTGTAAAAACTAACTAGACCATGAAATGATCTTACCTCAGTAGCAGACCTTGGAGTAGGCCATTCCAAGATGACTTTTACCTTCTCTGGATCTATTTTGAGACCTTCACGTGATATAACAAACCCCGAATAGACTAACTCCCTTTTTGCAAAGATACACTTCTTCAAATTAATTAACAGTTTCTCTTCCCTTAACCTTTCAAGGACACTAGAAATATGCAATAAATGTTCTTCCAAAGTCTTTCTGAAAATTAAAATGTCATCCAAATAAACAATAACAAATTTTCCCTAGAACTTCTTAAGTACCTCATTCATAAGCCGCATGAAGGTGCTTGGGTTGTTTGTCAATCCAAAGGGCATGACTAACCACTCATAAAGACCCTCCTTGGTCTTGAAGGCTGTTTTCCACTCATCTCCTTCTGGTATCCAGATCTAATGATATCCACTCTTAAGATCTATCTTTGTGAAGTACTGAGCTCCACTCAAGCAGTCCATAAGATCATCCATCCTTGGCAAAAGAAATCGGTATTTGATGGTTATCCTATTTATAGCTCGAGAATCCGTACACATCCTCCACTCTCCATCCTTCTTTGGTGTGAGTACTACAGGTACTGCACATGGATATAGGCTCTCCCAAATCAAGCCCTTCCTCAATAGCTCCTGAACCTGTCTGTTTAGCTCCTTTGTTTCAGTAGGAGTCATCCTATGAGCAGCCTTGTTAGGAAAACTTGCTCCTAGAATTAGATCTATCTGATGATTGATTTGCCTTACTATTGGCAATCCTTTTGGAACATTATCAGAGATAATATCTCCAAATTCACCTAGTAAATCAAAAACTTCAAGTGGTATTTCACTACTACCTTCTTTTTCTTGCCTAGGAATCAAGGCATAGATCATACGTTGATGTTTCATTCCATCTAAAAACTTCCTTCCATCAACAAGACAAATCCTAGCACTGCTACATACCTTTACACCTTCCTTTTTCATGGGCTTCAGTTTGTGGTGAACTTTATCCTTTGTTAGAGAATATGTGTTTGCATGACCATCATGTAGTGCATGTCTATCAAACTGGCATGGTCTACCCAATAATAGATGTCAAACATCCATTGGAATAACATCACAGAGAACTTCATCATGGTAACTCTAAATTTTGAATTTCATGAGACATTGTTCACTTACTAGGACCTTATGATCATCTTTCACCCAAGCAATCCAATAGGGCTGAGGATGTCTCTCCCTCTTGAGCTTTAGCTTAGAGACCATCTCTTCTGATACCAAGTTATCAGTGCTACCACCATCAACGATCATGTCACAACATATATCCTCACACTTGCATCTGGTACAGAACAAGCTCCTCCTTTGTCCTGGTTCAATCTCACCACTTAGTAGGACCCTTTCATTTACCAAGGTCTCTCCTTTTTCTGCATCCTCTGAATGTGATGATTGTGCATCCTCATCCACATGAGCAACCCTAGCTTGACTCTCAGCTCTCCTATTTGTCCTTCCTTGTTGTTGAGGGTATTCAAAGGCACGATGACCTTCTTCATTACAATGGAAATAGGTATCATGGAAGCCTTCTCTTCCTTTTCCATGTCCTCTACCTCTTCCTCTCAAATTTCCAAAGTCTTGATCATGGGAGCGGTTGAAACCCTCATTCCTCTGGTTCCTGCTAGTACCCACATCTTCATTTTTATTTTCTATTTCATTTCATCCTCTAGATGACCTACTGCTTCCCCTTCCTCCTTGACCATGCCCTCTTTTTCTCCCTTCAAAACTCTTATTCAACTTCTCTTCAACTCGTAGAGGAAACTGGTATGCCTCTTCAACGCTGGTCATTCTTACTAGACTTAATTCCTCCTAGATGTTAGGTCGCAACCCACTGATATAATGAGCAACCTTCTCCTTATTTTCTTTTGCATGCCCTACTCTAATCTAAAGGTGATAAAACTCTTGTATATATTCTTGGACTGATCTTTCTTCTTGCTTTAACCCATGCATCTTCTTAAACAAATCCAGCTCATAGTCCATAGGAATGAACTGCTTCTTCAATTTGTCCACCATATGATCCCACCTAGTGATCTTCTCCTTTCCTCTTCTATTTCTTTTCAATTGAACCTCTTGGCACCAAATTTTGGCATGGCCTTTTCGTTTGACCTTTCCAAACTTAACCCTCTCTGGGTCCCTGATATCCTCATACTCAAAGTATTCTTCCAGTTCATTGATCCAGTCGATCAACTCATCTAGTTTTAGAT
Organism: Cupressus sempervirens; assembly: GCA_028749045.1. Classification (NCBI taxonomy): domain Eukaryota; kingdom Viridiplantae; phylum Streptophyta; class Pinopsida; order Cupressales; family Cupressaceae; genus Cupressus; species Cupressus sempervirens. Next base: position 224,624,117 of record CM053786.1, on the reverse strand, counting down.
TTCTTGAAAATACACCCACATCAATTGTAAGTCTTTTCCCAAATTTAGTAATGGCCCTAAAAAGCCTTTCCTCTACCTAATTTAGAACTTCTCCATGAAATTCCACTTGTGGTCCAATTTCTTCTTCTTCATTGTCATCCTCACTGTCGTCACCTACGACAACATTTGTTCCTCTACGGAGCTCCTCCTACAATACTTGTACCTGCCTTTGGAGGGCTCTAACCTCCTCAGGATTAATAGCTCTGACCCTTCCACCATGCTCTCTTTGTAGAGGCATCTTCTTAACTCAAATCCACAACCACACAGTCCTGGTCCAAACTACCTCACAGTCGGTGCTCTATCTACACACTCAAGAAAATGAGCTTTGATACCACTTGATGGGGACACAACCCAAGCACAGAATGGACACAACAAGAAAAGAGAAATTGTATTAACTGTGAAAATAAGCTAGTACATTTAGTACAGAGAAATTATACTTCATAACATGCCCTAAGGGCTTACAATAACATAAATCTAGAGATAATTTCTCCTTTCAGTACCTCCTCTCAAACTCCACTTCGAGCTGCCTTTTACAATGCCAAAAATGTCCTTAAATAGACCCCAAAGGGTTAAGGACTAGAAATACATTCTAGAAAGTGATAGTAGGCATCCACTGACTAAATAGAAGGCTCTAGAAGCTACGTTAGAAGTTGACACAAATCTAGAAGAATCCAGAAATGGTAACTAAACTTCTAGGAGGCATAACTTTTGAATTGTAGCTCCGATTGATAAACCGTTTACACTTTCAGAAATCTCTCGAAGTGCTCTATAGTCCTATAGACCAGCTTTTCTCATCTCCCATTTTTTGACCCTTTTTGAGGTCATTTAATTCCCCTAACCTTACTTTGAAGCATTCTTAGGAGGTCTCCAAAACTCAAAAAACTACGATAACTTTCAAAGCATGGGGCCTTTTGACTTGATTCTTTTTTTGGAATGCTCTAAATTAAAATTACATCCATTTGGCCAATTTACACCTCCTAGCTCACCAAAATGATTGATCAATTACATACTCCTATTTTTTTGGCATTTACATGTATCCCAAGGTGTTCAAATACTCTATCCTAGAACACTGATAGTGGAACTGTGAGAGTTGGAATCTTTATTTGACCCAAATAAGTATCCAGAAATGAAAACACATAAAATAGAAACTAAGTCTAAGTACATTTTTTTGGGTGACACAAGATTGCCCTTATACCTCTGGATGCTCTTGCATCAGACACCTAGGGTAGATTGAAAAGTGACCCTGTCACTTGATGAATGGTAGAGGAAATCCCAAATGGGAAACCTCAGCTGCTGAAATCAAAGTTGAGTCCTCTATCGACTGACCTTTCCACTTGACCAAATACTCTTCATACTGCCTATTTCTGGTACTTCTACCCACATGATGATCTAGAATGTCTTCTATCTCCTCCTTCTTAGAAGCAGGAATTGGACATTGCTCTAACACCAGCTCCTCATCTGCACCATCATCATGATACTCTATTAAGTCTGCAATGTTGAAAATAGGAGAAATATGAACACCATCTGGTAGCTCCACCTCATATGCATTTTCTAAGTCATGTTTCTTCAAAATTTTGCAGGGGCCAAATTTGTTCATTTTCAGCTTGTTGTAAGTACCGACTCGAAATCTTTCTTTTCATAAGTGCACCATGAGTAGATCCCCTACTTAGAATTCCTTATGTCTTCTCCTTTGATCAGCCCTAGCTTTATACTCTTGATTCATCCTGGTAATGTGTGCCTAAACCTCCTCATGTAGACTCTTGATATGTTCAGCAAATTCTTTAGCTTCAGCACTTGTCCTCTCCCCTTGCTCTATCTTCCTCAATTCTAGTGTAGTCCTTGGGCTACTTCCATATACAATTTGGAATGGTGATTTTCTAGTACTCCTATTTATAGAGGTATTGTAAGCAAAATCTACTTGTGGTAGAATCAAATCCCATCCCTTGGGCTTATCCCCAACTAAACATCTCAGAAAATTGCCCAGACTTCTATTTACCACTTCTATTTGGCTGCCAGTTTGTGGGTGATGAGTTGAATTGTATTTCAAGTATTTTCTCAACTTTTTCCACAATGTCCTCCAGAAATACCCCACAAATTTAGTATCTCTGTCAGAAACTATACTCCTTGGAAGACCATATAGTCTTACCACCTCTCTAAAAAACAAGTCTGCAATATGGACAACATCATGAGTCTTGTGGCATGGAATGAAATGTGCCATTTTTGAGAACCTATCAACCACCAAAAATACTAAGTCATTACCCCTTTGTGTTCTTGGAAATCCAAGAACAAAATACATACTTATGTGCTCCCATGGCCTTAATGGAATAGGAAATGGCTGATATAGTCCAGTATTGTGACTAAATCCCTTGGCAACTTCACAAACCTGGCAACTCTGTACAAACTTCTTCACATCCTATGAAATCTGAGGCCAAAAATAATGTTCTCTAAGAATGGAAATGGTTTTATCTTGACCAAAATATCCTACTATCCCTCCACCAACTTTCTCTTTAATCAGATTTTCCCTCATGGAACTCCTTGGAATGCACAATTGGCTGCCCTTGAATAACATACCATTCTGAATCAAATAGTCTAACCACTTGGTTCTATCTATAGCAACAAGCTCTTAACAACCTTTCCATGCTTCAACAAAATCAAGATCCTCAGGGTAAAAATTCTTGAGTTCATCAAACCCAACTACTTCAACCTGCATTACTGTAAGTAACAACTGTCTCCTACTTAGTGCATCTGCAACCCTGTTAGATTTTCTACTTCTATGCTTCAACACAAATGTATAACTCTGCAAGAACTCTACCCACTTCATATGCTTCTAATTGAATTTACCTTGGCTATTTAGGTACTATAATGCCTAATGATTAGTATACAAAAAAAATTCCTTTGGCAACAAATAATGCCTCCATTTTTTTAAGGCCTGAACTATTGCATAGAACTCTTGATCATAAACAAAATACTTCTTTTTTGCATCATTCAATTTTTCACTAAAATATGCAATAGGCTTACCTTCTTGGCTCAATACAGCCCCAATAGTGCTGCTACTAGCATCACAATCCACCTGGAACACCTTTCTAAAATTTGAAAGTGCCAACACAGGTTGTTTTGTCACCTTCTTTTTCAGCAATTCAAAACTTCTCATCGCTGCTGCAGTCCATTTGAACTCTTTTCTATCCCTCTTATTGTGTCAGTTAGGGGTGCACATATGCCACTACAATTCTTAATAAACTTTCTGTAAAAACTAACAGAACCATGAAATGATCTTAGCTCAGTAGCAGACCTTGGAGTAGGCCATTCCAAGATGGCTTTTACGTTCTCTAGATCCATTTTGAGACCTTCAGGTGATATAACAAACCCCAAATAGACTAACTCCCTTTTTGCAAAGATACACTTTTTCAAATTAATTAACAGTTTCTCTTCCCTTAACCTTTCAAGGACACTATGAATATGCAATAAATGTTCTTCCAAGGTCTTGCTGAAAATTAAAATATCATCCAAATAGACAATAACAAATTTTCCCTAAAACTTCTTAAGTACCTCATTCATAAGTCACATGAAGGTGCTTGGGGCGTTTGTCAATCCAAAGGGCATGACTAACCACTCATAAAGACCCTCCTTGGTCTTGAAGGCTATTTTCCACTCATCTCCTTGTCATATCTGTATCTGATGATAGCCAATCTTGAGATCTATCTTTGTGAAGTACTGAGCTCCACTCAAGTAGTCCATAAGATCATCCATCCTTGGCAATGGAAATTGGTATTTGATGGTTATCCTGTTTATAACTCGAGAATCTGTACACATCCTCCACTCTCCATCCTTCTTTGGTGCGAGTCCTATAGGTACTACACATGGACTTAGGCTCTCCCGAATCAAGCCCTTCCTCAACAGCTCCTTAACCTGTCTGTTTAGCTCCTCTTTTTTAGTAGGAGTCATCCTGTGAGCAGCCTTGTTAGGCAAACTTGCTCCTAGAATCAGATCTATCTGATGACTGATTTGCCTTATTGGTGACAATCCTTTTGGAACATTATCAGAGATAATATCTCCAAATTCACCTAGTAAATCAGAAACTTCAAGTGGTATTTCACTACTACCTTCTTTTTCTTTCCTAGGAATCAAAGTATAGCACATACACTGATGTTTCATTCCATCTAAAAACTTCCTTCCATCAACAAGAAAAATCCTAGAACTACTACATACCTTTTCACCTTCCTTTTTTATGGGCTTCAGTTTGTGGTGAACTCCATCCTTTGTTAGAGTATATGTGTTTGCATGACCATCATGTACTACATGTCTATCAAACTGGCATGGTCTACCCAACAATAGAATTCAAACATCCATTGGAATAAAATCACAGAGAACTTCATCATGGTAACTTCAAATTTTGAATTTTATGAGACATTGTTCACTTACTAGGACCTTATGATCATCTTTCACCCAAGAAATCCGATAGGGCTAAGGATGTCTCTCCCTCTTGAGCTTTAGCTTAGAGACCATCTCTTCTGATACCAAGTTATCAGTGCTACCACCATCAATGATCGCATCACAACATTTATCCTCACAATTGTATTTGGTATGAAACAAAGTCCTCCTTTGTCCTGGTTCAATCTCACCACTTAGTAGGACCCTTTAATGTACGAAGGTCTCTCCTCTTTCTACATCCTCTGAATGTGATGATTATGTATCCTCATCCACATGAGCAACCCTAGCTTGAATCTCAACTCTCCTATCTGTCCTTCCTTGTCATTGAGGGAATTCAAAGGCACGATGACCTTCTTCATTACAATGGAAATAGGTACCATTGAAGCCTCCTCTTCCTTGTTCATGTCCTCTACCTCTTCCTCTCTGATTTCCAAAGTCTTGATCACGGGAGCGGTTGAAACATTCATTCCTCTGGTTCCTGCTAGTACCCACATCTTCATTTTTCTTTTGGGTTTCATTTCCTCCTCTAGATGACCTACCACTTCCCTTCCTCCTTGACCATGACCTCTTTGTCTCCCTTCAAACCTCTTATTCAACTTCTCTTCAACTCGTAGGGCAAACTAGTATGCCTCTTCAACACTGGTCATTCTTACTAGACTTAATTCCTCCTAGATGCTAGGTTGCAACTGACTGATATAACGAGAAACCTTCTCCTTATTTGCTTCTGCATGCCCTACTCTAATCAAAATTTGATAAGACTCCTCTATATATTCTTGGACTAATCTTCCTACTTGCTTTAACCCATGCATCTTCTTAAAAAAATAAGCTCGTAGTCCATAGGAATGAACTGCTTCTTCAATTTGTCCACCATGCGATCCCACCTTGTGATGTTCTCCTTTCCTCTTCTGTTTCTTTCCAATTGAACCTCTTGCCACCAGATTTTGGCATGCCCTTTCAGTTTGGACTTTTCAAACTTAACGCTATCTGGGTCCCTGATATCCTCATACTCAAAGTATTCTTCCAGTTCATTGATCTAGTCGATCAACTCATCTGGTTTTAGATTTCCTGAAAAATACACCCACATCAATTGTAGGTCTTTTCCCAAATTTAGTAATGGCCCTAAAAAGCCTTTCCTCTGCCTAATTCAAAACTTCCTCATCAAATTCCCTTTCTGGTCCAATTTCTTCTTCTTTATTTTCATCCTCACTATCGTCACCTACGACAACATTTGTTCCTCTACAGAGCTCCTCCTGCAATGCTTGTACCTACCTTTGGAGGGCTCTAACCTCCTCAGGATTAATAGCTCTGGCCCTTCCACCATGCTCTCTTCATGGAGGCATCTTCTTAACTCAAACCCACAACCACACAGTGCTGGTGCAAACTACCTCATAGTTGGCGCTCTGTCTACACACTTAGGAAAACCAGCTCTGATACCACTTGATGGGGACACAACCCAAGCACAGAATGGACACAATAGGAAAAGAAAAATTGTATTAAATATGAAAATAAGTTAGTACATTCAGTACAAAGAAAATAGACTTCATAACATGCCCTAAGGGCTTACAATAACATAAATCTAGAGATAATTTCTCCTTTCAATACCTCCTCTCAAACTCCACTCCGAACTGCCTTTTACAATGCCAAAAATGTCCTTAAATAGACCTCGGAGGGTTAAGGACTAGAAATACATTCTAGAAAGTGCTAGTAGGCATCTAACGACCAAATAGAAGGCTCCAGAAGCTGTGTTAGAAGTCGATGCAAATCTAGAAGAATCCAAAAATGGTAATCGAACTTCTGAGAGGCATAACTTTTGAACTGTAGGTCTGATTGATGAACCATTTACATTTCTGAAAAGCTCTCGAAGCGCTCTATAGCCCTATGAACCATATTTTCTCATCTCCCATTTTTTGACCCTTTTCAATGTCATTTAATGCCCCTAAACTGACTTTGAAGGATTCTTAAGAGGTCTCCAAAACTCGAAAAATTGCGATAACTTTCAAATTGTGGGGCCTTTTGACCTATTTTTTTTCTGGAATGCTATAAATTATAATTACATCCATCTGGCCAATTTACACCTCCTAGTTCACCAAAATGATTGCTCAATTACATACTCCTATTTTTTTGGCATTTACACGTATCCCAAGGTGTTCAAATACTCTATCCTAGAACACTGATAGTGGAACTCTAAGAGTTGGAACCTTTATTTGACCCAAATGGGTATCCAGAAATGAAAACACATGAAACAGAAACTAAGTCTAAGTACATTTTTTTGGGTGACACAGGATTGCCCTTATACCTCTGGATGCTCCTGCATCAGCAAGTTACAAAAAGCATTGTGTGGTCTGAAGCAAGCTCCCAAAGTTTGATATGAAAGACTTCATAATTACTTGGTATAGATTAGATTTCAAAATGCAAATGATAATAGTAGTCTATGTTATGCTCAAAATACAGGACAAGAACACACCTTATATATATATATATATATATATATATATATATATATATATATATATATATATATATATATAATTTTAAAATTAATGTAACATGAAATAAATGTCAAAATCAATTTAATAATAAATGTTTAAATTTAATGAGTTGACCCCACACATTGGTTATAAAATTAAATGGAATGTTAGGATATTTTTAGGAGAACTTGTATCTATCTTATATTATACCTATACTTTAACTTGTAATTAGTATTGGTAATGATTAAGATATGATTGACTACATAAATTTTATTAAATATTGTTTTTGGTAAAATCTAAGATTGACTTTAAAGGATGAGTTAGTATGTTAATTAGCATACGACTTAAAAAGTAATAATGTTTAGATCTTTTAATTAATTGTATTTGGGTTGTTTAATTTAAATAATCGATTTAATAATGAAAGTTTAATTTAATGATCTATTCCTACATGATGGTTATAAACTAAAACATAGTCTTAAGGTATTGTTAGGGGAACATATATATCTACATTTCAACCTACCACAGTTTAACTTGTGAATCAAACATATCAAATTATATTATAACCTAATGTGACTTATGTATGTCTTTTAGTCAACTAGTTTTAACATAGTAGTTTAATTAATATTTAAAAAAAAAAATTGCATTTGTTTTTTCCCTTGTATTTTGGGCATGATAGTCTATATATCAAGGAAGGACCAGACAAGAAGATTGTGTTGGCAGAAATATTTGTGGATGATACTCTATTTACAAGAAATGATGATTTGTGAAAAGCATTTTTAGAAAAAATGAGTAAAAAATTTGAGATGTCCATGCTTGTTGAGATAAAAAAAAATTGTTGGATTGTAGATACAATAGAACAACTCAATCTAAGTATATCAATAAGATACTAAAGAAGTTTGGAATGGAAGATTTATGACCAATTGGAACCCTTATGTATACTAGACATAAACTTTCCAAAAACGACGATTCCAAAGAAGTAGATCAGACCACATGTAGATCAATGATTGAAAAAATTGTAGTATGTAGTACATACAAGGCCTAATATTGCTCTAGCAGTTGGAATAGTGGTAAGATTCTTAGCAAATCTTAAAGAAAATCACATGATGGCAATCAATGGAATCATGAGATATTTGAAAGGTATCAAACACTATGGCTTATGGTATAAACTTGGAGGCAATTTGGACTTGAAGGTATTTATTGCTATTGATTGGGTAGAAAATATTGATGACAGAAAAAGCACTAGTGTTGAAGTATTCTTTCTTGGTAAAAGAGTAGTGTCTTCGACAAGTAAGAAGAAAAATTGTACATTTCAATCCATAGTAGAGGCAGAATATGTGGTAGCAATAGTTAATTGTTCTTAGATTGTTTGGTTCAAACAATCATTGGAAGGAATGAAGATAGAAATCAAGGATCCTATAATCATATAGTGTGATAACACCAGTGCAATCAATATATCAAAGAATCCAATGATGCATACCAAAATAAAGTACATTACAATAAAATATCACTTTTTAAGAGAATTGGTGCAGGATAAAGAAGTTAGATTGGAATATGTGAATATAAAAGAAAAAATTGTAGACATATTCACCAAGCCATTACCTAAGGATGCATTTATGTATTTAAGATGTAAGCTAGGGATTATTCCCCAATCTGAAGTTCACTAAATAACTTTTAGTGATGCATCAACAAGAGCTAAGTTGAAGATCATTTAGTTGGTGCAAAATTGACAAGGGCATGTTGCAAATGAATTAGTACTTAAGGTACATTGATATTAACAGAGTTTTTGTCTTTGACATGTGTTGTCAAAGAGGGAGACGTTTACAGTCATATCTTTGAGAAATTTTTGAATCAAGAATAAAGAAATGAACTAAAATAAGATGTTTGTTTTTAGAGGGAGAAATTTTTGTGAATGAACTTGGCAAAAGCTATTTTAAACAGAGGAAGAATCCAATGAAAGGAAGAGCTCATATTGAAAGAGGGAGTTTTGAAGAAAAAATTCAAAACTTAATTGTTCTATGACATGTTATGTTGCCATCAATGTCAAAGAGAGAGATTGTTGAATACAATTGACTAATTGTGTATTGTCTTTGATGTTACATAAATATCATATCATTATTAGTCAATATATGTCGAGCTCACTCAAGTAGTAAAGAATTTTTTTTGTATCTACTGAGTATTCTTGTGGTTACCTAGTTCAGAAGGTAGTGTCTACCAAGTTCACTTGGGCATTGAAGGAAAGTATGTAGAAGATGATTGTTAATCGAGCTCAATCGATTAATGCAAGAAAATTAGATGAAACCAATGCTAATTGAGCTTACTCAGTTGTCAAAGGATTTTCACAAGTTTATAGTATTAACCAAGATTCTATTGGTTAATAAAGGAAATCATTTCTAAGTTAGTTTCTACTAAACTAGGTCAACTAATAGAAGATTTTCTTATTTTGGCATATTAAGCTCAATTGATTTATCTATTGATCCCAACCGACTAAGGTTATGAATATTAATTATTTTAAGTTGTATTTGAGCTAACTTGACAATATGAAAGATATAAGGTCAAATTGTGGTTTCAAAGTGTGCAATTATGAAGATGTTATTGAAGATTTAATGATGAGAAAAGGACACAAATTTGAAGGATAAGAAGAATATCCTTGTGGAGTAGGAAAGCTATATTTTATTAGGAAGGATCAAGTACAAGCCAAAATAGAGATCTATAATTAGAAATTTAGTTGCATTCAAATCAGGTCATCTCATTGTTACTCTCTAACTATTATAGAAATGATCTAAATCTCTTAATAGAATTGGCTTAACAACTATTTATAAATCCTCTAACAATGTGGCAATTCTATTGAAATGTCTCAAGACCTCTAACAAGGCCACTCTTAACAGGGTGATTAAATACATTAATAGGGTCACACCTAACAGTGTGTTTTGTAACCTTTAATAGGGTTGGCTCCTAATAGGGCTAATTTCAGAAGAGTGAAAACAATAACTAGTTACAATTGGTAATTTTTCCAAATTGGGTTTTCACATTAAATATTGATTTCAAATGTATTCATGCTATTTTATTTTATATATTTTTAACTAATTTAAAGTAATAGTAATCACAGATAACATATAAATTTTATATGTTAAAGATTTATCAAGCATATTCAATAATTACCAAGTTTCAACATTTTATCTGTGTTTACCGAGCATCATCAATAATCAGTTTTTAGTTTGTATTTTTATTGACATCTAAGGGATCTAGGACTTATTTTAGTAGTAACTGATTCACCCCTCCCCTCTTAGTTACTCCTCTTATTTTTCTAACAAATCTCAAACTTTCATTAGCAGTGGATGGTGTCAATCTATTTAGAGATATGAGATCTGTTTACTTAGTGTTGACTATTTTCTTATTCACAATAAAATTTCTCCTTGGATGTCCTTAAAGAGGGAGCACATAATGTTGTCAATGATTGTACTAGGTATTTTTTCATTTAATACTTATCTAAATTAATTTATAAATAATGCATCAAAATGGTCATAATAATTATGCAATATTTTAATTCATTTAATTACTAGGTAAGTACCAAGTTAAAGATATGAACATGTATATTGACCCCCTTATTGACAAGTTGTTGAAGTTATAGAATGGGGTCACTATGTATGATATCTCTAGACCAATAGGACTAAGAAAATTTCAATTCCATGCAATTCTTATATGGAAAATACATGATGCCCCTAGGCTAACTCATTTTGGTAATAATTTTATATTGTTAAGGTTGTATATTTTTGGTTTGTTACAGTGGTTACACATTATTGGTGTATGCTTAATTTGTTCATGGTAATTTTACATGATCCAATTGTGCATGATCTTTTAGGTCTTCAGATAAAGGAAAAATTCACTTGTCTAATTTGTGGTCCAAAGATAAAATCTTGTCATTCAAGAAGTTTAGGAAAGAAGGTGTTTGATGAGTTTAGGCACTTTCTCCACAATAACCACAAGTATCAAACTACTAAAAAATATATTTTTAACTAGAAAGAAGAGACAACATCAAAGCCATACCTCATGTATGGAAGTTGGAATATGATCAACTAAATCACTAAGGTAATGTTGAGTTTGTGATCCGAAGTTTAAAATTTATATTTTGATATTGTCTTTTATTTAGTAATGATGTAATTGATGCTTGTGAAAGTCATCAAGGCATCAATGACCAAATTCCTAGAGAAATCAAAAGTTATCCTACTCAATTTAGTAGGTTACCATACTACAAGGATCTCCCAATTGTGTATTTGTTTGATGTTATGCATATTGGAAAGAATGTAATAGAGACACTATGAAAAATATTGGATGGAAGCCATGATAGAGACAAAATTGTTAAAATTTGTAATGACATTCATGAATCCAATCATGCATCGAAAGATTTCATTGAATCAAATAGCAATGGAGATTACATAAATATAAGTGCTCTTCGTTGGTTGTTAAGAAAGAAATGAAGTGGTGCATTAAAAGAAGTCATAAATAAAATAAAATTTTCCACAAGATTTGCTACAAATATAAACAGTCCTATAACAAAGAAAGGTGATTGTGGGCTAAGGTTGAAAACACATGATTGCCATACCTTCACCAAGGTTAGTTAGGTTCTCTATTTACAATATATTTATAACATTGCACGTACTACCTATTGTATTATTTCATAATATGTTGAAAAGATTATTTTTAAATGATTGTAGTACATCCTACTTCTATCCCTCTCACATTAGTTTGACAATAGTATTAAACAAGTTATATATGATTTTAGAAAATACATGAGGTTAGAAGTGTTATTTCTTAGATTTGTTATACACATATTATATTTGTGACTTGCTTTACTTTTTATGTAATCTATTATATTTTTTTAATCTAAAATCTCATTTATATGTTCTTGCATGTTGAATCTCTTTTAGGTGGTTATCATCTAAAATAATTGATTAAAAAAATATAAAATATTCAAAGATAAACTCCGTAGCTTATGTGTGAAATGCAAAAAGTTTCTACCTTTAATGTTTTTCAGTGCTAAAAAATACTACCTCATACATAAAATTGAGGAGATTGAATTATGTGGACCTGTACAAACTAGGTCAATGTGAATGGTTGAGATGCACTTGTAATTTATGAAGGGCTTGGTTTGAAAAAGAGCACATCTTGAGGATTCTATGGTAGAGGGATATATAGTATACCATACCATGGTGTGTATTAGTAAATATCTTCCCAAGTTTACATCAAAGATCCATGTAGATCACATTTGAGATCCCAACAACATTAACATATTTGAATGGGAGTACTTGAAGGGGAAAGGTAGATTAGGGAAAGTGAGAGGTAATTATAAGATGTTATTGTAGTTAATTAATTCTTATCCATCACCAATATAAGTTGTTTCTAACTAGTCTAATTGTTTTCTTTATAGTTGGTCATGAGTGGGATGCACTACATTTGTATATTACAAATAATCTTGATTAGATGATGGTATGGATTCAATAGTCTCAAAAAAAGGTCACTCATTAACATGAGATAGTGTTGCATAACATTTAAAGAAGCTCATCATAATGAAAATCCCAATATTATGTCAATGGTACTTGATTTAACATATGATTAATAGATAGCAAGGTGTGTAGAAGATTACTAATCATGATCCATAAATTTAATATCAACTCATAGATTGATGAAAATAATCTTGACATGTTTGAATAATTGTAGATCAAATACCACAAAGATATATACTACCATGGCTATAAATTTTGCATAAAAATGTTAGATAAAGTGAAGAAAACTTGTGATTCTAGGATAAGTGTAGCCTTTGACATCACCAATATTTCATCTAGAAATCACATACATCTTCAACAATCGTAAAATTGATACTATGGAATTTTGGATGATATACTTGAGAATGACTTTAATTAATTCAAATTAGTTCTATTTATCATCAAATAGTATATGCTATGGCTGAATTGAAATGATCCTGATAGGACTATTATTGAACATGATACTGAATTTACAATGATTAATACAAGGTCATTTAAGCTAGTTTAAGATGAGCCCTAAGTTCTTCCAAGTCAACATGAGCAATTGTTTTACTTTAGCATTCCACATAAATTAATTTGGTCATTTGTTGTTAGACATGATCCAAGAGGAAGGTCGATAAAGTATAATATGATGGAATAAGAAGATATTAAAGAATTAGAAGATGAAGTAAATGATGATAAAAAATGGCTATTACACAATGAAGAAGAAGAAGAAGAAGAAGATTTTGGTGATGTTGATGATGATGGTCATGATGATGATGGTCATCATAGTGGTGATGAATATGATGATGATGACATGGATGAATACAATGATCAATGTCAAGTATGATGGGGTCATGATTTATTTATAGAATTTTTTTTGACTTGTATGTTTCTATAATTAAGTTATTATGTATTGAACTCTACTATCATGGAGTATATACAATGATATTGCATAGCGACCATACATAAAATAGAGGTAAGGAATTAAAAATTACATAATGATTATGATGAATGGGTAATGTAATTTTTGTCTTCTACATAATTCATAGTATATAGAGCATTGTAAGTGGAAAAAATTGATTATAATATGGGTGAAGTTGAGTGAGTTGACCAAAGTTTTCTTTCAAAACCATATGTGTAAATATAAACATTAAGTACAACATGTTCAATATTTTTATAGATATACACATTAACCAGACCAAATTTTTGGCCAATTTAAGATAAATGATTTACATATGTAGGGTATTCAAAGCCTTTGACTAGGATCTTACATAGTCACATGGATCAATAGGTATAAGTTAATAAATCCTAGAGACACAAATTTTTATTTGCATATCTTCTCTTTATTGTTAACATCAACTTTAGTCCTAGTATATCTCTCATTTTATGGATTGCAGGTATCACCAAATAGGTATTTGTCTAATTTGTCTTCCTCAAGTAAGGAAAATGTGGGAATAGAAGGCACAAGTGAGACATCTAGTAGGTCTAAAATAGGGAGATGAACTAGAGGTCAAAAGATTAGAAGAAAATTTAATAAGTGAATGGAATTTTTTTTGCTAAGGGGGGATCATGTTCTTATTATAATGAGAGAAAATGTGATAGGAAGGTTCCCTTAATGTACACACATCTCTAGAAAGAATGGGTACCCAAGGAACTACCTCCAATTAACATTGATTTTTCTATTAACAAAAGGATATATCGCATAGCTCCATCTTCATTACATGGTTTGGGCTTATTTTCCATGGATGGCATATAGGTTAGTTACAATAAAGTTGTTGAATTGATGGAGAATGTAGGACCTTATTACAATTACAACAATTAGATACAGATTGTACAATAAAAAAAAGTATGTGTAGGTATCTATTGTCACCAAATTACATACAATGCAAAGAAAATGATCAAAGTAAAAGGCTTGCTAAGTACATTGATCAAAGGCCAAAAGAATGTAGGATTTATAAATAATTCTTGACCTATGTTAACTAATAAGTGACCAAATTGTATATTTGAGGCACATGAGGGAAATCATGGTTTTGTATGTGTGATAAAATCAATAAGTGTAGGGGAAGAACTTTTGATAGATTGCAATTTGAATCGTGTAGATACAAACAATCCTATTATAGGACTTGTAAGTATAACATTTAAACCAATTGCCTCCAATTAATATTGACTCTAATATACAATCTATTATTTATTTAATAATTTTTTTGGTAAGTCTACTACTTTTATTTTTCTATTTATTTCTAAGAATTACTAATCTTTGTCATAGGGTGACATGGATACACCACAACACACAGGCAAAGATGTACCAACTCACACACCTTCTTCAGTGAAGGAAAACCTTAATTAAATTGTAATTTTACAAATTATATAGAAACAAATGTCATATTATTATGTTCTTTTCTTTATGTCTTTGGATTTATTTTGATAGAACTTTACTAATATTGATGTCACAAATTGACACTTATTAATAGGAAAAAGTGAAAATGATAGCAGATCAAATGTGATTTGAAACACATGTCATTTCTAGATGACATTGCATGTAGTGTAGACCCGATATTCATGGCCCATAAACTCATATAAAAATATAGTCATGGAATTCTTAACATCATCCTTGACAGAAACATAACCAAGGAGAAAGAGGCACTGAAAGAAGAATTGATATTTAAAGTCATTTCTTTAAAGGTAAGTAGTAATTAATCTTAAGAAATAATAAAAGTTCAATAGATGTTTATATTTTATAGTATATTATGGATCGTGATCCAAAATATTATGTGTCCTTCTATAGAATTTTTTGACACTTACAAGACTATGTGGTCAATATGGTGAGGGTTATAGTGCACAACCTTAATGTAAGTAGCACTTTCTCTTTACAAAATTATAACACTTAACTTTGATCTTTATCCATTGCAAATGAAAACAAACAATATTGGAAATGTATTTGCTAACAATGTGGCTTTCTCCTTTTGACATCCTTGAAAATCACAATTTGATTTATGCTCCAAAGTTCATAAAATAACTCCTATGAGAAGAAAGAATGTAGTAGTTATACACATTGTGAAATAATATGAGTAGTAATAGAAGATTGTGGTCCTACTAGTGCAACATTATTTGTTTTCATCAACATTATAACACTTAACTTTTATTTTTTGATGATTCTAGCTAGTATCCCATTTGATCATTATCCATTGCAAATGTCTTTGCTAATAATGTATCCTTCAGCTTATGATGAAGTTTGGATGCCTCCTTCAGTCATTACTTCAACATTGTTGAGTGCATTATTGACAACAAGGAGCTTGCAAACATCTTTGACTATGCCAAGTACAATTGGTAAAACCTTGTTTTGCTATATTTTGTAATGTGCTAATCATGGAATTTTTTTTGTTTGGTGTATTTTATACTCATGGACCTATTTTTTGCACTAATAGATAGACCTTTAGTTGATAGAACAACAAAGACCACTACCACTAAATCTAAACCATTTCCTAGAGCAGCCCGTGTGACTAGTACTGGTTTATTTGCGAGGACATTATTGCTGAATAAGAAAACTATGTTTCCATTAAAATTATGAAAGCTTCCAAGTGATTTAAAATTATTATTATTTATAGTGTAATTTTAGTTTACTTATACATAACTTGTTTTGGACTGATAATTCCATAATGTTTTTGTAGGAAATGTTGTTTTTTTAATCATCTTTTTGATATGACATTGAAGCTATTAAGACCCACCATACGTAAAAGATATGTAGTTTCATATCATTCCTAAAATATTTTTCTTTTCTTCCATTTATTGTAGTATATTAGAGTTATTGATCTAATTTTTTAAATTTTTTTTAAAGGTGGAGTGAACATGGCCCTGAATTAAAAAATTAGCTCATTACATCTTTCAAGGACCTTTTTGGAAAAGACATTTTTGACACTACCCTACTTCTTAAAAGAGCATCCAAACATATAAAGACTATAAGGGACTAATATAGAAGGGGTCTAAAGGATAACCCAAAGTATGATCATCCTCTTATGATTCCACCAATGGAGTGGAATGAAATAATAGAAGATGCAAAAGAGATATGACTATGTGATAAAAGAAATGAACCAGAAAAAAGAAAAAGAAGGTATGTCATGATAGTATTAAGTAGAATGTAATCATGCAATAATTAATTATATTTGTAAATATATAATATAACATGTTTAAAACTTTTCATAGATTGCAGGACACATCAAAGGCTACAAAAGTGAGACTACAAAAGGTTGGCCAACACAAACTTGGCTTTGGTGGCTATATGAATCTTTAGTCTTTACTTGCAAGTAGTAGAAATGGAATTTCATATAAAAATTTTAATACAATTTTGCAAAAAAAATTGTTTAATCAAATTATACATGAAAAACTAACAATATCAAGCAAAAAATATAGGGCATAGAATAAAATTTAAAGCCCATGGATCAAGATAAAAAAAATTGCCTTGAAGGAAGACTGTAAAGTCATGGCTAAACGCCTATGCCAAGACTCTGAAATCCATACCCAAGAATCTAGGTAAATTGGTCAAATCAAAAGTAAATCAAATTTAATAGTTGAGAAATTTCTATTGGTGTTAGTTTCCAATATAAATTGACTGCATAACATACGCATAATATTTCACTGCAGCCTCCATATCTTATCACAGAACCTACATGTGATGAAGGCCATGCTGTGCATCATAATGGTGGAGGTATTAATTTTATATTAGAAATAAATTATCCAATTATGAATACCATTTAAAAACCTTTAATTGCAATTTGATGTGTAACCTTTTTTTGAATATTTTAGAGCATGTTGAACATCATGGTGAAGGAGTGGATTATGTTCCAAGTGTTCGACATGTTGAGGTGTTAGTAGATAAAAATGTTATTATACATGATGTGACATTATTAGGTAAGAAAAATGCATGTTATGTTCTACTAGTTAATTAAATACTTGTAACATTTTAGAAAAGAAAAATAGTATGCCAATTTAACTCATTTACTTGTTATTGCAGCAGAGCCCCCTTTAGTTCAACAACCTCCTACTCCTCAAAATGGAAGGAGGCATCATAATTTGACATTACATGTGCCAAAAGAGGAGGAAAATGAGGAAGATATTGATGCTGCTATCAGCCTTTACCTTAAGAAAGATAAGAAAAAAAAATAAGAAATGATTTTTAAAAAATCTCTTTGATAAACCTTATTTCATAAACTTTGTTGGATAATGAAAGAACAATATTTTAAGTAATTATGTATAAATGTTTCATATTAATATTGATTTTTATGTCATGTTAATGAATATTTTTATGTTTTAATGAAGTCTTGATTAGTATTGCATATTAATGAATTTTATATCATATTAATGAATATTATGTGATTGTATTGATTGAATGTTATAGTTCACAAATGAATGAATGAATGAATGAAGTATGTAATTAGATGATAATGAGGAATTTAGATTAATGTTAGGGGGAGGGGGTTGAGGCTAGATGAGCTTTGACCTTAATGTAGTTGACGTTGTTAAGTAGAGAATATTAATATATTCTCAAAATCAGGTGAAGCTCAAACTAACATTCCTTCATTAATTAATTAATTTTATTCATTGTTGGTCTAGAATGATGGGATGATGCTATTGGAAGATTGGGAGATTATTGGAAGATTGATTGGAAGAATGAATTCTAATGATATTTCTATGGGGGAGTACTACTATGATGATATGTTATATTAATGAATGAGTTTGTCATTGATGTCAATATAACAATTTTCTATGGTATCTAGCAGAAGAAAAATGGAAAGATCAAGTTGGTATGGATGGCTAGTTGAGCGTTATAACCACTTGAGATTATGGGAGATAATTTTGAGTATTTAGTAAATGTATTCAATGTTAGAAGAAGAAAGGATAAGCCTAGAAGAAGTTATGTAAATTTTTGTGATGTTTGTTCTAAGATAGAGTTTGCAAAGGCATGTTCTAGTAAACTTGTTATATCTCTTAGTAGAGTTGATATCTTGAGGATCAAGGTTGAGAACATGGAGAAGAAATGTTGAAAATGACATATCTAAGCTCTCTCATCATAATATTGCATATACATAAAGTTATTCAAGTTGCAAGGTAGAAGATTAATGTTATCACTAAGTGTAACATCCTCTTAATGTGGTCCTATAATAATTAATTGAGAAGGTCTAACATCTGACACAGGGAATTGTTTTATGGACTTGGTATAAATGAAGGAAATTTTCCTTTATCATATGTATTGAATGAATGGAATGTGAATTGATAATAAGTAGTAGAGAGTGCATAATGTGAAGTTGAGTAGAGTAGTGTAAAAGTGAAGGGAACTTCATTTTTGAGGTTTTGCTAAGTGATCTGAGGTTTGGTATTTGGATCCAAGGTTTCATGACCTAGTCTACAAGGTTTAATAGTGATTGATCTAGTTGAAAAGATAGAGGAAAGAGAGAAGGAAAGGAGAAGATAACAATAAATTACTTGTTTGAGTAGTGAACTTTTCTTGTAGTTGAAATTGCATGTTTTGGTAGTGGGCTCTTCTTGCATACATTATACCAAAACTCCTAATAGGGTTGGAATTTTCTAAAAGGGATTCAAAGTTTTCTAATAGGGACTCATTGTATTAAATGTTGTAATAGACTCCTAACAGGGTCTATCCTCTAAAAATGAATATTTATATTAGTACATCATCTTGTAGGCATCATTCCCACTGAGTTTTTCCCTCTAATCAAGGGTTTTCCTACTCAACATATCTAGTCTAATTGTATATGAGCATTTTGTTATGGTTGTTGTTTACTTTGGTTGAGTGGTTAAGTTTTTTTTAATGAAGATAAATATTTTAATTATTGGATAATTGATTCACCCCCTCCTCTCAATTATCTTGGTGGACTATTGTTTCTAACAATTGGTATTAGATAATCATGTCCTTGAAGATAAAGTTTAACAACTTTGGGAGATCCATGGTGAGAATTTTTAGAGAAGATAGTCCTACATTTGACAAAGGAAATTTTGACACCGGAGTAATGGAAATTCTTGGTGAGTTATTAGATTTGTGTAAAGAGCAAGGAATTGAGCCTACAAATCTAGAATCCTTTTGTTGTATACAAGAGAATAATAGCACAATAGAATTTAGATCTAGATCCAAAGAAGACATATAGATAAAGGAAGGTATTGATCTACTTATGAGGAGATAACTAGAAGGTATAAATTTTATTTTATTTTTGTACATGTAAAGAGTTTTGTCATTTTTCAAGTAAATGTCCTAAAAGATTGAGGAAAACTAGAAAGAGCCTACTTTCTAATAAAGTTGAGGAATTTAGAGAAAGTGTGTAAAGATTCTTGAAAGACTATGTTAATGAGTCTAGATTGGTTAATGGGACTATTATGGAAAGTAAAAATGTGAGAATTGATGAGAAATTCAGGATACAAGAAGGAATAGTTGATTACAATTCAAATGATGATGTTATTACTATGCCAAGGAATGATGAGGTATTTCTTGAGACTAACAATGATTTGTAGAATGAAGAAGAGCCAAGGTAGGAATATAGCTTGAAACCTTCAGTAAAGCCAAGATTTGAGATAGAAACTCTTACTTTGGGAAAGAAAATGATAAGGAATCACCCATCGAAATAGATCAATGGAAGCAAAGACAAAGGTTTTGTTGGTGTTTGAAACTATTGAAAAACAACATGCTCAATACCAAACTGATACCACTCATATAATGTAAAGCCTAGCCAATTCTTATCAACAATCACATAAGTAAATCACTTGGACCCAACATTAACAAAACCAATAATAGTTTCCTACTCTTTAGGCTCTGCAAAACCAAGGTGAATATACCTAGGTATGATTCAAATGCAAACTGTTGTGTGGAGGTTATCTTAATTTCATTTTGATTCTCATCTCTTATCCTCAAACACATGTATAGTTTACCAATTTCTTCAATGCTCTCAAGTTTATATGCACCCCTATAAGTAGATCTAGTCCTAATTCTCCTAGAGTTTACAAGTGTTTTTTGGAATAATAGCTACCTAAGACTCAAAAAACCAAATGCAAATGAGTGGTGACCAGCATTACAACCTTGAACAAAATGGAATGAAAATGACTTTGAATTTGTAAATGTTGTGACATGTAGTAGAAAAATTTATTTTTAACCATCTCTGACTTATATGACCAGTACCTTATCCATTGGGAGCAAAGAGTCACTTATTGGCAGATGATCTTACTCAATTAACTTGTAATTGAATCTATCAACTATAATCACCTATTTCCATTCTTATGAGATATCCTTTTCATAATTCATGAATTCTACTAATTTATTGAAGCATTACATAATCCATTGAATTAAAAGAAACAATATAATCAATATACACCCCATCCAGAATGTATTCAATCAAATGAACATTATTCAAATGATCTCAAAATTAATAAAATTGTGAAATGGAGAAAAAAATGGTGACACAGATATGATGTAAATACCCTTTTGTATTATCCCTTTTGCTGACTAATACAATAACCAATAGAAACTCAGTAAAGAACCCCAAAAATCATACTAATTTTGCATTTCTATTTGTCATAAAAAAAGTACATGACTAGAAATAAACTCAAAAGACAACTACACATGACTGGACTGAATGTAATTTCTTGAAAAACTAAAAGCATACATAAAATTTGGACCCTCACAATGCCTTGGAAACTCATTTATATAACATGAGTTGCAACAAGAAAAGGGTAATTGTGATTAATAGGTGTCATTTTACAACAATAAGTACATCAACCCTTTTCAAAATATTTGGACACCTTAATTCAATGAGAAACAAGAAAAAGTAGTTGCAGATGATGGCTAGAGTATAAAATCTTTAACTTTGTCTTTTTCTCTAACTGCTCCTTATTGGTAAAGCTTTTATCTCTATGATTTCTTCCTAGACAATGACCTATCTCTTGGTAGGCCACTCACATGTCTTGGTTGTTGTTAATTCATTAACATACTTCTACCACATGGCATCAGTAATCACTTTCCCTTCTGTGGTAAACCTATTCATTTCAATTTCAACCTTGAATAGGGTATCAATCAGTTCATTGAAAACACATTCATCAATATCACCCTAGAAAATAGATGCTACTTGTGGCAAGTCTACAATATGGTCAAAAAAACTAGACCATTCATTGAAATCTTTCACTTTATTATTAGAACTAAGAATAGAAAGAATTAAAGAATGAAAATAACTTGTTAATACTTTCATTTTGTTTTGTATAGCTGCCAGTTTTCCTATGAAAAATTGCAACAAATCTTTCACTTTGTCCATGCCTTCTTTCACAACAACAACTTTATCTAGCAGATCTAGGTTTTTTGCTAACAATGGTACCAATCTATCAAAGAATTGCATATATGGTCCCCATTATTGAAAGATTAGATCAAGCCATCCTATTGCATCCTTGCATACCTATTCTGCAAATTGTAGATTGATGAATGCTCTATATGCATCTTGAGATATTCTCTTCAAAATACTTATTCTATGATTTAGTAGATTCATCATAACATTCTTTTTTGTTTGAATGTCAGATTGAGGAGCCCCTATTTCAACATTTACCATAGGCACTGGCACTGTTACCCCTATAAGTATCTCCTTGTTTGGGCCTCTACTTCTACGGTGTGCCTTTCATCTTCCATTTGCCTTGGTGCATGTTCTGCCTCTACTAAAGCCTTGAGTTTTTCTTTGAGGGATGTTATTTTTGCTTCTAAATTATGGATTTTCCCCTCCAACTCCTCTATTCTCCATTTTTGCACATAGCCTGTCTTGAGCTCTTCTTTCTTTTCCCTTCCATTGTGACTTCTAGAACATCGTCACCTTCATCTTCAACCTCAACCTCTTCTTTAGGAACCTCTTTGACCTCCATGTCAGCCATCTTTTTTGCAAATTATACTTTGAATTCTTGCATAGAAACATAGAAATCATGAGGCTATGGATGCTTGGATACAATTTTTAGAGCAAGGACACAAATTCTTCAAAGTGACAATATTCTAGACATTCAATCAAATATTTATGTTTTAATCATTCAGTCCACTAGCTTTTTAATTAATTCTACATGTACAGGCCTTTAATACCACATTTGTAGGCTGACAGTGGGGAATATCAACCATGGAATTTGATCCTAATGTCCTTTTCAATGTTTTATTTTACATGGCTATGGTGATTCTATCCTTTTTCTAAACTGGCAAGACACTTCAACAACTGTCTTTTCAAATTCTAGTCTTCTTCTCTTTTGCTGAGTCAAGATCTTTCAATCTTTGTAACCCCAAAAATACCCTTGGCAAGCCATTACATTCTCCTAGTGAGGTTTCAACATACCTAAAGCATAGAAGCATTAGAGTTTCTTTAGAATTGTATTGAAGTCTCCTTTACGCTCTTACACGATCCCTTACACTATAGAATCTCCAGTCTTCTTAACTGATATCTTCATTCTTACACTTCAAACCTTGATCATATGAGTGTAAAGCCTTTGTTATAACCTTATATTTACCCTTTATGCTTGCACATAGATGTATTAGAAGAAACCTTTAAAACTTCTTTACATTGCTCTTCTCACTTCATTACCCAGAACATCGTAACTCTTTATACACCCATCCTCTGGCCATATGCTTAAGGCTTTACTCGTGGCATAGTAATGCCTCTTACCTTTTCTTTACTCCTCCTTTAAGCTTGCAGGAGTTACCTTATCCTTGTAACAATGAAAAGCTTTTATAGATGGCATCCCACTCTTATGTTTCTCCTTTCTTGTATAAGTGTAAAGCCTTGTCATCATTCCTTCGCCTTTCCTTTTATGCTTATACGCTTAAACCTAACTCATAACCATGGAGAAAGGATGAAATAGCTCTTCATTCATATTCTTACCTTGCAAGTGTAAAGGCATACTGATAAAATTTCACCTTTCACTTATCAATGACCTAGATTGTATCTTAGAAAAATAGAAAATAACATCACCGTTGATTTTAAGCACATGCAAAATTGAGAATTTAAGTCGTTTGCCATGCGAGCTGGGCCCATCTGATATATATGACACATCAACACTTAATTTTCTCACATCAGAGCCCATCTAACAACTCAATAGGTCCCACTTAGCAAGGTCACTATTATAATATGGCTTTACGATTATTTGTGAGCCCAAGGAATGTATGCACATAAACACAACTAAACCTCACTTTTGCTCTTACAAATTCCTTTTACCTATAGAGCCATAAAAAACTTTATGCATTCTTAAAAACCATCCTTTATGCCATGCTAGGGTATTATGCTCTTATGCCACTAATTATAATGTAGGTGCATAGATCAAAACTCAACAGCTTTCTACCCTTTTGCTCAACTACTTACTCATAATCCTATAAAGTGACATGACACTTGCCCTTTAAAACCTTTTATGATCACACACTTAACACTTTATCATATGATTGGGAATACCTCTTCAAGCTTCTTTCGCTCACCCATTCAATTGTTCACTATAAAACCATATTACCACTTTCAAAGCACAAAAAGCCTTTACACTTCTTCACTCAAAAGCCAAACCTATGACCGATGAGCCTGAAAATTAAATCTTTCGTATTATGAAAGGCAAAAGTGTATCCTCATAAAACAAAAACTTCTTTACGCTTTTATGCTATATTATAAAATGTGACCACAGAAACATGAGAAAGAGGGTATTTCATTCTTATGCGAAACCCTACACCATAAGACCGTAAAGGGAAAAATTTGCACTTTACAAACCCTTTCAAAAATTTGAAAAGAGACCTAGGGTTTTTTCATATTTATGGTATTTTAATGGCTATGTTGAGAGGCAAACCTTGAGAGTTTAATAGAATTCAACAACACATGAATCAGGGCATGACTACGGTAACCTAAAAATTTGAAAAAATATGATTGAACAAAACCCTAATCAGAAAAATAAAATGACCTAAATGATTTTTCACCAAAATTTTAGACTTTCTCTATAGTGTGAAAAATTAGACCAACAGTGGCTCTATCTTGGGATGATAGACTACTTGAGTGTATGCAAGAATTCAGAATCTATGGAAGAGCAGATCACATACTTGGTACATAAATGACAACTTCCTCAGAGAGCACAAAATAGAATAATAGAATAGGGAACTAGACTGAACAAAGCTATTTACAAGGATCTACAACATATACAAAATGTACAAGGGCACAAGGGAACCTAAAAACTACTATTTGTGGAAAAATGATACTTTAAGAAAAGTGCCTCTTCAAGAATTGTCCATGAACTGGCAATTCAAGAATACCTCCAGTTAAATCCTTTAGGAAATATGAATCTTCTTCATTTGTATCACAAATATTATATGGGCCAAGCCAAATTGGGTCAAATTTACCATGCTTTCCTTTATCTTCCAGTCTAACATTCCACATCAATACCATGTCACCTATTTCAAATTTTCTCTCAATGGCCCTTTTGTCATAGAAGTGCTTCATTTGTGATTGTAACTTAGAATTCTAAATAGAAGATTCTCTGATTGCTTCTTCTAGTTACAAATTATCATCCATTCTGAGTTGCATCTTTATATAGTTCAACAAATTTATACATCTCTTTTAAATTATTCTGTGGAAGTCTAGCCTATATACCATAAACTAGATCAAATGGAGCACATCCAATGGCCTTTTTCATAGTAACCCTATCAACCCATAGAGCTAATGGCAATTTTGAATCCCACGCCTTCTTTTTTTCTCCTAAGATCCTCTTGATGATTTTCAATAAACTCTTATTACTTGATTCTACTTGACCATTTCCTTGGGGATGATAGGGTGATGATGTGTACTCTATAATGCCATATTTCTTACAAAAAAAATTCTATTCCTCTGATCTAAAACACATAGCATTATCAATTTCAATCTTCTATGGGCATCCAAACCTAGTCACAATATTATTTAGAATGAAATTAATCACCACTTTACTTGTTGCATTCTTAGTAGGAATTCCCACATAGTAAAGTAATTAGTAGCAACTAGGATCCAAGAATGTCCACTATTGGATTTGTTTGAGATCTCACCTACAAAATCAATTCCCCACTACTAAAATGGTGCCTTTACTTCAACAAGTCTTAATGGTAAATTCCTAAAAAAATTTAACTTTCGACTAAACCTTTGACAAGCATCACAAACTTTGACAAACTCATGAGCATCTCTAAAAAGTTTTGGCCACTGAAAACTAGCCCTAAGAATCTTATGAGTAGTGGTCTTAGCCATATAATGACCACCACACAAACCTTCATGCATATCTTTCAAAATCCTTTTAGATTCAATCTCATCTACACACTTCAAAAGTACCCCTTCCATAGTTCTCCACCACAATTGACCTTGCACTATAACATACCTTATGGCCTGTAATTTAAGGGATCTTTTTTGGTTATCTGTTAACTCTAATGGAGATTTCATGTTTTGTAAGTAGTAAATTATATCTCTGTACCAATTAGAAGTATCCATATCACAAAGATTATTCCTGCAACTATCATCAAGTTGATTGATTTGGTTTGCCTCTAGATTGGCTTCTGTCATCAATTTGGCCAAACCTTGACCCCTAATTAGTTTGGTAATCTGAATATCAATGTTAAATTCTTGTATCCTATTAATCCATCTACATCTCCTGCCAGATACTTTTTGTTGTGAAAAAAGTCCTTCATAGCAGCAGTAGGAACAAAAGAAATGATAGTAGCTCCCATTAAGTAACACCTAAAATCCTTGACTCCCTTCACCAATGCATATGCCTTCTTTTCATTTATATCATTTTTGAGTTCTGCTGCCTACAAGGATTTACTAGAAAATGCAATGGGCTACTCATAACCTTCCTCATTTTTTTGTAACAATACTACATTAACAGTGTGAAATGAGGCAAAAGAAAATATATGCATGGGCTTATCATAATTAGGTGCTTTAAGAATAGGGGCATCTTTAATAGCTTGCTTGATCTTCTGGAATGCACTACTAGGTTCACCTTCCCATTTTATCTTAGACCCTTTCTTTAACATCCTTGATATAGGCCTACTAATCTCTGCAAAATTAGTCACAATTCTCCTAAGAAAGTTGATTTGTTGAAAGAATGATTGAATGCCTTTAACACTTTTGGGTTTCTAAATTTTGTTTATTGCTTCTACCCTTTCAGGGTCGATTCTCACTCCATGCTTACCAATTAGATGTCCTAACAACTTTCCTTTAGTAACACCAAAATTACACTTCCTTGGATTCAAAGAAATACCATACTTAAGGGTACTGATAAATACCTTTTCTAAATTTAGGTAATGATCATTCTCATCCTTGGAATAGGTAGTGAGTTCATCCTGATACACAACCAAAAATTTATCAATAATATTAGCAAAAGCCACATCCATAGCCCTTTGAAAAGTAGCTCCAGCATTAGTAAGCTAAAAAGGCATCCTAACATAAAAATAAGTACCCCATGGAGTAGTAAAAGTAGTCTTGAACTATTCTAATTCTTTAATAACCACTTGATTATATCCTAAAAATCCATCTATCATAGACATAAGCTCAGAACCAATGACCCTTTGCAACATAGCTTATGTATTTGGCAATCCATAATTATCCTTTAATGAAGATATATTAAGATTCCTAAAGTCAATACACAACTTTATGTCTCCATTTTTTTTCCTAACAAGAACTAAATTGGATACCCAAGAAGAACTTTTGATAGGCTTTACGATTCCTGCATCTCTTAATTTGATTAATTCCTCTTGCATTTTGGGAGCCAAAGTTGGATTTATTTGCCTCTCTTTCTGCCTAAAAGGTTTGGCATCTAATTTCAAAGGGATCTCATGCTGAAAAGATCTTCCCTATAGGCCTTTAGGTCATCATATGACCATGCAGATAGATGTCTATACTTCCTTAGCAGGTCTATTAGATCCTTCCTAATTTTAGGAGGCAATTTCTTACCAATATATACCTTTTTAAGTGTTTCCTGAGTTCCCAAATTCACCTCCTCTAAATCTTTGGCATTATATTCATTAGTATTCATTTGTGACCTGTCCTAGTTGTGAAAAATAGTTTCTAAAATAACTAGACACTTTGGGATTTTATTTGTCTTCAATTGCACAACTTTCTGCCCCAACATAGTATCTTTTCCATTTATATTCTCCACATAGGCTGCACAATCAATTTATTGTCCTGACAACATACTCTCACAATTCGAAAATCTCATAATATCCTTATCATCTTCAAATACTTTCCAATTTTGAACATTATCACGGACAGAGGGTCTAGTTTGAATCTCAATTTTAGACACACCAACAAATGTAATATCATCTAGTTTTATTGCTATATTTTCTAGTAAGTTTGGCATCTTATTATTAGTCCTATCTTTCCAAATTATCCCAAATGCATCTAAACATTCAATCATGTCCCATACTGCATTTCTATACTATTTTAATCTTTTGTTCTTTGACACATAAGCATTTGTTACTTGGGATACCACCAATTTAGAATCTTCTACAACATGTAAACACTTTATCCCATGCTTTTGAGCTAGTCTAAGGCCTAATAGTAAAGCCTCATACTCTGCTATATTATTGGTACATGGGAAACTCAAAGTAAAGAAAAATTTGTACATTACCCTTGCTAGAGATATCAATAAAATGCCTGCACCACATCCTTCCTTACAACATGCACCATCAAAAAACATAGTCCACAAATCACTTTTGTCTATTTTTGTGTCAGCCTGTATTGCTATCTGAGACTTATGCTTAGACTTCCTCAAAGTCAAAACCTTAGCTCTAAATGCATTAATATCTGTATCCACAAAATTTTTCATATCATCCTCTATGTCTTCTTCTATCATGTATACACTTTTAGGCTCCCTATTTACTTATATCAAATTCCCCTCAATGTTAAAAGTAGAAAATGACAAATCACACTATAGACTCCCTCCCATGGCAATACTCCATTTTCTAGATAACAACATGTGATACTAAGGTGGAATATCAAAAACCAATACACTCAGAGTAAGTTCTTTGTTAGGATAGGTTGTTAGTATGTATAGTAAAGAATTAATAGTACCTATGACTGTCACTTCTCTTTTGTCCATAGCACAACATCTTCCTTGAGTAGTATCCACCTTCAAGCCTAATTTCTTCATTATTTCAAAAGGCATCATAGTATTGGAAGCAACGGAGTCAATCATGCAATTTTTTAATGTTTTACCATTTATTAAAATACTTAAGAAAAATGGCTCAATATTTCCCAAACACTGATTCACAAAATTATCCAAAAACATTTGAGGAATTTGAGATACAACTACTTCATCTTCATTATCCTTTACCTTTTTGTTACTGCTTTCTTTGGGATCATAATTTTCATCACACTCATGTTTCACATTTATACCAGTATTTCCCAACCATGCTAAAGCTTTATTTCTATGTTTAGAGATCCTTAACAATTTAGAAAAAGGGACTTTGATAGTGATTTGTGATAATACTGTAGTCATATCTTTAGAAGAATCATATGGGCTATCATTGACAATACTCCTTTTATCATGATGTTTATCAAAAATATTTATAGCACCTTGGTGATTCCAATCACTTGTAATGATTAATTTTTGTATCTTCTCATCTAACTTCTTTGAAGCATTATTTGGGGACTCACAAACCTTGGGATTATCCTCCTTCTTTGGTTCCCACTTTTTATTTTTAATTCTAATCTTCTTAGCAGGGATCTCTTTAGGCTTCATAGCTTCCCCCTTTTTACGATTAACTCCCTTTATAAACATACTAGCCACCTTACCATTACCCTCCTTTTTAGCCATATTTCTAGTCTGTACTTGAGCTATCATGTTTGTAGTAATTTGGTCAATCTCTTCCCTAGAGAGCTTCCTTAAATTGATATCTTCTTTGGCACTTACCATATTACACACATTGCCTTCAACATCACTCTCATCAAAGAATACTTGTTATTGCACTTTATTCTGAAACTGCCTTTGCTCATTTACATCTTTGTCATAGTCCTCACAATCAGAATAATCATAATGTGATTCAAACATGTTACACCCTACATCATCATTATTTTCTTCATGTTCTTGATATTTTTCTACTATAGTCTAATTTCTAGGGAAAGACAAGGCTATTGCACAAGATTTAGGGGCATTGGGTAATTTACACATAAAGAATCGTATAGGTTCAACAATGAATTCAGGACCATCTACTATATTTACAGAGTTTTTGGATAAGGAATTAGGGGTGACCTTGTTGTTAGTATTCTTGGGGGAAGGAACATTAGGTTGGCCATATTTCCAAGTGGTAGTATAAGGGAAAATTTGCAACCTATTCTATCTATTAAAATTTGACTGGTAAGGGACCCTAGTTTTAGTGAGATTTCAATCATTTTTTACCTGAGGGATATTCAAATTCTTTATAGCATTTAGAACTTGACCTATCTCATTAGGGTCTTGCTTCTTTCCACCTTTGTTATCCTCCTTTCTGTTCCCTTTATTTCCAAACAATCTAGGGTCATCCCTCTTACTTTCAAGTCTTCCTAAAATTCTCAAATTGTTTTCCACATTTATAGAAATTCTGAAAGCATCTCTCAAAGTCCTAGGTTCTTTATCCCTAAGCTGGTGTCCAATTTTTCCATCAAAAGCATTCAAATAAGTAATCGAATAGATCTTGTCATCAACTCTCATGGCTTGCATGAGTTTATACATTCTCTTTTGGAACCTATTATTAAATTCAATAATAGATTCATTAGGTAACCTCTTAATATTACTAAATTCACTTAGGATGTAGCTTTGATTCTGCTTGTCACCATATTGCTCTTTGAAATAGTATTCAATATCCTTCCAATCAACAATAGATAATTCAGGGAGTCTCTTGAACCATTCTCTAGCATCTTCAGTTAATGATTGAACAAACAATTTCATAATAACATCTTCAGCCTCAACCTCATAATCTCTCATCATATCAAGAAAACTCCTGAAATGATCTTCACAGGTTATAGCATTGTTCCCAAAAAAATTACACAAACTTTTCCTTATTTCTTATGGAATGGGGTTAGGGTAACTAGGGATTCCATGAAAACATATTTGCCTATAGCCCTCTAATTGGACAGGTCTTCTTTTTAAGTCAATTCTAGGGTCAATATCTTGTCTAGTGTTACCCACAATATTACTAGTGCTAGCATCACCAATAGCCTTGTTAAGATATAATTTATGTGAACATGAGGATAAGAAAGGAACAAGTACCTTAGTAGTATTTTGATTTGTGTCATTAGATCCACCATCATCTTTAGGCATAACTGGAGATTGCTTTCTAGCATTCTCTAAGAATTTGATCTTATTGTTTATCTCAGTTATAGCTACTTCATTTTCTGCAATCTCTCTTCTCTTAACCAAAGCATCCTTTTCTTTCCGTTTCTTCTCTAGCTCAATATCAAAAAGTGACATGGCATTATGGATTTGAACAATCTTTGCTAGTTCATTAATCTTAACAACAATCTCTTTTTGTTTCCCCTTATCTTTAGCCTCAACAACATGCACTACATATTTTTCTTTGTTGTTGTTATCTTCTAGAGCACTATAGTTTTTAATTTTTTGTATTACAGGTCCTTCTAGGTTCATATTCTGAGTTTCTAACAACTTTTTCTCTTGTATCTTAAGCTGTTCAACTTGACCTATAATCTTTGGTTGCCATGCATTAAATACTATTTCATTTTTATTTTTTAGTGTAGCAATCCTCCTAAGTAATGTTTGATTTTCTTCAAAGTCTTTTGTAATATTTTCCTCCCTTTCCTTTTGCAATTTCTTATTTATGGCTTCTTGCTCAGCAAACTGCATTCTCAGGACTTCAATCTCATTAAGATCTGGGATAGTAAACTCAGAACTAGCAATTTTTTCATCATT
Source organism: Cupressus sempervirens (assembly GCA_028749045.1). Classification (NCBI taxonomy): domain Eukaryota; kingdom Viridiplantae; phylum Streptophyta; class Pinopsida; order Cupressales; family Cupressaceae; genus Cupressus; species Cupressus sempervirens. The sequence continues at coordinate 224,592,763 of CM053786.1, read as the reverse complement.
GAAATTCTTAGGATCTAAATGTTTTGGTTCCACTTCTCCTTGAAAATAATTAGACAAGAAAAGGTTCATACTATGTTGAAAATTTTTGTTGCTATTCCTTTTGTCTAAACTAGGTGTATTGTGTAGTTCTACAGTTTCTTGGCATATCATTTTGGGTGTGCTAAAAAAGTTATCACCAGATAGTCTAGGATGGGATCTAGAACTTTGGCAAGATTATTCCCTTTCCATGGCAAGAAAATGAACATTCTCTCCCCTTATTTCTTACTTTTAGGGATGGTCTTCTCTATGCATCTAAGATTCACAGCCCAATTTTGTCTTCCCCTAGGAGGGAGATTAGCTTGTAATTTGATTCTTAGGTTTTTTTCTCACATTTGCCCATGTGTTCCTTTTATTTTTCATGATTTTGAGAGAACAAATTTCTAAATAATGACACTAGTTAAAACTTTATGAGTTGCCACCCACCCTATAAGAATGGGGAAAATTTTTGAATAGGTCACAATTTCTTCACTAAATGCCATATACAAAATGCAAATCACCCTTGAGACCACAGAAAATTTCTCATGAAAATGCCTACCTCAAAAGCTACCCAAGAGGAATATAGATCTGAAATGATATACTAGTTTTATGACACTAAATGTGTTATTTCCCCAGTACAATTGCCATTTCGTTGGTGTTTCAAACTATTGAAAAACAACATGCTCAATATCAAACTGATAACACTCATATAATCTAAAGCTTAGCCAATTCTTATCAACAATTACATAAGTAAATCACTTGGACCCAACTTTAACAAAACCAAGAATGGTTTCCTACTCTTTAGGCTTTGCAAAACCAAGGTGGGTATACCTAGGGATGATTCAAATGCAAACTATTGTGTAGAGGTTATCTTAGTTTCATTCTCATTCTTATCTCTTATCCTCAGAAACATGTATAGTCTACCAATTTCTTCAATGCTCTCAAGTTTATATGCACCCCTATAAGTAGATCTAGTTCTAATTCTCCTAGAGTTTACAAATGTTTTTGGGAATAGCATCTACTTAAGACTCAAAAAACCAAATGCAAACAAGTGGTGACCAAAATTAGAACCTTGAACAAAATGGAATGAAAATGACTTTGAATTTGTAAATTTTGTGACATGTAGTAGCGTAATTTATTTTCAACCATCTCTAACTTATATGACTAGTACCTTATCCATTGGGAACAAAGAGTCACTTATTGGCAGGTGATCTCACTCAATTAACTTCTAATTGAATCTATCAACTTTAATCACCTATTTCCATTCTTATGAGATATCCTTTTCATAAACTCATGAATTCTACTAATTTATTGAAGCATTTACATAATCCATTGAATTGAAAGAAACAATATAATCAATATACACCCCATCTAGAATGTATTCAATCAAATGAACGTTATTCAAATGATTTCAAAATTAATAAACTCATGAAATGGAGATAGAAAATGGTGACACAGATATGATGTAAATACCCTTTTGTATTATCCTTTTTTTGACTAATACAATAACCAATAGAAACTTAGTAAAGAACCCAAAAAATCATATTAATTTTGCATTTCTATTTGTCATAAAAAAAGTACATGACTAGAAATAAACTCAAAAGAAAACTACACATGACTGGACAAAATGTACTTTCTTGAAAAACTAAAAACATACATAAATTTTAGACCCTCACAATGCCTTGAAAACTCATTTATATAACATGAGTTGCAACAAGCAAAGAGAAATTGTGATTGATAGGTGTCCTTTTAGAACAATAAGTACATCAACCTTTTTCAAAATATCTAGACACATTAATTCAAAAAGAAATAATAAAAAGCAGTTGTAGATGACGGTTGGAGCATAAAATCTTTAACTTTGTCTTTTTCTCTAACTGCTCCTTATTGGTAAAGCTTTTATCTCTATGATTGCTTCCTAGAAAATGACCTGTCTCTTGGTAGGCCACTCGCATGTCTTGGTTATTATTAATATATTAACAAACTTCTGCCACCTAGCATCCGTAATCACTTTCCCTTCTATGGTAAACCTATTCATTTTAGTTTCAACCTTGAATAGGGTATCAATCATTTCATTGAAAACACATTCATCAATATCACCCTAGAAAATAGATGCCACCTATGGAATGTCTACAATATGGTCAAAAGAACTAAACCATTCATTGAAATCTTTCACTCTGTTATCAGAACTACTAACATAAAGAATTAAAGAATGAAAACAATTTGTTAATACTTTCATTTTATTTTGTATTGCTACCAATTTCCCTATGAAAAATTGCAAAAAATCTTTCACTTTGTCCATGCCTTCTTTCACAACAATAACTTTATCTAGCTTTTTTCTAACAATGGTATCAATCTTTCAAAGAACTACAAATATGGTCCCCATTATTGAAATATTGGATCAAGCCATCCTATTGTATCCTTGCATACATGTTCTGTAGATTATAGATTGATGAATGCGCTATATGCATCTTGAGATATTCTCTTCAAAATACTTATTCTGTGATTTAGTATATTCATCATAACATTCTTTTTTGTTTGAATGTCTGATTGAGGAGCCTCTATTTCCATATTTACCACAGGAACTGGCACTGTTACCCCTATAAGTATGTCCTATATTTGGGCCTTTTCTTCTATAGTGTGCCTTTCTTCTTCAACTTGCCTTGGTGCATGTTTTGCCTCTATTGCAGCCTTGAGTTGTCCTTTGAGGGATGCTATTTCTACTTCTAAATTTTGGATTTTCCCCTCCAACTCCTCTGTTCTCTATTTTTTCACATAGCCTATCTTGAGATCTTCTTCATACAATTTTTTGATATCTATACATTCATTGTAGATAGTAGCTAGCCTATCCCCAATTTCATCTACCTTTACCTCATTCATTAGAGCAAAGTGTTTGACTAGACTAGAGATTTCTTTTCTAGTAGTATTTTCCAATGTTTACACAATCATGGTGCCCTGTACAGTTTTCTATATATCCATCATTTTGGGCTTTTTGGTATCAGGGGCAACACTCTACACTACTACAATTTTTGTATGTACATTCAATCCTAACCCCCTCTGTTAGCTTAAAGAATAAATTTGACAACTGAGTGTCAATACACTTAACCAAGATCAAGAACAAGTGTCGAGTGACAATAGGTGCTAAGTGATAACAAGTGCCGAGTGACAACAGGTGCCGAGTGATAACAAGTGCCGAGTGACAACAGATGCCGAGTGATAATAAGTGTTGAGCGTAACATGTTTCGAGTGATACAGTTTTTGTTCAAGTGCTGAGCTACCCAGGAAACAGTATGTGCTGAGTATCAGAAATACTTCAGGAGCCGAGTAACTCAGTAGAATAGCATAAAAGTTTGGAATTATACAAATTATGATGCAAACAGTTTTTCCAGCCAACAGAAGGTAAATCTTGAAGGATTGAATGATAAGATCAAATATTTTAATTTTCCTATGCAATTTGCATGTGGCCAATAAGAAAAATGCAAAAGGCATGCAACCAATCAGCAAAAGATAAGTATTGAGAGAGAAATTGAGATTCAATATGAATCATAGATCCAAAACAAACCCTAAGTCTTTGAAGTCTTTATAAGGAAGACAAAATTTCACTGTAATAGTGAGAGATGTGATATATTGGAGGACATGCAAGGGTGCATAAGAAAAATCTATTTTCAGAAGCAAGAGTTATCAGATCACAAAGGATCAAGATCAGGAGAAGGCAGAAAAGGAGCCTGTATTCAACAATCAAGGATTCTAATCTATCAGGTTTATTGAATCTAATACTCTTTAGCAATTGTATTAGAATGAAAATCCTATCGTGATAGGTTAGCTTTACAGCTATTTTGTAAGAACCTTTTGATTAGGTGATTAAAATCCTTTAATCGGGTGACACTTCATGTTAAGTGTTTGCAAATCCTCTAACCAGGTCACTATTAACACAGTGTAAAGCCTTTAACAGGGTAGGCCTTTAACAAGGAAAACCATCAGAAGTGGTTGAACAATATTGCTGCAGTAAATTTTTGTGGGTATCATCCCCACCCCAATTTTACCTTCTCATTCCTGGAGGGTTTCTGGGTTACTAAAATTACTATGTTATGAGTTATTGATGCATGTGTTTTGTTACATGTTTATTTGATATGCATGAAATTTACTTTCAGTTAAAATTTTATTGGCTAAAGTTTGATACTTATGATTCACCACCCCCCCTCTCATAAGTACTCTTTCCATATTTGAATATTCCAACAATTGGTATCAAAGCCTACCAGGTTCTCACAAGAAATAGCCTAACAGCTTGGAGGGAAAAGATCTAAAGATGGAAGCTTTCAAACTTGGAAAGATCATTGAAAATCAGGTGATAGATGTGCAACTTGCTCTACATAGCTTGAAGGAATTTAGAAACAAATTAAGAAACTCATTAAAAAAGAAGAAGGATCTAGCCATAGCTGAAAATGATATACACTACAAGGAGATTGACACCACCAACATATTTTCTAGTGGAGACACTAAAGAGTTTGATGCAGCAATAGCAGAACTGATGGAGAAAAATAAAATTCAAACAGAAGAGATAAGAACTCTCAAGATGGAACATGAATCACATGATATAATGATATGTGAAATTACTAAACAAAAGAAAAGAGCAGTTGATGATAAGGACATGCTGGAAAATGACAAAAGGAATCTTGCAAACGGACTTGAAGAAAAATGTACTGAACTAACAAAGATCTCAAACATGCAAATGGATACACTTGCGCAAATGATGAACCTTCATCATGAACTCAATGTAAGGGATATTGAGATTTCTACCTTGAAGATGCAAAATGAACAAATGTAGAATGAATTGAATAGGGAAAAAGAGGTAGCAGAGAATCTCAACAAATCAAGTGAAGCAATCAAATATTTTGAACAGTTGCTAAAATCACCAAAATCTACCCATGATACATTAGGACTAGGATACAATAGCACTGAAGTTGGAGAATCATCAAAGAGTGCTGAAAAAAGAAGCGATAAAGGTAAGAATTCAAAACCCACTTGTCATTTCTATAATAAGAAGGGACATACAGCTAATGTGTGCATGAGTAGAAGATTCAATCAATCAAACATACCCAAAAGTTTTTGTCACAAGTGCAACATGCAAGGACATATGACACAAAATTGCAAATCCAATGTTACAAGGACTCAAAGATTTGATGGACATTGTTATAATTGCAAAAAATATGGACATAGGGCATTTAAATGCAGATCAAAACCTATGTGGATAGTAAATCAACCAGCAAAGACATCAAACCATGAACTTTGGGATTACAACACCAGGAACAGCTATTACTATTGTCAAGAATATGGACATATCCCAAAAAATTGCATAAGAACACATTTTAGAGGGAACTACAAAAGATGGTTGAGTCAAACCACATGTTTCAGTTGCTTAAAAACTAGTTATGTCAGCAGGAATTGCCCAACAAGGTCAAAGGCATCAAGTTCTGAGTTTCGCAATGGAAAGGCAAAGATAGATGTTGGACATATCAAAAGTGAAATGAATAAGACATGGAGGAAGAAAGATGAGTCTAGCACATCAAATATAGAGATCACTTCACCTAATAGGTCAAGTGACCACACTTCATCAAATTAAGTAAAGAATAAGTGTGAGGGATTGATAAACCAAGTTACATTATAAATCAGTCCCAAGATGTATAAGAACTGCAAAAATGAAATCAGCATAAATAAAAATGCTAAGTCAAAATTGAGAACTTTGTGAAAATATGTCAAAATTTTCTTCAAGAGCCGAGTTGCTAACAACAACCGAGATAGTTGATGCCAAGCTGTGAAATATCAATAGGAGCTAAGTAAAGTAAAACATAATGGGAGCCGAGTTATGACGAAACCTTTCAAGAGCCGAGTAGACAGTTGGTAGTGTACTAAGCATTTATTACTCTATTTTTAAGGGTACATGAATCCTATTTCCGATCATTTTCCCACCATTCGAACAAGAAGCAAAGCTAAAAAAGAGTAGAGAAGATCAAGAATAGCTCAGAAGCCATTCGTAAAAGATTTCAATAGTGATTCAAGACAAATTTCATTGATTTAAGGTATTTTACTTAAGTGCCGAGCTATGTAGGACTTATAAACTTGTTTGAATTATAAACCCTAGTTTGGAAAACAATGGCATCTGGGTCAAGAACCACCAAGGGTTTAGAGAGTCATGAAGTTCAGTTGGTCAGTAACATAGTAAAATAACCTGAATTTAAGCCCATTCCAGAAGTAGCATACAAGAATGATCTTGCAGGAGCATTATCAGTTATTTCGGATAAGGTTGTTATGGTACAAGATGTTTGCAGATGTTACAATTGCAAAATTGGTGCCATAGGAGACTTAGAAATTCATAATGCATATAATAAATTATGTGAAAATGAAGTACTAAAGAATGAGTTTTAAATAGTAGAAAGAAAAGGATTGACCAAAACCCTAGCATTTCTGACTATTTTCAAAACAGAATGGGTATGGATAATTTTGAGCCAAATACATGACAGAGCTTTTTGGTTAGAGTCAGGGCCAGTAAAATTTACCAAGAAAACTGTTTATAGGGTTACTGGTATTCCAACCCTAGATCGGCCAAAGACACTACGAAGTGATAGAAGGGAAATAATAGAGAAAAATATAGGTTCCAAATGGAACAATAGAGGAATGACTATCGACACAGTCACATATCCCCTACTACATTTTGCTGTGAGAATCATTTCACACAAATTCTATCAATCAAGCAGGTTGAATAGTGTACCTTGTATAGCAGTTGATGTTGCATACAAGATAATCAAAAGAGATCACACTTATGATCTGGCAGAGCTCATGTTTCAACAGATTAATGAAAATTTGGGAGTTGTAAGGAAAAGCAAGGGAGCTCAATGCAAATTTGGATAAGTTTTGATGTGTATGTTCTTCTATCTGATGAAATAATTTCCTTCTATGGGGAAAGTAAAATGGAATCTAGATAAAACAATTGTTGAACAAATTAATGGATACATTGAACAGATGGGTGAAAATTTTGATGCCCAAATGACAGGTTATTTTGAGGACTTCAAAAAGTCCATGAAACAAAGAATGAGAATTCTAGTCTCATTGACTGAGAAATATGAAAAAGACATTTGTTTTCTTGTAGATATAGATTATACTTACATACAAGAAGTTATACCTAGAATAAGATGGCTTAGGCCACTAGGTTATGAACTTGATGTTGATCAAGCCTCTACAGCAATAATAGCTCTACTTGTAGAAGAAGCTGATAAAAATGCACAAATTTTTGGAACCTATGATGTTGTCAAATCAAAGGTAATAATAGATTTGAAGACTGCTTCAACAGTAAAGAGGAAAGAGAAAATGGTGAGACAAATCAAAAGAAAGTTTGGCGTGGAAGAAGAAGAAGGAACAACAGAAGAAGAAGGATAAGACATTGAAGAAGAAGGAGATAAACTTCAAAGTCAGACTCAAGGGTCAGGAGAAGACAAAATGGAAAGTGCTAAGGTAGAAGAAGCCAAGGAAGCACCAGTTAAGAGAAAGACCACAACTCCCTCTGCTCCTAAATCCAAAGGAAGGAAAGTAGCTGCCCCTGCATCAAAGAGACCTACCACAAGGGCTACAGCACAAAAAGCCCAAGAAGAGGCAAAAGGAAGGAAGAAAGACTCAAAGAAGATTGTTACTGAGTCAAAGAAAAGGAAGTTTATTCCCCAACCTGAAACAGATGAGGAGAAAACAGAGTCAGAGGACAATAGTCAATTTCAAGTGGTAAGACACAAACCTCAGACTGCTATTGATAAATTATGTTCAAAAATTAGAAATAATGATTTAAAAGGTCTAAAGAACCTGAATTTTTCTAAGCTCACCAAAGAAGAGCAAAATAAACTAGAGGAATCTGTGTATCCTATGATGGCTAAGTATAAGCACACACCTCTATAATTAGATGAATCTATGCCGAGAGAATTGTATAAAATTGTAGAGGATAAATGGCATTTTTGTTTACAAATGGAAAAAGAAATAAGGGAGTCTACATTAGCAAGATTGTTGCCTGATCTAACTAAAGATCAAATAATAAATGTAGTAAAAAGGCATAATAAAAGATTCACTCCCAAGTATAGAGCATTTAGCATACTACAGAATAAAATTGAAGAGGTAGTTACTAAATCCACAAGATTGTGGAAAATAGTTTACAAGAAAACTGAAGATGTATATAATGAAGAATATAAGGTAGAGGGAACTGCCAAGACAAAAGAAAAGAAGGTGACAAAAACCAAAGAAAAAGGGAAGAAACTAGTGGAGGAAAGAAAAGAAGAAAAGGAAGAAGAGGCATACAATGAGGAATATAAAGATACAGTTGAGCCACAAGATCAAAGTATACAAGATATACAAACATCTCCTCCTAGTCCTCCTCATGCCACATCACACTTGCAAATATCATAAAAATAAAGGATGTTACAGATACTTCAAATCTAAACATCAATCCATTAACTGCAGAGGATTTGGAAATCCTTGACCAATCATCACTTGTAGAAAAATTAAGTTCAAATCCTGTATTGGTCAGTGTTGATGAATTACAGAATCTAGAAGTCAAGGTAAAAGCACAAGTGCCACCTTTGACCACACAAACTATTGGTATTCTATTCCTTCCACCACCACCTCCACCAAGTATAATCACTGATACACTCCAAGTGCTGAGTACAGCAACAGGGGAAATAAAGAAAACATCTAAACAATCAACAAGTTCAACCCCACCTAGCATTCATAAAAGGGATATTCAAGCTGAAGAAAAAGAGACATAGAAAAAGGAGGAGACTACAATACAAACATTGGTTGCATTACCAAAATTTGGTACTCCTACACAAACTCTTCAGTAGCTGAGCATAGATGGATTATAGTTGCAAATCAAGACACCAGGCTCGAGCTCATCAAAGGTAGTCAAGAGACTTTACTATGGGGTTCCTGAGCTTGGTGAAGAAATAAAGATCCCATATTATGAATCTAGCACTCTTACTAAAAAAAAGATTAATGAATTTCAGAGTGCATTAGACAAAAGAAGGAGACAAGAAGCACTAAGAAAGGAATACAAGCATAAGCTTACATTAAATGAAATTAAAGACATATTCACAGAAGCTTTTTGCTTACAATCTCTAGATGAGTCAAGACCAATCATGGAACAACTATTTGATATAGTTGACCAGGTGACTAATGAAGACCAGGAAACAAATGCCAGATTTTTTGAATGGTTAGAAAAGAAGTTCCAAGGTAAAGTAAATAGTAAAATATCTGGTGATATAGCACTGTCACAAGAAGAACTGGAAAAGAAAGTTATAACAGTTAAAATTGTGCTAGGAAACATTTTTTCCCTGTACAACAAATTGTGTGATTTTTCCACATTCACACAAGACACTAGCCAGAAAATATTGAGATTGGAAAACAATCTGAAAACTTCTAGCATGCAACTCCCCACAGATCCAACTCAAAGTGAGAAGCATTTTGTCCAATCACTTCACACACAAAGAGAGCTAGCTATTTTAGCAGCAGAGGAGGCAATCACAAAAGCCAAATTGATACAAATTCAATCATCAATTACTCCTCATTTGGAGTTACTTCACAAGGAGCAGATAAATGCAGAGACAGTCCTCAGGAAAGATCCCAACCTTTCTTCATCTGACAGACTTGTACACCTAGCAACAGAGATTGCCATCCAGCATAAGACATTGGATGTTGCATTAGCAAATTGGGATGTAGCTCTGAAGGTACTCCTTGAAGTAAATAGCTCATTTTTGGCCAAGTATGGAATTTCACTATAAAGACCATTGACATAAGTGTCAAAAAGGGGGAGAATAAGTAATAAAAGTTGAGTACAGGAATGAAATGATAAGTATAATAATAGGGAGAGATAGCAGAGATAGAAAATTTTGTGAAATTTTGGGGGAGATAGCAAATTTTGGGAGCAAAGTTTGAATAAAGGATAAATTACTGAGTCACATGGATCTTAATTAAGTGTTTTTGCCACTCATGTCAAAGGGGGAGATTGTTAGCTTAAAGAATAAATTTGACAACTGAGTGTCAATACACTTAACCAAGATCAAGAACAAGTGTCGAGTGATAAAAAGTGTTAAATGACAATAGGTGCCGAGTGATAACAAGTGTCAAGTGACAACAAGTGCCGAGTGATAACAAGTGCCGAGTGACAACAGGTGCCGAGTGATAACAAGTGTCGAGTGACAATAGGTGCCGAGTGATGATAAGTGTCAAGTGCAACATGTGCCGAGTGATACAATTTTTGTTCAAGTGCTGAGCTACCTAGGAAACAGTATGTATCGAGTATCAAAAATACTTCAGGAGTCAAGTAACTCAGTAGAACACCATAAAAGTTTGGAATTGCACAAATTATGATGCAAATAGTTTTTGCAGCTGACAGAAGGTAAATCTCGAAGGATTGAATGATAAGATCGAATATTTTAATTTTCCTATGCAATTTTCATGCGGCCAATAAGAAAAATGCAAAAGGCCTGCAACCAATCAGAAAAAGATAAGTATTGAGCGAGAAATTGAGATTCAATATGAATCGTAGATCCAAAACAAACCCTAAGTCTTTGAAGTCTTTATAAGGAAGACAAAATTTCACTGTAATACTGAGAGATGTAATATATTGGAGGACATACAAGGGTGCATAAGCAAAATCTATTTTCAGAAGCAAGAGTTATCAGATCACAAAGGATCAAGATTAGGAGAAGGCGGAAAAGGAGCCTGTATTTAGCAATCAAGGATTGTAATCTATCAGGTTTATTGAATCTAATACTCTCTAGCAATTGTATTAGAATGAAAATCCTATGGTGATAGGTTAGCTTTATAGCTATTTTGTAAGAACCTTTTGATTTGGTGATTAAAATCCTTTAACCAGGTGACACTTCATGTTAAGTGTTTGCAAATCCTCTAACTAGGTCACTATTAACATAGTGTAAAGCCTTTAACAGGGTAGGCCTTTAACAGGGAAAACCATCAGAAGTGGTTGAACAATATTGCTGTAGTAAATTTTTGTGGTATCATCCCCACCCCAGTTTTACCTTCTTACTCCTGGAGGGTTTCTGGGTTACCAAAATTCCTGTGTTATGAGTTATTGATGCATGTTTTTTGTTACATGTTTATTTGATATGCATGCAATTTACTTTCAGTTAAAATTTTATTAGCTAAAGTTTGATACTTATGATTCACCCCCCCCCCCCCACCCCTCTCATAAGTACTCTTTCCATATTTGAATATTCCAACACCCTCTTCAACCCTTCACTGCTACTAGCTTCATAACTGATGGCTTTATCCTGTATTCTCATTTGATCAAGTAGAAAAGAATTCTCAATATCCCAATTGGGTATCAAAATCATACCACTCCTATCTACTAACCCCCTGGCTTCTGTAGGGGTCATTGTTTCACTTTTTGGGTCATAGACAAGCAATTTATCGACTACTTCTTTATTTTTCTCAAGATCTTCTCATAGCATAAGGCTCAATGTGAGCTCATTCTATTTTATTTTGTAAATAAAGCTTTTAAACTCTAATGATTTCATGAAATCATCATCTTCCATAAACTTTTCTGTTTGGATGAGCCTATCATCCAATCTTGATGCTACAATTTGGAGATTAGTAGAGGCTTTTCCTGCCTTTGTAGCCCTTTAAGATAAATAATTTTTCCTAATATCAGAAAAATACTCATAATTCACTGGCATTACTTGTAAGGCTCTACTTACAACCTTCTCCAGGATGTGCATTATTTTCTTCCTTTTATTGCCCTTTGGCAGCCAAGTTGAAGTTGATGGTTGTTCTTCCTCCAACTCAACCTAACTGTACATCTGGCTTAGGGGATTCTTTGCTTATAGTGGCTTCCTCTCCCTTTGGCTCATGTGGCATTTGTGACATGATGTAATCAAAATTGTCTACCATTTTTCTTAGGTTACTAGGATAGGGAACCTCTATACACAAACCCTTAAAATTAGGGTTTATCCTTCTCAAAGCCTCCTCTACCTTTCTTATTTCACCATATTTTCTTAGTAGCTCATCAGCCTCCCCTATTGCTACTATGTTAGCAATTAGATCCTCCATAGGGATTAGCTTACTCAGAGTAGGATGTATCCCCTAATGGCCTTGACCTCATTGGTAATATAATTGTCAGGGTTATACATCCTATAAGGCCTAGTAGCAAATTTTTACTGGCCTAGGTACTCACTTAACACCTCATATGCATTTTTTCCCATTTCACAATCTCCTACCTAAATGTTCTACAAAAAAATGTGGGCTTTTGCAAAGAAGGAAGGATCATTTCTTTATTCATCAACAAGAACTGCAAGAAGAATTCAATAATGGCCAATCTGGGGGGTAAATATTTAGGTAGAATATGAGGAGGCTATGGGCATGCATATACTCTCATTAAGGTGCACTCCTTAAATAAAAAGATGCACCCCCAATTATGATCTAATTTGGTTTTTTCATCTAAAAATTAGGTTCTAAGCAAGGTCTTCAAAACATTGGGTGCCCTAAAGAAAGTATGATCCAATTGCCTCATGATAATAGAGCTAAACAAATTAAAGAATACAAGTACATTTGAATAATGGAAATTCTTATCCCAAATGTGAGTCCAAAGTTGCATAGGTAACTCACCAAATTCATCTAAAGTTTGATCAATAAAGTCTTGGCTGATGTAACCAATGTTGTAATATAGGATAAGGTGCATCAATAGTGAATAATGGTGGAACTTGAAATCCTTCATTTCTCCCTTTTTTGCATTAACAAGCTGATTGTTCATGTGGTCCATGATAAGGTCCACATAGTCATACTTTTTATGGTGGAAAGGATCCTACATATCACAAGCCATCAGGAACAAGGAATGATAGACACAATCCTCTACACCATCACTTTCTAACACCTTGTGTAGTGCATATACTAAAATTTTGAAATAATTCTAGAATCTACTCAAGGGCAAAAAGTACCCCCCCCCTTCTTTGGAATCAAGCCTGCCTTTTTTACATTATAAGGAATGTGGGTCAGCATGACACTATTCACAAAATTAGTCTTATTTCTCCCAAATTTACCCTGTAGATCCTCAATTTCAATAGGTACATCCATCTACCCTTCCAATCCAAAAGCCTCTATGAAAGAATTTCTATCCAATGTGCACAAAAAGCTCCCATTATGTCTTTGAAATTTTCTAGTGATTGGATTGTAGGAATTTATCAATGCTTTCAATAGGTCCACATCAACAAATACTTCTAGAAATATTAGCTTTTCCATGTTTATGTTCCATGGGTTACAAACTAGTACATTTTTTGTTCTATTCTGGTAGAAATATAGAAACAAGTTGAAACCATTAATTCTAGGGCATTGTGCATCCCCTAACAGGAAGTAAGGGTCTTTGAAGATATGGTCATTTGTTGAAATAGTGTTTGATGACCCTGGAAGAAGTTTCAACCAATCTTCAACATGCTTGTTGGGCTTCCTAACCCTTGACTTCTTCTCAATTTTTCCAGTACAATTCTTTCTTTTCCTTTCTGTTGTGACATCTACAACATCAAGACCTTCATCTTCAACCTTGACCTCTTATTTAGGAACCTCTTTGACCTCCTTGTCAGACATCTTTTCTAGAAATTATAATTTGAATTCTTGCATTGAAACATAGAAATCATGATGCTATGGATGCTTGGATACAATTTTTAGAGCAAGAACACAAATTCTTCAGAGTGGCAATATCTGGACGTTCAATCAAATATTTATGTTTTAATCATTTAGTCCACCATCTTTGTACTTAATTCTACATGGACGAGCCTTTAATACCACCCTCGTAGGCTGATAGAAAGGAATGTCAACCATGAAATTTGATCTTGATGTTCTTTTCAATGTTTTATTTTACTTGGCTATGGTGATTTTGTTCTTTTTCTGAACTAGCAAGACACTTCAACAACTTTCTTTTGAAATTTTGGTCTTCTTCTCTTACGCTAAGTCAAGATCTTTCAATCTTCGTAACTCCAAAAATACCCCTAGCAAGCCTTTACGTTCTCCCAATGAGGCTTCAACATACCTTACGCATAGAGGCATTAGGGTTTCTTTAACATTGTGTTGAAGTCTCCTTTACACTCTTATGCAATCCCTTACACTGTAGAATCTCCATTCTTCTTAATTGATATCTTCATTCTTACACTTCAAACCTTGATCATATGGCATACATCCTTTGTTATAACCTTCTCTTTACCCTTTATGCTTGTACACAGAAGTATCAACAGATACCTTAAAAACTTCTTTACATTGCTCTACTCACTTCATTACCCAGGACATTGTAACTCTTTATACACCCATCTTCTGGTCATACACTTAAGGCTTTACTCATGGCATTGTAATGCCTCTTACCTTTTCTTTATTTCTCCTTTATGCTTGCACGAGTTACCTTATCCTTGTAATAATAGAAATCTTTTATAGATGGCATCCTGCTCTTATGTTTATCCTTTCTCGTATAAGCGTAAAGCCTTGTCTTCATTCCTTCACCTTTCCTTTTATGCTTATACACTTAAACCTAACTCATAACTATGGAGAAAGGATGAAATAGCTCTTCATTCATATGCTTACCTTGCAAGTATATCAATGACCCAGATTGTAGCCTAGAAAAATAGAAAATAATATCATCGTTGATTTTAAGCACATGCAAAATTGAGAACTTAAGTCACCTACCACACGAACTAGGCCCATCTAATATATATGATGTGTCACCACTTAATTTTCTTGCATCAAGACCATCTGACAACTCAATAGGTTCCATTTAGCATGATCACTATTATAATATATCTTTATGGTTGTTTGCAAGCCCAAGGAACGTATGCACATAAACCCAACTAAACCTCACTTTCACTCTTACGAATTCCTTTTACCCATTGAGCCGTAAAACACTTTATGCATTCTTACAAACCATCCTTTACACCATGCTAGGGTATTATGCTCTTATACCACTCATTATAATGTAGGTGCGTAGATTAAAACTTAACACCTTTCTACCCGTTTGCTAAACTGCTTACTCGTAATCCTGTAAAGTGACATGACACTTACCCTTTAAAACCTTTTATGATCACACACTTAACACTTTATGATATGACCAAGAACACCTCTTCAAGCTTCTTTCACTCAACCGCTCAATTTTTCACTGTAAAGTTGTATTACCTCTTTCAAAGCACAAAAAGCATTTATGCTTCTTCCCTCAAAAACTAAACATATGACTGGGGAGCCTCAAAATGAACTCTTCTTCTATTACCAAAAGCAAAAGAATATCCTCATAAAACAAAAACTTCTTTACTCTTTTATGCTACATTATAAAACACGACCATGAAAACATGAACAAGAGGGTATTTTGTTCCTATGTGAAACCCTACACCGTAAAATCGTAAAGGGAAAAGCTTAATCACTTTACAAACCCTTTCAAAATTTTGAAAAGAGACCTAGGGTTTTTTCATACTTATGATATTTGAATGGCTATGTTGAGAGACAAACCTTGAGAATTTAATAGAATTCAACAACAAATGAATTAGAGCATGACTAGGGTAACCTAAAAATTTGAAAAAATATGATTAAAAAAAACCCTAATCTACAAAATACAATGACATAAATGATTTTTCACCAAAATTTTAGACTTTCTCTATACTATGAAAAATTAGACCAACAGGTGTGATGAAAAGAAGCAGAGTAAATGAAGAACTATACTTGATATCTCAAGTTGAGTCTAAGAATACAGATGGAGCATGTAAATATGACTATTGGAAGTAAGCTATAAAAGAGGAATTGGATTAGATAGAAAAAAGAGCAATGGGGATTTGTCCACAGACCAACAAACAAGAATGTGATATGAACTAAATGTGTATTTAGGAACAAAATGAATGAGCAAGGAGAGGTTGTAGGAAATAAAGCAAGATTGGTATGTAAAGGTTAATCACAACAAGAAGGAATAGATTATGAGGAGACTTATGCTCCAATGGCTAGAATAGAAGGAGTAAGATTATTCTTAGCCTATGCAACAAAAAAGAAATTCAAAGTATATCAAATGGATGTCAAGTCAACATTTTTGAATGGAGAACTTGAAGAAGAGTTATACATTGAGTAGCTTGAAGGATGTCCTTTGATAGATGACAAGGACATAGTATGCAAACTAAGGAAAGCATTGTATGGATTGAAGCAAGCACCTAGTTTCTAGTATGCAAGGTTGGACAAACATTTGGTAAAAATTGGATAGAGAAAAGGCAAGATAGATAGTAATCTGTATTGGAAAAATACTGATGATGGTTTGATGATTTTGGTAATATTTTTTGATGATATCATATTTAGAGGAAATAATGAAGAAAGTAAGAAGTTTGTAAAAGAGATGAAGAAAGAATTTGAAATAAGTATGATAGGAGAGATGAAATATTTCCTAGGATTGTAGATTGTATAGAATAAATAAGTAATCTTTATTTCTTAGACTAAGTACTTGAAGGATTTTCTAAAAAGGTTTATTTTGGAAACATAAAAACCTATTGAAATACCTATGATAACTAGACACAAGTTATCTAGAAAGGATGAGACACCTACTATTGAGCAGAAAAAAGTATAGACCTATAATCAGAGGATTGAAATATTTGACTCACACAAGGCTAGATATAGCAAATGTAGTTAGAATTCTTGCAAGATTCTAGGTTGATCCCATAGAAGCACATTATGTAGTAGTGAAAAGGATATTTAGATATCTAAAGGGAACATATGAGTTTGGATTATGGTATGATAGATCTAATTATTTTACTCTGAGTGCTTATACTGATGTAGATTGGGTAGGCAGTATGGATGATAGAAAGAGCACTAGTGGATGAGCTTTTTTTCTTAGAGGAAGATTGGTTTTCTAGTTAAGCAAGAAGTGGGATTGTACATCTCAAAGTACAATAGAAGAAAATTATGTTACAATAGTAAACAATTGTAATCAAGTCATTTGGATAAAGTAGATGTTGATGGATATAAAGATAGAAATCAGTGAACTTATTATTATACATTGTGACAACACAAGCATGATAAATATGTCTAAGAATCTAGTATTGCACTTGAGGACTAAACACATTTCTATTATCATATGTTGACAAAAAAAGTTGTAGAAAAGGAAATCAGATTGGAGTATGTGAGCACTAAAGAGAAGATTGAAAATATATTCACTAAGCCTCTTCCCAAAGAGACTTTTGAGTATTTGTGAGGTATGCTTGGGGTTATACCCCTTCCTACATTAGAGAAGAAGATGCAAGAGTGCATCAGTCTAGTGTAACAAAGCACCATTGTTGTTTGGACTGAATGTTGATGCTTCCCGAATAGGGGAGTATCTATGATGGATAGAGTCATGTAGGGCTCTTGTTGATATTGTTTTGAAAAGTGTCTTTTGACACTCAAGCTTGTAATTTGTTGTAGAGTTTGATGTGGTAGAGTTGGTTACCTTTGGCATTGATGTCAATGGGGGAGAAGTTTGGCATGGAAAACATTATGCTAAGGGGAGAAGTTTGACATGAAAAACAATATGCTAATGAAGATGTTTTGCATAAGCATAGTATGTAGAAATTTTTTTTTGTATAGAGCATATTGAGGTATATCAATGGGGGAGAATGATTGATGAAGAGGATTTGAATATGAATAGTCTTTTGTTGGTATTCTTGGAACTAGATGTTTTTCATCGATGTTGCCATCAATTCCAAAGCGGGAGATTGTTGGAAGATTTATTGGAAGCATGAATGTTAATGATATTCCTAGGGGGGAGTACTACTATGATGATATGTTACATTCATGACTAAATTTGTCATTAATGTCAACATAGCAATTTTTTTTGGTATCTAATAGAAGAAAAATAGAAAGATCAAGTTGGTATAGATGGCTAGTTGAGCATTATAACCACCCAAGGTTATGGAAAATACTTCTGAGTATCTGGTATATGTAGTTAATGTCAAAAGAAGAAAGGATAAGTCTAGAAGAAGTTATGTAGGTTTTGGTGATGTGTGTTTTAAGATAGAGTTTATAGAGGCATGTTTTATTAAACTTGTTATATCTCTTAGCAAAGTTGATATCTTGAGGATTGAGGTTGAGGACATGAAGAAGATATGCTGAGAATGATGTGTGCTAAGCTTGCTTGCCATAATATTATGTATCAAGATAGTTATTCAAGTTGCAAGGTAGAAGATTAGTGTTATTACTAAGTGTAATGTGGTCTTAATGTGGTCCAATAATAATTAATTGAGAAGGTCTAACAACTGACTCAAGGAATTTTTTTATGGAATTAGTATAAAGGAAGGAAATTTTCCTTTATCATATGTATCAAATGAATGGAATGTGAATTGATAATAAGAAATAGAGAGTGTGGAATGCAAAGTTGAGCAGAGTAGTGTGGAAGTGAAGGGAACTTCATTACTAAGGTTTTGCTAAGTGATCTAAGGTTTGGTATTTGGATCCAAGGTTTCATGACCTAGTTTGTAAGGTTTGACAGTAATTGATCTAGTTGATAGGATAGAGGAAAGAGAAAAGGAAAGGAGAAGACAATAGTAAATTACTTGTTTGAGTAGTGAGATCTTCTTGTAGTTGAAATTGCATGTTTGGGAAGTGAGCTCTTCTTGCATAGATTATAGCATAATTCCTAACAGGGTTAGCACAACTCCTAACAAGGTTGGAATCTCCTAACAAGGATTTAAAATCTCTTAATAGGGACTCATTTTACTAAATCTTATAATAGACTCCTAATAGGGTCCATCCTCTAACAAGGAATATTTATATTAGTACATATTCATGTGGACATCATTCCCACCAAGGTTTTCCCTCTGATCAAGGGCTTCCCTACTCAACATATCTGGTGTAATTGTCTATGAGCATTTTATTATGGTTTCTATTTACTTTGGTTGAGTGGTTAAGTTTTTTTAATGATGATAAATGTTTTAATTGTTGGATAACTAATTCACCCCCTCCCCCCAGTTATCTTGGTGGAATATTGTTTCTAAACAATACTCTATGGTATAGGTATGAATATCTAGAAGACTATTAGGAGGAATTATGATCCACATAGGGATCTTGGTGCATAGGTTAGAGTAGTGGACCTTATTTACCAAGTTTCCAATTTGGCTTAGAAAGCCACACTTTTCCCAAAGGTGCACAATGGCTTTATAAGACTCCACCCAACCAAGACTCCTCATAATGTAAAATAATGATCAATTTGAATTTTTTCATGTATATAAGGATGGATTAATGTGGTTTTGAGGTTTCTAGACTTTCCACTCACAATAGAAAAAAGTCACTAAATAGTCCTAGAGGCCTAAAAAATTCAGCATTTAGCTCTTTTTTTCTTCAAACAAAAAACTTTTCCAAAGGATAGAACAAATAAATGGTATATTTTGATACCCTTTTTCCTGTAACACAATAGATTACAAGATTTCCATAGACTCTTTTGGACCAAGTATGACTTTCCTCACTATGTGACCCCAAAATGCACCATAATAGGGTGAATTAGCAAAGAAACACCCCATTACCTGTACCCCCAAGAATCCAAACTTTCAACAATATCTCAACATGTTACCAACCCCATAATTCCAAGAGGAATCAGATCCAAACTTAAAATTTTTGATACTTTTAATAATAGTGGTATATGTTCTTGATATAGAGCCCTCCACTATTACCTTAAGTAGGCCTAACTCAACTCAAGGATTCAAAGAGCAACTTGGAATCAACCCAGGGAATTAGTCCTACTCAAAGATAAAAAGGATTTCTCTGAATTTTTAAGTTACTCCAACAACCATTCTACACTAGTTCACCTTCCCACTTCCTTGTTTCAATGTCTTATTTCACCAACTCCATTCTAGGCCACCTAGTGTACCTGGTGCCTCTAACACACCAAAAATAAAACTAGACTTTACACCCTAATCCTAACACCTTGTATCATCTTAACATGGCACAGTTTCCATGTTACAACTTCCCATTCACTCATATCCACTCATTTTCACCATATCACTATAGCCCTTTTAGGCTTTTTTAGTAGGCCTTCCAACATTGAAATCAACATTTTGCTCCCAAAATTCTAAAAAAACCTAGATATTTTTTTACACTTTCAAATAACCTTATCCAAGTTATTAAATTTCTAACAATCTCAAGCTCTCACTCTTTGACTAGTGAACACTTCTTTGACCTTCTAACTCTTCAATTAGGCCTTATTAGCCCTCTCCTAACAAAGAAAGTACTAAAGGGTATCACTACTATACCTCCTAACAAAAATACATAATTAATGGATCATTCTAGTAAAATGATTTTCCACTTTCTAGGATGAGTCACCATGTTTTAATACTTCAACTACAAAACCCTCCATTTTAGGTGTATTGACCTATGGTTTTCTCAACTGAGCACCTCTAAGAACTCTTAGACCCCCTCAGCAGATCCAACACCATCCCCTAATCATATCATGACCCTCCAATAAATAATAAGTGGTCCTCCAATGGACAAAATTTCTAGACCATGATTGGTCCCAGTTCAAGTGACTCTTCACTAGGTTTTACCAAGCTTATCCCTGTTCCTCAAAAATTGGTGTCCTTCCCTATAGTGAACATCACATAAAATATATACAATTTATCATTTCAATTTCCTACCAAACCACAATTAGCATAGTGGTGGGAGTGCCTTACATTTTATGGAGATTTCAAAGCTTATTTTATTGATTACACCCTTAACCAGTCACTAATTCTACACCAGTCTAATCCTCTATGTTGTCAACAATAAAAACAAAGTAATAAAAACATAAAAAATTAAAATATTAAACTATTAAGTGTTTATACATCCACCCAAATCAAAGATCACACTCAAACTATTCATTGTTATCTGGATTGTACCCATGAGCAGTGGCTTCCAAATTTGCAAAAAATTAAACTTTTATTGTTTAAAACTATTTCAAATTCATGCCATTACATATAATTATTTATCTCCCTTGTCCACTTACATATATGTCTATTAAATAGACCCTAACTCTTCTAAAGACTAACTAACTACTTCCTAACTATCTCAGTACCAATCTAAATTGGTTGTTACCAACTAAAACAAGTAATTTGTTGTCAAGTTGACAACAAAAGTTGTCAACTCGACAACACACAATTCAAATCCATCTAAAAAAACTTTGAAAAGGTTTAAGGACAATTTTTAATACCAAACTAACTCATAAACCCTTACTACTAACCCAAACTAACTCTAATTAAGCCTTTTGAAGCTCATATGGCCAATATATGCATTTTACAACTTATTGCACTCTTAGTGCCTTTAACACCACTTAGAGGCTTTAATAGACTTATTACATCATTTTAAACAATTATTGATAATTTTCCAATCCCCTAACCTAGGAGAAAACCATAATCCCTTCCTAGTGACCATTGGGTACCTAAGAATTGCCATTAGGCTTACATTTAGGATTGCGATTACAATAAGATCAATTTATGATCAAAATAATATTAATGACCATGAATTTTCTCATTACAAGTTTTAATGACCTTAGAAGGCCATGTGTCTTCAATTCCACCTAAGGATCCCTTATTGATGCTAGTGCTCTTCATAACTTCTTGTGACCTTGGTGCTAATGCACAAATTCTACATGTTCTGAGGATTTAATACTTTGTTATACCCTTATAAAGAACTAAAACTTTCTCATATTTCCAATAGAAAGTTTTCTTAAAATTCATGATGTTTCTACTATATCTAATACTTAGTTGATTTAAGCATTATACACTAATGATTGACTAATTTCTAGAAAGAAGTGTTAAATGTTTATAGTCAATTCCTTCATTTATAATATTTTAAATACTACTAGTAATATAATATTTGTATGCCTAAAATGTGAGTACACTTCTAGGAGTCATTATATCCAAGATTGCTCAAGAATGAGGTCTACAATGGTGGCTCATAGCTCTCTATTCATGGAGTGCAAGGGTTTGTAATGGAGGCCCTCAATTTGACCTAGTTTGTGCCCATGCAAGTACACCATAAAATGAGAGATTCAAAGATCAAAATATGAATGCAAATAAAGATGCAAACTAATCTAAATGATGACAATGCAAAGCAATGCAAGAAAGGAAATCTAACATATGAAAGAAAATAACAATCCAATATTAATCTATGAAAGAAAATATGGATCTAAGCTAATATGAAAATGCAAGGGTGAATCATGATGATGGAAGCCATGGATGCATGAGAGAAGAAGACAAGAAGATAGAAGTTCTCCACAAAAAGATTTAATGCTTCAAACTCCTCCAAAAATCTCTCTCCAAACCTGCAACATAATAATAGCATAATTGTGGATGTCAAAAATGAGGAGAGGGCTCTCCCTTATAAAGAAGAATGGACGATTAAGTTTAAGAGGAAATAAGATTTAATCAAGGGTGGAGAAAGAATGATCTATATGACATAAAATTCCACCAATGAGAACAGAGGAGGAAAATTAAATGGAATCCCAATTAGAAATATGTGCATTTAAGTGCAGAGGAAAAAATAATTTATTTATTTATTTTTCTTTTTCAAGTGGGATTTTATTTTATTAAAAAGGAGCAAGTTCTTTTAATTAAATAGGAAATATTTAATTAAATTAAAGGAGGGGTTTTTCTCTTAATTAATTAAATGTGGATTAATTATTTAATTAAATGAGAGATTTTCTTTTAATTAAATAAGACTTAGGATAAATTGATCAAACCTTAGGAAATATTGAAATAATTAAATTAATTACAATTTGATCAAAGAAATTGATTTGAATTAATTTAATAAAATATTGCAAACTATTGATTTAGGAAATTTGATAAATTGAATAATGGGGACCCATAGTCGAGGCGACCATTTTAGAGTGCATATAATAGTATCATGATGCAAGCTAAAATCTAACTAAAATTATTTTGTGTAAGTAAATAAATTTATGCCCTGAGTTCATATTTCCATTGATTTCATCACTATATAGCTAATTGATCATTTCCAATTATTTCTTCTAATTTTCCTTTTTCCCTCTCATTTTTGACATTAGATTTTCTCCTATGTTATGTATTTCATAATATTTTGTTCAGAAAGAGAAGGGAAACATGATGCAAGCCATTAATCAAAACAATAATATTCTTCATAAGTATTTTTTTCCTTTGCAAAAGGTGTGTAGAGTTCAATATCTTCAGTTATGTGATTTTATACTTATTACATTACTAGTGATTATCTTTATATAGTTTTCTAAAGAAAATGTGGCATACATTTAAATTGATAATAGTTTGGAACTGATATGGAATAGTTCGAGTATAATAGTAAATTAGTAATGATATGTAATAGACAAATATGAAAAGGTTTGATTAGAATAGAAACTCTTGTACTTTCATAGTGTAGTTTTTTCCAAAGAAATTTACAATGGCCTTTTAATTTCACTTCTTTTTTGTGATAATTATAAGTATTGTTTTATTACTACAAACTAGTGATCTCTGACTATATCCTCACATCACTTACTCAATATCCAACTTAGTAGAGGTCTCAAGGTTAAAGATCCCATTAATATAAAACATTATCGTATTTAGCTTCTAATAGATCAGGGGAATCCATAAACCCATTATGTTGTAGGGGCCTTTTTTGATTCTAAACTTACATTGACGTTTATAATTTCCACTTATTAAATGATAGTGTTATATTTAATTTCTGATAGTTTTGGGGACACCACTTACACTAGATTTTTTTTTTGTACAACAGGCTTATACATATGTGTTATATGCTATTTAGCACCATTCTTATTTATAATGATTTTTCTTAAGTCATTTTCTTTAGTTTAATGCTTGCAATATAAAGCCCTCTTGTTTCTTGGTAGCTTTTATGTGAATGATCCTAATTCTAGTGTTTTGGGATGCTTTAGTTTCCATTGAAAATCATTCAATGAGGTCCTCTATTTTCATTTAATGGTTTCTTGGGATTTAGATTTAGCTATCATATGATATTATTATGTTTATTTTTTGATACCCTAGGCCTAGATGACTTCATGACTCCATCATTTTTGAATCTTTTTGTGTGGTTAAAGTTTGTTAAAAATTTGGTTGATTCCAAATTAATGGTAGTTTTGAGCATTGTTATGTGATATATACCATCCAATACTATTTTGAGGGAAATGTGTTAATGATGATAATATGAAGTATCCTTTTTTGTTGATTATTTTATGATTCCACTTTTTTGTATGTTGATTACCTCATGATATAAACAAATGATACTATTATATTAAGTTTCAAACACTCATGGAAAGTCTATAGTCTTGAGGTTTCCATTGTGATATTGCATTATTGTAGTCTCCTTCCATATGACTCTAACTAGTAATGCAAAGCTAAAGAATGCTCTGACATACTAAGAGGTTTCCTTCAATGATTGAATGCTACAGACAAAGGGGTAATATCACTTATTAGAGGCTTATCTTAGAGGTAATTATTAGAATTCCTTTAGAATAACTAAGCAGGGGGTGAATCAGTTATTCAAGGTCCAGATGTATAAATAAAACTTTTCACAATTCAATGAACCCATATAACATTCTTAACCATGCATGCATTCATTGTGTGTTAACCAACACTGATATGTTATTGTAATATTAACATGTAGAAATGTAAAGCACAAAACAAAACATATCCATCAACACACTTGACTTAATGATTTAACATGGAAACCCAATTTGGGAAAAACTACTAGTAACATGGTACTCCTTTTTCACTCTTCTAAAGTGATGCTCTATTAAAGGCCAACCCTGTTAAAGGTTACAACACACATTGTTAAATGTGACCCGGTTAAGGGATTTCAATCACCTCGTTAAAAGTAAACCTTGTTAGAGGACTTTAGGCCATTCACTTGAAATGCCACCCTATTAAAGGATTTCCCAATGACTATTAAGTCAACCTTTCTCCAAAGGATTTACCCTAATCTAATACAATTGTTATAAATTAAAAGTAGATCTTTGATCTAATACAACTTACAACCTTACTTGTTGATTAAAGATCACTATTTAGTCATTAACTCTACTTGGCTTTCAATCTTTGCAGCTCTAACAACTTGTTCACCCTTCAAACATACATCCTCTTTAAGTCTTCTTGCTTATTTTTCCATTGCAGACTTCTCCTCTTGGGTCACTTGATGAAGCAAACCCTCTTCTTCCTCCTTGTCAAATTTTTCCATCCAAAACTCTCTAACCTCCATCCAACATTGCTTCATAACCAAACATCCCTACATATAGGGAATTAGAACTCTTTTTCTCACTCATTATCCATCTCAAAAATGAGGGTTTTCAATGGATCAAGTAGGATACAATGTATCTACACCATATCTTGTCTTCTCTAGAAACTTCTCCTAGAATCCATTTGAATTTGCCTCCAAAATAGTTTACATAATATTCTATGCCTCTAGCTCATCAATCTTATCTTCCCCCTAATCCACAAGTTCCAAGAAAACAAACTCATTGGCTTTTAATTGGTGAAACTTTGATCTTTTTCATAATGCAACAGCTCAACATTATCAATTTACTGATGCTCAGCGCATACTGTGTCACTTGAAATCTATTGTAAAATAACTTGGCATCAATTAGATTTTACTAGTGCTCAACATCTATTGAAAATCGCTCAGCATCTACTGCCTTGCTTAGAACCTATTAGTTTTCTCAACATCCACTAGAAATTTCTTTCACTTGGCTCCAACTAAACTTTTTCTCGACTTGCAATAACTTTTCTCGACACCTTCTATCAACTTGGTCAAGCTTAGCAAATGAACTTTATCCAACCTTATTTTTCTAAACTTTCTAACTATAGCCAATCATTTTGTACCCTCAAATAGATTATCAATACATTATGTTATCATTATCTTCACTGATTCTTGTACTTCAATACATAATTATAACTCAACCTTTCCTCTAGGTACTTTTGTTACTTCTTGTTGATCAAATCTTCTTCATCAATCAACTAAGTGATAGTGCTTGAAACATATAAGCAATTGTCTTACCAACATGTAGTAGGTTGACATCAATGACAAAATAATGATTGAAAACATAGTCTTCTTTAAAAATTATTCTACTCAAATGATCTTTTCAATCAGATATCAATAATAATCTATTTATTTAAATTTATTGATAATGGCCCTTGTCCCTAGGATATTCTATGCCATTACCTACATCATGTATTTTTATCTCTACATTTTAAATTTTTGATACACACATTCTCCAACAATATTTAGCCCTTTCTCTATAAATTAAGAATTATTTGGACACTTCCCACTCAAAATCTCAAGGAGAAGAACTCCAACGCTATACACATCTACCTTTTCAATCTCTCTGCCATTGTGCATGTACTTTGTCAAGAATATCACACATAGATAAAGAGAGAATCAAAATTCAATTAAACTCTATCCATATATATATAATGTTGAGTCTAATGTATAACATGTAATATTTTTATAGTAATGAGTGAACCAATATATGCAAAGTCAACATGTTCTGCCTTCTACTTTTAATTTCTTCTACATGACCTATTGTTTCAAAATTTATACCTTCAAAATTTATTCAATCAAATCTATCTTAAAATCCCAAATTATGATAGTATGACACAACTAGCAGTGGCCATGTGCAACATATATGAGGATCAACTTAGAGAATTTTGTGTTGGTGAGTGTTATCATTATGTGTCCATAAATCCCTTATAACAATATGTTATGAGAGTGAAGAGTAACCAAATTATGTGGGGAGTAGTGTAAAGAGAAAATAAACAGTTATGAAGAGAGCTAATACTAATCAAAGTTATTCCAATCCTCATTTAATTCCTTGAACTTGTCAAAAAAGTGATCCTTTTGAGGGGACACTCTCCCACACTAGAAGAAGAGAGATTTGAATGCAAGTTAATGAATGTTGTCTTTTTCAAATTATACATGTTCAAAATTTATAGATATATTTAGTATTCTTTTTCATTAATTTTATTTATAGATGCATGGCTGGGGGAGCATGTCAATGGTCTATTCTACTCATTTTTGTATGTTATCTGATGTGATTTATAGTAAATTAGATTCTCATAGTTGATGCCCTAAGAAAAAAATACTATCAACAAATTGAGATCTTTTAATTTGATTTTAATAATTGGTGTAGATCCTAAATAATACTAGGATGACGAAGATTGATAAAATCTTACAAATACTATATGGTTGGCTTAACTATAGAATGTTTTTAAATCTCATTTGCAAGATGACATGAACTATGCAAAACATTATGTGAAATTAATTTTTCAATGGTTTCTTGATAAATTGCTTGATGATATGAAATTCAAAAACCAAATAATTGACTAGACTACCATAGATAGTCTTCATAAATTAGTTTCAACTCCATTTGAATGTATTACCTACATAGAGGTTGTTCAATGATTAGAGAAGGTTATACTTATTTTTCAAGTAGTTATATTCATATATTATCATTTACATTTCTTGACTTATCAAACTTTGAAAACAATAAAGACTTGAGAATTTTGTATCTATTTGCAAATTTAAACAGGTCATAGATAAGAAATTTGAGAACAAGGTAGAATGGGGCATTGATTTAGCATGCATGAAATGTATGCAAAGCATAATATTCCCATATGTTTTGTTGCAATATGCTACAATCATTGACAAAAAATATGATTATATATGCACTACTCACTTTCATGAGAGTGTCAGATCCATCTTTTGGGAAAATTGATGATATTTTTGGTACCTAATTGATGTAGATATTTAACTGAGTTGATATGTAAAAAGCCAGTTGTTGTGTACAACTATCCAAAAATGGTCAAGGCATTTTACTTGTGGCTCAATGAGGATGATATAACAGTTGATGTCATGGATGTACTTGTACCAAAGGTAAGTTCCTCATCTCCTAATATATTTAGGCAGTTAGCCTAGATGTAAGAAATAAAATGCATTGCATTAACCATGATATAAATATTTTGGGTTGTGCTAAACCCGATGATATGTGCACTACTTCATAGGTTGGGGAGCTAATAGGTGGGAGCCAAAGGGAGGAGCGATTGGAAGTTATTGAGAAAAGATATGTGGAACAATGGGTTGTCTTTTTTTGTTCTTTGTAAAAGAAATCCTTTGAAAAATATTTTTTTTCTACGTAATTTTTTTTTGATGTATGGTTGTAGCACTATTGAAGGGCACTGCTAAAGGGCCACCTTAAGTTAGAAATGATTTACATTATCTTAATTTGAGATAGCTACTTTTATTTGGTTATTAGAAAAAGTTTTCATATTCCATAAAACCAATGGAAGATGAGAGTTTGACTTCTTTTTTAGTCTATATGATACTTTTATAAAGATAATTACATAGACTTGATTGTGGACTAGGTCATTGCAAGAAGAAATGTTTCATTATTATCTCTTACTATAACTTGGTTTGAAACTTTTCACTTGTTATAAGCATTAATATCATGTTATAGTATATTGTGTAAACTGAGTTGTACAATTTGAGAATCTCAATTGCCAAAGATATATAAATTAAATTCAAAATACAAAATTTGTTCAATTATCTTCCAATACTAAAGATGCTTAGATGTCTGAAAATGCCCAAGGCACAATTTTTATTGATGTGATTATATAAGTGTTGTAACCCAATGTACTTTCAATAGCATTCACAAACAAAATTAGAGGTTTGAGATGGAGCTAACAATGACATGGGCTCTTATTTTGACAAGAGTTGCTACAATTTATGTTGATCTTTTTATATTGGAAATCCTTGTAAGTTCTAATAACAAGAACTATCTTCCTCTAGGCCCAAACAATCTTCCCCTAATTGGGAACTTTCATATTCTTCTTGATAGTAAGAAGCCAATTCATTAGATCTTAACTTATCTTGCTAAAAGTTATGGGCTAGTTATGCATGTCAAATTTGGCAGCCACCTTGTTTTGATAATAAGCTCCATAGAGTTAGTGAGAGAGTGTTTCATAGTGAATGACAAGGCTTTGGGATCAAAGCCTCATCTTTCACAAGGGAAGAAATCGGGGTACAATTATTCAATGGTTTCTTGGGCTAAATATGGCCCCTTTTGGAGAATTTCTTGAAGGATTTTTGTTCATGAGCTTCTCTCTCCCAAGAGAATCCAATCTTTTGCTCCCAAGAGATCTCAACAACTTTGCAAAGGAGTCACTTCTTTGTTTGAGCAAGATCAACTAAAAAATAGTGTTAAGATGAAGAGGTTCTTCTCCTGCTTGAACTTCAAGATGCTCATGTCTATGATCATTAATGAGAAGTATTTTGGAGAAGATTTGGGGGTCTTGGAGGAGATTATTTTCAAGGTGATTGAGGATTATTTTGTGTATCATGGGTGTTTTGATATTGGAGATTATATTCCTTGGTGTACATGGTTTGATTTGCAAGGGTATGAGCAGGCAATGATCAAGGTACAATCACATTTGGACTTGTATATGAAGACAATATAAGAAAACCTCATCCATCTATAGCCACTTGTAGTACCATCGATATAGGTTTGTGAAATATCATCTCAAGGTGGTGATAGACCCACCAAAAACTTGAAGATAAATATCCAAACTAATCACTAACTAGGCTACCATCAGTGGTTACTTTGGATATTTATCTTCTAGTAATTTTTTACCTAAGAAAATAATGTTGGTCAAAAGAAATTTCAACAAATGCATTGGTCATGGGTTTAGCATGCTACTCAATCAAGGACTTGTATTGGTCAAACTTTCAACCAAACTTTGGTGGAAATTTTGACCAATTCATTGTTCATGAATTTGGCATGCTAGTCAGTCAAGGGCTAGTATTTGTCAAACTTTTGACCAATGTTCCTCACAACAATAGATGTCATTTTTACTAAAATGCTTGGTCAAACTTCTAACACATACAAGAGATGGTTTAAATTTTGAAAAAAAAATAATGACAAAGAATTCAGTTGAAAATTTCACAACATGGGTCAAATATTTGACCATTTTTTGTCAAAAAAAGAGTCTAAATGTATTAGTGACCTTAGGAAAATGGTATAGCAGAAAGAAGGAATATATCTATCATGGATCGTGGAAGAACCCTGATGATAAAAAAGAATGTTGCAATCAAATACTAGAAGGAAGCAATTCATACAATAGTTCATACCTTAAAAAGAGTATAGTTAAAGAAAGACTAAAAGTAGACTCCTTATGAACTATGCTATGACTATAAACCTAATGTAAATTACTTCAAAGTAATTGGTAGAAAGTTTTATATCTTGAAGGAGACTAGGAAAGGTAAATTTGATGTTAAAAGTGATGAAGGCATATTCCTAGGATACTCTAGTAGAAGTAAAACATACAACTATCTAAATCTAACTGCTCTTAAGATCATAGAAAGTGCACATGTAAAGATTGATGAGTTTGGAGAAAAGAGTGAATAAGATGTCAACAAAGAACTTGAAGACTACATAAAGTTTATTTATTTTGAATGTGATACATTGCCTAATCCAATTGGAAGTCAGAAAAGCTCACCTCTTGAGTCCCCAAAATATCTAGAAGAACCCAAGTTGTAGCTAGTGCAATGCGCGTCACAATTTGAAGGACTCAAGTCATGGTTAGAAGCTATCAAGTTGAAGCCAGTTCAACCCAAGTTTAAGTCTGAAGGACCTATGTCACAAATAGTGGGACCTAAGCATGATGTAGAAGATCATGATGAGGCAAGTGAAACAACATCTAAATCTATAGTACATGTACTTGCAAGATATGTCAGAAGGCACCATGCACTTGAGAAAATCACTGGAGATAAGTTAGAAGGTACAATAACAAGGAAAAAATTGAAAGGTACATGTTTTCTTACTGAATTTTAACCTAGAAGTGTCAAAGATGCTTTGGATAATGAAAGTTGGATTGAAGAAATGAATGAAGAGATAGAACAAATAGAAAGGAATAAGACTTGGACTCTTGTTCCTAGACCCAAGGATAAGAATCTAATTGGCACAAAGTGGGTGTTTAGAAATAAGTTGAATGAAGATGGAGAAGTTTCAAGAAATAAAGAAAGGTTAGTATGCAAAGGTTATTCTCAAGAAGAAGATATTGATTATGGTGAAATTTTTAGTCCTATTGCAAGATTAGAAGGTGTTAGGACTCTAATTTCTTATACTGCACATAAAGGATTTAAAGTATATAAAATGGAAGGTTTTATAGATCCTAACAAAAAGGATATGGTTTGTAAACTACACAAAGCATTATATGGTCTCAAATAAGCTCCCAAAGCTTAGTATGAAAGACTTCATAATTATCTAATAAAGATTGGTTCTAAAAGGAAAAATGATAACAACAACCTATACATCAAAAAAGGACAAGATAAGAAGATTTTGTTGGCAAAAACCTTTGTGGATGATACATTATTTATTGGAAATGATGATTTGTGCAAATATTTTTCCAGAGAAAATGAGTAAGGAATTTGAGATGTCAATGTTTGGAGAAATCAAATTCTTTGTTGGCTTGTAGATTAAACAAAAGAAAGATGGTATCTTCATTACTCAATCTAAGAATATCAACGAGATATTGAAGAAATTAGGAATGGAGAATTCAAGGCCAGTTGGAATACATATGTCTACTAGACATAAAATTTCCAAAAATGATGCTTCCAAGAAGTAGATCAAACCACATATAGATCCATAATTGGAAAACATCAGTACATAGTACATACTAGCCTTGATATTGTTGTTGTAGTTGGTATTGTGGCAAGATTTTTAGCTAATCCTACAGAAAATCACTTGATAAAAATAAAGAGAATCATGAGGTATCTAAAGGGTATTAAATATTATGGATTATGGTATAAGAAAGGAGAAAATTTAGATTTGAAAGTCTTCATTGATACAAATTGGGAAGGAAGTATTTATGGTAGGAAGAGCACCAATGGTGGAGCATTTTTTCTTGGTAAGAGACTAGTGTCTTGGACAAGTAAGAAGTAGAATTACATCTCTTACTCTATAATGAAGGAAAAATATGTTGCAATAGTAGTCAATTATTCCAATATTGTTTCGTTCAAATAACTATTGGTAGGTATTGTTGGTGTTTGAAAATGTTACCCATTTCCAATTACCCTAATGAGAATATGACACATCTAGGGGCAGCTAACTCCCATTATGAACACATCCATTCAGACACTAGGCCAACTATAAGGCATGACCCTTCTTCTACTTCAAGCTCTGCAAAACCTAGGTGGGTAGACCTATAGATTCTTTATATGGTACCAGTTGTCAAAGCATACACTGAATCTAATATGAAGCAGATAAAACCTTTATTTCTCCTAATAATTTATGAAATAACATATATCTGCAATAGCTAGATGCAAAACAATGAAATTCATAAGCTGAGTGAGGGCATTCTGTTTATAGTTCTTCAACATGAAAGGGAAATTAATTTGATTAAAGATGTTGATTCAACAAAACCTAAAAAATGCAACAGTATAACCAGTGATCCTATAACTGATCAGTGCCTAATCCATTGGGCAATTCCATGAATTCAAAACATACATCTGTGACATCAGGACGTATCTCATATACCTAGACATTAGATCTATCCAACCACCTTGTGATTCAGACATCAGTGTTCATTCAGGTCTCATTCTCACAAAATATCCTTCTCAAACAACCAGTAACATTGTTTAAACATATTGAGCATTTACTTGGCCCTTTGGTCCAACAAAAAAATATATCAAACATACAACCTGAAAGGGATGCAAATGGGTCTCAAATATTTGTTTCAAAACTACATAAGACTTACAGATTGTTGAGACAGGAGACAAGAACCAGAACAAAACTAGTGAAATTGTTGCTCATATGTATTCATTTCCTTGAAACTATACATTCAGATACATAAAATTGAAACATGAAACAACCTAATAACTCGAAACTATCTATATTATCTCTACAATGTTGTTCACATGAGAGTTCTGCTGAAAAAAAATGTGGTATCACAATATGGGAACATATCAAAATTGGATCCAAAATCTGGTATCTCAGTATTGACTAGTTTTTCTCCAAAGACTGGAACCCTTACAATGAAGGAAAGAATGAAAGATATAGGAGAAGATGAAAATCCCGGATCTAAATCTACCACTGACATTTGTCAACCTGGAAAAGCTTCTCAACAAGTTCAAAACAACTTTCAGATCTTTTCCCTCAAATGTTGAATCAAATCATTTTCGGTTATGGCTCTAAAAGCATCAAATACCTGAAACTATGATTGAACAAATTTCTGATTTGATTCTTGATCTTTACCTAAGGTAAAAGTGAAAATCAGTTTAAATTTTGACTTCTAAAAGCCAAGAAAGTCTTCTAGAACTAATTTTCATCACATATCAACTTTAAACATTATTTAAAACTACTCTCTAACTAACTTTGATGCTCTAAGATCAAATCTGCTTCTTTCACTAAGAATGCCCCAGAATTTATAAATCTGCTTACAGACTGAACCACTATAGACCTGTGCAAAATTTGACTCCATATTTAGAAAATTTGGATTCTCCCGATTCCAATGGTATATTGAAGTGCCTAGTTTGGACAAAAAATGCCCCAGTTATGACCATTTGAAAATCAGGGTTCTAGACTGCATTAGATCATTAAAATTCAAAAATTTTAAAATTTATATAGTAAAAACTATATAAAACTATGAAATTCATTCAAATTTTCCAATTTGAAAACTCATGCGTTGAATCACTTTGAATTTCAATTTTATATTAAAATCCATCTCATTCCTCCTGCTATTGCCACATGTTGAAATCTGACTGACTGGGAAAGATTTAACATATTTTAAATTAATTAATATCTTAATATTAATCAATTTTCTTGAAGCCTTTCTCGTAGCACCGTGAGCACTCAAAATTTGCTTCACGTTCTCCCATCCTTTTACATCCTTACGACTTCAAGCATATCCTCGAAGCCAAAAAATTTGATTTACGTGCCTCCGCTCACGCCATCATTTTTCCCTTTATGGTCATACGAGGAATGCTACCCTTTACATAGCACTGGAGAAGATTAAAATTTTATTCACGCTCATACGAGGAGACCTTCTTTCCCGCATACCATCGAAAAGCTTTGGAAATTTCCTTACGCCCATACATGAATCTCCTGAGCGTATGATCAAAACTCCTTGGAAACTTGCTCCTGCTCATACGCGAGCATAAGACCGGAGAGTTTTGCAAATCATCTTATGCTCTCACGCGAGCTTGGTCTAACACCCATACATGTGGTGAGTCAAAATTTGACCAAGTCTTCACATGCCAACCATGGGCCCCATGGGCCTAAGTGTTGCCTTCAAAAGGGCCACTATCTTTTAGACAATGACATATGGTTTTAAAATCTATTTAAATAACACAACAAAACCCTATCCCAAGAATGTGGGATTAAACATTTAAAATGTCTCTTTCCCCTACTCACGGCTTCCATTACTCATGCCTCCTTCTCAAGTCATCCTCTGCCTCTATTCTCTTTGAACATAATAAAAGGACACAAGGGAAACCTCCTTTCAGCACTGCTATTTTTTGCCTACGATTTTCACTGTGGATGCTATCTTTATTCGATTGGCAACCTCCTCTATTAATACATGTCATCTTCTTTAGAAACAATGGGTTCCCTCTGATGATTAGCATGGTACTCCTTTCTTATTTTAAGAATGCTATGACTAGTGAATTAAAATCTATATTTAGCCGATTTCTTATGGAGGCATGGACTTCTTTGCGTGCATCTTACGTGGTGTTCTTAGGCAGAAACAACTCTTTCCTCTGCGGGTTTCATTGCATGGGCAGCTTGTTTTTATGCCTGATTCCTTGCTCTTTTTCATGCCAAACGTGCCTCTCTTTCTTCCAAAGCATATCTGAATGAAGCAGAACAATGGGAGGGTGATTTTGTAATTGCTAAAACTTTTCTTGTATAGCATCTCATTGTTGCTTTGTTGATCCACATGGTTCAACACACCACATATGTTTAGATGATTAAAAGCCATGCCACAAATACTTTGCCCTGCTTAAGAAATACCACCATCAAAATGTCTAGGAGAGATAACTTCATAGTCATTTGCAATGGCTTGTGAAGGTGGCTACTCTGAAATTTTAAGGCTATCTCCTGTCATTTTAAGTTCATCTTTTAATTTCTTTAATTGGTCAAACTATGCTTCAAGATTTTCATATAGGTGTAGTATGTAGAAATGGGATTTCATCCTTTTCTGGAGCATTATCTAAGCAGACTAACCCATTAAAAACTCACTAGAGAGAGAGCTCTAACCCCATCATATTTGGACAAAGAAATGTGGTGGATTTTCACCGTCACCCATTCAACTGTTTCACCCATGGTTCAGTAATTTGATAACCATTCAATCGGGCTCCAAAGTGGGTCTGACTAAAAAAATTTGTTTCTGAACAATTGACTGCAAAATTTACTCATTCACCTTCTGGCACTGATTTGAAAACAAATTCGACCACTGAAAATGAATTTGAAACTCATTTTACACCTTTTACAAATTGTCAATTTAGCACTAGGAAATCTGTTGACTGGCCCTAAAAACTGATCCAAACACCTAACCAGGCTCTGGAAACTCTTACACTGACTCTTTTTTCGACATACTTTCACCCTGTCAGATCTTGTTTTATGACAAATTTCTAGTCAAAATATATTAGCCATCAAAGTTGCCTTCTTAGAATTTCATTCTCTATCATGAGGACAGTATGATTCCAAAATTTTGGCTCATGATGAATAACTGGGTGCAAATGGCGGGCATTCAAAGTAGGCTACTCAGAATTTTGCAACCAAGAACATTGACTGAAGGTGATTTTAGCAAACAGAATTGTCCTGGAAAAGTGTGCAAATGGATTCATCATGACTTGCAAACTGGCAAACATGGAGTATTTTCAGAGAACAATACAATGGTAAAATCCATTCGATCTCACTAATCATAGATTAGGAGTTATAATGCCATGAAAAAGAGTACTGACAAATCTTTTGGGCTTCAAACTGGCAGTCAGGTACATAGGCACCAAAAAGCTTTCATAGGGTTTGATTTCTCAACAGTGCTCAAAATCAGGGCGGGAATTTTGAGCGCCAACAGTGGTTCTGTCTGGGGATGCATGCCCTTGCGGGCGTGGCAAGGATTCAGATCTCTGGAGGAAGCAGACCATTCCCCAAAAACTTCAAAACTTCTCTCAAAAAGCTTATTGAAAGCAAGGAAACAACTACAACTACCAAGATTATGTACACACAATGGCCCCGGGCCACCAAACTTCAGCAAAATTGTTTACCTCTATCATAAACATGATTCTCATCCAAACTTTCATGTGGTAAACTGAATTTTCTTCTCCTATTAGTTTCACCAATCATATTATCATCATATAACAAATCATTTGGCAAAACAAAATCATCACTCTTACTTTCATAATGCATATAAAAACTTACTTCATCTTCAACTGTTAGCTCATTATGAAAATACTAGTTAGCATACTCCAAAATATCAGACTGAAATTGAAAACCTTCTCTAAAAAATGGCTCATGAATGCTATCATTCTCGAATATGAAGGCTTCATGTTCAACTTCGGGAAAGGGATCACACATACCTTGAAAAGGTCTGTCCTTAAGCATAACCGGATGATAATCAAATGAACAATCTGACTGATACTCACATATGTCATCCACATCAGAATCTGAAACTAGTCCATAATCTTCACATTGTTCTTCACAATCAGCCAATAGATTAGTCTTCACATCAGAGAGTTCATCATAAATCTCATTGCAAGGTGCATACTGATTTTCAAAAACAACTTCATCAAACACCTTGTCATTTACCTCCTCAGATGCAACATAATCATTAGTTTCACTATCAAACTCGAAAGAAGAACATTCTGATCTCTTATAGTAGTAAGACAAGGTATCATCATCAAACTCACTTTCAACTAAATCTGAATTGCCCATGTGTTCTTCAAAAAGAGGATCGATAATTCCATGCAAAGCACCTTTGTAGACATTAGGACAAGTGATGTGCTGATCAACATCAAACTCCCAACCATATAACAGATTAGTGAAAACTTTAAAACCATTTCTAACATCACTTTCATGGACACGTTCAGCATATGAAAAGGAAAAATTAGAATCATATGAAGACTCAACATCAACTCTGTCAACGAAGCATGTAGAATACAGATCAAAGTTACTTTCATTGTCTCTATATAGGTGATTCAAATGTCTTGCAAGCAAATCATCATTTATCTTACCAATAGGTGTTGATGCATTAATCTCAAGATCAATCACGTACTGATCATCACTGCACTCATCCTCAAGACACTCTTCTACACAATTAGGTAATACGTCTCTATGGATAACCTCTTTGTCTTCATATTGTGTAGACACATTTTCTTCATAACTTTCAATCTCAAAATGATTTACACTATTCTGAAATGGACACTCACTTTCAGATTTAAGAAAAGAATTCATACCTTTACTGACATACGAGTACTCACTTTCATCATTACTTTCTTCTTCCCAATCTGCATCTGATTCACATGAAGATTGACACACACTAGCACTATCCTCTTCTTGACTTGAGTAATAACTCTCATCATCAGCTTCATATGACACCTCTTGATAATATATTGGATCAGCAACTTCATTATCACTTGAAAGACAACTCTTAGCTTTATCATATTCACATTGATATGATTGTCTTTCAACTTCAGATTTAATAACATTCTCAACATGATGCAATCTCTCAATGAGATAATTCATTTCTTGCCTATCCTATTGGTCAAGAGAATGCATCTCTACTACTAAAATATTATCTACATATGAGCTTAGTTCTTCTGATTGTGACTAAGATACATATGATTTACATTCTTTATCTTGTGTCATCTCTCCATGGCATGTCGGATCAGCAATTTCACCTTTATCACTTGATAGATCACTTCTGATTTCTTCCTCCTCATACTGAGATGAATATCCTTCAACTTCAAAGTTTACGACATTCTCAACCAAAGGCATATTATCAATAGGAGGAGAAACAACTGAATTTATTTCTTGCATGTACAATTCATCAAGTGAACTATCTTTATGTTCTAATGTTGTAATACCATAAACATGTGCATTTAATTCAGCAATAATGGAATCATTTCTTATTTGCAACAGAGAGATTTCATGTTCACATGTTTTTATTTCTGAATCTTCAACAAAACTATTTATAACAGCAGGAGTGCTTATTTTCTGATCTGAAATTAAACATTCTATATGACATTGACTTGTTCTTTGCACCTCATCTTGCCGGCAAACATTTCTAGAGAAGTGACTCCGGGTTAAGCCATATTTTATGTTATTCTCAACCTCTATAGCTATCATGAATGCCTGATGCAAAGTCTTGGGTTCTTTATCTCTCAACAGATAGTTCATCTTCCTATCAAATGCACCGAGATAAACCACTAAACACACTTGATCATCCGGCTTGTAACTTTCAAGAAATTCATTCAAAATCTTTGCAAATCTGATATTAAATTCAGGAACTAACTCACCATTCCTGATTTCAATTTTCAAAAACTTATCAAAATAATCAAAGATGCTTACTCTTTCCCTGAACTGCATCATGAAGGTTGACAGTAATTCATCCCAAGATGAAATTGAACATGCTGGTAAAAATGAAAACCAGTCCCTAGCATCATCTTCTAAAGTTTGAACAAACAATTTCATCTAAATTTTTTCATGAGCAATTTCAAAATCACCAACCAAGTCACTAAACAACTGAACATGATGACTGGCTGAAATTTCATCGTTGCCACTAAACTTAGGTGAATACTTTCTGAGATCATAAGGCATAATATTTGGAAAACCATGAATACCATTAAAATTCAATGGCATATACCTCTTGGTAGAGATGGATCTAGGAATTTCACTAATAGGCTGCATACTAGATGAGATGAAACTCAACATTCTTCAACTCAAGACTCATTCATCATTAAATACTTTCAGAATTCATTATTTGCAGCAGATCTTCACAACCCTCTACCAAATGAATGCTTCAAATACACTTCACAACTTTAAAACAACAATTGAAACCAAATCCAGCAAAATGTATAAAACATAAAACTATTCTCCTCTTCTTAGTGCTCAAACTTTGCTTGATGGAGAATAATATGTAGAACTAACTTTCACGAGAAAGAAAATTGCATGAAAGTATAAAATACCTCAAGTGTTGCTGTATGAAACCAATGATCTGATGATTGGCCTAGTGCTAACATGAATTCCTCACACCACTGATCATAACCTTATAGAGTCACCATCTCATTGAAGAGAGAAATGAAATCATAGCTATGATTCATCTTTATCATTACAAATTCTTGCGACAACAGATCAAACAACACTTCCAGACTTATTTGTCAGAAACTTATAATAGATCTCTCTTCTTGCTTGTAAATTCATCTAACTTTTAGATCTACTTGATTCCCATGAAAACTCTTGAAAACAATTTATACATCACTGATCTACAATGATTCAGAGATCCTTTAGATAGAGTCGCCACTCACTATTGTGAGAAAGATTTTAAACATGATTCATAACACTATAGATCTAAATTGAAAATTCAACTTGAAAACTTTGCAAAACTTTTAAAAACATTTAAAAGAGCCAAAACATCTTTCACCAATTCTGACTCTGAATTACAACAGTATTCTAAAAATAACAACCGGTTGACATGACTGAAGATGAACACTCTTAGAAACACAATATGTATTCAACCTTGAAAAATACTGCTGTAAATGGATAAAACTTACTTGGGTGCATGATTTGGAGTAAGAAAATTGGAAAGAACATCAAAGAACTTACTACTAAAATTTTTTTAATGCACTTCTCCTACTGTATTGAATCTTTTCTTTTCAAATTCTCAAGGTTTGTCTTAAATCTGACTCAATACATTCCCCAGCAGCGTCACCATTTTGTTGGTGTTTGAAAACGTTACCCATTTCCAATTACCCTAATGAGAATATGACACATCTAGGGGCAGCTAACTCCCATTATCAACACATTCATTCAGACACCAGGCCAACTATAAGGCATGACCCTTCTTCTACTTCAGGCTCTACAAAACCTAGGCGGGTAGACCTATAGATTCTTTATATGGTACCAGTTGTCAAAGCATACACTGAATCTAATATGAAGCAGATAAAACCCTTATTTCTCCTAATAATTTATGAAATAAAATATATCTATAGTAGCTATATGAAAAACAATGAAATTCATAAGCTGAGTGAGGGCATTCTGTTTATAGTTCTTCAACATGAAAGGGAAATTCATTTGATTAAAGATGTTGATTCAACAAAACCTCAAAAATGAAATAGTATAACCAGTGATCCTATAATTGATCAGTGCCTAATCCATTGGGCAATTCCATGAATTCAAAACATAGATCTATGACATTAGGACGTATCTCATATACCTAGACATCAGATCTATCCAACCACCTTGTGATTCAGACATTAGTGTTCATTCAGGTCTCATTCTCACAAAATATCCTTCTCAAACAACTAGTAACCTTGTTTAAACATATTGAGCATTTACTTGGCCCTTTGGTCCAACAACAAAATATATCAAACATACAACCTGAAAGGGATACAAATGGGTCTCAAATCTTTGTTTCAAAACTACATAAGACTTACAGATTGTTGAGACAGGAGATAAGAACCAGAACAAAACTAATGAAATTATTGCTCATATGTATTCATTTCCTTAAAACTATACATTCAGATGCATAAAATTGAAACATGAAACAACCTAATAACTCAGAACTATCTATATTATCTCTACAATGCTGTTCACATGAGAGTTTTGCTGAAAAAATGTGGTATCACAGTATGGGAACATATCAAAATTGGATCCAAAATCTAGTATCTCAGTACTGACTGGTTTTTCTCCAAAGACTGGAACCCCTACAATGAAGGAAAGAATGAAAGATACAGGAGAAGATGAAAATCCCATATCTGAATCTGTCACTAACATCTATCAACCTGGAAAAAGCTTCTCAACAAGTTCAAAACAACTTTTAGATCTTTTCCCTCAAATGTTGAATCAAATCATTTTCGGTTATGGCTCTAAAAGCATCAAATACCTGAAACTATGATTGAACAAATTTTTGATTTGATTCTTGATCTTTACCTAAGGTAAAAGTGAAAATCAGTTTAAAATTCAACTTCTAAAAGCCAAGAAAGTCTTCTGGAACTAATTTTCATCACATATTGACTTTAAACATTATTTAAAATTGCTCTCTAACTAACTTTGATGCTCTGAGATCAAATCTGCTTTCTCACTAAGAATGCCCCAAAATTTATAAATCTGCTTACAGACTAAACCACTATAGACTTGTGCAAAATTTGACTCCATATTCAGAAAATTTGGATTCTTTCGGTTCCAACGGTATATTGAAGTGCCTACTTTGGACAAAAAATGCCCCAGTTATGGCCATTTGAAAATCAGGGTTCTAGACTGCATTAGATCATTAAAATTCAAAATTTTAAAAATTTATATAGTAAAAACTATATAGAACTATGAAATTCATTCAAATTTTCCAATTTGAAAACTCATACGTTGAATCACTTTGAATTTCAATTTTATATTAAAATCCATCTCATTCCTTCGGCCATTGCCACATGTTGAAATCTGACTGACTGGGCAAGATTTAAGATATTTTAAATTAATTAATATCTTAATATTAATCAATTTTCTTGAAGCCTTTCTCGTAGCTCCATGAGCACTCAAAATTTGCTTCACGTTCTCCCATCCTTTTACGTCCTTACAACTTCAAGCGTATCCCCAAAGCTTGGAAAATTTGATTTACATGCCTCCGCTCACGCCATCATTTTTCCCTTTATGCTCATATGAGGAATGCTGCCCTTTACGTAGCACTGGAGAAGCTTAAAATTGTATTCACGCTCATATGGGGAGAGCTTCTTTCCCACGTACCGTCGAAAAGCTTTGGAAATTTCCTTATGCCCATACGTGAATCTCTTGAGCATATGATCGAAACTCCTTGGAAACTTGCTCCCGCTCATATGGGAGTGTAAGACCGGAGAGTTTTCCAAATCATCTTACACTCTCACACGAGCTTGGTCTGATGCCCATACACGTGGTGAGTCAAAATTTTACCAAGTCTTCACATGCCAACCACGGGCCCCACAGGCTTAAGTGTTGCCTTCAAAAAGGCCACTATCTTTTAGACAATGCACGTATGGTTTTAAAATCTATTTAAATAACATAGCAAAACCCTATCCCAAGAATTTGAGATTAAACATTTAAAAGTCTCTTTCCCCTGCTCACGGCTTCCATTACTCATGCCTCCTTCTCAAGCCATCCTATACCTCTATTCTCTTTGAACATAACAAAAGGACACAAGGGAAACCTCCTTTCAGTGCTGCTAGTTTTTGCCTACGATTTTCACTACGAATGCTATCTTTATTCAACTAGCAACCTCCTCTATTAATACATGGCATATTCTTTAGAAATAGTGGGTTCCCTCTGATGATCAGCATGGTACTCCTTTCTTATTTTAAGAATGCTATGACTAGTGAATTAAAATCTATATTTAGTCGATTTCTTATGGAGGCGTGGACTTCTTTGTGTGCAGCTTACGTGGTGTTCTTAGGCAGAAACAACTCTTTCCTCTGCGGGTTTCATTGCATGGGTAGCTTGCTTCTATGCCCAATTCCTTGCTCTTTTTCATGCCGAACGTGCCTCTCTTTCTTCCAAAGCTAATCTGAATGAAGTAGAACAATGGGAGGGTGATTTTGGAATTGCTGGAACTTTTCTTGTATAGCACCTCATTGTTTCTTTGTTGATCCACATGGTTCAACACACCACATATGTTTAGATGATTAAAAGCCATACCACAAATACTTTGCCCTGCTTGAGAAATACCACCATCAAAATGTCTAGGAGAGATAACTTCACATTCATTTGCAATGGCTTGTGAAGGTGGCTACTCTGAAATTTTAAGGCTATCTCCTGTCATTTTAAGTTCATCTTTTAATTTCTTTAATTGGTCAAACTATGCTTCAAGCTTTTCATATAGGTGCAGTACATAGAAATGGGATTCCATCCTTTTCTGGAGCATTATCTAAGTAGACTAACCCATTAAAAACTCACTGGAGAGAGAGCTCTAACCCCATCATATTTAGACAAAGAAATGTGGTGGATTTTCACCATCACCTATTCAACTATTTCACCCATGGTTCAGTAATTTGATAACCATTCAGTCGAGCTCCAAAGCGGGTCTGACTAAAAAAAATTTTTTCTGAACAATTGAACTACAAAATTTACTCATTCACCTTCTAGCACTGATTTGAAAACAAATTTGACCACTAAAAATGAATTTGAAACTCATTTTACACCTTTTGCAAATTATCAATTTAGCACCAGGAAGTCCATTGACTGGCCTTAAAAACTGATCCAAACACCTAACTAGGCTCTAGAAACTAGTACACTGACTCTTTGTTCGACATACTTTTACCCTATTAGATCTTGTTTTATGAAAAATTTCCAGTCAAAATATATTAGCCGTCAAAGTTGCCTTCTCAGAATTTCATTCTCTATCATGAGGACAGTATGATTCCACAATTTGGGCTCATGACGAATAACTGGGTTCAAATGGTAGGCATTCAAAGTAGGCTACTCAGAATTTTGCAACCAAGAACATTGACTAAAGGTGATCTTAGCAAACAGAATTGGCCTGGAAAAGTGTGCAAAAGGATTCGTCATGACTTGCAAACTAGCACACTTGGAGTATTTTCAGAGAACAATACAATGGTAAAATCCATTTGATCTCACCAATCACAGATTAGGAGTTATAATGCCATGAACAAGAGTACTGACAAATCTTTTGGGCTTCAGACTGGCAGTCAGGTACATAGGCACCAAAAAGCTTTCATAGGGCTTAATTTCTCAACAGTGCTCAAAATTAGGGCTTGAATTTTGAGTGCCAACAGGTATGAAGGTAGAAATCAAGGATCTAGTGGTTATCTTCTATGATAAAACCAATGCACTTAATATATAAAAGCATCCT
This sequence comes from Cupressus sempervirens, assembly GCA_028749045.1. NCBI lineage: Eukaryota > Viridiplantae > Streptophyta > Pinopsida > Cupressales > Cupressaceae > Cupressus > Cupressus sempervirens. The sequence continues at coordinate 224,548,691 of CM053786.1, read as the reverse complement.
ATGATGCTTACCAAGGTGAAGCTCATTATAATACAATATCATTTTTTGAGAGAATTAGTGCAAGACAAAGAGGTGAGTTTGAAATATGGGAATACTAAAGAACAAATTGTAGACATATTGACCAAACCATTACCTAAGGATATATTTTTGTATCTAAGAGGTAAGCTACAGGTTATTCCCCTATCTGAAGCTTGCTAAACAACATTTATTGATGTATCAATTGAATATTCATGAAGATTAGTCAAATTTATGTAATAATGAAAGGGCAAATTGCATATGAATCTATACATCAAGTACATTGAAATTCACTAAATATTGTCTTTGGCATAAGATGTCAAAGAGGGAGAAGTTTGTTGTCATATCATAGAAATTTTGTAAAGGGAGAGTTTTTTTTATTTGAGAATTTGTTTTGAATGTTTGAAGATGTCAAAATGGAAGAGTTTGATGGAGAATAAACTTAGAGAGTTTGTTGATAGAGGGAGAAACTAAAATCACAGGGAAAGAATGATGTCGAAGGGAGTTGACACTGATAGATGGAGTTCTGATGAATGATAATTCTATTGAAATTAAGGATATTATTATTAATTTTATTTTTCTCTAAAATTTTATTGTATTATGACATGTTGTGTTGCCATCAATGCTAAAGAGGGAGATTGTTGAAAATAATTGATCAATTGTATATTATCTTTGATCTTACACAAAATGTCATATCTTTATCAGTCAGTGCCTATTGAGCTCACTCAGATGATGAAGATAGTTTCTTATGTCTACCAAGAATTTTAGTGTTTACCAAATTTAGAAGACAATATCTACCAAGTTCACTCAAGCACCAAAGAGAAGTTTGCAGAAGTTCAATGTTAACCAAGCTCACTTAGATAATAAAGGAAAGTTGGCATAGAACTAGTGTTAATTGAGCTCAGTTGGTTACCAAAGGAAGTCAAAATTTTTTCATTATTAACTAAGTTCACTTGGTTAACATAGGAAAATTATTTTAGAGTTAGTGTCTATCGAGTTGGGTTAGTTAACAAAGGATTTTCTTGTTTTGGCATATTGAGTTTAATGGATTTGTTTTTTGGTTCTAGCTGGCCAAAGAGATGAATAATTATTGTTATAAGTTGTATTCAAGCCAACTTGACAATGTATATGATATAAGTATAGGTCAAGTTCAGGATTGAAGATGTGTGATAGTGTGTGGAAGATAAAAAGATGCTTAGAGAAAGTGAATTGGAAGTATAGGTAAAATATCCTTGTTGGGCTACAAAGATTAATTTGATAAAAAAAGATCAAGTATTCAAGCCAAAATTGAGATCTAAAATAAGAAATATAGTTGCATCAACAATCAAGTCATTTCATTTTTATTCTCTAATCATTGTAGCAATGAATCAAATCTCTTAATAGAGTTAGCACAATGACTATTTGTAAATCCTCTAACAAGGTGGCATTTCTAGATTGAAGTGTCTAAAGACCTCTAACAAGGCCACTCCTAATGGGGTGATTAAATTGTCTAATAGAGTCACACCTAATATTATTTTTTGTAACTTTTACTAGGGTTGGATCCTAATAGGGGTCACTTTAGAAGAGTGAAAAATAGTAACTAGTTGCAATTGGTGGTTTTTCCCAAATTGGGTTTCTATGTTAAATCTTGGTATCAATTATGTTCATGCTATTTATTTTATGTTTATGAAACTAAGTTAATTAAATTTAATCATACTTAACATCAGAAGATTTTCATGTTCAATATTTACCAAGTTATAGTTGATATTTCAGTTCTTTCTAAGTGATAGTAAATCATTAGTGTTAACTGAGTGCCTCTATGCTAACCAAGTTTTAGTAGTAATTCCATTTCAATAGTATTTGTGTTTGATTTGTATTGACATCTAAGGTATTAGGGACTTATTTTTGTAGTAACTGATTGACCCCTCCTCTCTTAGTTGTTCCTCTTATATTTCCAATAGCACCTCACTATGATGGGAGTATTTGTAAACTGATAGACAAAGAAGAGGAAAGGAAAATATCAAAACCTATTTAAAAATGGTGAATAAGTTGAAGAGGAAGTTCATTCTTTTTGACTATCAAGTTAGCTTGCTAAGAAAGATACAAAATTTGAGACAAAAGGACATGACTATAAAAGAGTACATATAGGGATTATATAGATTGGACATCAGATCTAGACATATGGTTGATGAAGTTGAGAAAGTTACAAGGTAACTAAATAGATTAAGATTTTGAATTCAAGAGGAAAATAATTTTGCAAAATTGGAAAGTATGGAGGAAGCATTTCAATATGCCTTAAAAGTTGAGAAGATCTTGACAAAGAAGCATAAAAAAGTATAAAGAGGTGGAGGTGGTAGATTCTAGAGAGGGAGAGGTAGATCATATGGAGAAGGTTGAAGATTTGATAATTTTGTGTAAGATAAAGGAAAATCTAAGTAGAAAAGTGATGAGAAAGGAAAGATCTACTGTAAGGGAGGTAGTTCTTATAAAGGAGGTACTAGTTCTTACTGAGTAAGAGGTGATTCTTATTCTAGAGGTGGTTTTTGCTGTAATTGTTTTGGATGTGGAAAAAAAGGGCATAAATTCTTTGAGTGTATGTATTCTAGTGAAAATTAACAAGGTAATATAAATGTTGTGATTCAAGGAGATCTTGAGGTTTCACCTTTTGGACCCAAGGATTTAGAAAACCTAATGGTAAGAAGGATGTTGCATAATAAAATAGTTGATGAGGATCATGTCTTAAGGAAAAGTCTTTCAAGATCACATACAATATGGTAGAAAATGTTACGAAGTGATTGTTGATAGTGGAAATTTAACAAATTTGGCATCAGAAGAGATGGTTACAAAGTTGCATTTGTAGAGGCTTAAGCATCCTAAACCATATCATGTTTCATGGATCAAGGATGAGCATAAGTTGTTGGTAAGTGAGCAACGTGTTGTGAAATTCAAGATTGGAAATTACTTTGATGAAGTTTTGTGTGATATTATGCCTATAGATTGTTTCTATATTTTCTTGGGTGAATGATCATAGATTGAATCAATATAGTCTTTGGGTGAATGAAAAAAAGAGAACATTCTTGTCCTTGATTGAAGTTCTCAATGAGATGAATTATAGTACTATGAAAATTTGTATGGTTAGTGGAAAGCAATTTGAAAAGGAGATAAAAAATAATCAAGTCTGTTTTGCTATAATTCCTAGAGGGTTGAATTTTGGTAATAATGGCCAAGTGATGAGTATAGTAATGTCTGAGTGATAGATGGAGGCTAAGTGACATAAGATGGTAGAGGCTAAGTGATAGTAGAAATTGATTGTTTTAGCTAAGTGCCAATAGAAATTGAAAGGTTGCAAAATGAGTGCAAGAGATTGTTGTTGAAGCCATACCTGAAAGTTTACCACCAATAAGAAGTATAAGTAATTTTATGGATCTAATTCTTGGAACTAGTGTTTTGAATAAGACACCATATAGATTGAGACCTATAAAGAATGAGGAACTTAAAAGACAAGTACAAGAGTTGTTGAAAAACAATTTGATTAAAGGAAGCTTGAGTCCATGCATTATATGTGTTGTATTAACATCTAAGAAGAATGAAAAATGTGTACTAATTTAAAAGCTATTAACAAGATCAAAATGAAATATAAGTTTCCTATGCTAATGATGGATGATATAATGAATTTTTTCATTGGAGAAAAGTATTTAACCAAGATTAATTTGAAAAGTGGTTATGATCAGATTAAAATCATAGAAGGTAATCAGTGGAAGACTATTTTCAAGATAAAAGATGGTTTGTATGAATGATTGGTTATGCCTTTTTGATTGACTAATGCACCTAGTACTTTCATAAGGTTTATCAATGAAGTTTTAAAGAGATTCTTGGGTAATTTGGTGATTATATATGTAGATGATATTCTTATTATTGATATGACTAGGGAATAACATCTTTAGCATGTAAGGCAAGTATTGTAGAGATTAAAAGAGGAGAAATTGCTGATTAATTTGAAGAAGTGTTCCTTTATGCAAGAGGGGATTGTGTATTTAGAATTTATGATTTTAGCTAATGGTTTGAGAATGGATTATAAGAAGGTTACAACAATTTATGACTAACCTACCCCTGAGAATGTGGGTTAGGTAAGATTATTTCATGGTTTGGCTAGTTTCTATAGAAATTTTATAAACAATTTTAGTTCTATTTTTAATGCTATGATTGAGATAATGAGAGGAGATAAAAATGTTTCAAGTTGACACATGGAGCTGATAAGACTTTTGAGACTTTGACAAAGGGTTTCTAAGTTACCTATATTGGATTTACCTAATCTCAATAAGGTATTTCAAGTTGAATGTGATACAAGTTGATGCAGGGGACTCCCATTAATACCGTAAACTCATGAAAAAAAAAGAAATAATAGAAAATGTGAGAAACAAAACATGGACTTCTAATTATCATTGCAAATTCAGAATTATAGAATTCTCAATTACAATATGCTAACCCAAATGGGCACCTTCATTATAGTAAACTACAAGACAGTGCTAAAAACAATCACCTAGAACTACCTAGACATTGTTTGGACCTTTCTTAAATAGGCAGTTTTATTCCACCTGGGAAGGTTCTAGATGCTCAAACTTAATACCTAGGGCTAACAGACCCTAACAATACACATAGAGTCTGCCAAATACATCTTTGACAAATTATTTTAGAAATTTCAATAGTCCAACTTTTGAAGGCCATCACTCACGAATCGTTGCTCTGATTGGTTATTATAACAACTTTTTAGAAATGCCAACTCTTGATCTACAGGCTTAGAACCATACTAGCACCCTTCCATTGAGTTTCCAAACCTCATCTGGGCACTCTAAGGCCTCCAACAGTGAGCGTGAAGATTTTTTTGCAAATTTTTCCACCAAAAATCAACAATAACTTCTCTAATACTTAAGCTAGAGCAATGATATTTTTTATGGTAGGCTTATATCTCTAAAATTAACCTTCCTATAGAAAATGAGAACATTCCAAGCTCGTATGACAAACTTACTAAAAAATAGCAAATTCCCTTAAATAGTAACCATCCTGTCTACTAGTCCTTATTAAAATAGAAAAGGCTAAAAATAAACTATTTTTGGGTGTTCCAAGATTGCCCTTACACCTAGTATGCTCCTGCATTAGACACCCTAGGTAATTTGAGAAGTGACCCCATCATGTCTCAAGTGTTCAGGGGAAAACCACAATAGTTGACCTCCTCCTTTGCTAGCCATGATGAATCCTCAACTAGTCTCCCTTTCCATTTGACCAACTATTCCTCATAAGTTATATTTTTGGTACTTTGTCCAATACAACTATCTAGTATCTCCTCAATCTCCTTGGTAGCCAAACTAGCTGCTAGAATGCTCCACTGTGCTTTTGTAACTTCAGCTCCATCACCTCCTTCATAATACTCTATCAAATCTAAAATATTAAATACTGGTGAAATATTTAATTCAGCAGACAACTCCACTTCATATGCATTTCAAAAATCATGCCTCTCCACTATCTTGCATGGTCCAAACTTCTTCATCTTCAACTTTATTATATGTACCTACTAGAAAACACTCCTTTCTCAAATGAACCATGACTTCATCTCCAATCTAAAATTCCTTTAATCTCCTTTTTACATCTGCCTTAGTTTTATACTATGTATTCATCTTATGGTGTGCTTCCTCACCTCCTCATGGATGTTCTTCAAATTTTCAACAATATATTTTGCTTTACCACTACTTATCTCACCCTTGTCTAACTTCCTCAATTTAGTAATATTTATGGGACTACTCCCATATACAATTTAGAATGGTGATTTACCAGTACTCCTATTGACAAAATTATTGTATGCAAATTCTGCATGTGGTAAAATCATATCCCATCCTTTTGGTTTATCTCCAACCAAGCATCTCAGCAAGTTACCCCAACTGCGATTCATAGCTTCTATCTATCCATTAGTCTATGGATGATGCGGTGAATTGAACTTCAAACCTATCTTCAACTTCATCCACATTTTATGTTAGAAATACCCAACAAATTTGGTATCTCGATCTAAAACTATACTCTTTGGAAAATAATGTAATCTCACCACTTCTCTGAAAAACAACTCTACTACATGAACAACATCAGTAGTCTTCTTGCAAGGAATAAAATGTGCCATCTTTCAAAACCTGTCAACCACCACAAAAATAGAATCATGTCCACATTGTGTCCTCAATAATCCAAGAATAAAATCCATGTTGACATCCTATCATGACTTCTCTAGTACAGGTAATGGCTTATACAACCCTATATTATGCTTCACTCCTTTTGCCATCTAAAATACTCAACAAATTTGTACAAACTTCATCACATCTTGCTGTAACTATGGCTAGTAATAATTTTCAGAAACCAAAGCTATAGTTTATCTTTGCCAAAATGTCCAACCAATCGTCCACTATGCTTCTCTTTGATGAGGTTCTCTCTTATTGAACTTCTTGGAATGCATAACTAGCTTCCTTTAAACAACATATTATCTTGGATCATAAAATCCAACCACTTTGTCCTGTCAAGTGTAATAGGTTCTATACAAGCCTTCCACACTTCACTAAAATTAGGATCATCTAGATACAATGCACTAAGTTCCTTGAACCCAACCACCTTTATCTGCATTTTACTCAGCAAAAGTTGTCTTCTACTAAGAGCATCTACAACTTTGTTAGACTTCCCACTTCTGTGTTTCAAAAAAAATGTATAACTCTACAAAAATTCAACCCACTTTAAATGCCTTTGGTTCAATTTTCCTTGACTATTCAAATATTACAAAGCTTGATGATCATTATACAAAAAAAAAATCCTTGGAAAGAAGATAGCGTCTCCACTTCTTCAATGCTTGAAGTATAGCATAAAATTCTTAATCATAAACAAAATATTTTCTTTTTGCATCATTCAACTTCTCACTAAAATAAGCAAGTGGTCTACCTTCCTAGCTCAAAATAGCTCCTATTGTAGTACCACTAGCATCATAGTCTACTTGAAACAACTTGTTAAAATCAAAAAGTGCTAAAATAGGTTGCTTAGTAACTTTTTGTTTCAACATATTGAAACTCTTATCGGCTCCTATAGTCCACTTAAACTCTTTCCTATCTCCTCTCATTATTTTAGTCAAGGGTCCACAAATACTATTAAAACCTCTTATGAACTTTCTGTAAAATGTAGCCAGTCCATGAAAAGATCTTACCTCTATCGCACTCCTTGGAGTAGGCCATTCAAGGATAGCCTTCTCTTGAGACCTTCTCTTGAGACTACAAATCCCAAGTACATTCTCTCCTTCTTTACAAAACTACACTTCTTTAGGTTTATCAACAACTTTTCTTCCCTCAACTTTTCAAGCACCTTGCTAATATGAATCAAATGCTCCTCCAATGTCTTACTAAAGATCAATATATCATCTAGGTAAGTAATGAAAAACTTACCTAGAAACTCCTTCAGTACCATATTCATGAGCCTTGTGAAAGTGTTTGATGCATTGGTTAGCCCAAAAGGCATGACTAAACACTCATACAGTCCTTCCCTTATCTTGAAAGTAGTCTTCCACTCATCACCTTCTTTGATACAAATCTGATGGTACCCACTCTTTAGATCTATCTTTTTGAAATACTAAGCTCCACTCAAATAGTCCATAATATCATCCATCCTTGACAAAGGAAATCTATACATGATGGTGATCTTGTTGATAGCATGAGAATCCATGTACATCCTCCATTCTCCATTCTTCTTTGGTACTACCACTACTAGCACAACACATGGACTTAGAATTTCTCAAATCAACCCTTTCTAAAACAACTCATTAACTTGCCTATTCAACTCTTCACTTTCTGTTGGTGTCATTCTATGTGCTACCTTGTTTGGCAAACTGGATCTTGGAACCAAATCCATCTTCTGATTGATCTTCCTCATTATGGTAAATCCATTAGGTACATTATCTAATATAATATCAAAAAACTCTTCCAACATAATTGTAACTTCTACAAGTACCTCATCTACTTCTTTACTATATTTAGGAATTATAGAAAAAAACATATGCTCATGTTTCATATCTTTAAGAAACTCTTTTCCATCAACAAAACATATTCTTGCAGCACTACATACCTTTTATTCTTTATCCTTCAATGGCTTCAACTTATGTTTCACTCTGTCCTTACTTAGAGTATAGGTATTTGTTCACCCATCATGTACAACATGTTTTTCAAACTACCATGGCCTACCCAAAAACATATGACATATGTCCATAGGTATGATATCACATAGTACCTCATCCTGGTAGCTCCCAATCTTGAACTTCACTAAGTACTGCTAATTGACCATAACCTTGTGGTCATCTTGCACCCAAGCAATATGGTATGGATGCAAGTGTTTCTATCTCTTCTATTTTAACTTGGTGACCATCATTTTTGACACCAAATTGTTAGTACTTCCACCATCAATGATCACATCACAACACTTATCTTCACATCTGCACCTTGTTCGAAATAAGCTCCTTCTTTGATTAGGTTGATTCTCACCACTCAGTAGGACTCTTCTATTAACTAGGACTTCTCCTCTTTTAGCATCTTCATCAACATGTGCAACTCTCACCCAACCTTCTATTCGTTGATCTACCCTTCCTTGGCACTAGATATATTTTAATTCTCTATTTCCTTCTTATTCATAGTGAAAACATTTTCCACAAAAGCCTTCTCTTCCATATCCTTGTTCTCTACCTCTTCCTCTATGATCTCTATTGTTCTATTCATGGAAATAATTGGAATTGTTTCCCCTTTGGTTCTAGTTGCTACTTCCAACCTTATCCTTGTTCTTCTAATCATTATTATGGCCTCTATAAGATCATCCACCAGATCTTCCACTGTGACCTCTTCCACTATTCTTATTGTCAAACTTCTTGCTCATTTCTTTTCAACTCTTAGGGAAAATTGGTATGCCCCCTCAATACTACTCATTCAAACCAAACTTAGCTCATCCTAAATTCTTGATCTTAACCCATTAAGATAACAGGAAACTTTCTCCTTATCAACTTCTTGCATGATCTTAACTCAGTAGAACTCTTTGGTATACTCTTGAACAACTTTTTCCACTTGCTTCATTCCTTGCATCTTCTTTAACAGATCAAGATCATAATCCATAAGAATGAATTATCACTTTATTTTAGCTATCATCCAATCCCATCTGGTGATTTTTTCCTTTCCCTTTCTATTTCACTCCAACTAAACCTCTTGCCACCAGATCTTTGCATGTTCTTTCAATTTTGTCTTCATAAACTTGACCCTATTAGGTTCCTCAATATCTTCATACCCAAAGTACTCCTCTAGTTCATTGATCTAATCGATCAGCTCTTCTAGGTTAAGATTTTCTAAAAATGTGGGAACCTCAAACTTAGCTCTTTTTCCAATCTTGGAGATGGCCCTAAAAAGCCTCTCTTCCTCTAGATTTAGAACTGCCTCTACTTTGGCATTTTCTTCTACTTCATCCTCATCCTTAATTTCATCCTTATAGGAAGATTTATTCCTCTTCACATTTGTTCTTCCAATGCTTGCATTTTCCTTTGTGGAATTTTTTAAGTTGCAAAAGGAGTAATTCATAATATTGGATTATATGCAACTATTTATATTCTTGATTAACCTTGGAGTGACATCAGTATGGATTTTCCTCTTGGGTTACCTAAGACAACAAGAGGGTGTGATTCCATATAGACACAACAAATTTCTAATAGACACAACAAATTTTTTAGTTACTTTTGGAAGAATATGGATAACAGGTTGAAGTTCATTTCTACATTACATCTACAAATAAATAGATGGATAGAGGTTGTGAATGGAAGCTTGGGTAATTTGTTAAGATGTTTAGTTGGAGATAAGGTGAGTAATTGGGACATGGTATTAGCACAAGATGAGTTTTCATATAATAATTTTGTGAATAGGAATAGTCTAAAAACACCTTTCGAGATTATTACTAGAATACAACCTAGAGGTATACCAGATTTGAGGGATATTATTGGTGAAGAGAAGTGATGGAGGGGAAGTATTTGCTATTTTTATGTGGTTTTTGCATGAGGAAATGAAGTTAATATTGGAATAAAGTAATTGGATGTATAAGGAGAATGTTCATAAGTCTAGGAGACATAATGTTTTGAAGTTGGTGATGAGGTGATGGTTCATTTGGAGAAAGGTATATTTCTTGTTGGAACATATAGTAAGCTAAAAATGAAGAATTTGGTCCTTATAGAGTTTTGACAAAGTTTTATAGTGGAAATTCTTATGAATCTGAGTTACCTGACGACATTGATATATCTCCTATATTCAATATTATTAATTTGCATAAGTATTATGAGTCTAATGATGAACTTATTCTACAAGATGATTATCCTAAGAAGAAAATTGATGAGGTTGACTAGATATTAGATCAAAGATTTAATAAAAGCACAAGAGGAAAATATTAGTATGAATATTTGGTGAAGTTGAAGAGAAAACTAGTTGAAGATTCTACATGGTTTTCTCAATCTAAATTTGATTAAGCTTGGGTTGTGACATCTAAATGATTCTAGAGAATCATTTCTTTCAACCTTGATTATTTTATGTAGGAGCATCCTAGGTTTCCTTTCTATCTTGCTCATATTTTTTCATTCTTCTTATTAGTGTTGAGTTCTAGTGGTTTTCAAACTATAGTTGTTGTTGAGTTGGTCAGTATTAACTAAGTTACTTAGTGTTGGACGAGTTGTTTAGTGTTGTATTAGTTGTTCAATGTTGGCTGAGTGTTCCTTTACATGTTGAGTGAACCTAATGACCCATAAGTCCTTATAGCCACACATTTATGTATATTATTAGATGAATTAATAAATTATTTTGTTTCTCCTTCTCTCCTTGGTTTTGGTCTCTATGTTGTTTTCTACCATTGTGTTTACTCGGCAAGGTGATTGTAGTTAGGTGTCTCTAGCTCTCACTATTCAAGCTCCTCCTTGTGTCAAAAATGGAGTAGCCTTGCCTTGAGGTTTTAAAGATGGTCCTTCCTCTTCAATGACTAAAGCTTTCTTCTTCTTCTTTCCTTTTTTCTTTTCCTCCCTTTTAAAATAGGCCACATTGCCTTCATTACCATAAACTATCTTGCACCTAACTGGGGACTTGGTAGGGTAAGTCAAAATAGTAAACTTTGTGTCATTCTCAACCTACAACTGAGATGGTGCATCCAATGTTAGGACATTAGGGATTAGGTTTAGCCAGAAGGGCTTCATATTTATTTCTTAGTAAAACCAATAATGTACTAGGCCCAGTACATGATATCATCATTTTATTTCTAGTCCACCTTAGCATTAACCATCAACCTTTCAAAAATCCTATTCTTTTTGTGAATATAATCAAGGATGTCAAGTGTATCTTGGTCCCATACCTTGAGAGGTATGTGCAAGCTTAGTACCTTTTTTTCTAGTGTGAGTCCCATCATACTATAATCCTTTATCCTAAAATAATAATCATCAACACAATTGAGCCAATGATCTTCCACAACTGAGTCAAGTATTTAATCCTTCCCCATAATGTGTTGGAAAATGTCAATTTTGTCAAATTAGGCATGAGTGAGTTTATATTCCTCTAAATGATATTTCTCCTATTTGTCCTCATATGTGAAAATTTATTTCTTTTGCTTCACCTCATATGGGATGATGGTAATAGGCTAGACCCATGCATTCCTATGCTTTTTATAAACTCTATCATAGTCAGAGTCCAACTATTGGGAAATCTCCAAAGCAATCAGCCTATCCAAAGGATAGTGTAGGATCTTCTTGGGAAATAAGACGGAACCAACTTGACAGATATAGGTGAATTTTTTGAATGTATGAAGTAACCTCCCAATTGGGTTACTCATGTTGTGGCCTCAACTAATAACCTTTTGGCATAATCTACTTCTACGAACCATATAATTGCAAAGACAAAAATGTAGTTCACTATCTAGTATTCATGAACTTCTTCTCCTAAATCCTTCTTTACTAATTAGGCGTACAGAATGTATGGCCACACATTAACATCTTTGAAATTTCTTCTCCTAGTGAGCTCTAGGTATTTAGGTGGTTGATAAGCTAGAAAGTATACCATGTATGAGGTCATATAAAATCTACAGTTATTTTGGATTGATACCATTTGACAACACAAGGAGTCACTAACAATCATTCCTTAGTCTATCATGTTGGGCCTTGTCCAAATCTTTTCTACGAAATGGACCATCCATGTCTTTAGGTAGCTATCTCTAGAAAGACCCATTACTATGGTGAAGAGTATAGTGTAATATCCAATATTGGATATCATGTATCCTCTAGTTAAGTCCATCTTTTTAGGCCTCCTATTATGAGGGATATGTGTGATCAAGTACCTAATCCACACTATCTCTCCTATGTGTGTCTAGTTCTCCCTATACCACCTATTAGTGCTCTCATATGAGATACCATAGAACTAATCCAAAGATGGAAGGTGAAACACCTTCTCAATGTTGTTGGGTTAGATATCCAAAATTAGTTCTCCTATAAGACTCCTTACCACCTTTTCATCATGAACATAGTGTTAAGGAAGGGTTATTATTAGCTCTAAAGAATGCATAGTTGTAGGATGCAAGACAATATTGACCAACCTATTCCTTATCATGTTGGTAATTATCTTTTATCTCTTGTGGGCTTTTTTGCATAGCACCAATAATGAGTTCTAGTCAGTTTACCCAAGTTTAGTGTCTCTAATCTCTAACTAGTGATCAATAATCCTAGACTTATTTGGCATTCCTTAGAACTTGAATACTACTAGTTTTTTTAATTCCTTAGATGGTATGGATGAGGAAGATTCCATCATTATGTAGAAAAAATGCACAAGTTAGTATCACAATGTTGGGAAGCAATTAAAAAGCCTAAATTTTTGAAAAACTAACTAAAAGTAAAACCTAGAGACAAGAAAAGAAAAAAAGGGAAAATTTGTGCACTTATGCATTCATGCACCTTACACACCTATAGACCTATGTAGGTGTATAGGGTGTGCAAGGTGTGCACAGACATGCTAAGGGAAAAGGGGGAGTTGAGGGGTTGGCATGACTATACACCTATGCAAGGTGCACAAATGCTCACCTTGGTTTTTTGTAAATAATATGCTTATGGGGAACTCATTTGGAGGTGAAAACTTTGTGAAATTACACACCTACACAGATGTGTAGGATGCGCAACTCTGTACCCTTACTATGGGAACTAGGATAAAAGGTGAACCTATGCACCTGTGGGGATACACATAGGCTAATATCTTGCTTCTGTGGATGTTGGAGCTATGCAACCTACTAGAAATATGGATCTTTAAGGTTTTAGGGAGCACAATAAATGACTTTGGGATCTAAAAATGATGTATGGATAAAGAGAGGGGCCAACCTATCTATAGGAAAACAAGGTTGTGGATTTTGTAGACCTTGAAAGGGTTCACATGTATACTAGTGTGCACTTGCACATCTTGGATATAGCAGGACTTGTGGACCTTATGCACCCTAATAGTGTAAGGAAACTCAGGTGTGGAAACAACTTCCTACACTAATCTCTTTAGAGAAGTATGGTGCAAATCCGATTAAAATCTTTTACACTTACAGATTCAATATCATGTAAACAACAATATTTCAGCAAACCAAGCATAAAGAAAGTAGATAGAGAAAGAAACACATAATGCAAAAATTTTCTGGTGGGGAAAAACCTATCGGTAAAACAACCCCACCCCTCCAAAACCTACACAATGTATTATCTTCAACACAAGGTTACAATAAACTTGCAATGCAAGTTCAACAACGACAACAAAAGACTCTAGTAGCAACTCACAGTATGAACAATACACTTTCTTGCATACATATCTTCAAAACCCTAAAAATTCTTATAACATGTGCTTCACTTTAGGGTTACTCTCAAAGATAACCGTATTAGGGTTTTACCATTCTTCGAGAAAATAGGAACCCTAAATTTTTTTTTGGGGTGATGCCCCGAACCCCACTATTGGGGTAGAGTGTATAGTACTCAAATTTATCAATTGCCACATGTGTTCACCTATCATTGAATCTTCCTAACATAGCTCTTACATGTCATAGGAATCCATCATAACCGTTTTAGCAATGATCTCCTTATACGTAATTCAAGATGCCAACACATCAACATTATTTGCAAGAAATACATATTACAAAACAAATAATATGGATAGGAATTATCCAAGGTTGAGACACCTTATTCCTAACATTCTCCCATTTGTCGAACACCTTGTAAGAGCAACAAGAACATAACAGGAACTAACTGCTATAGGCCAAAAGGCCCATAGACTCTGAACACCATCTAAACTTCTCAGTGCTCACTGGTTTCATTAATGCATCTACAACATTCTTCACAATATCTACCTTCTCCAAATTTACCTTTCCATCTTCCACCATATCTCTCATAAAGTGAAATTGCACATCAATGTGCTTTGATCTGGCATGGAAAGTTGGATTCTTTGCAAGGAAAATAGTGCTCTGACTGTCACACCAAATAGTAATATGTTCTACATCAACACCAACATCAGAACACAATCTCTTAAGCCAAATGGCTTCCTTACAATCATGAGTAGCAGCCATGTACTCAGCTTCTGTAGTGGATAAAGCAACCATAGGTTGTCACTTGCTCATCCAACTAATGGCACCACCAAACATAGTGAACACATAAGCACTGGTGAATCTCCTGCGGTCAATATCACCTACCAAATCTGAATCCACAAACCCATGAATACAAACTAAATCTGGAGATCTAGAAGAGTTACCATGATAACATATGGAGTAATCTAATGTACCCATCAAATATCTGAATACTTGCTTAATTGCATCCCAATGTACCCATCCAGGATTAGCCACAAACTAACTTAGGACTCCCACTGCTTGGGCAATGTCTGGTCTAGTACAGACCATAGAATACATAAGACTACCAACTACACTAGCATAAGGTACTCTACTCATGTCCTCCATCTCACTAGGAGATTTTGGACAATCATCTACAGATAACTTTGTTCCCAGAGGAATAGGAACACATAGTGGTCTACAATCTACCATGCTAAACTTGTCCAACATAGACTTCACATACTTACTCTGACTCAACCAAAGTTTTCTATTAGACCTATCTCTATTGATTTCCATACCCAAGATGTACCTAGCTGCCCCAAGATCTTTCATCTCAAACTGTGCTGACAACTAAGATTTAAAATCAGAAATCATACCCTTACCCTTCCCAAATAGCAACATATCATCAACATATAATGCAACAATAAGAAGGCGATCATTTTCAACTCTGAAATAAACACAATGATCTAATTTTGATCTTACAAATCCAATTGACAACACAAAGGCATCAAACTTAAGGTACCACATCCTAGGAGATTGCTTCAAACCATATAGAGATTTCATTAATCTGCAAACAAAGGATTCTTTACCTTTAACAATGTAGTGCTCAGGCTGTGACATATAAATCTCTTCCTCCAAATCACCATGAAGGAAAGCTCTCTTCACATCCATTTGATCTATCTCTAAATCATATGATGCAGCAAGAGATAACAAAAATCTAATGGATGTCAACTTTGTAGCAGGAGAGAATATTTCACCATAATCTATTCCCTCTACCTGTGAATACCCCTTTGCAACCAATCTAGCTTTGTACCTTTCAACACTACTATCTACACAGAATTTCTTCTTGAACACCCATTTAAAACCAACAGATTTTCTTCCTTTAGGAAAAGGTACAAGGTCCCAAGTATTTTTTTTCTCTAATGAAGCCATCTCATCATCCATAGCCTCAATCTAGGAACCTGCATCTTCCATGCCCAAAGCCTCCTTCACAGATCTAGGCTCATTAGTGTTAGTAGTCAAAGCAAAAGCACAACTAGAATCTAACATAGAATAACCAAACCTTTCTAGTTACTTTCTTTCTCTCATGGATCTCCTCAAGGGTTGTGGTTGAGGTTGTTCTTCCTCTTCTTCTAAACTATCAGAGCTACTAGAGCTCTCCTCATCATTAGACCCAACATGGTCTCTCTATTCAGTCTTCTCAGGGGTAGGAGGCAACTGAACAACATCTTTTTCCTTTTCTTTTTCATCTGGTTGTAGCACAATAGGAGAAGATGTTAGCTCTCTAGAAATAACATTTCTACTATACAAAACCATACTATTCATAGGATCCCAAAGCTTGTATCCTTTCACACTAGCACTATACCCAATGAAAATACATTTAACAACTTTGTTTTCCAACTTAGATCTTTTCTCCTTTGGAACATGTGCATAAGCTTCACAACCAAAAACACAAAGATGTCTAATTGAAGGCTTCTTACCAGACCACACTTCCATGTGTGTCTTACCAACAAGGGCTGATGTAGGAGATCTATTAACTAGATAGCAAGTAGTGGCCACAGCTTCAACCCAAAACCTTTGTTTTAAACCAGCTCCACTAAGCATACTTCTAGCCTTCTCCATCAGTGTCCTGTTCATTCTCTCTACAACTCCATTTTTCTCTGGGGTATGAGGAGTTGTCTTATGCCTCTCGATACCTTGTTCTTTACAGAATTGTTCAAACTTTGTTGAGCAAAACTCACCACCATTATCAGTTCTCGCACACTTAATCTTCTTACTAGTCTGATTCTCTACAAGGGCTTTAAATTCCTTGAATTGACTAAAGACTTGTGTCTTACTTTTAAGAAAATAAATCCATGTCCTTCTACTATAATCATCTATGAAAGATACAAAAAATATAGACTTGGAGATTGAAGGAACTTTTACAGGACCAAATACATCAAAATGAATAAGATCCAAAACATCAAAAGATTTGTGAGAACTAGAGTAAAACTGAACATGATTTTGTTTACCATAGACACAGTGTTCACAAAAGTCAAACTCGAGATTGCAATAATTTAACCCCTCAACAAGATTTTTATTTTTCAGGGTTTTGAGATCCTTTTCACCAATGTGACCAAATCTCAAATGCCACAACATTGTCTTTTCTACAGGAAGCTTACCTTCCAAAGTGTTTGCATTGCCATCGGAACCAATAACCACAATATTCTTCATTACTCATTCATATGGTGAGGATGAAGAAATATTTAAAAGAGGAATACATGCATCTAGCTGAAATAAGGTACCTCTCCTAGTACCCCCATCAAGCACTATCAATCCTCTTGTCATCTTGCATCCTTCTTTCGAAAAAACAACTTGCACACCTACATCATTAAGCATAGTTATAGATAATAGGTTTCATGCCAAATTTGGAATGTGCACAACTCCATTGATTCCCTTTACTCATCCATTAGGAGATTTGATAGTGACCCTTCCATGTCTAACTATCTTTAGGTGAGAATCATCACCCAAGTACACCTTTCCACCATCAAACTCTTCATATTTTGGGAACCAGTTTCGATGAGAGGTCATGTGAAAATATGCACCCAAGTCAACCAACCACACATCATCAGATGCATGGGCTACCAAAGCTATGATGAATGCATCGCCATCTTCTTGAGATCTTTTTGAAGATGAATATGAACCTTTCTTCTTCTTTTTAGCTCTTTGAAATCTTTATGAAAGTGCCTAGGTTTATCATAGTTCCAACATTTTGCCTTGGACTTATTGGAAGTCTTTGACTTCCCATGAGATTTGGATCTACCCTTATTATCAAACTTATTGTAATTTTTGATCCCTCTTTCTGTGGATCTCCCACGAACAGAAAGGGCTTCTTTTTTTGAAATGGAAGCCTTTCTCCGCATCTCCTTAGATAGTAGTGAAGACACCACATCATCCATTTTTAAAGTGACTAATGTGCTTCTGAGAGCCATCACGAGATGGTCCCATGAATTTTGTAAAGAACACAAAAGTGTGTAGCAACGATCCTCCTCCTCTAACTTGACACCAGTCGATGTCAACTGTGTAGCCAACAAATTAAATGCATTTAAATGATCTATTAAGGATCCAACTTCCTCCATTCGCAGAGAGTACAAATTCTTCCTTAGGAACAACTTGTTCACCAAAGATTTGGCCTGATACACAGCCCCAAGTCTTTCCCACAGACTATATGCAGTTTTCTCATTAGAACATTTAGAAGAACTGCATCGATTAAACAAAGTCTTATGAGACCCTTAGCTTTATGGTCTTTGATATCTCAATCTACTTGAGCTATAGTTTTTGGTCTCATAGCATTTGAAGTCACTTCCCATAGGTCATGATCTTCCAACATGTCTTCCATCTTGGGTTTCCACAACTCAAAATTAGTGCCATTAAATTTCTCCACCTCCGTTCTTCCATATGATGAACTTGCCATCTCAATCTACAAATAAGATTTAGGATGCTCTACACAAGACTCCCACTCAACTTGAGATTAGCTCAAAAAACCCTACCCAACAACTAGGATCAAAATTTGATCGGGCTCTGATACCACTTGTAAGGAAACTCAGGTGCAGAAACAGCTTCCTACACTAATCTCTTAAGAGAAGAATGGTGCAAATCCTATTAAAATCTTTTACACTTACACATTCAATATCATGTAAACAACAATATTTCAGCAAACCAAGCATAAAGAAAGTATATAGAGAAAGAAACACATAACACAAAGATTTTCCTCTAGGGAAAAACCTTTTGGTAAAACAAACCCACCCCTCCAAAACCTGCACAATGTATTATCTTCAACACAAGGTTACAATACACTTGCAATGCAAGTTCAATAGCGACAACAAAAGACTCCAGTAGTAACTCACAATACCAACAATAAACTTTCTCACATACATATCTTCACAACCCTAAAAATGCTTATAACATGTGCTTCACTTTAGGGTTACTCCCAAAGATAACTGTATTAGGGTTTTACCATTCTCTGAGAAAATAGGAACCCTACAATTTTTTTTGAACTCCATTATTGGGGTAGAGTGTACAGTACTCAAATTTATCAGTTGCCACATGTGTTCACCTATCATTGAATCTTCCTAACATAGCTCTTACATGTCATAGGAATCCGTCATAACTATTTTAGCAATGATCTCCTTATACATAATTCAAGATGCCGACACATCAACATTATTTGCAAGAAATACATATTACAAAAAAAATAATATGAATAGGAATTATCCAAGGTTGAGACACCTTATTCCTAACAAATAAGGTGTCCAAGTGTGCACTTTGCCCTATTTTTCTCAAAAAGTAGGTTCTTTTCCTATAGAAGCCAATCAAGGCCAATTTTTCTAACTCCTAGACCTAGGACCTAATATCCCCACTCCTCAAGACATCTTGAAAGACACACTATTTTGAAGGGTGGGTTCTTATGACTCAAAGACAAAATAAGGGGGTCCTTATTTCTTAATGGAAAATAGGTTGTGTTTTGTGAAACCACAACTAACTACCCTAGAAAAGGAAGGAATGATAGAGACATTTCTCTATCACAAAGTATTCTTCAAATAATTCATCAAGTTTGGACTTTATTTTTCTATGTTGATAGAGGTTAACCAGAAGGCCTACCTTGTTTCCCATACCTTAGATTTTTCCACACTTAGTGTGTGTGTTAAGTGTATGAATTATGTTTGACTTCCCCAAGTGCACACCGCCATAGTCATTTGGCAATTTTGGAGGCAACCTTTTGTCCATGAGTGAGAATTCCAAAATCCTCTTATAAAAAAATTTCCAACTAATATTGACTAGATGTGAAAATCCATTAAGAGAGCTCTTGGAGGGACATCAAATTATTATTGTTATTTTTCTAGATTTATTTCAAAATTCAATTATTGGCTTCAAATATTTTTTGAATTTATCTTGGTAAATTTTGTATTGATAATCATTATTTTTCAACTCCTAGATTTTTATAGAATCTTTTTTATTTTATTTTATTTTATTTTTATTTTTGCATCTGTTGATTGTGCTTAGAATGTGTAGGCAAGGATTGGTGCCTTCTCTCTTTTCTTTTCTTTTCTTTTCTTTTCTCAGGGTTGTGGGGACTTTGATATATTGATGTCTCTTGTGTTCTTCTTTTAGTGAACTTTTGGAAACTCACATGCCAATAAACAATATTGGCTTGATTGTTAGGGAACTCTTCCTTCATAATAGAAACTAGAAGTCTTCTCCTCAACTACTATCTAACTAGGTGGAAAAAAACTTGGTTGGTCTATTTAATTTAGTGATTTAAGTGTAGAGAGAAAGTGATCTCAAATCTAGATTAGTGACTAGAAATCTTGGGTTCCCTATGAAAAACAACAATAATTAGCCTTTCCTAGAAATAATTTTCTCCAAAAGAAATTGATAGAGAAATACTTCTCACAATCTTGAGGCAAAATGTGATGGTTCCTTTGTGAAAGCATGTTTAGCTAGAATTCGACTATGTCTCAAGACTTGAACTAGGGACTCCTAGATTTTTTTTCCTTTTTGGAAAATAAATTAGGATTCTGAATAATGATAGAGGAATTGGATATTTATAGGTAATGAGACCTATTTTCCATCAACTTTGCACATATCAAAAGTGTTATCCCCTAATATTTCTATAGTTTGGTAGGGCTTGACCCATAGGTGATGGAACTTGGTGTGGCTCCTAGGTTCCTCTATGGCTTTGTCCCACAAAAGGATGGGATGGAAAATATTGAAAGCCATTCTTTTGGATCTCTTATCAAACCATTGCTTCATAGTATCTTGATGTTTAGATACATTGTCTAATGTTGTGGTTCTCTTTTCTTCTAGTTCTAAGAGGTTCATCAATCTGACTTGGACTTTTTCAACATTTTCCACATACCCTCTCATGAATTTTAGTAGTAGGATCTTAAGGTTGAAAGGAAAAGCATGTTCATGACCATAGACTAGAAGGTAGGGAGTAATTCCAAAAGTAGACTTAGACTTAGTTGGTCCATATAGCATATTTCAATTGTGTGTGCTAGTCCCTAGGGTTTTCACTAGAACATGCTTTCAAATATTCATCAGGTTCTTGTTGGTAGATTATGTGAGTCCATTACCTTATGGATAATTTTTTTTTGAGAAATTGGTTATTACTTGATTTTTTAGATCCCATTGTGTAAGGGAAGTTTATGCAAATGAGGATCTGTCATCACAAACGAGAGAAAAGGGTATTCTAAACCTAACAATGATATATTCTTCAAGAAAATTAGTGACAACTTGTGCATTGCAACTATGAAATGTCTCAACTTCTTCCCACATTTTTTAGTAGTCATTGGCCATCATGATAAATGTATGACTTGCAGAGGATGGAAGATTTTCTAGTCCAATAAAATCAAGCCCCCATTTGGAAGAAGGGCAAACCTCAGAAAATAGTTTTAGGGGCATAGCTAGTTTTTTTTCTTTGCTAGCACTGGTTTGATGAAATTTCTCTTTTCTAATTTTATATGATATTTCAAGCCTCTAATCAGATCTTTAAGATCAAACAACCAATATTTCAAAGATCCACCAATTTCTCAATAAACCCCAAATCGGGTATGCCAGAAATAGTGCCAAAAACTTCACAGCTTCAAATATTATTAATAAATCTGAAAGTGGAAATTTTTATATAAATTTCAGCAGCATAATAGCTTATAAAATGATATTTTCAGATCTGCATAAAATTTACACAACAGCTCCCAAATGGAGGACAAAAAAACAATGCTCATCGAGCTCCCGAAAATAACACAAAATAGCCGGAAACACCACAAAAGCACTGATAATCTATCACAAAAGTATAATCATGACCAAATACATATATTCAGCTCTATTTTAACATCTAAAAATCTGAAATACAACACCAACCCAAATTGATATGAAATACTCAACTGGAAACACCAAACTCTTACAAAAAACACACTCGAAAACCCACAAATGTGCACTGTTTAGCACAAAGGAAAACTCTGCATGAGCATGCACATGGAATGGATTCAAAATCCCATCCTTAGCCTTCCTAGAAACCTGAAAAATCCCATTCTTGGGTCTCCTTCTCCACAAGTTTGGCAGCCTCTGAAGAACAACAAAGCAATGCGCAAAAATCAAGTTATGGAATCAGCCCAAAATGCCTCCAAACCCCTTAAAAGAGGGCATAACCCTAACTCACGTCCAAGAGGGGTTAATAAAACATATTTTAATAATAATTTTCATTTATTAGTCCATTAGCTTCCAAATATTATCCCCTTTTTCTGAAACTTCACCTTTTTGGGCCTGCCTGCCTTAGCAAAGATTATTATTTTTAATTATTTGAAAAGGGGACATGACAAGTCCTCCCCTTCTAAATATTGCTTGTCCTCAAGAAATGGCTGAAAAATAGACCAATAAATCCACCTAGATCCCAAATGTAGTCATGACCTATACTATTGTCAATTAACACAGGCTCTTGCAATATCCTCTGCAATATAACCAAGAGGAATCCATAATCAAACTGACAATTACTGCTCAACCAAACTCCAAAGTCACAACTTCCACAGTAAAAAACCCATGAGACACAAACTCTTAGAACATCAAAACTCAAGTAAAGTGGACAAATCAAATTGCCAACATAGTAAATACCATCAACGCATCCCACTGGCCTATATGGAATGTACAATCCAACTCTACAACAATGGTGAATGCTCCCAAATAAAACTATACCAAGTATGGAGAATCCACACACTCTACAACTCCTGCAGTCAACACAACTCTGTAGATCATTGGCCACTATCTCATAACCATAACTCCCATGAACCCTTGATTGTGAAAAGCCATCACAAGATAAACAACAAGAAATGGAACCCAAACCAAGTTTGTCTACCATCAACTCCTCAGCACAAGGATCAAATGCTAACTGATGTACACACCCTGCAATATAATGTTGATAAAAAAACCAACCTCAGTCAAAAGCTCACCATGAACAAGTGATACAACCCACTGTGACTGATCACCAGCTAAGTCAGGAGATGTCATAGCCAAAGGAGTAGAATCAATAACAACACCAACTGAAGCATCACTCCAAAACTCCTTCTCTAAGTCATGTATTATCAAGTTGTCAACTGCAGGACCTATCGCCATGTCGTGCCCATCACAACTCTCATCCCAAGGCATCAAACAATCCCATAACTAATGATAAGCACTAGGAACCAAAGTACATCTTTGTATCATTATCTCATCAACATGGTCATCAAAGGTGAATTGATGAGCATACCTCACAATGTAATGTCGATAGAATGTGCCAATCTTAGTCAGTGGCTCAGACTGCAATCTAGATGTAACTAATTGCAATTGATCACTAACCAAGTTGGAACTGACTACTACCTCTGAAGACATTGCCAAGGGAGTAGTATTACTAGCATGAACCATGCCAACTATCGGCTCACCAACATCACACATGGTCTTTGATACATCATCTCTAGTCTTTGTGCCATTAGTACTAGAGGTCACCACCATGTCAGGCATACCACAAAAATCTATTGCAACACCCAACTCAACTAAACTTGACTCTAGTGGGGACAAACCCGATATGCCAATGTTAGTATCAAGGATGGATGCATCCCCATCTCCACTGTCTTTGACAATCTTGACCATGGACATCCTCGGATCACCAGACACCATAGCTTGTGACTGTATAGAATCTGGTAAAGACTATAGTTGCTCTAACTCCATGGTCACCTTAGCCAAATGAAATTGTGACTCCTTGAAAGCCAACTGTGTACTCTCAAGAATCTCAGAAGTCACCTCAAGCTGTTGAGTAAGCTCACTCACCTCATCTTCCTTGGCCATCAATGCATCGTATGCTGTACTGCCCCACTCCATAAGATAATCTCTATCGGCTACCAACTGCATATAATCATGTCTCAAAATCTAGATAGCCTCCCAAAAAGAGTGGAACTCTATCAAGGAAAGATAACTACCTCCCTACTCATCACTAGTAGGAGAACCCCATCCATAAACTGCTAACAACTGATGAGCAGCATCAAAATGCTGGCAAGCGATAGCATTGTCTCATTCACTAACTCTCAATTGATTAGACACATGATGGCACTAGCTAGACTGTCTCCTACAAACCTCCTCTGATGCACTATCTAAAGGAGTATCCTCAAAGTTACTAGTCTCTAGAGTATTACCATCCATATCCTGTGAATCAACTCCAAAGCTCATATCAACATATGGAGTATCAAAAATTGTAGCACTGATGTCTAACTCCTCTATACCAAAAGAAACTGCCAAGGAAACTAAGTCTTCAAAACTACCCACTACATCCTCCTGGATGTCATCAATGCCAATATGATCCTAGGACTCATCTTTACACACTGCCAAATATGAAAGATCATCAACACATTCCAGCAAGTGTGGTCGACTGGATATATGAACAAAGTCCAACACCGGTGTATAAAAACTAATACCAGCATCGAATAAGCTATTGGCACAAGAAAAGAAAACACCGTGCAATTTGCTAATCAAATCCATGATAGCACCCAAACAAACACTGCTACCAAAAAGTGTTAAAGATCTCCAGTCAACTGAATCCCAAATGCTAATATAACAATCTTGAGTCCATATCTGTAAACTAGAATCAAGTGGTAACTCAAGAAAACTCCTCACTTGAGTAATATGACCAATACCAACTAACTCCACATACCTATCATGATGAGATAATGAAGTCACAATATTATTGATCACTTTCAACTAGCTAGACAAATCATGTGAAGTACTACCAGCCTTAACCTCATGTGTCAAAGCATGTAACTATGCCTGGTACTCTTTCTCAGCAAAGTCATGAATGCTCAATGTCTGCTCATCTCTACCAGGTATCTCACCATCATGCACAAAAACATCCTCATAATCATCATTTGAACCCACTACATTGTAGTCACTACCTATTGTAACTATACCATCCTGAATACCTGTGACATCACCCTTTGATGACCTGTATAAAATTGTCTCAAGTTGAGTATCAAGTTGACCATTACTATCAATCTGTGTAATATCCTTTCTCACTACCTCCTGTGGTGGAGTAGAATCTGAGACCTCAGCCTGGCTATAAGCTAGTTTCTCAAACTCCTCATGCAAGTTCTTAGTAATTGTGTCATCTGCCCTGTGAGAAAATCTTCCAAATAGAAATCCAGTCAACTTATCCACCTTAGCTGGGTCGGACAACATGTCATTCATTATACAGTGGTGCTCAACCAGCTGTTCAGACATGTCATGGCTTATTTTCCTAAGTTTATCTTGAATGTCTAAATAACCATCCTTTCTATTGTTCTAACTCTGGATATCAATTGTCCAAGATCGTGTCCTCTGAGACTCTGTACTATACCTGTCCATTCTGGATAAAGTAGAGTGTAACCCCAATAGGTTATAAATTCTTCAAACACCAAGAAGTAACATGCAATTGATTAGAAGTAGCATGCAACCATAAATTTTGACATGCATCTGATTAGAAGCAACATGCAACCACCAAATTCACCAAGAACTAACATGCAAACGATTAGAAGTAGCATGCAACCATAAATTTTGACATGCAAGATTTGGGTAGTTTTTAAAACTGACATGCAAGCTTCTACAAACCCTCAGGCTGGCAAGATTATAGCTCTAATACCACTAAAATGTCCCTTTTCTAATTTTATATGATATTTCAAGCCTCTAATTAGATCTTCATAGCTTCACATCGGGTATGCCAGAAATAGTGCCAAAAACTTCATAGCCTCACATATTATTAATAAATCTGAAAGTGGACATTTTTATAGAAATTTCAGCAGCATAATAGCTTACAAAATGACATTTTCAGATCTGTATAACATTTACACAACAGCTCCCAAATGGAGGACAAAAAATAATGCTCATCGAGCTCCCGAAAACAACACAAAATAGTTGAAAACACCACAAAAGCACTGATAATCTATCACAGAAGTATAATCATGAACAAATAAATATATTCAGCTCTATTTTAACATCTAAAAGTCTGAAATAAAATAGCAACCCAAACTGATATGAAATACTCAACTAGAAACACCAAACTCTTACAAAAAACACACCCGAAAACCCACAAATCTGCACTGTTCAGCTCAAAGGAAAACTCTGCATGAGCATGCACATGGAATGGCTTCAAACTCCCATCCTTAGCCTTCCTATTAACCTACAAACTCCCATTATTGTGTCTCCTTCTCCACAGGTTTGGAAGCCTCTGAAGAACAACAAAGCAATGCGCAAAAATCAAGTTCTGGAATCAGCCCAAAATGCCTCCAAACCCCTTAAAAGAGGGCATAACCCTAACTCATGTCTAAGAGGGGTTAATAAAACATATTTTAATAATAATTTTCATTTATTAGTCCATTAGCTTCCAAATATTATCCCCTTTTTTCCGAAACTTCACCTTTTGGGCCTGCCTGCCTTAGCAAAGATTATTATTTTTAATTATTTGAAAAGGGGACATGAAATTTGATAAATATGGAAAGTGTGTATATAATTATGAATATCCTTGAATAGGGTAGGCCAGTAGTACCTTGATCTTAAGATCTAATGGGTTGTAGATTCTTCTCCATGTCTAGTATTATACTTGTCATGGAATTGTTCTAGCACTAGCTTAGCTTCTTCATGGTTTAACCACTTGAGATATATTCCTTTGTAGTTTCTTATATAACATTCTCCACCTTAGAGCATATAGGATTCAGATTATATTTTTGGGGCTCTACATTTTGAGTCATTCATCCATTGGGGATGCCAATTTTGTAAGAGAAAATACGCAATATCTTGGTACCAAACATCTGAAATAAATCCTTGATTCATCATTACATGCGATACCACATTTTTCTCTTTATTGTCTACCAATAGATTAGTCAATCCTTTCCCTTACACTAGTTTCATAGGTTGAATTTATAGATTAGATTTTGATAAAGTGGTCATCCACTTCCCTCTTCTTTCTCTTAACTTGTTCCACATCAATAGAGATTTGATTGCAGGATCAGACATGATGACATACACCTTGGTCCTGAGTATGTAGTGTCAAAATTTATTAACTAATTTTACTAGGGAATAAGATTTCTTTTTCAAGTTGGGGTAGTTGAGCTCAACTTGTTTTAATGGACAACTCATGAATTCAATGGGTCTTTCATCTTTTCCCTCTATCTTTTGAGTGAGGATACCCACATAGGAATATTTTGAGGTGAAAAAGTGAACCTTAAATGATAATTGATAATTAGGGCTAACACTAGGGAAGTTAAAATAGATACCTTGATATATTCAAAAAAATTCTTAATTTCTAGGGTCTACTTAGTCTTGAATTCTTTCTTGAGTAGGTCATTTAAGGGATGCACTATTTTGGTTGACCCACTAATGAATTTTTGCACAAAATTGATCTTCCTAAAGAAGAGCTTGAGCTCCTTGAGATACTAACTTTCGATATTATATAGCCCATCAACTTACCTTTAGTGATCACAAATGAGAACTTCTTAAGGTTGAGGGAGATACTATATTTATGCCATTGATTGAGAATCTTCTCTAGATTTTCTATGTGATCAACCCTATTCTTGGAGAAAATAGTGAGATCATCAGTGTAGATGACAATGAACTTGTTTACTAGATGTTTGAAAGCTTCATTAGTGACTCACTAATACATTTCTCTAGCATTAATTAACTTGAAGGGCATTCTCCTATATGTAAACATTCCCCACTTTGTAGTGAACATCATTTTCAACCTATCTTCCTCATCTACCATCAAATATTTGTATCTTGATTATCCATGAAGTAATGACATCATTGTATAGCTATTCATAATTTGCAATACTTTATCCAATATGAGCAATGGGTAATTGTCCTTTAAAGATGCTAAGTTTAGGTTTCAAAAATCAACACATGGCTTGATTTCTCTTCTTTTATTTTTTATAGGTACAAAATGGATCACCCACATCAAGTGTTTGGTAGGAAATATGATTTTAGCATCTAATGGCTTATGGACCTTTTTCATTATTAATGAACCAATGATTGGGTTTACAAGTCTTTTTCTTTGTGGGGAATGTTATACATGATGATTTAAGGATCCTAAGTTTTGAGGTCTTCATAACTCCATGGTATAACATCCTTGTACTTAATGAGTAGGAAACATTTCATTCTTTTGTTGTGCACTACATTCCCTCCCAATCTTAACCATCTTGGGGTCTTCCCTAGTTTCTTGTGGGCAAAGAGGAGTCCTCTTACCAAGGCCTCATACTCAACCACATCATTAGTGCACAAAAACTATAAGTGGTAGGCCTCATATAAATATTTTCCTTTTGGATTGATCAACTTGATCCCAACTCTAGCACCTCGATGTAGTTGGAGCCATTAATCCTTTGCATCCATACCATATCTTGTTTGCATTTTTTTGGTTTTGTATTTATTAGTTCTGACCTTTTCCATTACCTTTCCATTAAAGGATTTTCTCTTGAGGACCCACTTCATTTTCTATATCATGGGTCATATTGTGCCCTCTTTAGTAATTTTAGATATGACAACATCTTGCTTGTGTTATTTTTCTTGGATTTCATTAATAAATTTTGTGATCAAGGAAATGTAAGGTTTAGGATGTATTATGAGTGATACCCAACCTTGCCATTTTACAAAATGTCATCATCTATGTATAGGGAGTGACCCATCTGAAAGAGTGGGATATCCCTTCCATCAAAAGATGTGGCACTATAAGAGGAATCCATATTCTCATGAAACTATTTCTCTTCAAGGACTTCATTAACTTGATTCAATATTTTCTTCACTATTGGGACATCATGATTGCTTTTGATCTCTAGAGGCATAATTGGTCATTTTGTTGTTCTCTATTATTTTGGATAACTTGGTCATGACCTAAGAAAACCATATCTTGGAAACTTGGTCATTCAAACTCGCAATGGAGGGGTATGTGTATTCTATGTAATCTTAGTATTAGTAATATTTTTGCATCTGTTTCACTGCCAAGACACTAAAATGTGAGACCATGTTGTTTATGAATCACATCAATTTTTTTTTTTATGAAGATGGTTCTTGCAAGCCCATGATAGGACTACCATTTTATCTTTGTAATGAATATGTGTCTAAGGCTAGAAATTTGTAGGATCCTAAGTCTATCTGAAGGTACAACATTTCATTTGGGGCATTATATTTACTAACCATTTCTTAATCTTAGGCTCAAAATTGATCTTGATTGTTAGAAATATGTATAATAACTAAGATGGGGGTGAATCAATTACTCAAGGTCAATATTTACCACTTGAACAATAAAAAAATAAACACTTCACTATTCTTCTTATCCTATCATTGCTTGGTCTATATTATAAAAATTTCATACACATTACTTGCATTGCATAATGAAAACATTATCAAATGTAAACACATAAAACATTCATCATAGTTTTGACATTAGAATTTTATGTGGAGACTCAATTGGGAAAAAACCACTAGCAACATCTTACTATTTTTCTATCTTTCAAAGTAAGCTCTGTTAGGAGCCAACCATATTAAAGGTTACAAAAAACACTATTAAATGTGACCTGATTAGAGGATTTAATCACCCTATTAGGAGTGGCCTTGTAAGAGGACTTTGATCATTCCATTTAGAATGTAGCCTAGTTAAAGGATTTATAGAGACCGTTAAGTCTTCAAATGACTATTAGGTCAACCTATGTTAAAATGATTTCAATACAAACTATTTATAATGAATATCAATTAATAGTAGGTTTTGATTTGTGTAATTACAACTCACTTTTGTAGGTTCAAATCTTTGTTTGATCCTTATGTTGGTTTACTAATAAGCCTTCCACTAACATCTCTAATCTTGATTTACTTGGACACCCTTTAAGAAATCTATCCACTCTTCTCATCAAAACTTAAGCCTTCTTCTCTAATGTACTTATCAATAATAGCAACATGTTTGCAATATTTCTCTATTAGCTTTACATTCATTCACACTCATACATTTCTAATCAACCTTGCTCTATATGCCTCTCTTCACATATAAGCTTCACATTCACACATGCTCATGCTTACTTGGTAGTCATTCACATTGTTTGTTTAGCTATGTATCTCTTTAAATAGAAAACTTATGCTTTACTATTTTCTACATCCACCATAGATCTTAGGGTTTACAATCAAATTCAACTCGATTCACTATATATGTCCATCTTCTTGATATTATTCTAGAAATTTCTCTAGAATTTGGCTATTAGGTCTTTACCTAATCATTTCCTCTAATTCAATGATACAACTCATCAATCATATCTTCAATACAATTTACTTCTACAAAGAAATCAACTAAGTTAGCTTGATCTCACAATTTCCTTAAATTCATTCTTATATTTTTGCTTAGCAATCTCCAAATTCTGATACTCAGTCCTCACTAAAATACTTAGTCACAATAAAGCCTTTTGGATCAATATCAACATTCTTTCTTGGTCAATGCTATTGTTCAATCAACACTAGATTTTATCGACACTAATTGTAGTTTGGTTAACACTAGCATTACTTAGCACTAGTTTTATTTTATACTTCTACTCAGATATTCTTAGCTTTTCTTGATATAAACAATCACTTTACTTTATAAAAGTCTATCTAATGAAATGTCCATTGTAACTTCCTTTTCATATCTCATCCTTTCCTCTATGTGCTATTGTTATGAGAAATTTTTCAAATCCTCTTTATCAATCAAATAGATATGATATTTAGATTAGGTAACAATATGCATCATCATTATATTTGACATGGATAATGAAAAACAATAATTTTTCCAACTATAAGTTTTCAAAAGTGATTTTATTGTTAAGGTGCTTCCATGTCAACCGAAAATGAGTGTGGTCCATGGATAACCAACCTCTCAAACATTAGGTCCATTCTCTACTAAAATTAATGTTGTATGTCTCAGGAATATCAACCACATGAATTTTAATAACATCCTATATTTGTGGGTCTCTGGTTAGCTATATGTGTACATCCTTTTGTAGACCAATAACATTTACCTCTATCTTATCAAGTTGTATAACTAATCTATTTTTAGGTTGAGGTGTGACTCTTAGTCTTTGACATGTGGAAAATGACATGACATTACATGAGGCATTGGAGTTGATCAAACAATTATGAAGGCTCTTCCCAAAAATATTGATACTTAAAAAAAGGGTGGGACTTTCACCTTTTTCTTGAACATAGTTTGTATTGATTCAAATATATTAATTTGAGGACTAGATTTTTTGTGATTGTTTGTGATATTAGTTGACTTATGAGCTTTAACAACTCTACAACATATCATACATTGAAATATTCACCTTGGTCTTCTTTAGGTCTTCTATTGTACTAAACTTTTTGGTAGATGAGGTTGGACTCTTTAGCATAAGAGGAGTATTTACTTCTTATTATGTTAAAATGGGTTCCCATATCAATATAGGGTTATTACTAGCATATGGATTTGGAGTAGGTTGTACCCTTGAAGGGATTCCATCCATGACATGTTCCTTTTGGGTTCACAAATTATAGTTGTTCCAATTGTCATTATGGAATAAAAACATTTTTGTGAGCTCTATTTTGACCTCTTGGTCAAATGGGAACATAAACTCATTATTTGCTAGATCCTCTTCTTCAGTGTTCAATGGAGCTTCATAATATTCTAGCAACATAGTGCAAAATTGTAGGGGAGGCACATCACCTATGCACTGGAGACTTTGGTTTGTGTCTTGGTTTCCTCAAAGGAAGGAGTTATGACCACTAATGGGAACATTTTGACTCATATCTGTGTAGTTTATTTTGGTAAACTAAACATTTGTTTATTTTCAGAGGGGATAGTTCCATTATTTGGATGAGTGTTCCATTGTTAGTCTTATCAATGAAACCCATTATTACAATTTTTTGTCTTGGAACTATTCTAGGTGTTTTTATTCTTATATATATATATATATATATATATTGAATTTCCTTGGATGGTTTTGGTTATAAACATTATTTTCCTAGGCTCCATTGGAGCATCCGAAATTATATTTTTCTCCATGTGATAACCAAAGATTCATGCATTCATTTGTGATTTGGGATATTGTTTTCTTCATTTCCAATCAATTGTCAAATTATTTTTTCCTTTGGTAGACAAGGTCATATTTTTCTTGAAGAATTCCACCTTTGGTGGTTAATACCTAGGTTATGTTATGGATTAGCTTGGGGTAGTAGCTACCTATTGAAGTAGTATAAGGTTTAGTGGAGGAAATTAAGTAGGCATAACTTGCACCACTACTGGATAAGGTAGGACTATGGCAATAGGATTGATTTTAATCAGCATGTTCCCACCACCATTGGGGTTTTATTTCTTTGTAAAGGTGACTATTTCTTGAAAGACCTTCGCCAAACTATCAATATCTATTACATGGAACCTTTGAAAGAAAATGGATGTTAATAGATCCATGGAGTTGAGGTATATTTGTATTATAACTTCTAGGGGGACTATGTAAGCGGCTTCCCATATTTGATATGCCATTTGAAAGTTAATCTAGGAGATTGTCTTGGTAAGGTCCCTCTTGATAGACAAACAATGGTGGTGTAAGATAGCCAAATTTATAAATGTCTTCAACTGGTCTAGGAAAAGCTTTTTGAAGGTCATCTAATTTATAATAGTAGCTTGTGCTAGGATCACATAATAGTTGAATACTGCTTCTCCCATAATGTAAGGGAACAAATGGTGTACCTCATCTTCATGCTGAATTTGTGTTCTATAACATATCTCTTCAAAAACCTTCATGCGATTTTTTATTGTCTATGACTCGCCATAAGTGTACATAGGGAAAATATTCTCAAGATTATTTGGTAGGATTTGGAGTGGACCTTGCAACTTGATTGGTGAATCTAAAGCATTAAAAAGGAATTCCATGGGTTGGGTTGGTGGTAGTTGGCTTTGTTTTTTATTGGAAATGGTTGAAGTAAAAGTGGATTGTAAAGCAGGAGATGATAGAATGGGTGGTCTAAGTGGGTGGAGCCTTGACATCTCACAAGGCTTGTAAAAATAATCAAGTTCTAGAAAATTGTGCTTGCTAGGTGAAGACCTCTATACTTGTTGAAAGGGAGATGGTGGATCAAGATCATCTATTTTGTAAAACTATGACCCTTTCAACTTGTAAAGTTGTGAACCTGTGAACTTACAAAGTTGCACACCTTTGATCTTGTAAAGTTGTGGACTTCTAATGCTATGAATTTTTGCACCTACAAACTTACAAAATTGTCAAATTGTGTGAAAATAAGACTATGAGAAAACAAGTCTATTAAACTGGAGAATTGTAACTTGGGTAGAATTATGATCAAGGCCATCCTTTTAGTGCCACTTCTATTAAGCAGTTGTTTCACACGATGCCAACAACATAAACTCTTCCAAATTTCTCTATTGAAAAGGTGATTAAATAAATAACTCCAAGGTTCTAGATGGTTATTTTCTCAACTCCTTGGATATCTTAATGGAAGATAAATGTGAATTTTCACAAGGATGCATTTTCTAGTATCTTTCACAATTTTGCACAACTCAACAAATATAACCATTGTCTAATATATTTTTATATTTTCTAAATTTATGATAAATGTAAGTTATAACAATGTAATTATAATGAATTCTTACTCAAATCACATGTTTAAAAAGATAATAATAGAGGTATGGTAACAAGAGATTAAAGAAAATTGCTGAAAATAAAATTTCTAATGGACATAAGTCAAATAAACAACTCTACAAATTAAATCTTCAAAAGTATTAGATAGGTAACCAATGAAATTAGGAGCAACATGTTCTCAACTCCACTAGTACAATTGTTGAAGGTAATAATGAAAAGAAAAAGATATTTCATGATTCATCAAATCATGTAGCAATGAAGAGTGTGCACACAAGAGACAAATTTCTATGCAAGAACCTAAAGGTGGTCCTTTCTCTAATTCATCACAATGGAGTGATTTGTTAACAAATGGGTAAAAAATAGAACTAAAAGATTGCACAATATTTAGAACACAATAAAACCATTGGCTCCATGGCTATTCATGAACATAAATTCATAAAGGAAATGCACATTCTAGAAAGAAAAGCTACATGCACAATGATAGCACCATTAACATACTTTATTGCATCAAAATATCAATATTGACTACATATTACAATGTTATATTTATAAGAAACCCAATCCTTCATTACTTTTCAGATCTAGGGATTTTTACTTGTAAAAAGCATGTTAATAAAAAAACTAATTTTAAGAAAATTATGTACAAAAATACTCCTAACTATGTGTTAAGTAGGTCTACACTCTTTACTTAATTAATTAAATAGTGCATGGACTTTTATATGGATTTAAAACTAACTAAAAAGAAGCAGATGATAAGATAGAAGACTAGGAGTCTCTAGAACTTCTAAAAATAAAACCTCAGGCTCTTCTAGGCATCACTATCAGTTAAACCATCACCAAAATGCATTTTTGGTACATAAAATTTGTTAAAAAATGAAATAGGTAGTTAACTATTGAAAACACTATTTGTCTTCCAAAATCATCGTGTAGGCGTATCTATGAAGTTGCAAAGTTTTAAACTAGAAAAATTTGTAAAAATAATTGACCTCTCAACCAAAATTCCAAAATGTGGACCTACACACTTGTGTACCTTCAAGCGTGACTAGGTGAAAACTACCTAGATTTTTCTAACTCCTCAAGACTCAATTTCTAGCATCTAGGTCTTGTTTATTTTTCACCCAAAAATCATGTTTGGATGGGCCACTTTGATTTTCTCTATAAGTGAGAATACTTCTTTAGGTTTGGCAAGGTTAAGAGCTTTGTATTGGCTCCTAAATTCTTTGTATAAATCCCTCAACTATTGTCTTATGGCTACAAAATTGCCCAGTTTTTAGTCAAGCTCCTTTAGTACTTCCTCAATCTTGAAAATTATCCTT
Organism: Cupressus sempervirens; assembly: GCA_028749045.1. NCBI lineage: Eukaryota > Viridiplantae > Streptophyta > Pinopsida > Cupressales > Cupressaceae > Cupressus > Cupressus sempervirens. The sequence goes on along the minus strand of CM053786.1, from coordinate 224,513,824 downwards.
ACACCATCCTCTAAAACTACTACTTCAAAGGAGGATTTGAACTATTGGAATACTTCATTTGCAACACTTAACTACTCTATGGAGTCATCATTGAAAATCTCCAATCTCACTATGTTATAGTATCCATCCACCCCAAATATTTGGGTTCAAACCTGTGCTTGCATATCATAGACATCTTTATACAAATCAAACAAGACTCTATTTTTTACTTGTATAATTTCCACCCTATCATCCATCTCCTAAATAAATTTCTAATAACATCTAGTATTTTTAACCCTTGATAGCCTTTAGTGCCTCCAAATCATTTTTCCCTCAAGACACCACAATTATTAGCCCAAGATCTTGGTTGACTATTTTGATAGGTTATTTGCATTCTTTTGTACACTATGAAAATGTGCATATTATGTTTTATAACCCATGCTCATCTATCTTCAAAATTGTGATGCCATCTTTTGCATGTGTCCAAAAATGAATCACTAGGTTTTGGGGCTAGAGCTAGACACTAATGCAATCTCTAGATTCTCAAAGTTAGTGGGACCTACAACTTCTCTTACATATCATTTCAAAAATTCATTCCACTTCCTAAAAATTTGGATTTCTTCCTCTCCAACATCTAAGTGTTTGAATACCTATTTAAGGCCCAAATTCATTAAGGCTTTGGTCATATCCTTAGTTGGCTTCCCTAAAATGACTTCTCCAATTTCAAAGTCTTATGTTGTGACAAATTCAGGATCATCATGTGGATGAGGAATGACAATGTGTGCTAGAATAATATTTTTTTAATTCATCTAAACAAAGTCCATTCTATGAGGATCTTGGTGGGACTCAAAATTGAAACATTGATTTTTGAGTACCATTCTAAAAATGAGTCTAATCAGGCCCCTATAAAAGCTTTTCATGCATATGTACTCGAACGTTATTTTGAGGCTATGATGTGTTTCATGTGGTTAACACTTTTAATTCAGTACATGTATGCATACCATGATGATAAATTTCCACTCTGAGTCATTATGTAAAGTGTCATTTTGAGTATTTCTCAAATCTACATGTTTTGCCAAAGTGTTAGGGCCCATTTGGTTGATGGAATAGAAATAGAAAAAATGGAATACAATTTTTATTTTGTGTTTGGTTCATCACTTGGAATAGGGAATAGGAATACATATTCCCATTTTATCTCTAAAATGAGGTTATACCCATTCCAAAAAAAAAGTTGTTATTTGAATAGCCATTCCTATTCCCAATATCACATGCCTATTCTCCATTCCTATGCGCCCTTAAATAATGATAGGAAGGCTAGTTTGCAATTGAGTATCTTGCACCTAGTAATGTTTCATGAATCCTCATTTTGGGAGTGTCTAGTATGCATATTAAAGAACCTATGCTTCAATTTTCAAGCCATTTTGATATGTTTCAACAAGGTTTTTCATCCCTCAAATTTTCTTGTTCATTATTGTCATGTTGATGCACACTATCCAAAATTCTAAAAAACATTGTTTGACAGTGAATATTTCATTTCCCATTAAGAATATGAATGAAATGATCATACCAATATATTTTAAACCTAAATGAAATCTTATATCTTAATTTTTAAGGTCTGATGAATCCATTTGATGAGTTTCCCAAACTAATTCCATTTGTAGGAAACTAAAAAATTGCCAAGTTGCCCTTTCTGATAGTTTACCAGTAGATAATTTTGACCTAGTTGACCCTATTTAGAAATTTATTTTTTTATTAAATTTTAAGGGTTAGAGAATTTCTATGTTTATAGATTTGATCTTATCTCAAATCCATTTGACTAGTTTTCAAACATGATTCCAAATGCAATTTTTGAAGTTTGATTGGTAACAAAATATGCAGATTGATTGGTATCCTTGTTCAAGATGCTCTAACTTTGAACCAATAGTAGATAGAGACAAACTGATTGTACCACTATGTTCTAGACTAAAAATACTTCTAGTATACTAGTTTGAAAGTTTTTGTGAATTCATTTACACACTCTCCTAAAGCCATTCCATATGAAAAAATCTTATTTCTACTAATGTTCCCAGTTCTACAATTCCAAGTACTCAACTTCACACGATTGCCAAATTTGTCTAGTTAGTGGTCATGACAAAAAATAATAGAATTATTGGTGTAAGAGCACCCAATCCACCATCAAACAATCGATGATTTTTTGCTAAGGTAATTAGGACCTCTATCCATGCTTAGGAATATTAGATTTGTCATTGGATCTCATTGTAAGACCATAGTTCTAAGATTGGCAATTTATAAGCCCTTGGCTAGCTATTGGTCATAAATGATCCCATTTCTTAGGAATGGATATTTTCATGGTTATTTCTCATGTTTTTCATTTTTGGATCCATTAACTATCTTAAAATTAGGCCTAGGACAAAATTTGGTTGATAAATATGCATTATTGCAATTTGTCGAAAGTGCTCAAAAGGTTGTTATGCAACTTTGAGCAACTTTCCAAAACCTATTTAAAACTTGTAAAATATTCCTCCAAATGGCTATTTGGTTTAAAATAACCATGCAACCATTGGTTCACACTATATATGACCCTTATAGGAAAGTGATAGGGAGATGTGCTTGTTTCGGCAAAGAAATCAATAAAATAAATTGTTTTTCCTATAATTTCACAAGTTTTAGCATGTTATATGAATAGTATAGACATATGAGAATGTTTTAGTGAATCTAGAATGTAGATGATTGAATAATCTCTCATATTCAAGTGGTTTCATGTTTTGATCCTTTATAGTTTGCAAGTTATTCAAGTTTTGCTGAAAGTGCCTAGATTTTAGGCTTAAATCAAGGGTTTCACCTAGGGCCTGATTGTTTGGGTACTTTCCACCATGGGATTTTGATGCCCCTTGGTGGAATCAGAGCTTGGTCAATATACTTTCATATTTTTTAGGTTTCAAGGATGGAGAAATAGTGGTTTTGATTTTCCACCATACCCTAGGTATATGGCACCATACATACACCATACAACAATTTGCAATAGTCATTGTATCTTGTGTTTGGGAGTGATTCAAGGTCTATAACTTTGGATTTAGACTTTTTTTATATGCCCTTACATGTTACAATATCCATTTTTCCATTTGGAATGTTTTTAATGGTACTTGTAGTGTAAATGAAACCTAATTAGGCCTATCAACACACTCCTAATGTTGTTGCAGCAAGGATCTACAAACATTTTTAGTTTTTGATGCTTTATTATGTTGTGTATGCCCTAAAAGGGTGTCTAAATCTCCATTTAAACTTGGTCTTCAAGTAGGGTTTTTCCATATTATGTTCAATTCTCAATTTGAAGGGCTACTAGCCTCTTTAATGGCAAAATTCTCTAACTATGTATTAGTGTTGTTTGGAACCAAACCAACCACTATAACTACTATAGATAGTCTTGAATAAGTCTAAGGTATGTTTTTATTTCATTCCATGGTCATTTTTCTCTCTTATTTGGTGTTTGAGGATATGTTCCCTTATTAGGATTTTGAATAATCCTTATGTTTTGGTGTTTTTGAACTTAGGCAAACCTAGTGATTAGGTTCCCTCACTTGTTTGGATTGTGATAACCTACTATAAGTTCATCATTGATGCTTGTGATAAGTTTCCCAACACTAAACCCTCTCTTTGGGATATTTGAAGGATTCCAACCAACCTTGTCAACTTGCGTAGTTGCCTAGAAACTTGTTATTTGAGGCTTCCATTGTGCACTATTGCATCAAAGTGGTATCAGAGCCATGTTTGAACCTAAGAATGAGGATATCCCTACAAGGCTTATAAACAGTGAATTAGCAAAGATGGTGAGAGAATAGAAGGCTATAAATAACGCCTTGACTTAGATGCTTCAAGAGCTTGAGAAAAAGCTTGAAGGAAAAGACAAATAAGAGTCAAAAACAAAGGAAGGGAGAGAAGAAGAGGATGATGATGCTACTTAAAACATCCCTACAGATTAGATACCTTTCATAGATGCTTTAAAATCTATGGGAAGGAGGACCATGGAGGAGAAGATGGATTTTCTAGTTTTTAGTGGCAAGATGAACATTGATTTAGCCTTGGATTGGATAGATGCATTAACCAAATTCTTTGAATGTGAAGAGATCCCTAAGAAAAAAAGGGTAAATATTGCAAGATCCAATTTGAAGGGAGCAGCCCTAACTTGGTGGAACTTCATCCAGATAGAGAGGGTGAAGAATGGAAAGACCATATCAATTCTTGGAATAGAATGATAGCATTGGTCAAGGAGATATATGTACCTAAGGACTATGGGGTACAACTCCATAGGAGGAAGAAAAGTTTGAAATAAAAGGACATGGATGTGGCCTCATACACTGAAGAGTTGTTGAAACTATGTATGAAGACCAATATGAATGAATGGCCTAAAAATACCCATTCAAGAAGAATTGAATTTATATTTCTCTACCATAGTTAGCAAGTTCTATGAAATGGAACTTAAGGTAGAGGAAAAGTGGAAGAGAAAGTAGGATTTTGGTAAGGGCAAGAGAAATGATGGTGGGAAGAGTTTTAGAGGAAAAAAAAACTCTTCAAACAAGGGACAAAGTAGTAGCAGCAACAACAAGAATATTGATCAAGGAGATAAGGAGAATAGTGACACCAATTCAAGAAGAAACTATAGAGGAAGAAGACCTTTCAATAGGGGAAGGAAAAAGGTGGAAGAGGTAATGGACCATTATAATGTTACTATTGTAATCAACTTGGTCATCATGCAGGAATATGTCTTGAGAAGAGGAACAATAACCAAGTTGAATGGAGAGAACAACTTGTCCAAGAGAATAAGTAAGAAGACAATAATTCTAATAGAGAATTGGCTCTAGAAGAAGGATCATGCCTAATGATGAGGCAAGTCTTCCTTCAAGTGCCACAAAGCCAAGAACCTCCACAAAGGAAAAATATCTCTAGGACAAAGATAAAATGCCATGGAAAGGTATGTAATGTCCTTATTGATTCAAGTTTAACTAGAAATATTGTGTCTTGTGAAATGGTTCAAAAATTAAACTTTCCTAAGTAGAAACATCCTTTCCCATATCATGTCTCATGGCTAACAGAAGGCCAACAAACTCTAGTTATAGGACAAGCCTGGATAGAATCCTTTATTTTTGATTTCAAGGATAAGGTTCTTTGTGATGTTGTTGAGATGGATGTAGCCCATATTCTTCTAGGTAGGCCTTGGAAATTTGATGTTACTATCACCCACCATTATTGGAAGAACACCTACTCTATTACCAAAGATGGGAAGACCTATAACATGAAGCCCTTACTAGATAGTGTGGCTAAAAAAGAAGCCACTATAATTACCAGAAGGGAAAAGGAGATGTTAAAAACTCTGAAAGAATATGATAATGAACCCTTTGTCTTGATTCCTAAGCCAAAGGATAGCATCAAAACTGATAGAAATGATCCCATACCAAATGAAGTCAAACAATAGCTACAAAAGTACAAAGATATCACTACTAGTGACCTACCCACTAGCCTCCCTCCCATTAGGAACATAAGCCATCAAATAGACCTGATACCAGGTTCATCCCTGCCTAATAAGGTCCCATATAAGATGACACCATTGCAGCATGTAGAGATTGAAAAATAGGTCACTTAATTATTGGAAAGTGGACTCATTCAAAAGAGTCTTAGTCCTTGTGTAGTACCTGTAGTTTTGGCCCCTAAAAAGGATGGAAAATAGAGATTATGTACAGATAGTAGGGCTCTAAATAAAATCACAATAAGATACAAGATTCTCATGCCAAGAATTGAAGATTTATTAGATCAACTAGGAGGCTCTTGCTACTTTACCAAGATAAATTTAAAGTTTGGCTACCACCAAATCAAGATCAAGCCTAGAGATAAATGGAAAACAACATTCAAGACTATTTAAGGTTTGTTTGAATGGTTAGTAATGCCTTTTGGTTTGAGTAATGCTCCTAGTACCTTTATGAGGCTTATGAATGAGATATTCATAGATTTTATTGGAAAAATTGTTGTTATTTACCTTGATGACATACTAATATTTAGTCATAACAACGAGGAACATCTTGATTATATAGAACATGTACTAAGAAGACTCCATCAACACAAGTTGGTGATCAACTTGGAAAATTGCATGTTTATGAAAAAGGAACTTGTATTCCTAGGCTTTGTCATTTCACAAGGTATTATCAAGATTTATCCTAAGAAGGTAAATGTAATCATTAACTAGCCTCCACCAAAGAATTAGAGTGATGTTAGAAGCTTCCATGGACTTGAAACATTTTATAGGAAGTTCATCAAAAAATTTAGTCATGTGTGTGCACCAATGCTTGAAATAATCAAAGGTCGAAAGAAGATTAAATTTGCATGGACAAAGGAAGTGAATGATGAATTTCAGTACTTGAAGAATAGAGTTTCTCAATATCCTATCTTGGTTCTACTTGACTTCAACAAGGTTTTCACTATAGTGATAGATGCAAGCAATTTGGCGATTGGAACAATCCTAAGCCAAGAAGGAAAGCCATTTGCTTTCTTTTACGAGACATTGAATGAAGCCAAGAGGAAGTATTCCACATATGACCTAGAGCTTTATGCCATGGTCCAATCCCTCAAGAAATGCAGGTACTACTTGATTCCAAAGGAGTTTGTAGTCTATAGTGGCAATCATGCACTAAGCTTCTTCAATTCACAAGAGAAACTTTTAGTCAGGCATCTCCAATGGGTAGAACAATTGTAGGCTTATACCTTCACCATTCAACATAAAAAGGGTGTAGCAAACAAGGTTGTTGATGCTCTTAGTGGAAGGATTGGTCTAGTTGAAGAAGTGCAACTACAAAGTGTAAGGATTAGTCTCTTAAGAACCTATACCTGGATGACCCTAATTTTTTAGAGATATATCAGATTTGCACAATAGTGGAAGGTAGATATCATACTAATTTCTCTGAATATCTAATTTAGAATGGTCTACTATTCAAGGGAGCACAACTATGCATACCAAAGTGCTCAATGAGAGCAAACATAATCAAAGAAAAGCATTGTGGTGGCCTAGGTGGTGATTTTGAAATTGATAAAATAACATAGATGGTAAGGAGAAGTTATTTTTCACCTAAGTTGAATAATGATGTTAGGAAGTTCACTGATTCTTGTACTATTTTCCAACAAGAAAAAGGGATGACAAAAAATCAAGGACTCTACCATCTTTTACCAATCCCTTCAAGACCTTGGGAATCCATATCAATGGATTTTGTCATGGGACTAACCAAAACCAAGAAATGTTATGATAGTGTATTTGTCATAGTAGATAGGTTCAGAAAAATGGCCCATTTTGTGCCATTCAAGAGTACCTATGATACATCTCACATAGCCTATCTTTTCTTCAAGGAAGTAGTTCAAATTCATGGCTTACCTCAAACAATTATCTCAGATAGAGATGTCAAGTTTCAAGGCCACTTTTGGAGGACACTTTTCAAGAAATTAGGCACAAATCATACCTATAGTCCAACCCATCACCCTCAAATAGATGGGCAGACTAAGGTGGTATATAGGTCCCTAGGTAATCTTTTAAGATGCCTAACCAAGAAATATTCACAAATTTGGGATACCATACTACCTCAAAAAGATTTTTCTTTCAATGAAAACTCTGTAGTTAAGAGCTTCTGCACCGTGATAGCTAGCAGTGAAATCAATATGTTTGGGCTGAATAAGATCCCTTTATATATTGGGGACCCTGAATCCTAGAGAAGGTTATGTGCCAGTACTAGTCGACTCTCTAAGAGAGGGTTGTTAGAAAAAATACATATGAAAAGGCAGAGAAATCTTTTTCTATTCCTGAGCTGGGTGGCACGCCATATCTTCCATCAACAGATCAATTGGCACAACCCCTTTCCAAGTAGTGTATGGTTTACATCCCAAGGGACCATTAGAACTAAGAGAACTTCCAACTAATTTTAGAATTAGATGTGGTCAAGCCCAAGAGTTAGTAGAACTCATCACTAAAGTGTAGTAGCAAGTAAAAGATACTTTGCAAAAATCTTCCTTGAAGTACACTTCAAAATTGGAGACAAAGTTTGGGCACTTCTAAGGAAAATGAAAAAGGTAGGACCTTGTAGCATATTGAATAATTTTTTTTATAATGCTTATGAGATATCCCTTCCTCCAACTTTTTAAATCTCTCCAATTTTCAACATTGCAGACCTTACACTATACAAGGTTATAGAAGATTCAAACAATAAGCAAGAAGATGAGGACTATGTCACAAACCTTCCAGAAAGAAAACTAGTGGAGATTGAAGCCATTCTAGATTCCAAGGTATTCAAGCAAACCAGATCAAGGAATTACATGTAGTACTTAGTCAAATGGAAGTGCATAAAAAATATTGATGCTACATGGCTTATTGAAGACCAAATACAATAACACGGTACTTCAATAGAACACCTACTCTCAAGTAGGGACTTGAGTTTTAAACATCCAAGGGAGTATGGTGCAGGAGCACCCACTCCACCATCAAACGAGTAGAGTATAGTAGGGCACTTGAGAGAACCATGTTGAAGGAACTTGGAAAAATTATAAATGAGCTTTTAATAAGGTCATTAAGACCTCTAACCATGCTTAGGAATATTAGATTTGTCATTGGATCTCATTGTAAGACCATAGTTCCAAGATTGGTAATTTATAAGTCCTTGGCTAGCTACTAGTCATAAATGATCCCATACTTTAGGAATAGATATTTATATGGTTATTTTTCATGTTTAGATCCATTAAGGATATTAAAATTAGGCCTAGGACAAAATTTGGTTGATAAATATGCAATATTGCAAAAATTGTCAAAAGTGCTCAAAAAGTTGCTATGCAACTTTGAGCAACTTTTCAAAACTTGTTTAAAACTTGTAAAACATTCCTCCAAACAGATATTTGGTTTAAACCAACCATGTAACCATTTAATCACCATATATTTATCATTTATAGGTGGGTGATAGGGAGACATACTTGTTTTGGCAAATAAATCAATAAAATAAATTATTTTTCTTATAATTTCACAAATTTTAGGGTGTTGTACAGACCTATAAAAATGTATGAGCATTTTTTAGTGACTCCAAAAGGTAGAGGGTTGAATTATCTTTCATATGCAAGTTTTTTCATTCTTTGATCCTTTATAGTTTGCAAGTTATTCAAGTTTTACTGAAAGTGCCTAGATTTTGGGCTTAAATCAAGGGTTTCACCCAGGGCCTGATTGTTTGGGTACTTTCCACCATGGGATTTTGATTCCCATTGGTGGAATCAGATCTTGGTCAATTTTATTTCACATTTTTAAGGTTTCAAGGATGGAGAAGCAATGGTTTGGATTTGCCACCATACCCTAGGTGTATGGCACCATACATATACCATACAACAATTTGCAACAATCATCATGACTTGTGTTTGATAGTGATTGAAGGTCTATAATTTTGGATTTATACTTTTTTTATATGCCCTTACATGTTCCAATATCCATTCTTCCATTTGGCACATGTGAAATGGTACTTGTAGTGTAAATGCAGCCTAATTAGGCTTATCAACACACTCCTAATCCTGCTACAGCAAGGGTCTACAAACACTTTTATTTTTTTGATGCTCTACCATGTTGTGTATGCTGTAAAAGGGTGTCTAAATCTCTATTTAAACTTTGTCTCCAATTAGGGTTTTTCCATATTATGTTTAGCTCTCAATTTGAAGGGCTACTAGCCTCTTTAATGGAAAAATGTTGTAACTATGTATCAATGTTGTTTGGAACCAGACCAACCACTATGACAACTTGAGATAGGCTTGAATAGGTCAAAGGGATGTTGGAATTCCATTCCATGGTCATTTTTCTCTCTTATTTGGTGTTTAATGGCATGTTATCTTATTAGGCTTTTGAAGAATCCTTTTATTTTGGTGTTTTTGAACTTAGGCAAACCTAGTGATTAGGTTCCCTACCTTGTTTGGGTTGTGATAACCTATTGTAAGTTCATTATTGGTGCTTGTGATAAGTTTACCAATACTAAACCCTCTATTTGTAGTATTTGAAGGATTATAACCAACCTTGTCAACTTTCCTAGTTTCCTAGCAACTTGCTATTTGAGGCTTCCATTATCCACTACTACATCACTTTTGTTCTCCATATAGAAGTATACCAATGCTCCATATTTCTTACCCTCAAGTGGTCATTGACCTATTTTCAAAATCAAAACCAAATGTAGTTTTATGTTTCTAGTATGTTTGAATATAGGAATAGTTTGAAAGAGACAACTCTTTTAGTTAATATCTTTTGACTGAGTGGTTGTCATAAGGCAATATTTTGAAAACTAAAAGAGTTTGCATTGGAGAACATGATTGTAGAATCTCATCAATTAATCAGCTATTTTAGTCAAGTTTAAAAGATATCTTAAAATCCCCTTGGCACAAAATTGGATGGTTTGCATAGAAGGTTAGAAGTGAAATTTAAAATGTTCCAAAAGTCATCGATTTTTAATTGAATCAATGCTAGGGTGTTAATAGATCATTTTAGAGGTTCATGTCTTTGAGTTTGAATTTTTTTAGCCAAGTCCACCTTGGATCTGACTAAGCTTCTCTATTTTTCACTATTTCAATGGCTAAGCTATTGATTATTTTTTACACCTTTTCAAATAAATGTTGGATTGAAATGACCAGATCATAAATGGCTATGAGGATTGGTTATCCTCATGTTGCATTGTGGGATATATGGAAATTTCATATGATTTTGTATGATGATCTTTTTGGAATTTACAAAAGGACACTTATAAAAGGAGTCATTAAGCTATATAAGATGGATAGCTGATGAATTATGTGAAAGATACTAAATCAAAAGAGGCAATTTCCTATTTTCTAGTTTTGACCTAAAAACTACAGTGGATAAGAATGCATGATTTTGGAGAAGCAAAGTCTTGAAGTCCAAGCTATGATTTAGAAGCTAATTTGAATCTAGGAATTGAATTTGTTAGTGAATGACCAAAGAAGTTATAGCTTGAAGATGAGCATATGTGATTTCTTCATCCCATCCCAAGTGTGATTCCTAATGTGTATGCAAACAACAACATTTTCATTATGTAGAGAGATGTATAGAGTGAAAACCATAGAAAAATGAAAATAAGGAGATATGTACAATTTGGCTGAGCATGTACATGTTTATGCAATCATTTTTTTATCCCAAAAGTGTTGCTAAATATGTAGAAGAAGAATTGGACATCTTCTACTATCCACTAATCAGCTCTATGCAAAAAAAAAAAGATGTTTATGGATTGTATGGATGATTCAATCATTTTGGCTAGAATGCATATTCTTATATGTGGAAAGTGATTAAAATGAAGTTGCAAAACCAGAGGGAACAACCATGTTAACTTGGTTTTATTCCACCATATAAGCCTCAGCTAGCCCTACTTATTTTATCCTATTCATTGTAATTATTTGAAAGTTTGATTTGAGGGACACATATGAAAGGAGAGAATCAAAGTGATTTCACATCATTTGATTTAAGATAGAGGTTTTGAATCCAAGATTGACAATCAGTCAAACAAATAAAAGGCAACATATTTCCATTACAAGGAATGTATCAAAAGATGAGTTTGTCCATACATGTTTCAATTTCTATTTGCATGCTAGAAGACAAGAGAAGTAAAGGGATAATTTGTTAACTCCTTTCATTGGTGTTTGAAGGGAGACACAAGGCTTGAACTAAACCATCTGGGAAATTCCTTCTAAAGGGCAAAAATATGTTGTAGAACTCAATATGTTCAAAAAGTATATAAGGCAAGTGCAAAAGTTCCATATTGATGAAAGTCAGCTTTAGTAACAACCCATTAATCTAAACTATCATTCAATGCATAAAAAATTTAGAATGGTAGAATTAGATCTAGTCTGATGTAGGAGCATCCTAGGTTGCCTTGTTATCCTGCTCATTTTGTTCACCTAGTAGTTCCTTCATGTGCCTAGCAGTCCTTCATGTGCCTAGCAATTCTTTCATGTGCCTAGCAATTCCTTTATGTGCCTAGCAGTCCTTCATGTGCATAGTAGTTCCTTCATGTGCCTAACAACTTCTTCATGTGCCTAGCAGTTCTTCATGTGCCTAGCAATTCCTTCATCTTGTTTTCTTCATGTGCCTAGTAACCCTATTTTCTTCATGTGTCTAGTAACCCAGTTTTCTTCATGTGCCTAGTAACCCTATTTTTCTTCATGTGTCGAGTTACTATAGCAATTCCTTCATGTGCCAAGTTACTATAGCAATTCCTTCATGTGCCAATTTATTGTAGCATTCCTTCATGTGCCGAGTTACCCAGTGGATGCTGAGTGATTCTTCATGTGCCAAGTTATCGAGTGTATGCTGATTGTCAGTATTTGGATGTGATTTTATGAGCCAACTTACAGGATTTATTTCATTCATGAAATTTATGTTAAGATCTTTTCTTGGGATGAGTCCAAATCATTGTTGGGTCGGCCTTCCTCTTATGTAATGTTCTAGAATGTTCTGCAAGCTATTTTGGAGAGTATAAATAGAGAGTTTAGGCTTAGAGCTAAGTAAGTTTTTAGAAGAAGTTTTTGGAGAAGAAGATTTTAGAATGGAACTAAAGGTGTGAATTTTCTGTTAGATATTTGTAACTGAATGTATTGTAATTGGCCATAACCTAGAAGGCCTCATAGTTGGGCATGTATGAAGATATCTTGATGAATCAATAAAAGTGTTTCACTCTTCTTCCTCCTTTGGTTTTTGTTCTTTGTGTTCATTTATGTTGTGTTAACTCTTGCAAGGTGGTTTGGATAGCTGGGTGAGCCTTTGGCCCTAGTTATTCATCCTTTGCTTGGGTCAGTTGGTATCAGAGCTTGAGGTTCATCCTTATGGAGATTGGATCATGTAGAACCCTAATTTGGATTTGGTTGTAGGGGTAGATCTATGGATTTGACCTATAAATTCTAGAGGGTTATGATCTTGTAGGAACCTAATTTGTAAAGATGGCTTGTGGTAGAGGAAATAATGTTGATAATGCTATATTGGATCAATTGAGACAAATTGCAACCAGATTATACGTTGTAGAGATAACCCAGAGGAGAGGAGGCCATCTTGAACATGTGAGTGATGATGAAGTAGTAGCACCAAACCATAATCTAGAACCAGAAGAAGATCAAGATGAGGAAAGATTGTTGCGAGTATTGTCTAGAAAAAATTCAAAACCTACTATAGAAGTTGTTCCTTATGATGGAAAATTGGATACCAATACTGTGTTGGATTGGATCTCTGATATGGAGAAGTTCTTTGAGTATGAAAACACTCCTAATAATAGAAAGGTGAAGATTACAGTCACTAGGCTGAAAGATCATGCATCACTATGGTGGGAGAACTTGCAAACTGATAAACAAAGGAGAAGAAAGGGAAAGATAAGAACTTGGCCAAAGATAGTGAACAAGGTAAAGAAAAAATTCCTTCCTACTGATTACCAAGTTATCTTGTTGAGAAAGATGCAAAATTTGAAACAAAAGGACATGACTGTAAAAGAATATACCGAGGAATTCTATAGATTAGACATCAGATTTGGACATGTGGATGATGATGTTGAGAAAATTGAAAGGTACATTAATGGATTGAGATCTGGAATACAAGATGAAATAAGTTTTGTGAAGCTAGAAAGTGTAGAAGAAGCATATCAATATGCCTTGAAAGCTAAGGAGATCTTGACAAAGAAACATGAACAAAGATAGAGAGGTAGAGGTGGTAGATTCTAAAGAGACAGAGGTAGATCTTATGGAGAAAGTGGCAAATCTGATAGTTCTATGCAGGATAAAGGAAAATCTAAATGGAAGAATGATGAAAAAGGAAAGAATGAATGGAAAAGTGGTAATTCTTATTGAGGAGGCACTAATTCTTACTGAGGAAGAGGTAATTCTTATTCTAGAGGTGGATTTCATAGTAATTGTTTTAGATGTTGTAAAGAGGGACATAGATCTTTTGAATGTAGATCCTCTAAAAGTAGACAAGGTAATAGAAATGCTATGATTCAAGAAGATGATGAGGGTTCACCAAGTGGACCTAAGGCTAGAGAAAATTTGATGGTGAGAAGAACCTTATGTAATAAGGGAGGTGATGAGGAACCTATTTTAAGGGGAAGTCTTTTCAAGACAAGATGTAAGATGGATGGAAAATGCTGTAAAGTGATCATTGACAATGGAAGTTCTACAAATTAGGCATCAAAAGAGCTAGTTACAAAGTTGTAGTTGTAGAGGCTAAAACATTCCAAACCTTATCATGTTTCATGGATCAAAGATGAGCATAAGATATTGGTAAGTGAGCAATTCCTTGTGAAGTTCAAAATTGGACATTACTTTGATGAAGTTTTATGTGATATTATGCCCATGGATTGTTGTCATATTTTGTTGGGTAGAACTTGGAAATATGATAGATATGTTGTACATGATGGAAGATTAAATCAATATACTCTTTGGGTAAATGGGAAGAAACAAAAATTGTTGCCTTTGATCGAAAGTTCAGATGAGGTTAATTGTACTACTATAAAAATGTGCATAGTTAATGGGAAACAATTTGAAAAGGAAGTGAAGAAGAATCAAGTTTTTTTTGCTATAATTCCAAGAAAATTGAGTTTTTTCAATAGAGACCAAGTGCCAGAAAATAATGTTTACCAAGTGTCAATCAGTGGTGACTGAGTGATAGATGGTAATATTGACCAAGTGCCAGGAGAAAATGTAGAGTTGTTGAATGAGTATACAGAAATTATTGTTGATGATATTCCTGATGGTTTACCTCTAGTAAGAATTATAAGTCATTGTATGGATTTGATTCCTGGAGCTAGTTTGCCAAAAAAAGCACCATATAGATTGACACCTACAAAGAATAAAGAACTTAACAAACAAGTGCATGAATTGTTGTAGAAAGATTTGATCAGAGAAAGCTTGATTCCATGTGTTGTACCTATTGTATTAGCACCTAAAAAGAATGGAGAATGGAGAATGTGTACTGATTCTAGAGCCATTAACAAGATAACAGTGAAATATAGGTTTCCTATGCCAATAATGGATAACATAATGGATTGTTTGAGTGGAGAAAAGTATTTTACCAAGATTGATTTGAAGAGTGGCTATCAGTAGATCAAAATCAGAGACGGTGATGAATGGAAGACTGCTTTCAAGACAAAAGATGGTTTGTATGAATGGTTGGTTATGCCTTTTGGTTTGACTAATGCACCTAGTACTTTCATGAGGTTGATGGATGAAGTTCTAAAAAGATTCTTGGGTAAGTTTGTGATTGTTTATTTGGATGATATTCTAATATTCAGCAAGACTAAGGAAGAACATCTTGAGCATATTAGACAAGTATTGTGGAGGTTGAAAGAGGAAAAGTTGCAGATTAATTTGAAAAAGAGTTCTTTTATGCAAGAGGAGATTGTGTATTTGGGATTTGTGATTTTAGCTGATGGTTTGAAGATGGATCCTTAGAAGTTTAAAGCAATTTTGGAATGGCCTACACCAGAGAATTTGGGTGAAGTAAGATCATTTCATGGTTTGGCTAGTTTTTACAAAAAGTTTATAAAGAATTTCAATGTTGTTTGTAATGCTATGACTGAAACAATGAGGGGAGATAAAAAGGAATTCAAGTGGACACAGGGAGCTAATAAGAGTTTTGAGACTTTGAAACAAAAGGTTGCTGAATTACATGTATTGGCTTTACCTGATTTCAACAAAGTATTTCAAGTTGAATGTGATGCAAGTGGTAATGCAATAGGAGTTGTATTAAGTCAAGAAGGTAATCATGTTGCTTTCTTTAGTGAAAAGTTGAATGATGCTAAAAGGAAATATTTTGTGTATGATCGAGAATTCTATGCCATTGTTCAAGCATTGAAGAAATGGAGACATTATTTGATGCCTAAGGAGTTTGTGTTGTATACTGATCATAAAGCTTTACAATACTTGGGAAGTCAACATAAATTGAATCAAAGACATATGAAGTGGGTTGAGTATTTGCAGAGTTTTACATTTGTAATCAAGCATAAGAGTGGAGTTACTAACAAAGTTGTTGATGCATCGAGTAGAAGACGTTCTTTGTTGATTGAAATAAGGTTGAAGTTCTTGGTTTTGATGAGATGAAAGAGTTATATGATGTTGATCCTGATTTTTTTGAGATTTGGAGAGAGTGCAGAGCACCAAATCTAATAGATCACATAAGTAAGTATGATGAGTATTTCATTCAAGAAGGTATGTTGTTCAAAGATATTTAGTTGTGTATTCCTAGAAGTCCTATAAGGTTGAATTTGATTAAGGAAAAGCATAGTGGTGGATTAGCTGGACATTTTGGAATTGATAAGACATTGAGTTTGCTAAAAGAGAAGTATTATTGGCCACAAATGTATAAGGATGCTCAAAAAATTGTAAAGAGTTGTGGAGTTTGTTAAGTTTCAAAGGGAGTGAGTCAAAATACTAGTTTGTATACACCTATTACTATTCTTAAGAAACCTTGGACTGACATCAGTATGGATTTTGTTCTTGGATTGCCTAAAATAGTGAAAGGGTATGATTCCTAATTTATTGTAGTGGATAGATTTTCTAAGATGGCTCATTTTATACCATGTAAGAAGACATCAGATGTTGATCATGTTGCTAAACTTTTCTTTAAAGAGATTGTGAGATTGCATGGATTACCAAGAAGCATTATTTTAGATAGAGATAGTAAGTTTGTTGGCTATTTTTGGAAGACTTTGTGGAAGAAGATGGGTACTGAATTGAAGTTTAGTTCTACATTCCATCCACAAACAGATGGATAGATAGAGGTTTCGAATAGAACCTTGGGTAATTTGCTGAGATGTTTAGTTGGGAATAAGCCAAGTAATTGGGAAATGGTATTGGCACAAGTGGAATTTGCATATAACAATTCTATGAATAGGAGTACAAAGAAGACACCTTTTGAGATTGTTACCGGAATACATCCTAGAGGTATATCAGATTTGAGAGATGTTGCTGGTGAAGAAAAGAAAAGTGCTGCAAGAGAAGAATTTTCTGATTTCATGGAATCTTTGCATAAGGAAGTGAAGTTGAGGCTAGAACAAAGTAATCAAAAGTATAAGGAGAATGCTGATAAATCTAGAAGACACCATGATTTTCAAGTTGGTAATGAGGTGATGGTTCATCTGAAGAAAGGAAGATTTCCAGTTGGAACATATAGCAAGCTGAAGATGAAGAAATTTGGACCTTGTAAGATCCTGAAGAAGTTTGATAGTGGTAATGCTTATGAAGTTGAGTTACCTAATGACATGGATATATCTCCTATATTTAATATTTTTGATTTGTATAAGTATCATAAGTCAAAGGATGTAGTTATTATACTAGATGATTATCCTAAGAAACAGATTGAGGAAGTTGAACAGATATTGTATCAGAGAGTTGGCAAGAGTACAAGAGAAAAAGATTACTATGAATATTTGGTGAAGTGGAAGAATAGACCTATTGAAGATGCTTCATGAATTTCTCAATTTGAGTTGAATTCAGCTTAGGTTTGGACATCTCAATGATTCAGGAGAATCATTTCTTTCAACCCCAATTGTATGATGTAGGAGCATCCTGGGTTGCCTTGTTATCCTGCTCATTTTGTTCACATAGTAGTTCCTTCATGTGCCTAGCAATTCCTTCATGTGCCTAGCAATTCCTTCATGTGCCTAGTAGTCCCTTCATGTGCCTAGCAATTCCTTCATGTGCCTAATAGCTCTTCATGTGCCTAGAAATTCCTTTATGTGGCTAGCAATCCAATTTTCTTCATGTACCTAGTAACCCTATTTTCTTCATGTGCCTAGTAACCCAATTTTCTTCATGTGCCTAGTAACCCTATTTTTGTACATGTACCAAGTTACTGTAGCAATTTGTTCATGTGCCAAGTTACCCAGTAGATGTTGAGTGATTCTTCACATGCCAAGTTACCCAATGGATGCCAAGTGATTCTTCATGTGCTGAGTTACCCAGTGTATGTTGAGTGTCAATATTTGGATGTGATTTTGCAAGCTGAATTGCAGGATTTATTTCATTCATGATATTTATGTTAAGATCTTTTCTTGGGATGAGTCTAGACCATTGTTGGGTCAATCTTCCTCTTATGTAATGTTCAAGAATGTTCTGTAAGCTATTTTGGCAAGTATAAATAGAGAGTTTAGGCTTAGAGCTAAGTAAGTTTTTAGAAGAATTTTTTGGGGAAGAAGATTTTAGAGCAAAACTAAAGGTGTGAATTTTCTATTGGATATTTGTAACTAAATGTATTGTAATTGGTCGTAACCTAGAAGGCCTCATAGCTGGGCATGTATGAAGATATCTTGATGAATCAATAAAAGTGTTTCACTCTTCTTCCTCTTTTGGTTGTTGTTCTTTGTGTTCATTTCCATTGTGTTAACTCTTGTAGGGTGGTTTAGATAGCTAGATGAGCCTTTGGCCCTAGTTATTTGTCCTTTGCTTGCATCATAGTCTGAAGAATTTGTGGTGATCATGTAAAGTGACATTGTTCAAAAAATGATTTTGATGAAATTGTATGCCAAAAATGCACACTATGTGTTCTAAAAAGTCAAACATGTGGTTGAATTGTTTTTATTCTCCTCACAATTGTTGTGTGTCAAATATAAAGAAGGGACGATGGATAGATTGTTGATGAAGATGTGAATTAATAATTAGAGTGTTTTAGATTCCTCAACCATATGCATATGTCTATAAGGAAGCATTACATAAGAAAAAGAAAAATATATAGAAAAAAATAAATTTCCTAAAATGATCTCTATTCAGGGCACTATACATCAAATTGAAGAGTTAATACCATTTCAAGGAGGAGAGTTGGACATCAAACATATCGTGTAATGTAGGATTTTAAGGAGGAGGCCCTCTGGCTACTCCACATGGTGGGGAACTTAGTGCAATGAATTCTATGGTTGCCTTGTGTAATATTTATGAGCAACAAGCTCATCAAGAATAAGAATCCAATACATATTGCAAGACTGATTCAATTATGGACACACATGCAGAGAGTCTTGCCCATAGATTTTACCAATGAAGCAAGAGGATTTCATTTATAGTTCCTAATTTTCCCTAATTTTCTTCACCATCGTAACTATTTGAAGAGGATTGTCAAGAATGACGAAAATCATAAAAAATTCTCCCAAAGATGTTGACATAGAGAATACAAAGGTTTTGTTTTGATTGGGCATGCAAGAGATCATGTTACTTCTTTATTCAATTGGAATGTGGAATGGCACAAATTAAAATTAAGACATTGATGAATCCTTTTCAATCAAGACATTGAAGGTTATGAATACATAGGCATTGTAAATTTTTATCTTGGAGGAAACATTACATTTCCTTTATCTCACATTGTTCCTATAATGGGAGTCTCATTTTCTTTCATATTCAATGTACAAGTTGCAATTTTCTTAAAGACATATGCACTTTTTAGAGATGAGCCTTACATGCAGTGGCCCTAGGGGGTAGATTTGGGTGCTAAGATGAAAAATTTTGAATAGAAAGATAGAGAAGTAGTTGATGAAATGGACCCCAATGACCAATGAGAATGTGACACTTGGCAAGGAAATCAAGGTGGATGACTGGACAAAAGGGACACATGGAAAATAGTCCCTATGTCATGATGACATGGCAAGGTGGATGACTCAACATGTGAAAAAGTGACTGGTTGACATGTGGCATGAGCAATGACATGAAAAAGATGATGTGGCATAAAATTGAGGTGATGACATAAACAAGGGTGACACATGTTGCATTGTTGTGATGTCATAATGACCTGGTAGTTTGTTGACTATGCATATGACAAAGTGACATCAAAACATATGGTAGTGGTGATGACATGGTAGATTTTGCATCAACACACCATATTTTTCCATGTGGCAAAGGTCAGCGACTTTCACTTGGTTGCTATCAAAAGTTGCTCAGGAATTAACAATTGCAATAAAGTGACTTGATAGGATATTTCCCCATGGTAGCATGTCAAAGGTGAGGTGACAGTCTATGGATGAATCAAGTGGTGACATGTGGTGGTGATGTGGTTAAGCATTTAGGTAGATATTGACAAAGCAGGATGATTGGACATAATAGACCAATCAGAATGTGTCATGTGTCACATGGTCAGTCAACAAGGTTAGCCTTGGGTGGAAAAAGAGGGAAAATTTCCAAAGTTTCAAAAATGTTAATTTTTTTATTGTTTTCCTCATTGAGCATATAGGTCTGATTTAAATAAAATTGATTTTTTTTTATAAAGTGGAAATGTTAATATAAGGTAAATTTTTGCAAAGTTAAAAGAAAGGGTTTGTAAATCAATTTGCAACTTGGAGCTTCAAATGGTCACCTTGGGCATGTATTTTAGGGAAATATAGGACTATTATATATTGATAGAAAGCTCTAAAGGTCTAATTTCTATACTTCCTATCAATTTTTACCCAAGCATTAATAGATAAGAGGTATTTCTAGATTTGTCTAAGGTGCTCCATATTCAACTACATTCTAGTTAAGCACTTTCATTTTCATCTTGTGGCAAAATGGTGAAATGGGTATCCATGAAATTTGGAGAGGATCTTACTAATAGAAACATTTTGCCTCCAAATTAGTTTAGTGAAGGTTTTGGTGACATTCTGACACTAGATCTAATATTTTATTAGAAAGGGCTTTCTCATCATTTGGGTGTGGATATTTGTAGGTTTGTTATGCAAAATGATGAGATTTGATCCAGATTTAAGTTCTAGAGGAGAAGAGAGTGGCTTTGTAGAGATAATGAATGGAGATTCATGTCGAAAATTGTCAATTCCATATTAGATTTGGGATTCCTTCCTCTTCTATATCATTCTTATTTCTCTCTTTATATAAGGTTGGTTCTAGAATTTTGGACAAGTTTCCATAACTATAATACCACCATTCTAAACATTTCTCTCTTGTATGAACAAAAAAAATGGATTTATAGTATATAGTTTTGGTCAGTTGTGTGTTTCTTGAGTTATTTTCATGCATCTAGAATGCATTTGCTTCAAAGAAATGAATACAAAAACAACAAATGAACCTAGTTTCATTCAAATTTGTGTCTCCTATGTTTGTTGTTTGTAACCTTTTTGTGGTTTGTGATCAAAGATTATAGATCCATTTGCAATTCATTTTGTGTTGTATGTTTTTCCTTTGGTTCAAAGAATCATGTAAATGATTGATATATCTTGGTAGTGTTGCAAATTTCATGAGAAGGATAGTATGAGTATGAGATTTAGTTTGAACATAGATGTCTAATTCAAAAAGTGAAGAGATATATCTAATACCTAATGTATATTGTGATTTGTGGAATACCCAATGGATAGGGAACCAATAATTCATAGGATCGATATGTTTTTTGTTGTTTCATATGTGGGTTATGATGATATCAATCAATTAATCAATATTTATTTTCCCTTTCATGTTGTAGAGCTAAAAAGGATAGCCACACTTAGCTTGTGAATATCATAGATCATGTTATTATCTATTTCATGTCTTTGACATTGCGTGAGCATAGAAGGTTTGGGGTTTTCATTTGCTTAATATTGATTCAGATTTATGTTTTAGGAACTAGTACCATATAGATGAACCTGAGGTCTATCCACCTAAGTTTTGCAAAGCCTAAAGTGCAAAAGGAGTTTAGCCTTATAGTTCATCCAAGTTCTAAACAAATTATGTCCATAATAGGAGATATATTCCTTTAGATACAAAATTTTCTTGGCTACCTGGTAGTTGAAATCTCTATTAAATTAGGAGCCAAAAAATGGCAACTCTATTGGGGATAGGGCTACAATAAGCCTTATGAAAAGAGCACAAATCTCTTATATAAATTACATTTGTTGATTCATGTTTTCAGCTCTATTTTTCCCATCTAAGTCACCAAAATAATGGTGACTCTACTAGGGATAGGGTTGCAATAAGACTTATTAAAAGAACATGAATCTGTGGTATAAATTGCATTTGTTGATTCATGTTTTTAACTATATATCTGCCCACCCAAGTCACCAAAAAAATGGCAACTCTACTAGGGAATTGTATTAAATTTCATATGGTAGACAATCTTGAGAATATAAAAGGAGATTTATGTGACAACCAATATTTCTCACAAACCCTAAGCTCTCTAGGGTCTTCTTAGGTCATCCACCTAATCAAATAGGGCTTCTTTCACACCCTATTCCTCTATGGATTCTATCAAAGAGATTCCACTACTTCAACTAGTGCACATCAATAGGTTAGTACAAGATTGTTCAAACTTCTATAAATACACAAATAACCCCAACTCTCCTTGGAAATTTCCATTTTCTTAAATGAATACCTAGGCATGCCTTCTGTTACTCATCAACATACTACACCCAAAACAAGTGTGAAACCCTATTTGAATTGCAATCTACAGGTCAATTTGTACTCAATTACTTGGAAAAAGGCTACAAAAATTGGCCCTCCAAATGCACTAAAACTAAGATATTTTTTAAAATCCTTTAAAAAGGAATTAAAAAAATCACCTTTCTGAATACCCTTTTCAGAGTACTTGAAGATTTTGTAGCTCTTAATCCTCCAACTTGTCCATATATCTGAAGCACAATTTTAGGATTAATTTGAGGGTTTCAAGGATTTTGGTGTTGTTTTGATTTTAAACATCCTAAAAGTCCTTACCAAGACTCCTCCTCTATATTAGAGTTGACCCTTACCATATACTTACCACATTCTTGGATTGAAGAATCAAACCTTTCAATCCACTCTAAATGCTCTTTTTCAGATGTGTGATCCCTAACCAAACATGGTTTTCTTGCCTAGGGAATCACACTAAAAATTATTTTCATGCTTCCCATGGGCTCTCCTTTTCTATACATTGAGTCTAGTTCCAAATCCCAAGAGGTTGTAAATTTGATATGGTGGGAAATGGCCCTAAGACTCCATTTTTTGTTGGTTGCCCAGTTCAAAACAACAACCTACTAACTTACAAGATAATTTATTTGAACACACAAAACTCTCTAAAACAACATAAAAATAAATAAAATGAATTAAAACCTCCACTAACACTTGCAACTTAGAAAAACTAAGTCTGATTTGTATAAGCATGAAAAAAATTTCAAAACAAGAAACAATTGTAATAATGAAAAATGTTGATTACATTTTGTACAATGTCATTTCTCCTTCTTCCAACCTCTTGAAAAGGTTGAGTTTGACCTTATATAGGATTGAAATGTAAATTAGTTGCAAAAGTTGTCAATGACAACTTTGCAAGAAATGAGCAATTGTTGCAATTTTACAAATTTTATACCCAAACTTTCTCTACTTGCTACCAAACTTTCCAAAAGGAATAATATGGATGAAAAACACATAATAAGGACCCTAAAACACTTTACTACCCTATTTGTCCCTCAAAACCCATAAATGCTCTATAGAGCCAAATGAACACTTTTTTAGCAATTAGGAGCAATATTACATTGTGGGACTCTTCAAACCTATTTAAACTCACCATAGAACCAAGTTGATCATATTATTAATCTAGTGATGTGGCTAGCATCGCTACAAAAAAAAATAGCAAAGAAGCCCTAGGTCTACCCTTTAGCCTACCTAGATGCTCCTGCACCATACTCCCCCCATAAAAAACAACTAAGCCCCACCTAATGGAAACATGTCTAAGGGTATTCCAACCTTCTTGAAATTTTTTTTAGAAACCTAAGTAGCATCTAAAGTTTGATTGTCCTTGCATTGAATGAGGTGTTCCATATACACCTTGTGCCTTGTAGACTTCTTCACCCTTGAGTCTAACACTTTCTTTGCTTCCTAACTTGCTTGTATTTAGTGATGCAGTAGGTTCAAGGTCAGCATGAACATTTGGACTGATTTGAGGTAAGGTATCTTTGTATGCCACCAAGTAGTGCACATTGAAAATATGGGATATGCCTAAATTTGAAGGTAAGTCTACCTTATATGTATTTTCTCCATACTTTGCCAAGATTTTGCAAGGCCCTTGCCTCTTCATCTGTAGCTTGGTAGTAACACCTTTTTGAAGCCTTTCTTTATTCAAATGGATTACTACATAGTTACCAACAAAAAACTGAATGTTTGTCCTCTTTTCATCCACTTTGGCCTTGAGTTTTTGAGTATCATCTTGGATGGTCTTCTTGACTTGCTCTTGAATGTCCTTCATAGTTTGAACAAAGTCTTCAGCTTGTCCACTAATCCATATCACCAAGATATCTCAATTCACATACACCCCTTGGATGCATTCCATAAACTATCTCAAAAGGACTCTTTCCAATGGTCCTATTCTTTCTATCATTATAGGCATACTCTTCTTGTGAAATGATAACATCCCAACTTTTAAAATAATCCTTAGTTAGGAACCTTAGAAGGTTTCCTAAGGTCCTATTAACAACTTTAATTTGACCATTAGGTTGAGGATGGTAAGCTGAACCAAATAACATGTTTGTACCAAGCTTTTTCTACAAAGTTTTCAAAAAATGGCTCATAAATTAAACATCCCTATCTAATACAATGCTTAATGAGAGTCCATGAATCCATAAAATTTCCTTGAAAAATAAGTGGGCAATGTGACTAGCATCATTAGTTGTCCTACATGGAATGAAATGTCCCATTTTGTTGAATCTATCAAAAATAACATAAATACTGTCATACCCTTGCTTGGTTTTTGGTAAACCTACAACAAAGTCCATACTTACACAATCCCATGACCTATTTGGAATTGGTAAAGGCTGATATAAACCTGCATTGTTGATTCCTCCTTTGGCTTTTATGCACACCATGTACTATTCCACATACTTGGTTACATCTCTTGCTAGATTTGGCCAATAGTAGAACCTTTGCACTAGTTGTATGGTTTTTATGATACCAAAATGACCACTTAGCCTACCATTATGCTTCTCCTATATTAGGTTCTCTCTCATGGAATCCCTTGGTACACACAATTGACTACCCTTGAATAATAATCCATTTTGCAAGGTATATTCCAAAAGTTTACTATGACAATGATTCTCAAAATCCATGCATACCTTGTAGGCTTCAACAAAGTCTTCATCTTCTTTGTAGAGATTCTGAAAACTCTTTATTCCATCACTTTGGAGCTAAATCTCTTGGATTGTCTTAATCTTACTACTTAGTGCATCTGCCACTTATTTCAAATGTCCCTTCTTATGCTTGATTGTCAAGATAGAGGCCTAAAAATACTCCATCCACTTCAAGTGTCTATTCCTCAGCTTCTATTGAGCGTTGATGTAGCTAAGAGCCTAATTATCTATAAACACAACAAATTTCTTTAGCAACAACTAATGTCTCCACTTCCTAAGACATTGAACTAATGCATAGAGCTCTAAGTCATAGGATGAATAATTCTTCTTGATCTTATTAAGATTATCACTATAAAAATTCATTGGTCTACCTTCTTGACTCAAAACACCACCTACTACTAAGCCACTTGCATCACATTCTAAGGTGAACAATTTCTCAAAACTAGGCAATTGTAGGATAGGTTGAATAACTACTTGCTTCTTCAACATTTCAAATGACTTTTTAGCTTCTAAAGTCCACTTCAACATAGACTTGAATCCACCCTTTATGGTATCCATCAAAGGTGCACAAATACCACTGAAATTCCTAATGAATTTCCTATAGAATTGAGACAAACCATGGAAACTTCTTACCTTAGTAGATGTGGTAGGTGTTGGCCAATCTAGTATAGCAGTAACCTTCTCCTTGTCCATCTTTAATGTGCCTTGAGACACCACAAAGCCTAGGTATACAAGTTCCTCCTTGAAGAAGTCACACTTCTCAAGATTTATGGCTAACTTCTCCTCATGAAGCCTCTTCAAAACTGCCTCAACATGCTTGATATTCACTTCTATAGTCATGATGAAGATAAGTATATCATCTAGATACACCACTACAAATCTTCCTCTAAAATCCTTGAGCACTTCATTCATGAGCGTCATGAATGTCTAGAAGCATTGGAAAGACCAAATGGCATTAAAAGACATCCATAAAGACCATCAGTAATCTTAAATGTCATTTTTCATTCATCTCCATCCTTTATCCTTATTTATTGATAACCACCCTTCAAATCCAACTTAGTGAAGTATTTAGTGCCTCCAAGACGATCCATAAGGTCTTCAATCCTAGGTATGGGAAACCTATTCCTGATTGTAATCCTATTGATAGCTCTTGAATCTATACATAATCTTCATTTACCTCCTTTTTTAGATGCCAAGAATATAGGAATTGTACATGGGCTTATGCTCTTTTTTATCAAGCCTTGATCCATCAATTCCTAGACTTGTCTTGCCACTTCTAAGTACTAAGCTAGAGTCAAATTGTATGCTACTTTATTAGGCAAGGAAGCACTTGGAACAAAGTCAATTTGATGACTAATAACTCTCCTAGGAGGTAAAGTAGCTAGAATATCATCACTCACTATATCCTTGTACTTTTCAAGAAAACTTTGGACTTCAATTGGTAAAATTCCTTGGTTGCATTCTCTTTTGCTTCAGACTTTAGTACTATTGCAAAACTTTGACATTCCTCATCCTTGATGTATTTAACAAACTCTTTTCCACTACAAGATAGCACACTAGGAACTTTTACTTATGTTTCCTCCCCTTCCAATAAGGACTAAATTTTGAAGGTCTTTTCTCCTTTCTTAAAAGCTATGACATTTTCCCTACCTCATACACAAATTCCCTATCAAATTTCCAAGGCCTTCCTAGAAAAAGATGACAAGAATCCATATGTAAAACATCACACAATAGTTTGTCCTTGTATCCTGCTATGGAGAATTCCACCCAAGCTTGCTCATTCACCAAGATGCTTTGTCCTTGTTGAGAAAAGTAACCTTGTAAGGGTTTTCATGAGTTATATTTTCCAATTTCAACTTATTAACACTCTCCTTTGATATTGCATTATTATTAGAACTGGAATCAACCACTATTTTGTATACTTTTCCTAGGATTTTTCATTTTATCCTAAACAATGCCCTCCTATGTTTAGGTTCATTAGGAGCTCCTTGTCTGATCAACACTCTCCTAAACATGAGGTTCTCAGATTTTTCAAACTCAATGTGGTATAGACTAGATTCTTTGTTGCAATCCTCTTGCACATATACCACTCTTTCGTCCTAATTTGAGGAAGGAGGCTTCTCTGGGTATCTATAGGCTAGATGACCCAAGTGACCACAATTGTAACATTTCATACTTTCAAAGTATGAATTGGATCTTCTTGATCCTCTACCTCTACTTGATCCTCCTTGGTTGTCTCTCCATCTCTTGAGGAGTTATCACTAGCTTGCTCTGTGAACTTGCTTTCACCTTGATTCTTCTACTTACTACCTCTACCCTGGAAGCCTCCTCTTTGTTCCTCCCCTTCTAATAAGGAATGAATTTTGAAGGTCTTTCCCTCCTTTCTTAAAATTTATGGAATTTTCCCTATCATCATACACAACTTCCCTATCAAATTTCCAAGGCCTACCTAGCAAAAGATGATAAGCACCCATGGGAAAAACATCACACAATAGTTTGTCATTGTATCCTACTATGGAGAATTCCACCCAAACTTGCTCATTCACCATGATGCTTTGTCCCTTGTTGAGACAAGTAACCTTGTAAGGTTTTTCATGAGGTATCTTCTAAAATTTCAACTTAGCAACAACCTCCTTTGATATTACATTATCATTAGAACCAAAATCAGCCACTATTTTGTATACTTTTCCTAGGATTTTGCATTTTATCCTAAAAAATGACCTCTTATGTTTAGGTTCATCAAGATATCATTTTTTGATTAGCACTCTCCTAAACATGAGTTTCTCACTTTTTTTAGACTCAATGTGGTCTACATCAAATTCTTTGCTACAATCCTCTTGCACATATGCGATTCTTTTGTCCTGATTTGAGGAAGAAGGCTTCTCTGGGAATCTTTAAGCTTAATGAATCAAGTGAACACAATTATAACATTTCATACTTGAAAATTATGAATTTGATCTAATTGATCCTCTCCCTCTACTTGATCCTCCTTGGTTGTCTCTCCCTCTATTGTAACCACCTCTTGAGGAGTTATCACTAGCTTGCTCTATGAACTTACTTTCACCTTGATTCTTCTGCTCACTACATCTACCCTAGTAGCCTCCTCTTTTCCCTCTTTGATTTCTGCCCTTTCCTCTATCCTTGAAGTTAGAATATCCTTTCCTTTTTTTCTTTTCCTCTACCTTTAGAGCTAGCTGATTGCATATTTAAACTTTGGTAGGTGCCCACAAAATGAGCTCCTCTTGGATATTCCACTTCAAGCTACCTAGATATCTTACCACTTTGATTGGATCATCTTCTTGATACTCAGATCTCATACATAACCTCTCAAAATTATTTAAGAGGTCACATCTAGGTCTTTTTTCTTCAATCCTTTCCTTCTCTTGTGGAGCTAAATTTCAAAGTCTTCAAGTAGGAAGTTCTCCTTCACTTTAGTGACCATAGCCTTCCAGCTAGCTATAGGAGTCTTACCCATGCTGATTCTTTCATCTTGTACATATTTCCACCATGTTAGAGCTAGGCCCTTAAGCCTTGACTTAAAAAATTTAACATTTTGTGCCTCTGATAACCCCTCACACTTAAAATGGTTCTCCATGCTATCTATCCAATTCATGACTACATCTATATCCATCTTTCCACTAAAAATTAGTACACCTTCTAAATATTATCCTCCTAAGGCTTTGATAGCCTTCAAGAAGGGCTCTTTATTCAAGATAGGGTTAGTTTTAGGGACTACATCCACCTCTATTACCTCTTTACCCTTCTCAAATTATTCTTCTTCCTTTCTCCTAGTTGTTTTAGCAAATGCATCTAGTGTCAGCTTCACCTATGCTAGGGATTCTTCAAGAACTCTATTCTTATCCCTTTTATCATCAACTTCCTTTGCTAGTTCTACATTTTTCACCATGTTTTTTTCACCTACTAACTCTCTAGTAGCTGCATATATCCACCAGCAGTTCCCAAATCTTTAACTTTCTCTGATACCACTCTATTGTGAC
Source organism: Cupressus sempervirens (assembly GCA_028749045.1). Taxonomy (NCBI): domain Eukaryota; kingdom Viridiplantae; phylum Streptophyta; class Pinopsida; order Cupressales; family Cupressaceae; genus Cupressus; species Cupressus sempervirens. Next base: position 224,484,786 of record CM053786.1, on the reverse strand, counting down.
AACCAATCTTTATCACAAATCCTCAGCTCTCTAGGGTCTTCATAGGTCTTCCACCTAATAAAATATGGCTCTTTCACACCATATTCCTCTAAGGATTATATCAAAGAAATCCCACTTCTTCAATTGGTGCAAATCAACAGGTTAGTATAAGATTGCTCAAACATCCACAAACACACAAATAACCCCAATGCTCCTTGACCCTTTCCATTTTCTCAAATGAATACCTTAGGTTACTCATCCACATACTACACCCAAAATAAGTGCAAAATCCTATTCAAATTGCAATCCACATGTCAATTTGTACTTAGTTTCTTAGAAAAAGGCTACAAGAATTAGCCCTCCAAACACACTAAAATTGAAATATTTTGAAAATTCCCTTAACAATGGCCAAAAAAATCACCTTTCTAGATACCTTTTTTGGAGTAGTCAAAGAGTTTGTAACTCTTAAGCCCACAACTTGACCTTACAACCCAAGCACAATTTTAGGATTGCTTTGAGGGTTTTAAGGATTTTGGTGTTGTTTGGATTTTAAACCTCCTAAAATTCATTACCAAGTCTCCTCCTCTAGACTAGAGTTAGCTCTCACCATATACTTACTCAGCACATTCTTGGATTGAAAAATCAAAACTTTCAATCCACACCAAATGCTCTTTTTCAAATTCGTGATCCCTAACCAAACATGGTTTTCTTGCCTTGGACATCAAACTAAAAATGCTTGTCATTATTCCCATGGGATCTCCTTTTCTATACATAATTTAAAATAATTCTAGATCCAAATCCCAAGAGGCCATACATTTCATACTATGGGAAATGGCCCCAAGACTCCATTTGGTGTTTGTTGTCCAGTTCAGAACAACAACCTGATAACATGTTTATTTGAACATACAAAACTCTCTAAAAAAAGACACAAACTATAAAAATAAATGAAGTAAAACCTCCACTAACACTTCCGACTTAGAAAACCCTAAGTATGATCCATACAAGCATGAAAAAAATACTCAAAATAAGAAACTATTGTAATAATGAAAAATCTTGATTACATTCTATACAATGTCATTTCTCCTTCTTCCAACCTCTTAAAGAGGTTGAGTTCAACCTTGTATAGGCTTGTAATTTACATTTCTAACTACTTTAAGTGGTTGAAGGGCTCCCAAAAAGAAGTTTCTCTTTTTGCATAAAAGTTGCAAAAGTTGACAATGACAACTTTGCAAGAAATCAACAATTGTTGCAATTTTGCAAATTTTCTACCCAAACTTGCTCTTCTTGCTACCAAAATTTCCAAAAGGCCTAAGATGGATCCAAAACACCTAATAAGGACCCTAAAACACTTGAATAACCTATTTGACCCTCAAAACCCAAAAATGCTCTATGGAGCCAAATGAGCACATTTTGAGCAATTAGGAGTAATATAGCATTGTGGGAATCTTCAAACCTATTTAACCTCACCTTAGAAACAAGTTGATCCTATTATTACTCTAGTGATGTGTCTAGCATCACTAAAATCCAAAAATATCAAAGTCCACCCTTTAGCCTACCTAGGTGCTCCTACACCAGAGATTCAATACAATAGCATAAAAATTCTACAATAACAAGGTTGTGATGTGTTTTCTATTTCCTTGTTGAAAAGGTCACATTCCCTAGTTCTACTTTATTTATGATATAATTAATTTTAAGAGTTAGATGAAAATTGTGTGCTAAAACCAAAGTAAGTTTATCATCAATAAGCTCATCCTTTTCAAAGTATTGTTATAAAATTTAAAGTCAAGAATGATCAAATGTATTTTTCCTCTTTTCCAAGTGTGTGAATCTCAAAGAGTAGTTTGATGATTTGCAAGTTTCTCACAAGTTGAAGGTTTGGTTTAGATTTGTCAAGTAACAAATATTGTTTGAAAATATTGCCTCACAATTGTGAGTGGTCACTCTAAATATCTCTATATATATTTTGAATTTAATTTAACAAAACATTTGAAAGACTTTTAGCTTGTTGTTGAGTAGATCTGAAGCTTTTATGAGTAATTGTTGCAAAGAGAAGTTATAAATTCTTGACTAGAGAGTTAAAGTGTTCTATGCATCTACTATTTTATGAAGTTGAATTGTTAAAAGGTGAATCCAAATGGTGATTTCATAGTCCTCTTTTCAAGGAGGTGATGGCTCTACATAGTGTTAATCTCATTATGGTTTTGATAAAGTAGTGACAAAACACTTAGTCATTATCTAGCATAGTTGGTTGGTCATCATTGTGACTGAGTGACTACTAAGGCCAAGTGCATAGTTCATGCCAAGTGAATAGAGTGAGCTGAGTGATCAATGAGAGCCAAGTGATTAGAGAACATCAAGTAGAAGTTTCCATACAATACATGTTAAGTGATACAATAGTTAGTCCTAAGCCCTAGTATGTATTAAGAAGTCAGTGTATGTAAAGTCACTCTAGTACCAAGAAAATAATTAATATAAAGAAGATAGTGTGTTCTTAGTTATTTAGGAGTCATAAAAATAGTAGAAGACATAATTTAGGCTGAGTGTCAGAAGCCTATTGATGTCGAGTGAACCAAAAATTGACATTAAAGTTTGTAATGGAACAAAAATTTATTTAAGACATTTTTGGATGACATAATCTCAAATTTTTGATATGAAGAGATAATAATGGATTCATATCATGCATCCCTATATGAACCATGCAGTCAATCAGAAAAAGATAAGCATTAAGAAAAAATAACAATCAACTAGAGTTGTTGATTATTACCTAAGACCTTCCCCAGATGCCTATTTAAAGAGGTAAACCCTAAGGTGGAATTATGTTCAAAGAGAGATACTAAGGAGAGTGTCATGAGCGAAAGGAGGCATGGAGAATATTCTTAAGTGAAGGATCAGTATTGCTAAACTAGTTGATTAGAATAGAACTAGTTGTGAAGACAAGCAATGAAAGGTTAGAAAAGATACATTTGATCACAAGGATCAAGATAAAATAAGGAAAGAGGAGATCTAAAATCTAGTAGAAGGGTGCTAACTAAAGGATCGGGTACTAAATCATATTGATAGGTGATATAGGGTAAATATCTTAATCAAGTTAGTCCTAATAGACTTTTGTAAATCTCCTAACAGAGTCTAATAATGATAATGACAATTCTATAAACCATTATCCTTGAGAATACCCATGAGAGAGGGAATCCCAAGAGGTGGCTTATATCTCTCTATCTAAGACATGTAAAGGCAATGGGATGGTGGCTCTCAAATGAACCAAACTATGCAACTCTTGCAAGGTGCATCATAGTGTTGGTGTTTTAAAATAGGACTAAAACTACTAAGCAACAAAATGCTTAATACCAAGATGATAGTACTCATCCAATCTAAAGATTAGCCAATTCTTATTAACAATTGCATGTGCAAAGCATTTGGACCCAACTTCAACAAAACCAAAGGTGGTTTTCTACTCCTCTGGCTCTGTAAAACCAAGGTGGGTATACCCAAGGATGATTCAAGACTGGGAAAATTGTATGAGGATTATTTATAGTTTCATTCTGATTCTCATCTCAAAATCCTCAAAAAACATACACAATTCTTGATAGTTTGATAAATACATCCCATCTAACAGATATGGCCAAAAATTCTTCTATAGATCTGCAGATGTTCTTTAACAATAGTGGCTAACTGAAGCTAAAACATTCCATGCAGACAAGTACTGGCTAGGTTTGAAGATCTATAGGAAATAAAAGTAAAATTCGATTTGATGATGCATTTTGACAACCATTTGTGACATACTTCTCCTTCAGCTAAATCAATTTGATTAGTGCCTAATCCATTGGGGTTTAGAGTCTATAGAAAATTCTTAGATCTAATTTATTGCATACAAAAAATTCTATCAGCAATTCTTATCAGAATTTATCATTCAAAACCCTTTCTACTACTAAAGAAACCTTATCACATTCACCAAAGCTCTTATTTAATTCATTGAATTAATAGCAATGATAAACAGATATACAACCTAAATGGATTGCATTCAATTGCACAAGCCTTTACTTATACAATATCAAGATAACCAAGTAATAAAAAGGAGACAAGATTCAGAAAGAAATGATATGGGGATAGTTCACAATTTGTATTTATTTTCTTTGAAAATTGTATACCATTTACAATAGACTCGTAATGACCTTCAGAAAGAAACATAGGTCACTCTATATTCATGTATTCTTAGAGAATTGATAGAGAAAATACATCATAAACTTGCTTTCAAAAATTTGGACCAAAGATAGACTAAGCATATCACTTAGAAAAAATAGAATTCGGAGGATTCTCTAGCCCTGGAATCTCACTTAAATAGTGTGAGATGCAACAAGCTTCAGGCTAAAAGAAAGTGACAGGTGTCTTTTACAAAAAAACATTTGCATACACCTATCACAAGATGACAAAAATGTGAGTAACATAAAAAGTTTATCAAACATTCCTTTTGTGGGCCCTTTCTATTACATCCTTTGGAATTGGCAAAATGATTTGATTCTTTTAATTATCTAATTCCTTGGAAAAAGTGATCATGAGGCTTGAAAGTGATGTGTCTCCTTCATTTATATGTAAGTTTACTTTAACTTGGGGATTCTCTCTGTCTTTTTCATCAACTATTAAAGTAATAGTTACATCTGCATGATCTTCTGCCTCATCATCTTCTGACATCTACTTTGTAGACATGAATTTGTCCTTCCACTTATTATAGAAAACATCATCTCGCCAATCAAAACTCAGAACTTCTCTTTGTACAGTTAAAAGGGAATTTGCAATTTTCTCCATATTAACCAATTCTTTTCGGATAGAGTTGTAAAATATCTGCACTTTAACTAACTCCTCATTTGTTATTTCCCACAATAGATGGCCAGCTTCATTTATAACCCTATTTATTCTCTCACAAAAAGCTTCATCTAGCTCTTTCTTCCATTCTTTCTTTTCTTTTATTTTATCAACTGACTTTAGAGCAGAAGGGAATAAATCAAATTTTTCTGCAAAATACTTGGAAAGACAATTGGTTAATCTTCTATAGAAAGAATCTCATTTATCATCAAAATCCTAGAACTTATTTAGTAAGTCAAAAATTCCTTCTATATGATGATATGTTAAATGAATAACAAATATACAGATGGTAGTGATATCTGAGTTTCTCTCTGTCCACTTTTGTATAATGGGTCTGAATATATCTTCATTTTTCTTTAGTTCATCCCTGATTGCTGAAATTTTTGACAATTGATCAAAGAATGTGGGCCACTCTATTCTGTCTATTAAATACATAATACCATGCCTCAGTTTTTCTTCATGTTGATTGTTAAGCTCTACATGCATGGCATACCACTTATTCTTCTCTTCTTCAAAATCATCTACAGTATAGAACTGAGGTCTTTTTGGAGTATCAAGTACCTCAACTATTGGAGTAGACTTGAAGGGTTCAATAGGTGGCCTTGGGGTGTAGGAAATCTTGGGTTTGCTAGTTTCTCCCATTTTTCTTTTCCCCAGTACCTTCTCCATTTGACACACTTTGTTTTCCAGTGATTGTATCTATGCACCCCTTTCCTAATATGCTTTCAAAACTTCTTCAAACCTAGCATTGAGTTGGGTAAATCTATCTTCTTCCTAGCCAAATACAACACCACCAAATTTTAGTACTTCTAAGGCCATTCAAATTATTTTCTTACTACTCACTTCACCAGACCTGTATAATATCAATGTACCAGTATGCTCTACAATGGGAAACTCATGCATCCTGGTATTTTCCCTCTTTTCCATGGATGATATAAAAAGGGCTTGGTGGTCATCACTAAATTTGACTCCTCTATGAGCCTGTAAAATTTCTTCAACAGTTGTTAGTTGAACATCCTTTTGCTTCCTTACTAAATAAAAAACAATAGCATTTTCTATATCCCATTTCGGCAAAAGGAGGACTCCTGATTGTCTAACTATTTACCTCCTAGCTTCAGGAGTAAGCTAGGCAAAATCATTCAAAAACTTTGATTTCACCTCTCCCTTAATAACTGGGTCAAGTTTATCTAGTTGCTCAGCCTTGATTTTCTCACAGGCTTTCTCAAAATTTCCTATATTTAATCTCCACAAAAACTGAGAAAAAGCCCTAGATCTTACAAAATTTTCATCATTAATAAATCTTTCAGAAGCCTGGGCAACTATTGGGTCAATTTCCTTACCTTGGTAATTAGCAATGGTTAGGTCCAAGGAAGGTTTAGGAGGTTCTTTTGGCTCTCCAACATCCAGGTCTGTAGAATTGACAATCAAATCCCCTTCTCCACCCATTTGTCTAATTTTTTCCCTTAGAGATGCTTCATCATCTATCTGGGTTGGGGACTGGCTTGGGGAGTATTGTTCCTTTTGAGAAGAAGAAGACCCCTGCTCTAATTTTTTCCTTTTTGGAGAGCTAGTTGCAGATGGACTTCTTGACCTTGGCTTCTGATGAGGGGGTGCCTGTTGCACATTTTGAATCATGACTTAATCTGCCCTCTTCTACAATGTATATTGGCTAGGAGCTACCACATTTCTATTTCTTATTCTTCTTTGTACTTATTTAGCCTTGTTTGGATGTGTCTCAACATACATAGCTTTCTTTTCATTCATGGTTTGAATTATTATGGCAAAATTATTCATTAATGCGTGTATATTAGCTCCCCAATATTTCTTATCTTTCAATGGGTCATATTTGGGGTCAAAAGCATTAATAAATTCCATGGTCTTACTAAAAACTATACATTTCTCTTTCCTCAATTCTTGTTCCTCCAATGTGAAGATATTTCTGATTATATCTTCTGGATAGTAAACTTGATGTACCATATGAGAAGCTCTCACCCTTTCTTTTAAAAGGTCATAGAATCCTTTAGGGTGAATGAATCTAGTGTGAGACTCTACCATGTTATATCTATCCAAAAATAAATTCATGTGCTTACACCCTTTTCTAACAAAGACAAAATCATGCACTAGAGTAACAATTGGAAAGAAAGTGCCCTTCTTAATCAATTCCCTCTCATCTATAGTGCCTATCTGCCATAAGAGCTTAGCAATCCCTATCTTCAAAGGCACATGAAAAGGAAACACATGTGGCTTTCCTACAAAACCATATACCCTTATCATAGTTGAAACATTATAAGGGATTATATCCCCCCAATTATGACTAACCAACAGTCCTTGTGCATAATCTCTAGGTCTAACCAATTCAAACAATGCTTGTGGAATTTTGGGGTTGTGCCCTCTCAAAAGCAATCTTATCCTAGATGCAAAATATCTATCAAACCTTACATAACTAGCATCTATGGCTTCTAAATTCATATCCACACTCCACAACTACACTGGATTCCTTTCTCCATCCTTTGTTGTTTCCAACTCCATACCCTTGGAGAAGAAAGTGTATCCCTTGTATAAGCATACATGCATAAGTAATGAATACCAACATAACATTTTATTTACTTTTCCCCTTGCTATTCCAACCAAACCATTATGAATCTATTTTGCTAGAAAAGTGGCAACATCCAGAATGGCACTCATTCCAAATTGAAGGGTTTGAGCCATTATAAGGACAATAGAACCTGGAATTTGATCACCTTCATCTATCCCAAAAATCTTGCAAAGAGAAAAATATAGTGCTTGAGCTCTCAAGTTGAAATGTCTCCTCAACAATGGCTCTTGGGTACTGGTTGTAATCACAGGAAAATTACCAACCTTGGCAACATGCTCTTGTAGTGGCCCTGTTCGTAGGTAAATTCGTTGTGCATCATATCTAGCTTGTAAATCATCCATATCAATGATTTCATGCACAGTGTGGTTAGGGTTAAGGTTGAAAACCTCACTGAATAGCTCAAGGAAAACCCTAAAAAGATTGACTCCGGAATGATTTTTTACCCATCCCATAATACATATTTCTTTGCCAAGTCCATCAATAAATCACTATCAAAGAAAATAGTCAGGACTGTTAATTTACCAATATCAAACTCCCAAATATTGCTCATAGGCATGTCCAATTTTTGCTCTGAAAACCATTTCTTAAACAAATCTAGACCTCCCATGGAAACCTGGGCATCTCTTACCCAATTAGCTTTGTCGTAAAAACCTTTTGCTACAACTATTCTAGGATGTTTCAAGATGAGTTCCCTCCCCTTAGTTATTTCATGCACTGATAAGGGGAATTGTTCAAGAAAGTCATCATGTACAGAACATTTCAAATAATTTGTTTTCCTAGTAAACTCTTTTCGGGGAGGCATTTTGAATGAACCCTAGAAATTTCACAACAATAGATACTTTAAATTCACTTAGAAAATCATAGAGTACTTACCCGTTAAAATTTTCACTTCTGCACTATGTGATATCTTCTGCAATTTTACTTGATTATTAACCAAGAATTTATGTGCCCTAGCTTTGAAAATTTTGTATGCCCTAATATTCTCTCTGTGCTTTAGTGGTTCATTAATGGTGAAATTGTGGGCTCTTCTCATACAATAAAATCACACACAGAAGGTCTGAATCATATTTACTCTCAGTAACTATTGCCCACAATTTGCATCCAAGTTTGAATCACATCCGTAGATTTTCAATAGATCAGACAGTTCTAATTTAAAAGGTAACAAGCTTTATAGCTTTTAAAACAATGCTACGTGTCACAATTCTTCTTCCCTGCATTATTTAAATTCCTTCCATCTTAGAAATGCAAGGAAGCATCGTTTGTTGATCAAGACAAGATTGGCAATCAGAGTAATCCACTTTCTAATAAAAACCAATCAGCTGTACTAACCAATAAGAAATCACCATATGAGATCATGCCATCTAACCACATTCCATGCCAATAGATCCCATATCTTCTTCTGGGTCAGCAAGTACTTGGCATCATTTAGTCCATGTGTCATGCTGGCACATTCTTGCTTTCCTTATCTAATGAGCATCTTCAAATTGTGGGCTTGCGCCAGTCGTCGATCTTCGATAGATCAACGGTGATACTAATTTTACCCTACAAGGCATCCAAGAAAAAAAATTTGATGTCACCATGGACACATATCTGTAAGGTGCATTCTTGCTTTATTTAAACTTTTCTTAAATTCAAAATGCGGGCAAGTGCCTTTCGTTGATCAGGATAAGGATCAGCGATCAAAAACAACTCTTCATTTTATGCTCGCATTATCCACTTGGGCCAATGACATGACTGCTTTTAACCCACGTATTCTGACTATTGTATTTATTTCTGACACCTTTCTGGCCCATGTCATAAGTAGCTCTAGCTAAGCACATTTGGTAGATCCTATGGCATGATTTCTACATTTTTCATAGTCTGGTCCCACTGTGACATGCGTCACAAAGGTGCATTCTTGCTTTCCTTATCTGACTTGCAGCTTCATAACATAGGATTGTGCTAGCCATAGATCTTCAAAAGATCTATAATTTATAAGACTTCATTTCCATTTAGCATTCAAACACCTTCAGTGGCACATCTGGCAGTACACATCATCAATCATTTATAGTGTGGCATACTACATTACAAATACCTGACCCCACCTTGCCACATGTCAAAAATATGCTTGCCCGCATTACTTATTTCCTGTGTAGTTTCAAATTGTGGGCATGGGCTGGCCTTTGATCTTTGATAGATCAACGGTTATATAAACTTTTCCATTTGAGTACCATATTGGCTAATAGGGACAAATGATGTTCCTCCACCTATTCCAACTCATTTGACACACACAACGGAGGACATCTCACTATTATTCTTTTAATCAGTAGGCCCATCTTGTCAGTCTATGCCACTTGTCCAACTTTCACTTCCTCACATTATTTATCAATCAAGCATATTCTTCTTGTGGGAAAGCGCTAGCCCTTGATTGAGATGAAATCAATGGTTGACACTTCTTGGTGATAAATTGCATATCTCTGCAGGTAAATCCACCAATGATATCATGGGACAATCAGGATGTGTGCAAAAGTACTGAAAAACCTACAAAAGTTCCTAACAATTTGTGATTCACTGGGATTTAGGAATGTAAAGGCTACGTGTCACCAAGTTGCATGCCTGCATTATTTTAAAAACTTGCATCTTGAAATTGCGGGCATGCGATACTCGTTGATCTAAATAGGATTAATGATTAGAAAGACCTTGCATCATCAGAAGTAATTGTTAATAGAATAATTAAGCAATTTTTATGCTAAGAATAGTTACATAGGATTAAACAAGATTATAATGACCTCATGCTTATGCAAGCCCTCCCTTAGGGAAAATATATCACTGAAAGCATTTTTCTAAAAATAATTTTGAGGATATTCTAAAACTAGGGAAATCTAATGATTTGAAAAAAAACAAGGAGCAAAATCCCTAATTTTCAAAATTACAAGGCTTAAATAATTTTTTCAGAAGATTTTCCCTTAACTTTGCATAGTGAAAATCAGACCAACAGTGGCTCTGTCTGGGGATGATAGACTACCTAAGTCTATGCAAGAATTTAGAATCTCTGAGAGAGCAGACCACATACTTGGTAAAAAAAAATGAAAACTTCTTTAAAGAACACTGAGCAACACACAGGAACAAGGAACTAGACTACACAAAGATATTTACAAAGATTTACAAAAAATACAGAATGTACAAAACACTAGGAAACCCTAAAACTACTGTTCGTGGAGAAAAAGAGTATCTTTCAAGAAAAATACCTCTTCAAGAACTGTCCATGAACTAGCAGTTCAAGAATATTGTCCAATACATCTTTGAGTATATAAGAATCCTCACCCCAAGTATTTTCAATTAGATATGGGCCTAGCCAAATAGGATCAAATTTTCCATGTTTTCCTTTTTCCTCAATTCTGGCATTCTACATTAAGACTAGCTCTCCATCTTCAAACTTTCTACTTACTGTTCTTTTATCATAGAGTGTCTTAACTTGCAGTTGCAACTCTTGATTCTTAAGAGATGCTTCTCTTCTGGTTTTTGTCAGTCCCACCAATTCATCCATCCTTTCTTGCATTTCATCTATAGTATCTTCATCATACAATTGAATGTAATTGTAGAGTCCCATCAAGTTGTTCTGAGGCATTCTAGCTTGAATTCCATACACCATAGCAAATGTAGCTACACCAATGGCTTTTGTCATAGTTACCCTGTCAGCCCATACTACCAAATGTAACTTGGAATCCCATGCCTTTTTGTTATCATCCAAGGTTCTCTTAATAACTTTTAATAGGCTTTTATTGGTGGATTCAGCTTGTCCATTTCCTTATGGATGATAAGGAGAAGATGATGATTTAATAAATTCCTCAAACCTAAAGCACATAGCATTATCTGTTACAATTTTCTGAGGACAACCAAATCTAGAGATAATATTATTCAGTAGGAGGTTATTGACAACTTTACTTGTTGCATTTCTTGTGGGGATATCCTCTACCCACTTTGTAAAGTAATCAGTAGCCACTAGAATCCAAGAGTAGCCAGTGCTAGACTTGGGGAAAATCTCTCCTATGAAATCTAGACCTCATTGTTGAAAGGGTGCTTGAACCTCCACTGGCTTCAATGGAGTATTACCTGAGAACTTTATTTTTCCAGCAAACCTCTGACAAGGATCACATTTTCTAATCATAATTTGAGCATCCTTGAAAAGGGAAGGCCACCAAAATCTAGCCCTCATTACTTTATGTGAAGTAGTTTTGGCCATATAGTGTCCCCCACACACTCCAGCATGCATTTCCTTCAGGACCTCTTTTGCCTTTTCTTGATCAACACATTTCAACAATACTCCCTCAAAATTTCTCCACCATAGATTTCCTTGGACAATTATATACCTGATGGCTTGTAGTTTAGTACTCCTCTTTTCATTTTTCAGGCAAATGAGGGGGAGCTTCCATTTGTTGCAGGTAATATATAACATTGGTGTACCAATCACAATGATCCATGTCACATAAGTCAGATCTAAGGTTATCAACCACCAAATTTATCTGATTTGCATCCAAATTAGATTCAACCATGAGTTTAGCCAAACCTTGACCTTTTACCAACTTAGTTATCTGTATGTCAATATTGAATTCTTGGATCCTGTTGATCCATCTACATCTTTTGCTTGATACTTCCTGTTGAGAAAATATATCTTTCACTGCAGCACTAGGTACAAAGGCAATGACAATAGCACCTACTAGGTAGCATCTAAAAGCTTTTACAACCTTTTACTAAAGCATATGCCTGCTTTTCATTTATCTCATATTTTAATTCAGCAGGTTGCAGTGACTTACTAAAAAAGGCAATGGGCTGCTCATATCCTTCTTGATTTTTCTACAATAAAACTGCAGCTACAATATGAAAAGATGCAAAGGAAAAGATATGCATAGGCTTTTTGTAATCTGGAGTTCTCAATACTGGAGCATTTTTTATTGCAGTTTTAATACCTTGGAATGCTTGTGAAGGCTCACCATTCCAATCTATAGTGGCTCCCTTCTTGAGCATCTTTGAGATAGGTCTACTGATCTCAACAAAATTGATAACAAATATTCTAAGGAAATTGACTTGGCCAAAGAAGGACTAAATTCCTTTTATATTTTTTGGCTTGGGGACTTTGTCAATGGCTGCTACTCTCTTAGGGTCTATTTTCACCTCATATTTAGACACTATATGTCCTAGTAGTTTTCCTTCTGTCACCCCAAATGTGTATTTCTTTGGGTTCAAGGATACCCCATATTCCAGAGCTTTGATAAAGATTTTCTCCAAGTTTTTGTAGTGATCCTTAGCCTTCTTAGAATATGTTGTAAGATCATCCTAGTATACAACCATAAATTTATCAATATAATCATGAAATGCCACATCCATGGCTCTTTGGAAAGTAGCTCCTACATTAATCAAGCCAAAAGGCATCCTTACATATACATATGTTCCCCATGGGGTTGTGAAGGTTGTCTTGAATTGTTCACTTTCCTTTACTAGAACTTGATTATATCTAGAGAAACCATCCATCATTGACATTAACTTAGAACCAGTCACTTGGTGCAACATGGCTTCCATATTGGGTAATCCATAATTGTCCTTCAAAGATGCAATGTTTAAGTTACTAAAATTGACACACAATCTTATATCTCCATTCTTCCTCCTGATAGGAACCAAATTAGAAACCCAGGTGGAATGCCTAATTGGTTTGATTAGTCCCCCATCCCTTAGTTTCATCAACTCTTCTTGCATTTTGGGAGCTAGGGTAGGGTTTACTAGTCTCTGTTTCTATTTGAAAGGTTTTACATTATCTTTTAAGGGTATGACATGCTAGAAAAGATCTTCCCTATAAGCCTTAAGGTCATCATATGACCATGCAAAAACATGTCTATACTTTCTAAACAGGTCAATCAATATTTTTTTTATTTTAATAGGCAAATTTTGGTCAATATAAACCTTTTTTGGGGGCTTCATCAGTACCTAGGTTTATCTCTTCTAATTCCCAAGGTTTAAGATCCTTAAATCCTGGTTTCACTCTGTCCTAGTTATCAAAAATGTTTTCCAAGACCACTAGCCCCTTAGGCACTTTATTAGTTTTCAATTGCATAATCTCTTGGCCAAAAATGGTTTCCTTACCATCTATGGTTTCAATAATTTCATTGCAATCCATTTCTTGACCATGGTACTTATCTTCATTTAATAAAAAATTTTAATGTCTTTGTCATCTTCAAAGACTTGCCAATTTTCAATGTTATCAGGTATGGAAGGCCTATTTTGTACCTCAATTTGAGATATTCTTGCAAATGATATTTCCTTAGGCTTGATTCCTACATTTGCTAACAAATCAGCCATCTTGTTTTGAGTCCTATCTCTCCATGAGATACCAAATGCATCAAAGGATTCTATTTTATCCCAAACTACATTTCTATACCGCTTTAATCTCCTATTCTTGGATGCATAAGTTTCTTTTATTTGGGAGATGACTAACTCAGAATCCCCTATAACATGTAACTTCTTAATCCCATGATGTATGGTAACTTTCAATCCTAGCAACAATGCCTCATATTCTACAATATTATTTGTGTAGGAAAACTTCAACATGAATGAATACCTGAAGGTATTATTCTCAGGGGAGACAAAAACTACTCCTGCCCCTGCATCCTCTTTAGAACTAGCCCCATCAAAGAACATTGTCCATAATTTTGGTGAGTTTGTGCAACATTCAACTTCATGTTCAATTATAGTAGGTAAATTCTCAACTTCTTGAATAATCAATTCTACTCTGAAAGCATTGACCCTAGTATCTAAGAAAAAAGTGGCATCTTTGTCAATTTCTTCCCCTAAAATGTGATTAACCCTTGTTTCTCTATTTACCCTGATAACTTTATCCCCAATGTGGAAAATAGCATAGGTTAAGTCACACTGCAGGCTTCCCCCCATAGCAGCACTCCATTTTTTGGAGAGTAACATTCCATAGTGTGGAGGTATATCCACCACCAAGACAGACATGGTTAACTCTACGTCAGGATATGCAGCTAGTTTGAAAGGTAGAGCATTTATGGTACCTATGTCTGGGACTTCCCTAGCATCCATTCCTCTACATCTACCCTACTTGGTATCCACTTTCAATCCTAAGGCTTCTATTACTTTGAAAGGCATTATGGTGTTGGAAGCTCCTAAGTCTATCATATAGTTTTTTAGGGTCTTCCCTTTTATGATTAGACTGAGGAAAAAAGGGTCAATATCTTATATAAATGCCACTGAGGAATCATCTAAAAAAATTTGGGGAATTTGGGATATGATACCACTATCCTCTATTACTAATGGGGTTTTTTGGGCAATAGTTTGATCTACAACAGTATTATTGTTTCCTATTCCACCCAACCATGATAAAGCCTTGTTCTTATGCTCCTCAATTCTAAGAAGTTCAGACAAGGGCACTTTTATAGTAATTTGGGACAACATAGATATCATATCACTAGGTTCAACAATAGTCGGTTTTACAAAAGTACCTGGAGTTGGAGTCTTTTGAGCAGTAGACACCACTATTTGCTTGATAGTATCAGGTTCTGATTTCTTTGGTTACACAACTACTTTTGCTGTTTCATTTGTCTGAAACTGAACCTTCTTTTTTGGTTCCCATTTATTACCCTTATTGTCCTTGATCTTAGGCACATCTTCATTGACTCTCTTATTTTGATCATTCATCTTATGGGTGATATCTTTGATAAATACACTGGATGGCTTTCCTGCATCATTATTTACTATTCTATTTCTCAAATTGTAGTTACTATGGAATTGTGAAATCATTTCTACTATAATTCTATCAATCTCCTCTTTGGAGGGCATTCTTAAGCTTGTGAGACCTACATCAGAAGATGTAACACATATCTTATCTGTATCATAACTTTCATCATCTAAAAACACTTTCTAATGATGTAAATGATAAGCAATTCTCTGACTAGTAATGTCATTTTTAGGCTCTTCTGAATTAGAATCTATCAAATCATCACACATGCTTACCATATTGTAACTTATATCATCATGGCTTTTCTCTTCACTTTCTTCTTCAGGTTGCACTCCCTGACCTTGGGCAAATGATTGAGCAACAAAACAATAATTAGTAGAATGAGGTGATTGACATATAATGCACCATGGTACATCATCATTCATATTCATAGTGTTCCTTTGCAGGGGATCTGGAGTACCTTTATCCTTCACATTTTGGGTTTGGTTGGGAACTGGCTTACCATCTTTCCACTAAGTGGTGTAAGGTAATTTTGCATTCTAGGCTATCTATTGAAATTGTTGTTATTCACAGGGGTTCTCTCAGCAATATTTGGCTTATTAAAATTAGTGGGATTCATCTTCTTGAGCAATTCCAAAACCTAGCCTATAGTAGGTTCTTCTGGTTTCTTTCCTATAGGAGTTTTGTTACCCTCCCATTTATTATTGTTCTTGGGATTAAAAAGCTTTGGATCATCCCTCCTACCTAGTTTACTAGATGCCTTCCTATTATTCTCTATATTTACAGCAATTTATAGGCATCCCTTAAAGTCTTAGGATCCTTATCCCTCAATTGGTAAGCCATTTTGCTATCAAAAGCATTGAAATATGTTGTGAGATAGACATCTTCATTCAACCTCATAACTTGAAATAGTCTGTACATAACTTTTTGGAATCTTACATTGAAATCAAATGTGGACTCATTTGGATTCTTCTTGATTTTGTTGAATTCATTCAACATGAATCCTGCATTAGTGTTGTCTCCATATTGCTCCTTGAGCAATTTCTCCAAGTCATTCCACGAGGTGATACTATTATCAGGTAACCTCCTAAACCAATCCCTTGCATCATCAATTAGTGAATTCACAAACAATTTCATTACCATATCTTCATGTTCAACTTCATAATCATTCAACATATCAATGAAAATTCTCAAATGTTCTTCACCAGTAACAACATTATTCCTAAAGAAGTTAACCACTTTGTCTCTTAAATCAAATGATATGGAATGTGGAGCACCAGGAATACCAGCAAATGATATTTGTCTATACTTTTCCAGGTATACAGGTTTCTTCTGGAAACTAGGAACATTTGAGGTACTAGCTATATTAGCTTGACTCAGAGGAACAGCTTAGGATTGTTGAGGTGGGACAAATAGGACCTGGGTGCCAATAGTGGAAGATGAAGCAGGAGCAGATTGGGGTATTCCCTGAGTTGAGATTATTGGACCACTAGCTGGTACAAGAATTACAGGTGGGATAGACAAATTGGGCCATGAAGCCAATGCAAAATTAGATTTTATGAATTGGATTTTTCTCCTAGTTTCTACAGCTTGAGCTTCATTCTCAACCTTCTCAAGCTCTTTTGCAAGATCTTCCTTCTCTTTTCTAGCCTTCTCCAGATCTAAGTCTAATTTTGACATGGAGGGTTGCATAGGTTTTCTTGGTAGAGTTTGAGGTTCATTTATTTGGATTCCTATAGCCTTGCCTTTCCCTTTATCTAGAGCTTTTGCAGTGGGCTCTACAGGGTCCACTTGAATAGGTTTATAGGCTTGGACTTGAGCAATAACTGGTTCTTGCCTTTGATTCAAGCATTTTTCTTGTTCCCAAACTTTAGCTCTCAAATTGTCTACATCTCCAAATACATTAGTATGGAGAGTTGTGATATTTTCTTCTAACATTTTATTCTACTCCTTCAAAGCAGCCATCCTTCTCAGCAAAGCATCCCTTTCTATTATGGAATCCAAAGTGGTTTGCTCATTTTCTTTTTCAAGATGAATGCATTTAGCTTCTTCCTCAGCAATTCATTTCTTTATAACTCCTATCTCAGAATGCACTTCTTTAGGATTTGTAGAAGTAGCTTCTAAATCAGCAGGATCATCCAGATCTATAAGATTTGGTTCCATGTATGGGGCTACTCTGGGATTAAAAGGATTATCAAATGAACTCCTAAATCCTAGCCTATAGTTCATATCTGCTATAGGATCTAGCCTTGATGAAGCAATTCCTACTGTGGACACATCTTTGTCCTAAAATAATCTCTCATCTGGTAATGGGGTACTCAAAATGCCTCCTAAGAGTCTTATGGTTTCAGATTCAGAACTAAGTGAAGAAGAATCTCTTCCTAATACTGGTTGATACTGAGAATTGATGGATGCATTACCTTTGGGTTTCCAGGTGCGATTTAGATATGTCTTTTTCTTATTTTGGTTCTTCCTACCACCTTGGGGTAGATCAGTATACATTGATACATCAAGATTGGCTCTCATGTAAGCTCTTGTGTTCTTTCTCTTGTCAGCCATATTCACCTTTTGTTAAAATAAGCACTAGCTTCAAAACCTTGAGTGAGTCACCACCCTATTCTTGAGAAAATATATAATGACACTTATTGTTGACTCAAATAAAACAACACACAAGTAAAATAAAAATATATGACACAGATAGACCAATCACTGATGCTATAAGACTGCAACTCTTGCTTGTTAGATAAGACACTTGGATAGGTTGGATACGTCAGTGTGTAGCTATGGTACTTTGGCTTTATCTTCTTTAAATTCTCAAGGTTTTTCACTTAAAAGATTCCCTTATAACCATGGGCAAAACTTAGATAACATGACACACATGTACATAGCGGGACCAAAGAAACTGCAACACTCTTCACAAATGTATTGGAAAACTCCCCAGCAGAGTCAAAATTTTGTTGGTGTTTTGAAATAGGACTAAAACTACTAAGCAAAAAAATGCTTAATACCAAGATGATAGTACTCATCCAATCTAAAGATTAGGCAATTCTTATTAACAATTGCATTTGCAAAGCATTTGGACCCAACTTCAACAAAACCAAAGGTGGTTTTCTACTCCCTCTGGCTCTACAAAACCAGGGTGGGTATACCCAAGGATGATTCAAGATTGGGAAAAATGTATGAGGATTATTTATAGTTTCATTTTGATTCTCATCTCAAAATCCTCAAAAAACATACACAATTCTTGATAGTTTGATAAACACATCCCATCTAACAGATATGGCCAAAAATTCTTCTATAGATCTGCAGATGTTCTTTAACAATAGTGGCTAACTAAAGCTAAAACATTCCATGTAGACAAGTACTGGCCAGGTTTGAAGATCTATAGGAAATAAAAGTAAAATTTGATTTGATGATGCATTTTGACAACCATTTGTGACATACTTCTCCTTCAGCTAAATCAATTTGATCAGTGCCTAATCCATTGGGGTTCAGAGTCTATAGCAAATTCTTAGATCTAATTTGTTGCCTTACAACAAATTCTATCAGCAATTCTTATTAGAATTTATCATTCAAAACCCTTTCTACTACTAAAGAAACCTTATCACATTCACCAAAGCTCTTATTTAATCCATTGAATTAACAATAGTGATAAATAGATATACAATCTAACTAGATTGCATTCAATTGCACAAGCCTTTACTTATACAATATCAAGATAACCAAGTAATAAAAAGGAGACAAGATTCAGAAAGAAATGATATGGGGATAGTTCACAATTTGTATTTATTTTCTTTGAAAATTGTATACCATTTACAATAGACTTAGAATGACCTTCAAAAAGAATCATAGCTCACTCTATATTCATGTATTCTTAGAGAATTGATAGAGAAAATACATCATAAAATTGCTTTCAAAAATTTGGATCAAAGACAAACTAAGCATATCACTTAGAAAAAATAGAATTCGGAGGATTCTCTAGCCCTGGAATCTCACTTAAATAATGTGAGATGCAACAAGCCTTAGGCTAAAAGAAAGTGATAGGTGTCTTTTACAAAAAACATTTGCATACACTTATCAAAAGATGACAAAAATGTGAGTAACAGAAAAAGTTTATCAAACATTCCTTTTGTGGGCCCTTTTTGTTACATCCTTTGGAATTTGCATAATGATTTGATTCTTTTAACTATCTGATTCCTCAAAAAAAGTGACCATGAGGCTTGAAAGTGATGTGTCTCCTTCATTTATATGTAAGTTTACTTTAACTTGGGGATTCTCTCTATCTTTTTCATCAACTGTTAAAGTAACAATTACATCTACATGATCTTCTACCTCATCATCTTCTGACATCTACTTTGTGGACATGAATTTTTCCTTCCACTTATTATAGAAAACATCATCTGGCCAATCAAAACTCAGAACTTCTCTTTGTATAGTTAAAAGGGAATTTGCAATTGTCTCCATATTAACCAATTCTTTTCGGATAGAGTTGTAAAATATCTGCATTTTAACCAACTCCTCATTTTTTATTTCCCACAATAGATAACCAACTTCATTTATAACCCTATTTATTCTCTTACAAAAAGCTTCATCTAGCTCTTTCTTCCATTCTTCCTTTTCTTTTCTTTTATCAACTAACTTTAGAGCACAAGGGAATAAATCAAATTTTTCTACAAAAGACTTGGAAAGACAATTGGTTAATCTTCTATAGAAAGAATCTCATTTATCATCAAAATCCTGCAACTTATTTAGTAAGTCAAAAATTCCTTCTATCTGATGATATGTTAAATGAATAACAGATATACACATGGTAGTGATATCTGAGTTTCTCTCTGTCCACTTCTGTACAATGGGTCTGAATATATCTTCATTTTTCTTGAGTTCATCCCTGATTGCTGAAATTTTTGACAATTGATCAAAGAATGTGGGCCACTCTATTCTATCTATTAAATACATAATACCATGCCTCAGTTTTTCTTCATGCTGATTGTTAAGCTCTACATGCATGGCATACAAGTTATTCTTCCCTTCTTCAAAATCATCTACAGTATAGAACTGAGGTCTTTCTGGAGTATCAGGTACCTCAACTATTGGAGTAGACTTGAAGGGTTCAATAGGTGGCCTTGTGGGGTAGGCAATCCTGGGTTGGCTAGTTTCTCCCATTTTTCTTTTCCCCAGTACCTTTTCCATTTGAGACACTTTGTTTTCTAGTGACTATATCTGTACACCCCTTTCCTCATATGCTTTCAAAACTTCTTCAAACCTAGCATTGAGTTGGGTAAATCTATCTTCTTCCTAGCCAGATACAACACCACCAAATTTTAGCACTTCTGAGGCCATTCCCATTATTTTCTTACTACTCACTTCCCCAGCCCTATATACTGTCAATGTACCATTATGCTCTACAGTGGGAAACTCATGCATCCTGGTATTTTCCCTCTTTTCCATGGACCATATAACAAGGGCTTGGTGGTCATCACTAAATTTGACTCCTCTATGATCATATAATATTTCTTTAGCAGTTATTAGTTGAACATCCTTTTGCTTCCTTATTGAATCAAAAACAATAGCATTTGCTATATCCCATTTTGGCAGAAGGAGGACTCCTGATTGGCTAACTATTTGCCTCCCTGCTTCATGAGTAAACTGGGCAAAATCATTCAAAAAATTTGATTTCACCTCTCCCTTAATAACTGGGTCAGGTTTATCTGGTTGCTCAGCCTTGATTTTCTCATAGGCTTTCTCAAAATTTCCCATATTTAATCTCCACAAAAATTGAGGAAAAGCCCTAGATCTTACAAAATTTTCATCATTAATAAATCTTTCAGAAGCCTAGGTAACTATTGGGTCGATTTCCTTACCTTGGTAATTAGCAATGGTTAGGTCCAAGGAAGGTGTAGGAGGTTCTTTTGGCTCTCCAACATCCAAGTCTGTAGAAGTGATGATCACATCCCCTTCTCCACTCGTTTGTCTACATCCTTCCCTTAGAAATGCTTCATCATCTATTTGGATTAGGGACTAGCTTGGGGAGTATTGTTCCTTTTGAGAAGAAGAAGACCCCTACTCTAATTTTTGCCTTTTTGGAGAGCTAGTTGCAGATGGACTTCTTGACCTTGGCTTCTGATGAGGGGGTGCCTGTTGCACATTTTGAATCATGACATAACCTACCCTCTTCTACAATGTATATTGGCCAGGAGTTACCACATTTCTACTACTTATTCTTCTTTGTACTTCTGTAGCCTTGTCTAGATGTGTCTCAACATACATAGCTTTCTTTTCATTCATGGTTTGAATTATTATGGCAAAATTATTCATTAATGCTTGTATTTTAGCTCTCCAGTATTTCTTATCTTTCAATGGGTCATACTGGGGGTCAAAAGCATTAATAAATTCCATGGTCTTACTGAAAACTATCCATTTCTCTTTCCTCAATTCTTGTTCCTCCAATGTGAAGATATTTCTGATTATATCTTCTGGATAGTAAACTTGATGTACCATATGAGAAGCTCTCACCCTTTCTTTTAAAAGGTCATAGAATCCTTTAGGGTTAATGAATCTGGCATAAGACTCTGCCATGTTTTATCTATCCAAAAACAAATTCAGGTGCTTCCACCCTTTTCTTAATCAATTCCCTCTCATCTATAGTGCCTATCTACCATAAGAGATCAGCAATCCCTATCTTGAAAGGCACATGAAAAGGAAACACATGTGTCTTTCCTACAAAACCATATACCCTTATCATAGTTGAAACATTATAAGTGATTATATTCCCCCCAATTATGACTAACCAACAGTCCTTGTGCATGATCTCTAGGTCTAACCAATTCCAACAATGCTTGTGGAATTCTGGGGTTGTCCCCTCTCAAAACCAATCTTAGCCTAGATGCAAAATATCTGTCAAACCTTACATAACTAGCATCTGCGGCTTCTGAAGTCATATCCACACTCCACAACTACACTGGATTCCTTTCTCCATCCTTGGTTGTTTCCAACTCCATACCCTTGTAGAAGAAAGTGTATCCCTTGTATAAGCATACATGCATCAGTAATGAATACCAATAGAGCGGTTTATTTACTTTTCCCCTTGCTATTCCAACCAAACCATTGTGAATCTCTTTTGCTAGAAAAGTGGCAAAATCTAGAATGGTACTCATTCCAAATTGAAGGGTTTGAGCCATTATAAGGACAATAGAACTATGAATTTGGTCACCTTCATCTATCCTAAAAATCTTGCAAAGATAAAAATACAGTGCTTGAGCTCTCAGGTTGAAATGTCTCCTCAACAATGGCTTTGGGGTATTGGTTGTAATCACAGGCAAATTACCAACCTTGGCAGCATGCTCCTGTAGTGGCCCTATTCCTAGGTAAAATTTTTGTGCATCATATCTGGCTTGTAAATCATCCATATCAATGATTTGATGCACAACATAGTTAGGGTTAAGGTTGAAAACCTCACTGAACAGCTCAGGGAAAACCCTAAAAAGATTTACTCCAAAATGATTTTTTACCCATCCGATAATAGGATCATATTTCTTTGCTAGGTCCATCAATATGTTGGTAAATAGATTGTCCTTTTAAATAAACTTTCCAAATGCCCAATTTTGAAAGAACAATTAGATGCCAACAGTTGGATAATCTATCATGAGATTGATAGATTTCCTCTGAATTGGAAGGTACAACTCCTTGATGGAATGATATGCAATGAATTTGTTTATTTCCTAAACTAACTGGGTGCACTCTTAACCTAAGAATAGAAGAGGAGAAACCAAGTTAATCCTAGGCAGGACTAACTTAGGCAGATTTTAGATGTTAATCCTAGCCAACTTCGAGAACTCACACATCCTATGACTCTTGAGATTGGTAATGCAAGAATGTTTTTAGTTATGCAAATGCATCGACATGAAATTAAAATGAAGATTAAACATCTGAAACCTTGCAACATGAATAGATGAAAGTACTTCGATCTACCACCCATTCACCAATTAGCTAAGAATGCAAGAAAGTGCTTAAGACTGATTATAACAATACTCTGATTGAAAGTAATCAGAAAAGTGATGCCTAAATGCTTCGATTCATAACAAAACCTTTCTTTTTTTGAACACAAAAAACATAATACTCTGATTACATTTGCTTACAATCTATAGCCAAATCTATTACAAAGAACCAAAATATCCATCTCCTAATGCATGAATGAAAATGCAGAAATTAAAAATGCTCCCCTCTCTGCTCCAGCTCTCTGTCTCTTGCAGAAAAGAAGCCCTCTACATGCAATCAAATGAAATATCTAAATGAAAATGCCCCCCTCTTCTACTCCAGCTCTCTGACTGTATGCCGAAAAGGCCAAATCCCCCCTTTTACTGAAAACTTTATAGAATTTATAGATCTTTACAATAACAAGCTTCTAAGAGCCAATGAATTTTCCTCTTCTTTGAATACAAAGAGACAAAATACAAAGAAAAAGACTTTTCAAATCTGAGAACTCGAACAGTCACCACGGATGAAGGAATACGAGAATAATGACTTCTCAATTATGAAACTATTCATTTCTAACCAACATTTGAGTTGAATCCATTGGGCTTCTGGAGTCACATCATTTCATCTACTCATATCTACTGCCTAAGTTCAATGATCATTTTTGTAACTATTCCCATGATATCAATCCTAAACTGCGATATAACATCGACAAAACAATGGTGGAGAATGATAATGCTGACAATGATGGCATATTACAGCATTGTATTCACTAGTTACATCTACCATATCTTTGACATTTACATATTCCTCCCTCATGATAGAATTAGCAAGGACTTCTTGAAGATATTTTTTTATCAACCCATACAAGAGGCTTTTGACCTATGTGGGAAATTAGGTTATTTTAGGTGGTTCCATCGCCAACAGTGGTGCAATGAATGGAGCAAGTGAATAAGCCATAGAAAGAAGATTTAGCACTTGACAAACTATCACATCCAATCAAAATGCCTATCCATGTGTCTATCAGCACCTCTTCCCATAGAATGCATCCTTGGAATTCCTGATTCTCCACTATGGTGGAGGTAAGAAAATGTGCCAATAACCATCCTAGTAGTTGTTCGCCCTCGGCCTATTTGACAATTGAACATAATTTTTGTATTGATATCTGCTTGTAAAACTTTATGCACCAGAAAGTCAAAGTCTCACTCTTTGGGTGATTTTTCATTTTACTTATCACCGTCTCATAGCTCTAGATGTGATTTCATTGGCTGGATATGCAGCTTCAGAAACTTCTTCTAATTCAGGGAGTGATTCAGCATCTGTCGGCAACACACGGGAAAATATACTGGGCCCAATTGCCTAATTCTCTATTTCTCAATCTTTTGAGGCCTCAATTTTGACTTTTCCTCTAATGTTTGAGCCAGCTTAGTGTAAATTCTTTCTTTTGAACTTTATAGTTTACATATTGAACCTTCATCATTGACTTTGAATGAACATTATCCTCTGTTTACCCGAGCATTTTATTGTTTCATGTTCTCCACTATAGACTACCAACTTTTTATGATATGCAGCCACACAAAAATTTTGACTTGAGCTTGGAAAATATGCTTCTTGTTACATTGTAACTACAACAGGCATAGGGGTGCACTGGTACAATAATTGACATTTAATGATGTTGATCAATATCTGATGACAGAGCTTTGCGAAAACATCTGGCAAACATGCACGACTAGAATAACATAGTGTATTCCTCCAAGAAATCCAAAAGGAATAGCAACCAATGACCTTTAAAATATAGCTACAATGTTCAATGCAAAACCAATTCCAAAGCACAAGAAAAGAAAAGAAAAGATATTGTAAGGACCATTGATCTCACACAATGCTTCCCATCATTCCGCAATTAAAGGTTTCCACTCACATGATCCAAGATAAATGATGTAAGGGCATAGAAAACAATGAAAGTTGCAACAATCACTCCACGACCAACATAGAGTATGCCAATAATTGCTACCACAATAATAGGAAGTGCAGGTACACAAAACTTAGTTGTACTCTCACCACTAAGCATAACATAGTCAATACCATCAAGAACATCATTGACCACATCTGTAGATCATGGGCAGCCATGAAAGCATCTGACTCCTTCCTGATTCCCAACCAATAGTCATGGAAGCTATAACTTTCTTCACTACATCTAAAATGAATCCATTAGTGGAGTTTTAACTATATCCTTCTCTTAGGCAAAGAATATGAAAATAGCTTATCCATAGCGAAAAGTTGCACAGGGTGCTTAAAATGTGTAGCGGATCATGAGTTTTTCATTTCTTTAAAACTTTGTCAGATTTTCAATGATTTTCTCCCCTTAGGACAAATGATCTTTTTCCATACTTCAAACATGACTGGAGAAGCAATTAGCAAAAAATTTTATGTCTTATCTTTCCATGGCAGAGTTTTGCCTTTGAAGGGAGAAATGCATACCAGATTTCTAATTTTCGACAGTTCTAGGTTTCAATTCTAATTTTGCAATCCCAAATCTTGTTTTTGCATGCTTGAATCTATAGATATAGATCTGGATTTGAACTCTGACATTTGACCTTTTGAATCTAAGGCATAAAACTTTTACATCTGCATCTCAAGATTATGATCTTCATCTTTTACAACATCATGTTTAAAGAAATTTTAGGCAACTTATGGGAAAATTGACCAGGACAACCAAATAATTGAATTTTTGAAATAGGGGTACTAAAAGTATGCCTACAGTTGGCTCCGACTGGGGAATATGTACTACAAAGTGCATGAAGAATTCAGCTTCTTTGGTGAGACAAGTGCCTTAAGCATTGGGTTACGAAGTCTTAGAACAAAGATCAATTGAGGAAGTGCATATAGGGAGGGCAGAGCAGGGAAAACCAAAACAAAGCAAGAGAAAACAACAACAACAACTAAGCAAGAAGAAGCTACACTAGACATGCCAAAATTGGAAAGAAAAGTTATTTACAAAAGGTGAGGATACCTCACCAGCAGGACCAACAATAAAGAAAGATTCATATGTGTCCATTCATGGGAAGAGAAAAGTATGAACCTCTTTTGAATAGAGGAAGATGCTTCATCAGTTTGAAACAACATAGGTAATCTTTAGCTACTCCTTCATTGTTGAACTTAAGCCCCAAAGCCTTTTGCAACATGGTGACCCACAAGATCTTTCCAAATAGCCATGCCTCATTATAGACCTCTGATTCATCTATGCTTCCATGTAGATCCTTCCTTGCATACTCAAACTTCTATGATGGAAGAAAATATTTGACATATTCTGGATGCACTACTGAAATATAATTCATTTCATCTTTTTCAGCATTATTATCTTCATTTGCTTTGTTATCATCCTTAGTAGAGATATCAACTTTCAAATTAGAATTAACAAAGTCAGAGCATTGCAAATCTTTTAGGAGGGAGATATCATCATATCGTTTGCAAGCACTATCAAAGACAACGTTTGATTCTGAATCAGAGCTGAAAAAATGCATCCCTATTTTCCACACATTCTAACTTCTTTTGTGAAGGATAAGGACAATCATCAAGTTGTGGATATACTGCTGGAAAACAATCACATACATTTATCTCATTGCCAACAAAATCATCAAGAATAATCGCATCAAAATGGTTACAAGCATTGTTAATTTCAGATTTGAAGCCTGGGTTAAAACTAGATGATTCTTTATTACCCATAGACTCTACTAGAACTGAAACATCCTCTATATATCTAGCATTTGTTAATTCTGAAAAATATTCCTCTGAATTTGAATTTACTATAGAAGATCCACGTGTAGCTAATACCATGAATTGATCATTCTTCATTTCAGGATTATGAAATTCCTCATCTATTTCTCTATCTTCCATGTTACATTTCACCACTTCACCAATCACTGAAATCTTTTCTTCTTCAACATCTACATTCTCAGATTTAGTAGGATAACTACTACAACATAATGCAGCTAGCACATTAGTTTCAGGTTGATTTTTAGGAAGACAACATTTCGGAACAAGATCCCCATCTACTTCTATTTTGATTTTACTCTTCATCTCTTCAATCATATTCTCTTTATGTTCCAGAGATGTATTAACTATCTTCAACAAAAACTTCATGCAAAATTTTATCCTTATTTTCTTCAAATCTGGAACTTTTAAAATCAGAGGTAAATGAAGGCATGAAAGAAAATTCTTTGTTAATTGTTCTTACCAATTCTTCATCACTGAGAAGGCTGTCATCATTCACTGAAAGTTGTGCTTCTGGAAAACCAGGCTTCTCTTGCTGTTCAGAACTCAAACCATTGGTTGATATGATCTCTTCATTTTGCTTATTGATTCTATACACCTTAGGAATGCTTTCTACAGCTTCAATGATTTCAGCATGCTGGACCAAAACTGATTCTTTTGTTTGCAGTTCTAAGAATGGCTCTAGATTCATACTTACTGCATCAGGCTCAGTATTAGGAGAAAAAGTCTCTTTTCCAACCTTAAATGATGACTCTAAAGGTGTAACCAATGACTCCACAGGAAATACTGTTGAGAAGCAAGGAATAGTAACAACCTTTTCTTCTTCTTGTGATGTTTCAGGCTAGAAATGCTTTTCATGCTGATTACTTTCTTAATGCTGATGGCTCATCCATGGTAACATTGAGGATGAAGAGAATTTAGGCTCTCTTAAAGTAGCAAAGATGGGAGGAGATAAAGTATCCTTTTTAGAACTTGCATCAGTGCTTTTCTGTTTGAACTCCTCGAGAACATAGAATCTCTTTTCAATCAGCTTCCACAATTCTCTAGACCGATGGTCTTGAGCTATACTCAAGTTATTTCTTGTGGCATAACTCATACTCTCTTTAAATTTACTCTAGAGTTGTTGAAGCATAGGATCATCATCAATCACAATCTCTTCAATAGATGGTGAAAGTCTCTTTTTATATTTTAAATCATTTCTCTGAGGAATCTGACCTCGATACATTTCTTGATATTATTTGCACAATAGAGTAACAGAAATCTGAATCAAATTTATGGAAAGATAATGATGTTACCTTGATCATGAGCAACCAATTTTTCAGCAAGTTCTTCAAAAATCTATTCTAATAGGCATGATCTTTTTACAACAGATTCGCCAATCTCTTGCAAGATAATAAAGTTTCTGAGAATAAAAGCACTGGACTCTTCAACTAGAAAATATGAGAATAAAAATGGAGTCACCAACTTCTTGCAGAGATAACAATAATACTAAGGAAGTAAAATCTAAACACTGGTCTTCTTTTCTAGTCCCCAGCAGAGTTTCCAAAAATCTGTTGGTAAACAGATTGTCCTTTTAAATAAACTTTCCAAATGCCCAATTCTGAAAGAACAATTAGATGCCAACAGTTGGATAATCTATCATGAGATTGATAGATTTCCTCTAAATTGGAAGGTATAGCTTCCTTATGGAATGATATGCAATGAATTTGTTTATTTCCTAAACTAACTGGGTGCGCTCTTAACCTAAGAATGGAAGAGGAGAAACCAAGTTAATCCTAGGCAGGACTAACTTAGGCAGATTTTAGATGTTAATCCTAGAAAACTTCAAGAACTCACACATCCTATCGCTCTTGAGATTGGTAATGAAAGAATGTTGTTAGTTATGCAAATGCAGCGACATGAAATTAAAATGAAGATTAAACATCTAAAACCTTGCAACATGAATAGATGAAAGTACTCTGATCTACCACCCATTCACCAATTAGCTGAGAATGCAAGAAAGTGCTTAAGACTGATTATAACAATACTCTAATTGAAAGTAATCAAAAAAGTGATGTCTAAATGCTTCGATTCATAACAAAACCTTTCTTGTTTTGAACACAACAAACATAATACTCTGATTACATTTGCTTACAATCTATAGCCAAATTTATTACAAAGAACCAAAATATCCATCTCTTAATGCATGAATGAAAATGCAAAAATTAAAAATGCTCCCCTCTCTGCTCCAGCTCTCTGTCTCTTGCAGAAAAGAAGCCCTCTACATGCAATCAAATGAAATATCTAAATGAAAATGCCCCCCTCTTCTACTCCAGCTCTTCGACTGTATGTAGAAAAGGCCGAATCCCCTTTTTTAATGAAAACTTTACAAAATTTATAGATCTTTACAATAACAGGCTCATAAGAGCCAATGACCTTTCCTCTTCTTTGAATACAAAGAGACAAAATACAAAGAAAAAGACTTTTCAAATCTGAGAACTCAAACAGTCACCACAGATGAAGGAATACGAGAATAATGACTTCTCAATTCTAAAACTATTCATTTCTAACCAACATTTGAGCTGAATCCATTGGGCTTCTGGAGTCACATCATTTCCTCTACTCATATCTACTACCTGAGTTCAATGATCATTGTTGTAACTATTCCCATGACATCAATCCTGAACTGCGATATAACATCGACTAAACAATGGTGGAGAATGATAATGGTGACAATGATGGCATATTACAGCATTGTATTTACTAGTTACATCTACCATATCTTTGACATTTATATATTCCTCCCTTGTGATAGAAGTAGCAAGGCCTTCTTGAAGATTATTTTTTATCAACCCATACAAGAGGCTTCTAACCTATGTGGGAAATGAGGTTATTTTAGGTGGTTCCATCGCCAACAATGGTGCAATGAATGGAGTGAGTGAAGAAGCCATAGAAAGAAGATTTAGCACTTAACAAACTATCACATTCAATCAAAATGCCTATCCATGTGTCTATCAGCACCTCTTCCCAAAGAATGCGTCCTTGGAATTCTTGATTCTCCACTATGGTGGAGGTAAGACAATGTGCCAATAACCATCCTAGTAGTTGTCCATCCTTGGCCTATTTGACAATTGAACATAATTTTTGTATTGGTATCTTCTTGTAAAACTTTATGCACCAGCAAGTCAAAGTCTCGCTCTTTGGGCAATTTCTCATTTTACTTATCATCATTTCATAGCTTTGGATGTGGTTTCATTGGCTGGATATGCAGCTTCAAAAAATTCTTCTAATTCAGGGAGTGATTCAGCATCTGTCAGCAACACACGGGAAAATATGCTGGGCCCAATTGTCTAATTCTCTATTTCTCAATCTTTTGAGGCCTTGATTTTGACTTTTCCTCTAATGTTTGAGCTAGCTTAGTGTAAATTATTTCTTTTGAACTTTATAGGTTACATATCGAACCTTCATCACTGACTTTGAATGAACATTATCCTCTATTTACCTGAGCATTTTACTATTTCATGTTCTCCACTATAGACTGCCAACTTTTTATGATATGTAGCCACACAAAATTTTTGACTTGAGCTTGGAAAATATGCTTCTTGTTACATTGTAATTGTAACAAGCATAGGGGTGCACTAGTACAATAATTGACATTTAATGATGTCGATCAATATCTAATGACAGAGCTTTGTGAAAACATCTGGCAAACATGCGCGACTAGAATAACATAGTGTATTCCTCCAAGAAATCCAAAAGGAATAGCAACCAATGACCTTTAAAATATAGCTACAATTTTCAATTCGAAACCAATTCCAAAGCACAAGAAAAGAAAAGAAAATATATTGTAAGGACCATTGATCTCACACAATGCTTCCCATCATTCCGCAATTAAAGGTTTCCACTCACATGATCCAAGATAAATGATGTAAGGGCATAGAAAACAATGAAAGTTGCAACAATCACTCCACAACCAACATAGAGTATGCCAATAATTGCTACCACGATGATAGGAAGTGCAGGTACACAAAACTTAGTTGCACTCTCACCACTAAGCATAACATAGTCAATACCATCAAGAACATCATCAACCACATCTGTAGATCATGGGCAGCCATGAAAGCATCTGACTCCTTCCTAATTCCCAACCAATAGTCATGGCAGGTATAATTTTCTTCACTACATCTAAAATGAATCCATTAGCGGAGTTTTAACTATATCCTTCTCTTTGGCAGAGAATATGAAAATAGCTTATCCATAGCGAAAAGTTGCATAGGGTGCTCGAAATGTGTAGCGGATCATGAGTTTTTCATTTCTTTAAAACTTTGTCAGATTTTCAATGATTTTCTCCCCTCAGGACAAATGATCTTTTTCCATACTTCAAATGTGACTGGAGAAGCAATTAGCAAACCTTTTTACCTCTTATCTTTCCATTGCAGAGTTTTGCCTTCAGAGGGAGAAATGCATACCAGATTTCTAATTTTCCACAGTTCTGGGTTTCAATTCTAATTTTGCAATCCCAAATCTTTTTTTTTCATGCTTGAATCTATAGATATAGATCTGGATTTGAACTCTGACATTTGACCTTTTGAATCTGAGGCATAAAACTTTTACATCTGCATCTCAACATTATGATCTTCATCTTTTATAACATCATGTTTAAAGAAAGTTTAGGCAACTTATGAGAAAATCTACTAGGACAACCAAATAATTGAAGTTTTGAAATAGGGGTACTAAAAGTATGCCTACACAATAAATCACTATCAAAGAAAATAGTGGGGACTATTAATTTACCAATATCAAACTCCTAAACATTGCTCATAGGAGTGTCCAATTTTCGCTCTGAAAACCTTTTCTTAAACAACTCTAGACCTCCCATGGAAACCTAGGCATCTCTTACCCAATTAGCTTTGTCGTAAAAACCTTCTGCTACAACTATTCTAGGATGTTTCAGGATGAGTTCCCTCCCCTTAGTTATTTGATGCACTCATAAGGGGAATTGTTCATGAAAGTCATCATGTATAGAACATTTCAAATAATCTATTTGCCTAGTAAACTCTTTTTGGGGAGGCATTTTGAATGAACCCTAGAAATTTCAGCACAACAGATACTTTAAATTCACTTAGAAAATCACAGAGTACTTACCTGCCAAAATTTGCACTTCTGCACTATGTGATATCTTCTACAATTTTACTAGATTGTTAACCAAGAATTTTTGTGCCATAGCTCTGAAAATTTGGTATGCCTTGATATTCTCTTTGCGCTTTAGTGGTTCATTAATGGTGAAATCATGGGCTCTTCTCATACAATAAAATCACATGCATAAGGTCTGAATCATATTTACCCTCAGTCACCATTGCCCACAATTTGCATCCAAGTTTGAATCACATCCATAGATTTTCAACGGATTGGACGGTTCTAATTTAAAAGGTAACAAGCTTTACAACTTTTAAAATAATGCTACATGTCACAATTCTGCTTCCCCACATTATTTAAATTCCTTGTATCTTAGAAATGCAGGGAAGCACCATTCGTTGATCAAGATAAGATCGACGATCAAACTATTCCACTTTCTAATAAAAACCAGTTTGCTATACTAACCAATAAAAAACTGCCATATGAGCTCATGCCATCTAACCACATTCCACGCCAGCAGATCCCATATCTTCTTTTGGGCGAGCAAGTACTTGGCATCATTCAGTCCACGTGTCATGCTGGCACATTCTTGCTATCCTTATATAATGAGAATCTTCAAATTGTGGGCTTGCACTAGTCGTCGATCTTTGATAGATCAACGACGATACTAATTTTACCCTGCAGAGCATCAAAGCAAAAACTTTTGATGTCACCACAGACACATGTCTACAAGGTGCATTCCTGCTTTATTTAAACTTCACTCAAATTCAAAATGCGGGGAAGTGTCTTTTGTTGATCAAGATAAGGATTAATGATCAAAAATAACTCTTCATTTTATGCTCACATTGTCCACTTGGGCCAATGACATGACTGCTTTTAACCCACGTGTTCTGACTATTGTATTTATTTCTGACACCTTTCTAGCTCATGTCATAAGTAGCTCTAGCCAAGCACATTTGGCAGATCCTATGGCGTGACTTCTGCATTTTTCATAGTCTAGTCCCACTGTGACATGCATCGCAAAGGCTCATTCTTGATTTTCTTATCTGACTTGTAGCTTCATAATGTGGGATTGCACTAGCCATAGATCTTCGAAAGATCTATGGTTGATAAGACTTCATTTCCATTCAGCAGTCAAACTCCTTTAGTGGCACATCTGGCAGTACACATCATTAATCATTTACAGTGTGGCATACTGCATTACAAATACCTGACCCCACCTTGCCAAATGTAAAAAATCCACTTGCCCGCATTACTTATTTCCTGTGTAGTTTCAAATTGTGGGCATGCACTGGGCTTTGATCTCTAATAGATCAATGGTTATATAAAATTCACCTTTTGAGTACCATATTGGCTAATAGTGACGAATGATGTTCCTCCACCCGTTCCAACTCATTTGACACACACCACAGAGGACATATCACCATTATTCTTTTAATCAGTGAGACCATCTTGTCAGATCGTGCCACTTGTCCAACTTTTTCTTCCCCACATTATTTATCTATTGAGCATATTCTTCTTGTGGGAAAGCGCTATCCCTTGATTGAGATGAAATCAATGGCTGACTCTTCTTGGTGATAAACTGCATATCTTTGCAAGAAAATCCACCAATGATATTGTAGGACAATCAGGACTTGTGCAAAAGTACTGACAAACCTACAAAAGTTCTTGACAATTTATGATTCACTAGGATTTAGGAATGTAAAGGCTACATGTCACCAAGTCGCATGCCCACATTATTTTAAAAACTTGCATCTTGAAATTGCAGGCATGCGATAATTGTTGATCTGAATAGGATCAACAATTAGAAAGACTTTGTGTCATCAGAAGTAATTGTTAATAGAATAATTAAGCAATTTGTATGCTAAGCATAGTTATGTAGGATTAAACAAGATTATAATGACCTCATGCTTATGCAAGCCCTCCCTTAGGGAAAATATATCACTGAAAGCATTTTTCTGAAAATAATTTTGAGGGTATTCTAAAACTAGGGCAATCTAATGATTTTGAAAAAACACAAGGAGCAAAAACCCTAATTTTCAAAATTACAAGACAAATGATTTTTTCAAAAGATTTTCCCTTAACCTCTGCATAGTGAAAATTAGACCAACACATAGAACAAGAGATTCAAAGATGGAATCAAGAATGATAGCATCCAAGAATCTAGAATGAATGCAATCCAAATGAAACATAAATGAGAGAAAGTAGAATGCAAGTTAAACTATAAAATAATTATTACAACCTCTATTTAGATTAGATGATTTATTCTATAAGCATGGAGAGAACCTAGAATGAATGAGAAGCATGAAGAATGAAGAATAGAAGATAGAATAAGAGGAGCTCCACAATATGATATCTTCAATCCTAAAACATAATATTAGTAAAAGAGTGGAGTTGTGAAGTAGGGAGAGAGCTCTCCCTTTTAAAGAAAAATGGATGATAGAGATCATGAGGTGAGATGCATGTGATCAAGGGTAGAGTTTGAAAGTGGGAGTGATCCATGTGCACAAGCATTTCCACCACTCATTATGAAGAGTTTAATTTTGTCCCCTATGCGGAACTAAAAGGTGTCTTTTCTTTTATTCTTAAAAAATGGAAATGCTTTTGTGTGTGCAACTTAGGATAAGAGATGAGTGGGGAATTTTATTTAATTAAAGGGGGACATGTTATTTTAATTAAATATGAACTTAGGATAAAGTGGTAAAACTATAGGATAAAATTATATAAATAGATTTTACAAGATTTGATCAAGGATAAGAATTAGATAAATTATGTAAAAATGCTAGAAAGGGGGCTCACAAGTAGGTCCTAGATTTTATCATCAAGCCTTATGAGGGACATAAAAAGATCATACCATCATCACTGGCATAAACTATGAGGATATGAATGTGATATAACTCAAATAAAAATGTGTGAATCCAACCTATGCATCAAAGACATGTAAGTCAAGATAACTAATGCAATTAGATTCCCTAAGTTTAGTATAGAAAAATTACACCTATATCAAGGTATAAGCACCAAGATAACACCTAAGTGTGGTCTTGTGAAAATAGACAAGGATGATATGTTGTAAGTCAAAGTGTTAAGTAGGACAAGCATGAATGCTCTAAACACCTTAGACTAACAAAGTATAACCACAAGTAGAAAAAAATTAAACATGCCCCATGCCCCCAATCTTCTAGTCCATGACATCCTTGAAAGACTATTAGGGAGGGAATACTTAGCAAATAAATATTCATAAACAATAAACAAAGAAGATAAAGTTCATCATAGCTCAACAATATTTACTATTTAAGTCTGTGTGAGAATGTCATGTGGCCATGTCTTTAGGACTTGAATCTAATAGTGAGAAATATCTTAGCACCCTAGACTATAGGTAGACTATCTAAAAAGTGTTGAGAAACACTTGATGTCAAGGGGTTAGTGTTGAGGAACATTGTTTTGCATGTCTTACCAAAGAAACCCTAATGCACAAAGAGACCCTTATAAGCTAAGTAGTCATACCCTCAAGATGAGGAAAAGAGACAATTCCAATCTCGAAAATATGTTATGAAATGAATGAGACTAATAGACATAGGCACAAGGGCCACAAGTAGTTCTTCTTTCCAGGTTTTCACCACTTGACAAATTTTTTCAAGACTATTTTTAATTATTTTGTAATTTTGTAATTTTTTAATTTTTTTGTATTTTTGAGATATTTGATTTTTTTGGTGATATATCAAAGAGACTATTGCTAGGTTTTCACTAAGATGATCATTTTCTAGTATATTTTATATATTTAGGATTTTTTTAGCATCATATATGTTTTTTTGGATTGTTTAAAATGATGTAGAGATCACTAGTTCTCAAGCAAGATCACATCATTTTGTTCCATCATAGAGAAAGTGTAGGACATGATGGAGTAAAAAGAAGGTAGATAAGTATAGATGGATAAGAAAGGAGTATGAAGAAATTGAAAGTGAACCTCAAGGACTTACTCCTCAAGAGTACACAAGCTAGGAAAAGATGGCCATATGAAGTGTGTTTTGGATCAGCAATGAAAGAAATGAGAAAGATAGTGAGTAGGATAAGCAGTGAAGGTAACAAGAGAGATAGCATGAAACCATGTAATCCAAAAGAGTAGACATGTCAAGAGTCTTAGGAACCATGTTTTTCTTTATTTTCATCAAGACCAAGGGATCAATTAGATAGGATGGTGATGGGATAGAGCAATAAGAATGAAGCCAGATATGAAGGATATGAATGAATGAACAAGCACAATAGGGAAGTTGATGGATAAGGTAGCCAATACAAAAGGATAGCTCAACATTGTCAAGATCAAAGAGTAAAATTGATAAGATGGATGATGGAAGAATTATGCATGATGCTTTTTTACAGGTTTTCATCATGGTAATTAAAGAAGGCACCACAAGAAGTGGTTTTCACTGTAGGATGAATTATTTCTCTTTACTTTTTCTGCCAAGGTGCCACAAGAAGTGGTTTTCACCAAGTCACATTATAACATTTTTTTCTCTTCTTTTATTTTTTTTGGATTTTTCATTTTTAGAAAGAGCTCAAGCCTTTTTCAATTTAGATAATGCTCCTATAGGAAAGATAAGTCATGATAAGCCAAGACCATAGAAAAGTATCCTTAGAGATATTGATAGGGTGATGGAAGAGAGATGGTAGTAGGATAAGTATATGGAGGATAAGGGTTCATGTCTTGAAAGAACTAACTGAGCATGGATAGAAAGCAAGTGTAAGATTTAGGTAATTTCTTGAAGGTAGCTGAAATATTGAGCAAGATAAACATTGACACACACCTTGAAGGGTGTTCAAATGGTAGAGGAATGATGGATGAAATATCTTGAGTTTTAGATGTATGAGGTAGCAGAGTAGTTTTGGAAGAATATGGAGTGGAGGCCTTTGGAATCTTGAATCTCAAATTTGATTTATTTTCAATAGTAAAGTCATTAAAGAGAGACTTGGGAATCCATAGAGATTTAAATTTTCCCTTGGATACTTTAGAACA
The DNA here is from genome assembly GCA_028749045.1 of Cupressus sempervirens. Lineage (NCBI taxonomy): Eukaryota > Viridiplantae > Streptophyta > Pinopsida > Cupressales > Cupressaceae > Cupressus > Cupressus sempervirens. The sequence continues at coordinate 224,447,760 of CM053786.1, read as the reverse complement.
TATGTCTTCAATAATGGGTTTAGGAACCAATATTTTCTTTGATTTAGCTCTTTGGGTAGTGGACCTTTGTGGTCTCTTGAATAATTTTTCTTTCTATGTATCCACATGTCAATTGGATGAGACATAGTGATCTTTATTTCTCAATGGATTCTTTTATTTCTTATGTTGATCATCTAAATTGCTTCCAAAAGACATGGGACTTACAGATGGATAAGCCTAATGTGATTGATTTAGATGGTTGGATGAATGAAAATTTTTCAAGGATGAGCATCTTTGTCAATATTGAGCTATGATAGGAGGGTTAGGAATGGAAAACCTAGGAGTTAAAGGAACATATGGCCCCAATATGGAAGGAAGATTTGAAGGTTCTAGCTTAGATGGATAAGGACCAAGGTTAGATTTTGGAGATGTAAATTGATAGTGACTAGGGATATCAACATCTTTAGAGTGAGAAACATGACCATGGGAATCAATAGACTCATGAGTATATTTTATAGGGGCAACACCTATGATAGGAACATTTGAAGCTTGGGCATAATTTTGAGGTGGATATGGCTAAGTAGAACATTAGGGGACACTTGATCTTGACAAGTAGCTTTGGATAGCATATGAAGAGAACGTTTCTTATAATTTTTAGTAAGCTCAATGGAAATAGTGGAAGTGATGTCTTCATCATACTTAGGAGGTGGATAAGACATAGGATATGGAAGAATGATGTCTTGAAGGATATGAAAGGGTTATTGATCTTGATCTTTATTGACATTTATAGCTTTAGCTTTTTGAGCATCCTCTTCACATGGAGCCACTTCTAAGGACATGGGAAAATATAAGGTTTTCACAATAGGCTCTTGAAGAGGTAATAGGGGATTAGCTGAAGTGGGCATAGTAAGAATAGTATCACATGAAAAATGAGGATTTTTAGGCTTAGTAGCATGGAAAATATTTGCAACCAAGTGAAGATTATCTTGAGTTTCTTTTAAAGGTAGCCCTTGATGATAGGCATAGTGTACATGAAAATAATTAGATTCTTTATTTGATGTAGGCATGTTGGAAAGATTTAAAGTTTTGAGAGGTTCATGAGAGTTGGAAGAAGTAGGGGTGTCACAAAGACCATCACTAAACATAGGTTAATCAACATGATCTTGCTCAAGAGAGGTATCCTCATCACATGAGTCATTAGAGGTATCAATAATACCATCATCAATAAGATATTTAATTTAATTTTTTAGATCAATGAAATCTAAATTACTATGCATTATGTCGATGATAAGAATAATAGACATCCAAGAATGGGTTTCCATATGAGTTAGACTTAGGAAATGTGATGAACTTAGTTCCAAGAAGTTTTTGAAATATGTTCTCATAAGAATATTCCAAGGGAGTAAAATTAATCTCAACAGTGTACCTAGGATCTTCTTGTTTTTTCTCAATTGCATAACATGCATCCATCTCTTCATAATTTTCTTGGTCAAAGATAGGTCCATTATGAAAGCTTGACATAGGCTTAAAGGAGGTATCACTTGCTAGCTATCTAAAGAGGTCTTTAGATCCAGTAGGTGAAGATAATTGATGTCTTGAAGTAGAGCATGTAGACTTAGAAGAAGAGGTTGGCCTTAAAGAAATTGACTCATGTGCATGTAAATTCCTTAAGGAAGATTCATGTAATGATGCAATCTTTTCCTCTATCATTTTTTCAAATTTAGAGTGCATTCTCATAATGCACTTAGTGAGATGAAGGTAAGTAGGATCATTTATCTCTTCTATCTCTTTGTATTGAGCATATAGATCTTGAAACTCTTTAGTGGCTTAGAATAACTCATGATCATCTAGACTTATTTTGAGGTTTAGTAGCACAATGTTAGAAGCCCATAGTGGTAGATAGAAAATCAAGCATGAAGGGGATTAGAGGAAGCTAATAAGTTGACACAAAATAACTTGATGTCCAAAATAGATAGGTAGAGTGTTCACTTTCAAGAGATAGGAAAGAAGCCCAAATAGCCAAGTAGTTAGATAAGAAAAAACAAGTGAACAAATCTTCCAATCAAGGAGTGTAGTCAATAGATCAAGGTAACCTTTATCAAATGAGAGTCCTAGAAAGAGGACATAGATGAAGAAGGTGGAAAAGACCAAAAGCCACTTTGGGAATATTCAAGCACTAGAGGCATAGAAAATCAAAGTCAAATGATGAAACTCCCTGAGTAAGAAACATAAGAAAAAATTTTGGATTTGATGTTTTGACTTTGTTGACAAAGTTGATAGCATAGAAAGTTCAATTTTCAAATGCAAGATCCGACACGTGGAGTAGTCTTATAAAAATCAAACAATGGATAAAGAAACCTTTCATGATACAAGAATATGTGAGGTTTCAAAAGAAAACCCTAGAACTATCATGATGTGTATGTTCAAAAGATTTCCACGAGTTCAACACATTTGAGAACACATCAAGAAATATCTACCTAAAGGGGACAATTCATCACTCAACTTGGCCCATGCTTGATACCCCTTTACCTCACACTAAGTGTTTACCTATGAGAGATATTGGCTTTGTTATGGAGAATTCATTGGCATAACCAAGGGGACACAAATGGTGAGTGTAAAATCTTGGGGTGATCTAGGTAATTCACTAGGATCAATCCTTGCACCAAGATGTTGATAAAAAAAATAAGGTAGTTTCTATCCTAGGTTCTTAGTAAGGGCTTCTATTCATAGCACTCCTCTTGCTCCCGATGAAAGAAACCTTATCATACGATAAGTAATAGACCTCATAACCACAAGAGTACCTTAAGAATTTTCACCTAGTGATTTCCTCATAGTCACAATCCTACAAGTACTTTCACTAGATGAAGACAAGTATTATGTATACCAAATTTTTGCATCCTTGATAGCCTTGAGTTTATATTGGGTTGGAAGATTTGGCTTCTCTTGTCCCCACTTGGGACATTTCTCTTGATCTCTCAAGAGAAGGGCAACTAAAGGATTCTAAGCTACACAAAATGGATCAACTTTTGGAGATCAAGATTTTTGATTCACCACAAGGGTGAAGAGGATACTCTCCTATTCTAATAGTTTCCACCAAACACACCAAGAAGATCAATTAATCCACTTACTTTAAAAATATAAAGGTGGGTCAAGATTTCTAATTCACCACAAGGGTGAAGAGAATACTTTCCTACCACCAAGAGATCCCAATTGCAAGTTTTATTTTCCTATGAAATACGAACAATTAGTATTAGTGCCACACATGAAAATAAGGGAAATAAAGAACACTTGTTTTTTGTTTATTTTCTTTGGGAAGCCCTACAAACAAGTTTTATTATCCCTTTTAGCAAGCAAGGTCTTTGAAATGCACTATTTTTAGCAATGAAATGAGAAACTCCCTACAAAATAACCAATGCTAGGGCATAATATCTTGTTGGTTAATAGTTTGTCTTCCTTGATATTTTTATTTATACCTCAACTCTTTGACTACACATTGATTTATGGGAAAAAAAAAGGATTTAACAATAGAATGGGTCAAAGTGGTAATTTATTAAAGACCCTTGAATTGAAAGGTACAACTCCCTTATGAGTGTAAGATATGTAATGAATTTGACTTTTTGGTTTTAGCAGTATGCTCTTAACCAAAGAGAAGAAGAGGCAAAACACAAGTTGGTCAACACTTGAAACAACCTAGGTAAAGAGGGTGGATTAACTCACTAACTACAATCTATTACAACCTAGATGTAAGAAAGGAAACATGCAAAAGTAACTATGATAGTAGGAAGGAAGGATGAGATAGTAAAATAAGTAATTCCTAGATTATGCAATTAGCTAATGTTTTGACAATACCCAAATTTTCTATCCCTCAACTACTCCACACATCAATTTTTGGCTTCCTTATGCAATGAACGAAACTAAACACACAAACCACGATGAACAACAAAGAGAATAGTATACATGCTTATGCTGAAGAGAGTAAGACATACAATCTATTAAATGAAGGAATTCAAGACAAGTTTATTCACATTCATTCAGTTTTCAAAATTAACACATTCATTCATCAAAGATTACATTTATAGGCCTTCTCAAAATGGCTAGTTACATTAGATGAATGCCTTTGCAAAGAATCTTTGAACTAAATAATCTAAAAATAGGACGAGCATGAATCATTGTCTATTACAAAGACTGACAAAATGCCATGAATGGTGACAAAAGAAAGAGGAGCTGAAGAATGATACATGCCAAGAAAAGCATCAAAACATCATGTCTTCTTAGAAGTAACTAATCTAGCTGTATAAGCTTTCATATCTTTAGTTACTTTATCTAGGTCTTTGACACCTAGAATGAGGATATTGTCAGCTTAGACCATCCAATAGTCATGTATTTCTGTCAGTTCATCAATTCTAGCCACCCTTGACTGGAATTTATTTGCTTCCCTCTTTATGATTGCATCTACTTCTAAAAATTCCTAGATCTTGGATAGTTGGAAGTTGACTGGGTCAATGGCTTTGTCAACAAATACCAAGAACTTGAATTTCATTCTTTCAATGTCCAACATCTTGCCATTAGTAGACATGAAGGACTCTATGTGAAAGATATTCAAATAATAAAATGATTTTTGATGATATTTTTCAATAGGTCATGCACATCCTTGAGTTTATTTCTAGATCTCATTAATATTTCTATGACAAAATCCAAGGATTTTTTTCTAGTGGAATAGTGACTCCTTGTGTGTCTTCAAAATCCCATGAGCAATGTCCACATTTTTCTTAATGTCTACCACTTCTTGTAGAAGGGCCAATTGCTCTATTAGCTTGTCCACTACCTTTTGTAAAAAAATTTGATGATCTAAAGCCACTTTCCTAAGATGTGAGCATCCAAGACTAGGCTTCCCAAATTCTCAACTCGTGGGGGACCTTGAACCTTTATCTTATCCACCCATGCTTAACGTACCTACTCAAATTTTATTTCTTGTTGTAGTTTTAGGAGTAAGTTTTTTTTCTCCTCTACATTTTGGTAAAATTGACTCAAATAAGTTCTTCCAAGTGTAGACTTTATGTACTCCACTAGTTCTCTATTTGAGGCCTTCAATATCTCCTTCTCTACTCTAAGCTCTTCTAGCTTATCCTTAATTTTCTCATTTTTTGACTTCCACATGTTTACCATGGATTCATGAAATAGGATCCCAAGATCAATTGTCCTAATTTGAACATAATCCTTTGAGAGCTCATGAAATCTTCCCTTCTTTTGTGGCTTAGGAATCTCAACTAGCATGTGGATAGTTGTTGAATCTGTAGCTAATGCAACAATTGTCTTCTATTTCTTTGTCTTCTTGGATGGTTGAGAGGAGGTCACTTGTGTGATCAAATCCTTTGATGGGGTTGCATCATTGTATCTCCTCTTCTTCCTATCAATGATCTCTTCAAGCCAAGACTCTATAAAAATCACATTGATAGCATATTGCAATGCAGAGGGGTCAAACAACCTCCTCAAGATCAATGGAGTTGACTTGCTCTATGAAGCAACATAGAAGGAAACCACCTTGGTCACCAAAAGGGCTAAAGTGTCCCCTTGCCAAGATTCTTCCCATTCTTGGCCATCCATGGGGTTAGTATCACCATCCAAATTGATGACTTGAATAGGGAAATATTTTTGGAAATATTATAACAAGCTCAATTACTGAGAGGGGAGAGGTGAATCAGTAACTTCTAAAACTTTAAACCCAATTAGCAATTAATCCTTTATATGAATAATGATCTAACTTCATGCATGATAAAATTAAAAAACATGAAAGCATACATAACACTCTATTGGAAATGATTGAAAAGCTAATGAATGGAGAGTAATGGAATCGGTAAAGAATGTTTTCAATCATTGTTTTGTCATTGATGTCAAACTTGCTACTTGCAAGAATGACAATTGCTTTAGTGATCCAAATACTATAAGTTGGTTGATTGACAAGGAGGTGGAAATCAATAAGATGTAACTAGAGTACCTAGACAAAGGTTGAAGTTATGATGTTGTAATGAAGTATAAGGATCAGCTAAGCCATTGATGAAATAGTGTATTGATGACATACTCTAAGACATAGAGGATAGACACACAAAGACATATCAAAGATGTAAGGTTTAGCTAAGTCATTTGTATAGCCTAACTAAGTTCATAAGAGAGTGTCGAGCAAGCTAGTTAGTGCCAAATAGATTCTTAGTTGAAGCTGAGCAAGTTCACCTTTAGAGTGTGCCGAGTGATCTTCAAGTGCCAAGTAAATATCAAGTGTTGAGTGAAGACCAGATGCTGAGCAGAATATAGGAGCTGAGTAATATAGAGGGTGTCGAGCATTAGTAAACCAATAGATGTCGAGCAAAATATAGGAGCCGAATAATATAGAGGGTGTTGACTTCAGTAAACCAATAGTGTTGAGGTGTTGCATTATTTGAAAATTGAAGATTTGCCAGATTTGAGTTGACATGGTAGTTATCTAGAATTCTATGAACCAGATAGAAGATAAGAATGATGATCTGGTGGCACAAAACTCTATGTAAACCATTTTTGGCAAATACAATTGGATTCTAGATGAAGTTTCTAGATAAGAGCAAAATATGGGATAGATACATTGTATCTTACCTAATCCATTGAAACCCTAAAGTTGGAGAGGGAGAATTGAGTGGGAAAGGTATTCTAGATTTCTATTTAAGGAGTCATAAGGTCATGAAGCAAAGTGTGGTGTGGTGGGTCAAGCATGAAATTATGAAATGCTGAAGAAAGTGATAAGGTGGAAGAGAGAATAGATACTCTACTTCAATAGGTGACCATAAATATGATTGCATTGGTGTAATGGGTAAAAAGACTCAAGATGACGAAGCTTGAGATGACAAGCTTTTAGAGTTGCAACAATTAAAGCCAAGAAAAGGATTGAACTGAAGTGTGATTTGTAATCTACAAGATATTTTGTAAGTTGTATCAGATCAAAATTCATTATTGTTACTCTCTAGTAATTGTAATAGTTAAGATAAACCCTATAGACTTAGTTTGGTTTAATAGCCATGTTTTAAATCCTTTAACAGGGTGACATTCCAAGTGAATGTTCCAAAGTCCTTTAACTAGGCCCATTCCTAACAGTATGGTGAAATCCTCTAACAAGGTCACATTTAACAATGTGTTGTAGCCTTTAACAGGGTAGAGTATTAGAAGTGGTTGAAATTAATTGCTCAGTTGTTTTGTGGGTATCATCCCCACCCAGTTTTACCTTCTTATTCCTGGAGGGTTTCTGGGTTATCAAATTCTTAGTGTTATGGTGTGATGCATGTCTACTTTTCATAGTTGTTTAAATGTTCAAATTACATGCATGATAGTTTCAGTTATGTGCTATTGAGGATTAAGAGAGAAAAATTGGATTGGACCTTGAATAACTAATTCACCCCCACCCCCCCCCCCCCCCCCCCCCCCCCTTCAGTTATTCTAAAGAATTATAACACACTCTGACCCAAAAACCTTCCAAATAGAAAGTAAAATTCTAGTAGGGATGATACCCACAAGTTTTAGTATTGTAATATAAATTTGGCCAGTTAAGGCTTACATTGATCACTTCTAATGATCTACCCTGTTAGAAGTAATAAGGATTGCTAGATCCACCTTGTGAAAGGATTTATAAACATACAATAAATTATACAATCAATAAGGAGATTTACATAAGACTATTAGGTCTATGTTGTTAAGGGATTTGATTGATCCACCTATTAGGATGAAGCAGTAGCTAATCTTTGATCTACAACTTGGTTGCTAAATGAGATTCCCTTGAGTGTACAAATCACCTTCTTGTGATAAATGAATCTTTGCTGCTCCTTATACTCTTGTAGCCTTTTTAATTTTTACTTTTTCTCTATTATAATGATTACATTACTTCCTCTTCAATTCCATACATACATTGGATTTCACACAATACATTACATATATATCAATCCAATTACATAATTACAAAGTTAGCCACAATTAAAGTTTACACAAAATATTACAAAGTTGGCCAAAGTGTAGAAACTTAGGCTCTAAAGACTGACTCAATGAGGTTTTGATACTTGCCATCCACTGTCACTACTCTGCATCATCATGCACTCGGTAGACATAGAAGCTTAGTCCATACTGATCACTTCCAAATAGTCTTGAACTTGATCTACACTAGTGACTTGATGAATACTATGAAGCTCATCATATAAACTGAATCACTTGTTTACCACTGCATAGCTCAATAAACACTATCACCTTGAGCTTGGTATAAACTGAGTCACTTGGTTAATAGTGAGTACCTCAGTCAATATTGGGCTCACATCACATCAACTATGAACTCGGTAAACACTACACAACTTGGTTTATACTACTAAACTAGGCATAAACTAAGATGTTTGGTTTACACTATTGATCTTCACAATAGTTGTAACTACTTGGCATACACTGGAATTTGTAAAATGGCCTCAGTAGCAACTATAAAACTCTATAACAACTAAAATTCTTGGTTGACATAGTTAACTATGCAATAAGCTTACTATGAACTCATAATCTTAATAAGTGTATGTCACTAATAACATGACGAGAATGTCTACAATTTCCCCCTTTGGCATTAGCAACAAAACACTTATTAGTCAAAATTGAATTATCCATCACCATATATCTCCAACTTGGTAGAGTATACTATTGTTGAGATTTTTCAAAAAATTTTTTGTAAAGGATACATTTCTATATGTGGTAAAGTTATACAGTATACTATACATACAATGTTTCTTTACTCTTTCTTACAATTTCTCCCCCTATCTTTTTACATCTTTCTCCCTTTTCTATATCATCTTATATATTTTTCAATATCTTCTCCCCCATTTTGAAATTAATGCCAAAGAATTATACTATATGTATTTACATAGTAATTCCAAAATGAGACAAGAAATATAAATGTACCTTCAATATGATTGCCAAAGTCTTGTCCCAGTTCTCTTGCAAGACCCTACTTGTGTGCAATGCCACCTGCACTTCTGCTGAAAGTTCAATCACATGGTCTATAAGAGAGAAATTATTATCATGGATGAGATTTTTTGAATAAGTAATATGCTTCTATAGTGCATCCATTTTGGGGAGTACCATATTCTAGATATCTACCAATGTAGACCTTATTCTTGCTTCTTCTCTAAGCAATTCAGCTTGCATATGTATCAAAAATATGATCTTCTTGAAATGTATAGAGCTTGAACTTGGATCAAGTTTTAATTTTTGAGCACTTTCTTTAAGATCTTCATCAATCTTGGACAATTTTTCCTTTATTTCTATAGTAAATCTTGGAATATTACATAGTTTACCAAAAAGTAGAGTTACATTTGTACAAGAAGTTTCCAAAGAACCCAAAATAGTAGATAATTCTACTTGGTAAATGGAAATTTGTTGAGCAATGTGCTCTAACACTTTATTTTCAAAAAAATTCTCTACTTTCTATAGTAATTTATCTTTTCCATCTAGATCCTGATTATACTTATGGACTGCTTCTGCCAACTGAAACAAAACTAGCTGAAAAGAATATATTTCTATGCCTATAGCCTCTGCCAAAATATTCTTGGAATTCTCAATGATTTTGAATTCTTTATCTCTTTCCGCTCTCAAATTTTTTTGTTTGGCTTTCTTTTAGACTATTCTCCAAAGGTTTTCATTTGATTAGGAGTAAGTTTTGAAATATCCCAATTTAGAATCACAATTTCCTCATCAAAATCAACATCCTCCTCCTTTTTGTTTCCTTTACCCAAAAATTTTTTGCTCGATTGAATCTTGGTCTCAACTTTCCTTGCTCTTATTGCTAATGTACTTAGAATGGAAATAATAGTAGAAATAGTGGGGCTTGCTGCAAAAATTCATACTACACTTATTATAGAAATACTAGTAGGAGTACTTGTTAAAGCCAAAATTAATGGATCCAAAACTATCATGTCCAAAATTGATGTCTTAATCATAGTTGAAGAGGGAAGAGTTTGTAGCTTGGTAGATGAAGTACTTTGTACTTTAGTCAATGATATGCTAAGTTATATTGGTGCAAAGATTGATTGGCTAGTTGTTCTTGGAGTGTTAGACACAATCAATACTACAAACGCTATCTCTATGCTTGATGTTGTCAATACTTTTCTTGGAGAATGAAGAAGTAAGGCTATAACTACTATAGCAATCTTAACTGGGTAGGTTTCCTTTGTATCCTAAGCTTCTTTCTTGATAGCCTCTTGCTCTTGTTCCTCTTCATTATCAATGTTATCAAAATGTGTTGTCTCTTAATCATTTTCCTGTTCATCTTTTTCTTCTTTATCATCATCATCTTTGTCACTTATGGTGACTGGAAAATCATCCAGTTTATGAAGAAGATATACATTCTTCCATGTATTTGTCTCATTCTTCACAACTATGTTTTTCATCAATACAAGACAAGTGTTGAATTTCAAGGTTATCTTTTCTTCATTCTTCTTCATGGATTCCTTCACTTCCTATTTAGTTAGACTAGGCATAAGCTACCTCAGGGTTTGCTCATATATATCTTTAGCAGTTTGCTTTGCAAATTCCCATCTTGGCTTAATCTTATCCATCAAAATGCTAGGAATCTAAAGTGTAAGTTGATCAAGTGAGTATTTCCACTTACCCTTTTTATCCATCACCAAATCTTCAATTTGCTTCTATTCCACTTCAGTCCTAGTCTCATACTTCAATGTCTTGAAGTTTATTATGTTGGCCCCTAACTATAAATTCTTCAATCTATCCTAGAAGGTGGGTGGAGGTTTCCTAAAAATTATGTCTTCTCCTTCCTTGTCTGATTTCTTCATGGAGAATCTCTTGGTGAATAGTGTAGTGGATGGCTTAGTAGGCTTGGTAATTATTATCTTTCCCTTTTCCTTAAGTGGGTCTTCCTCCTCTAATTTTTCCTCATCCTCTTCTTCTTCAACCTCATCTTTTCCCTTGGTTAACAAAAGAGTAGAACTTCTTTTCAATTTGGCAATTCTCTTTTCCCCTTTATGTACCACCTAGGGGAGTTTTATCTCTAATTCTATCTTGGCCTTGGCTTCATCATATGTACCAAAATAGGCTACCTTAGGATCAACTAGTTCATTAATCAATATCTCAATGACATCTTTTGTTTCATCAATATTAATCTCATATCCAAGAGGTTTCACCCATACAATTCTAGGCCTAACTACCTAAATGTATACTTTATCACTACCTACCATAAAGCATATAAAATCTTTGTAATCCTCAACTAGCTTCATTGGGATTCTAAATCTATTATTCATTTTCTCTTTGAATGCATCAAAATAATTATCCATAATACTATTATAATTTTCACCCATCTCAACAATGTACTCATTAATTTGATAGAGTATAGGCACATCTTTTCTCCATACCACAGTGCTTTTTGAAGGGAAGAATTTTTGAACATAAAAGAAAAAGCATGTCAATAGAGATCCAAATTTACATGGATTATTCTTTGATGTTCTGATGCTCTCCATGTTCTTATTGAATTGTTTCAACTGTAGCTCAGCAAGATAAAGAGAAAGGTTATTTTTGACAACTTTGTATGCTAGGTCAACTGGTTCACACATCACACTATTTAACCTACTTGAACTATAGATTTTGTGTGCAATGATATGGATTCCAAACTTCAATTCCATATTAGTTATGCTACTTATTTTCATACCTCTTCCATCCCACTCTACAAGGGTTTTCTTCTCTAGTTCAGCCTAACCTAGGGTTTTGGTTGTCTTAGCTATTTCCAACATGGAGAGACTAGTGATCCTATGAATCATCTTCTTTATAATCAAAATTGATTACTCCAACCATTGTTGTCCATCATTTATTTGACTAAGAATAAACCTAATCCATCTCACTTGGAATTCATGGGGCATGTGAGAAATATGGGTTAATCCTTTGGCCTCAAGATGTTGATGTTTAGATTTCAAAATTCCATTCACACATAACCTTTCTAAGGTTTCATCCATTTATAGTGTGTAAATTTCTTGAATTGCACATTTGAAATGAGAATAGATGTTGTTGATTAATAGTACCTTGGAAGGGATTTGAGACCACTCCACTTGGGTCTAGGATTTCAACGATTGTAGGAGTGAGCTTGAAGTTCGATACCTTTCATTCCACACCATGAACTAGTTTGTTTGAACCTTGCTTTATCTTGCTACTGCTAGATGACATCTTTACTTAATAGGGTTTGAGAGAATTAAAATGTTTTTTCAACAATTCACTCAAATCGCTTGAACGCCCTTGAAGATCACTCTGTGCAATAGCTCTTGAAAATTTCAAGGTAAAAATGACTTTGATTTCATTCCTTTTATCAAAACTTTTCCATTAGTGCTTGGTATGAATGTTAGATCAAATTGATAAATCATCATCCACTTCCTTTTATTGAAAACTCAGCAAAGGCTTCCTGACTCAGTGACCATACGCATCTTGATTACTTCTGACCTTGCTCGATAGAGTCTGTAACTCATCCTTGCTTGGTAAGACAATAACCTAACCTTTCTTGGTGATAACTTTTATTTGTTACTTGGTGATCCCTTTTGCATCTTGAATGCTAGTTTGGATATTTCATCCTTCTGATTGGAATTTATATTTGATGTCCCATTTAGTATCACAATTCCAATACTTATTTGAGAGATCAAGTAGAAATGATGGAGTCACCAATTCTTGAGTGACTTGTTCATCATTTCTTGGACTTGTATTCTTGGTAGACTTTGGAATCCATTGTTTTCTCATTTATATTCTAATATTATCAGCCTTTGCCTTCTTTTCAACTTCAATTCTTTTAGTGTTCATGCAGTTCTTAGCAAGATGACCAAGTTTAATACAAATGAAACATCTTTTAGTAGTATCTCTTTTCCTCAAATGATTTGTTACACAATTCATTCCAATGTGTCCAAATTCTCCATAGTAATGACATCTACACCAAGTGTTATTGTCCCAACCAAATATAGCTTTCACAATTTGTTTTACTGGATTTAGTATCTTGGTTTTGCATTCTAATGATTTGTGCCCATTCTTCTTACATTTCTGACATTTGCCTTCAAATTTTGGTTTCTCTTTGCATTCATTTGCTCTATGACCATGGTGAATACAATTGTAACATATTCCATTGAATTTTTCTTTCCTATTGCTCCAACATTTGTTTGAAGTAGGAGCTATCTTACCACAGTGAATGAAAGTAGGTCTTTAGTTCTTTTGAGCTCCTTTCTTGGATGATTCTCCTTCTTCTATATATCCAATTCCTTCTTTTCCTTTTTGTTTATAGATATTTTTCTCATTCAACTAATTCATGTCTACTTGGGATTTCATCATTCTTTCATTGGTTTCCCTTTCAGAGTTTAGATCATTCTACAATCTTTCATTTTCTAATCTTAGGTTCATGATTTCTTCATTTGCATTGGTGAGATGATCAATGAAGTTTTCTTGCTGAAGGGATAGGAGCTAAATTCATTGTTTTTTCCTTCTATCTCTTCCCTTATCTTGTTTTTCTCTTCCATTGCTTCACATACTCTTACTAACCAAATTTCTTGCAGTGACCCATTCTTTTCTAGGAGGTCCTTGATTACTTCATTGGTTTCATCTAGATTGCTTGAATGAAATTCTTCAATTCTTTCTTTAATGTAGAGATGATCATTCATTTGAATTGCAAGATCTTTTCTTCTTTTAAGGGATTGAGATAGTTTCTCATTTGTTTTGTTGAGTTGGGCAATAGTCATTTCCAAATCTAGCTTCTCATTGTCAATAGCCTTGTCAAGTCTAAATATCCCCATGGCCTTGGATCTTTGCTCATGTTGTTAAACTTTTCTCTGAGAATCACAATGCTACAATACCAATTGTTGGAAATATTATAACAAGATAAGTTACTTAGAGGGGAGGGTTGAATCAGTAACTTCTAAAAATTTCAACTCAATTAGCAATTAATCCTTTATATGAATCCTAATCTAATGTCATGCATGAAAAATTTAGAAAATATGGAAGCGTACATAACACTTTGACACACAAATTTGGTGACCCAAAAACTTCCAAATAGAAAATAAAACTGGGGTGGGGATGATACCCACAAGTTTTAGTATTGTAGTATAAAGTTGACCAGTTAAGGCCTACATTGATCACTTCTGATGATCTACCCTATTAGGAGAAATAAGGACTGCTAAGTCCACCTTGTGAAAAGAGTTATAAACATACAATAAAGTATGCACTTAGTAAGGAGATTTACATAAGACTATTAGGTCTACCTTTTTAATGGATTTGACTGATCTACCTATTAGGATGAAGTAGTAGTTGATCTCTGATCTACAACTTGGTTTTCTGAATGAGATTTCTTTGAGTGTACAAATCACCTTGCTATGATAAATGAATCTTTGTTGCTTCTTATACTATTGTAGCCTTTTTAATTTTCACTTCTACTCTTTTATAATTATTACATTATTTCCTCTTCAATTCCATACATACATTGGATGTTATACAATACAATACATACATACATACATACATACATATATATATATATATATATATATATATATATATATATATATATATATATATATATATATATATATATATATATATATATATATATATATATATCCAATTACATAATTACAAAGTTGGCCACAATTTAAATTTACACAAAATATTACAAAGTCAGCCAAAGTGTAGAAACTCGAGCTCTAAAGACCGACTTAGTGAGGTTCTCATACTCGACATCCACTATCATTGCTCAAAATCATTATGCACTTGGTAGATGTAGAATCTTAGTCCATACTGATCACTTCCAAGTAGTCTTGAACTCGATCCACACTAGTGACTCCGCAAATACTATAAAACTCATCATATAAATAGAATCACTTATTTACAACTACATAGCTTGGTAAATACAACTATCAGCTTAAGCTCCGTATAAATTGAGTCACTTGGTTAACACTAGGTAGCTTGGTCAACATTGGACTTGCATCAGATCAACTATGAACTCAGTAACCACTACACAACTTGGTCTGCACTAGTAAACTCGGCATAAACTAAGATGCTTGGTTTACACTGTTGTTCTTCACAATAGTTATAACTGCTCGACATACACTAGAATTTGTCCAAAGGACTTCATAGAAACTATAAAACTTAGTAAAAAATGAAATGCTTGGTTAATATTGTTAACTATGCAATAAGCTCAGTATGAACTCACAATCTGAATATGTGTATGTCACTAATAACAAACATAACTAAAATGTCAAAAAATATATCTTACCCACTAATTTTTCTTATTCCTTACCCTTTTCCTTTTCATCTTCCTTCTCTCCATTCTTCTTGATGTTCAGAGAGGGCTAGCTCCATAGGTAGGGGTGAGTGGCACTTTCTTTTCCAAAGGCTTGTCTCCACCTTGTCCAATAGACTATAATGGCCTTGTAGAAATTGATGTAGTGGTTTTAGCTGTAATTGACTAGATGGCTCTAGCTATTACTCCACCCATAGAAGTAGTTCTTTTGGTCCTCTTCTTCCTTTCCCAAGTCCATTCAACCCATTTTTCTATTCTCTTGATTATACCATTCATAAGAACCTCCATGGTGTCAATGACTAGATTTATAGGGGGTAGATAGAATTGGTGTACCATTGATATTCTCATAAGATGTGGGGTGCATGTATGCTCCATTATCTGCAAGGTCAGAAACATCAACATAATTGTTATATAGTTTTATTTCATCAATGATAATCCTTGACCAAAATATCTCTCAAGTTTCGTACTCATTGAGACACCCAAACTAGAAATTTTTAATATCTAGGATATGCCTATAGGCATATCCCAACTTTAGATGAACTCTTACAAAATAAACTGGATCATATTGAGGCCTAAGCACCTCATAGTTTAACAACTTAATCTTTCTCTCAAAACTCATCACTAAATTTTGAACATCTAATCTAGAGGAACATGAATATGGGCCTACCACTATAGGGAATGGAATCCTGACAATCTTCTTCACATTGGAACATAGGGTTTTCACTTCAAGTATCTATCAACACAATTCAACTAAGACCACCTTATCCTTAGGATACCTCGGCAACCTCTTATGGAATCCATCATAAGCTCGTATTTGTAAATATGAAAAACTTGGGAACTAGATGAATAAACACCTAAATTTGTTTATGGCCAAAATTACCTCTAGTGAGAATATCCTTTCTGGGCATCCTTGCAATTCTTGGCTCAACCTCATTGTAAAAGCATAATTAACAACTATTTATTCCTTATAGCTCTTTTGTAGTTGTAGATTTAGGTAGAATTCATAGACTTTGGTGCACTCATCATTATTTAGGATGCTAGGGAGTCCAAGCAATAAGTGGTGGGTTTCCAAAGCATAGATTAGATAAGATGACATGTAGAATTTCTTGAATCCTCCAGCTAACAACAACCACAAGGTGAGCTCATCACAGATGATATGTTCCTAGTTGATTTGCATATTCTTAGCACAAATTACTTGTACTAGGAAGAAGTGATGCTTAATGAACTCCAAAATCTATTCTTTTCCTTTCAATCTGAGGAGTACAAGGATATCCATAATATCTCGCTTCAGATTTTTGCCAAATAGAGTCTTTAGCATTTAGCTCTTCATTGAGTGGGAAGTCTAGAACCATGTCCTCAACATGTTCTCTCATCTAAGTGTCTTCTTCTCATTGAACATGGATGTAGAGGACCCAAAATCAATATCACAATATTTCTCCTTTACAAGGATTCTAAATGCAGACTACATTAGTGGCTTGTTAATTGATATGAGAATTGATTGGTTAGGTAAAAAAATATACTTTGTTTCTAGGTTGTATCTCTCTATGCACTCCTTCACTAACTTAGGTGTATGAACTACCATTGGAAAATAAACTACTTCTACCAATCTACTCTTTTTAAGTTTTTGAGTGATTGGGTTAATGGGTTGGGAATTAATCCTCCTATGAAGATCACCCAAATCCTACAACTTGAAGTATGTATCTATAAAAATTTTAACTCACTCTCCAAGCCAATTAATCTATTGTAGCCAGTAGCTCTTATTTTCATTCACTATGATTGCACAGGATGTAGTTCTTGATAAATAATCATTAAATTATACTTGAAGAAACCAATTTCATGCAATTTTGATGGAATATATTTAGGAATTAGAATGTTGGCACCACACAAATTAAATTAAGTTTAGCTAACAATAATAATGGTTGGGTTTGGATTTAATTCCATCGATAATAGCTATTTAGACTTTCCGTTCATTTGCACATAAAATACTATGTTCCTGAAAGCACTCTTACTTTACTTAAAGTAAAGTGACATGACTAAGAATCACTTAATGGTACAAACACTTTATCTTTACAAGAAGTTCCTTACCTCAGTTCAAAATCCAAAATGCATATATACTTAATAATATTAACACATGTAGGAGAGAGAGAGAGAGAGAGAGAGAGAGAGAGAGAGAGAGAGAGCTTTTCCACAAACCCATTTTCTTTTTATTCAAAAATATTGCATGGAAAGTAATCCTTTAGCAAGCTTGAGCACTCTAATCTTCCACTTTCTACTTAAGGCTTTTAACATTGCTCTTCCTTTATATTGGGTTCACATTTCCATCATTAACTTCTTTGAAAATATCTTATGAGCATCTCTGATAGATATTCATGTTTTAAAATGGATTCAATTTCTATTCTTGGATCATCTAGAGAAGTGACCTTTTTCATTACCTTGGTGTGGAAAACTCCTTTCTTAGCAACTTTTTCTGGACTAAGGCACAACAAATAACATTCAACCTTTTTATTTTAAAGTGATGGCCTAAAAGCTAGATCTTGAGCATTCCTTATTGGCTATGAGCCTTTAAATGGTTCTCTTCAACATTGTGCTGACACTATCTTATTATTGGGCTTGAGATTTGGCTCAAGTTCACATAGCCTTGAGAATAGAACAAAAGAGATTCATCCCCATGACTATGCAACAATGATACCCAAGACCTATATTTTCTTATAGTACTTGATCTTGTCTCCCCAAATTTTAATGAGACTCACTTTGGATTTTATCCATGGCTTCATAGGTCTTTGAGTATTAAAAAAATCATATGAACACAACCTATTAATCACTTTCATAGCTTTATGCTTTGGATTTACACTTGATGTAGTTTTCTCAAGGGGAAAAATCAGCTCGAAATCTCAAGATCTATGAGATCTAGAAAATTAGGGCAAGATGATAGAGAATAAAATACAAAACATGTACTTCTCATTAGGAGGATACATAACACACCCAAACCATAACTAAATTACCTAAACCCCATGCGCATTAGAAAAAAAAGAAACCCACTTAGAAATATTAAGTAAACGTAATGCAAAGGTAGACCTAAAAAACAAAGGAAATAGAGTACTTTGGGAAAGATGAGCAGTAAGTCACCTAAAACATACTTAGATACTTCTCTCTTGGAAAGACACTCACTTTAACCAATGGCATCAAGCTTTAAAAGGGTGGGACAAAAACATGACAATATAACTAGGTAAGACATGAAACACAAAGTGATTAGTTACCTCAAAAATTTAAGTTATCTTTTAACCAAGTGTATGGAAATAAAATGCAAGATAATCACAAATGCTTTCATTTTTGCTCTTTTTTTGACCCTAAAAATTGGACTTCTTTTCTATGATTGTGGCTCTAAAAATAGAAATGCAAAGAAGAGACCCCTACTAAAAACTAGAGGGATTTCCAAAAACATAAGAAATTTAGCCATATCTTTTCATTTGTACTTTAGGGACTCATTTTCCCAAACTAGAATATATTTTTTAAATTGAGCTATTAAGTCCTAATATGACCTCTAGATTCAAAACACAAAGAACAAACCCCCTATATAATTTAAAGACCTTTTTTAAAATGTATATTTTTCTTTAAAAAATTCCAATTTGTCCCCAAAAATGATATTTTATGACAAATAAATAAATTTAATAACAAAATCAAGTCAACACTTAACACTCTAAAAGTTGGATTAAGACATTTAGGATGCATCCCCAAATTGTAAAAAAAAAAAGGATTAAAACTCTAAATGGTTTAAGAGAAATGATCAACTCTTTAAAATCCTAGGGTTTTGGCCTTCAAACAAATCTACACAAGAGTTACCTTTAAAACCAAAGTGATAAACCTACAAAATCACTTGATTAGATCCAATATGCTGTTATAAAAAACTAGACATGAGAATGCAACTAAAATGACTACAAGAACATAGAGCTAAAATCTTGGTTCTAGCCCCATGGTGGGTGCAAGAAAATGTGTTTACTAAAAGTGTCGCACTTATATAAAAAATTATTCTTGAGAATACCCATGAAAAAGAGAATCCAAAGAGGTGTCTTATATCTCTCTATATATAATGTGTAAAGGCTATGAGATGGTGGCTCTCAAATGAACCAAACTATGCAATGCTTGCAAGGTGCACCATAGAACAAGGGATTCAAAGATGGAAGAAAGAATGCTAGTATCCAACAATCTAGAATGAATGTAATGCAAATGAAAGCTAAATGAGAGAAAGTAGAATGCAAGCTAGACTAGAAAATTAGTATTACAACATCTATTTAGACTAGATGATTTATTCTATAAGCATGGAGAGAAAATAGAATGAATGAGAACCATGGAGAATTAAAAATACAAGATAGAAGAAGAGGAACTCCACAAGTATGAGATCTTAAATCTTGTAGCATAACTTTAGTAAAAGAGTGGAGTTCTAAAGTGAGGAGAGAGCTCTCCCTTTTAAAGAGAAATGGATAATAGAGATCATGAGGTAAGATGCATGTGATCAAGGCTAGAGTTTGAAAGTGGGAGTGGTCCATCTACAAAAGCATTTCCACCACTCGTGATGAACTAAAGAATCCACTAGACCCCTTACCTATACCCAACTAAGCCACAAGTAGGCCTAGTAAGCTAAAATTAAATAAACCCTTACATTAAATACATGTTGAGCCACAAGCCAGCCTCCATCATGTATTAAATACCAAAATGTCTTAGAAATCTTAAAACATAAATCAAATGCACATAGTAGAAACAAAAAAGATCCAAATAGGTTGATTGAAACTCCTAGATCAATCCACATCATGATCACACATGCTACATGCATTAAATGCACAAAAATGATCAAGAAAACTCGCAATAACTCCATTCCACAAGCCGCACTATTGAGCTTCGGCAAGACCACAAGTGATGTCAAGCTCCCATAAGCATTATCAAGTTCCATAGGTGTCACGCAACCAATACATGCCAAGAACAATAGTGAGTGTCAAAAAATAGAGGATGTAGATATCCTTTAGTGACTGAGCCCTTCAATTACTAAGCGCCTTGGCCAACACTACACTCAATAGTGACTAATCACCAATCCTTTAGTGACCGAGTCCACAACTCTTACCCAAAATACCTCCAACATGTAGGATTTCTAGCCAACCAAGGATGGTCCTACATCAAACACCCCTAGTTCAAAATTATGTTCTCAATAGCTAGAAGAACATCTTTTAGGATTCATCACATAAATCCCAAACTGGTTCTTCACAAACATTTCCTCCAAGCCCTCAACTTGTACACTCTTTCCCTTGATCTTCTTCTACTTCTTCACATCCATCATTGATGTGCTATGGTTCTACTTTCCATGTTGATCTCTTACCCTCTCAGAATCCTTCAACTCAACTTGGCTACCAATAATTAGGCTCTTTCTACTAAGCTCTTCATTCTACAAATCAATTTAAGAGAATTCTTCACACCACCTTTCACAATTGTAAACACATTATTGATATGGTCATGTACAACCCCACAATCATATTGTCAAGGTCTACCAAGCAAAAAATGACAACTATTCATGTCCACAATATCATACAATACTTGATCCTTATATTTCCCAAACTAGAAATCAACAAGGCACTACTCCCTAACTTTGAAAGAATGATAACCTTGCAACTAGCTAATCCTATAAGGATAAGGATATCTCACTCTCTTCAAACTAAGTTTCTGAACCATCCACTTACAACAAGGTTATCAATACTACCACCATCCATAATCACCTTGCATACTTTACCACTGCACTTACAACAAGTCCTAAACAAACTAATCCCGTGATAAGATTTCATTGTCATGTGACTAACTAGTACTCACCAAGCTAGAAAAATCTCTCCTTGTTTAGGTTGACTATCATGATCCCCAACCTCATTCACAACAATAGTTCTTTTGTCAACAACCTGTTAGTGAATAGATTTTCCTCAAAGAATATTTGTGCAAACATAACCGTAACTACCCAAGTGAGAGGACGAATTAGAACCAATAGCTAGACAAGTTATCATTAGATTGATAACCTTCCTCTGAATTTTATCAAGTATAGCTCCTCGTATAAGATGTATAATGAATTAATTATGGATGCTTTTAACCAAAAAGAACAAAAGGATTTCAAACATCTACCTCTAAACACAAAGTAGACACGAAAAAACTAAACAATTACAATAAAATAAATGGCTAGTGACACAAAGTTCATTCACCCTAACATGTTACAAAGGAAAAAATCAAGAAATACATTTTCCATCTTGTTGAGAAAGTGTAGAAATAGAGAATGTATACAAGAAACAATGATGGTAAAAGCACATTTAGAGAAAACTAAAGTGACACAATGTTCACAATTAGTGGAAAGAGGATCAATCAAACTCAAAGTTTTGATAAACAATCAACTTTCAAGTCTAGCTTCCCTAAAGCATAAAAGATGCAAAGACCTTATTACACATTTGTAATTACAATCACCATTACAAAAAGATGAAATTCCTCCTCTACATTACATAAACAAATCAAAACCCTCTGACTTTCTAACACATAGTTTAGAAAGAGAAAATAAACCCTAGCTCTATTCCCTTTAACCTCCATAAGAAAATGGCATAACTCTGAAAACTTTTCTCTTTGTTGTAGCCCACAATCTACATTTTCAAAGAGAAAAGATGGAACACCTGCTATCTCTACTATTGGCCTCTTTATCTTTCTTGTTGTTGGTTTCTTTTTAGTTTCAATAACCAATTATTTGAAATAAATCCCATCTTTTCATCTTCCCCGGGTATTAGATCAACTCCAATCTTTTATAACATGACCTCTCTAACTTTTTAAAAAAATTTCTTCCTTATAAGATAAACTTTACAACAAGTTTGATTATTTTCAATGGCCTTTCATCTTTATAATATCCTACAATGTTAAATAGCTTTCAAGGATTTTAAAAGATTTCAAGATTTCCCTTCAGCTACATTTAATTAATAACTTTGTGAGCACCTCTATGATGTATGCATGGATAGGTGACATTTTTTGGTGATAGAGTGTTGATATGATAGTGTTGCACTAAAAAACCTATGTTGATCCAATAATGTTGCACTAAAAAACCTATAACTTTTTATCCATATGTAATCAAGAAAAACCTCTTTGAGAGGTTTTATAGAATTAGGTTTTTTAAAACATATCAAATTTTTATCTTGATCCAACAATTGGATTAAGAGATATAGCCCTTGCAACAATACTTATTTTCCTGTCATCTACATTTGTGACTGTCATTGCTGATCCAATAGAGATGTAAATAGAAACCCATAAATTTTGATCCATAATGAATATCATAAAAATATTTATAAAAGTTTTAGATAATTAGGTTTTCCAACAAATATCTTAAATTTAGCCTGATCCAATAGTTGGATTGAGAGATATGGCTCCCAAAATATGACTATTTTTCTGTCATCTACAATTTATGACTGTTATTGCTGATCTGATAGTGGTGCACTAAAGAACCTGTAACTTTTGATCAATAATTAATCTAACAAGATTCTTTGGAGAAGCTTTCAAGAACTAGGTTTTCCAAGAAATATCTGAAATTCAGCTATATCCAATGGTCACATTTGTATTTATACCCCCCACATTGAGACCAATTTTATCACTCTAGAAAATGTTATATATTCTAATTCTTTTCATTTGCACAATCATTCTAAAATCTCTTCCATAAAATTTTGGTATCTCATTATATAAACCATTCAAAAACTAGTCCTTCATGATTTAACTTTTTAAGGTATGGGTATATTTCTCATATCTAGTGAGTTATTGATCATCAATGAAGTGTTCATTTTACCCTTACAATTTCATGGATCAAGGACTTGAACTCTCAAAGTTTTCAGTACTATTGAACTTCAGATGTTAACATATGACCTTCATTTTGAAAAGGAGTTATTCTAAACTCATATGAACCAACCTAAACCTTTGAACTGAATTCTAAATCTCTAAAACTCTAAACCTATGAATGTAGTTATGCAAACTGAACCACTTCAAACCCTTGAATCAGTAAAACCAAGCCACTGAACCATGCATGTGAACCTCTCAAAATAGACCATTAAACCTGCATGAGCAAATTGAACTATTTTGAACCACTTTGAACTACTTTGAACTTCAATTTGAAGTGGTTCAAAAATTTTACACTTCAAGTTTTAAAATCATGTCCATATCAGGTACTAAAAGGGGCTCTAACTATGGGACTATTTTTTAATACAAAAATAGAAAACTCCAGCAATCTTTGGCCAAAGATGAGTGTCTTTTCCATTGGATGAATAGAGTCAATAAGAAAAGAAGACCATGAGCTACTTCCAAAGAGGGTAGAGGGGAGTAGGGAAAGACCAAAAAACAAAACAAACACCTAAACTACCAGCAAGCACAAAGCTTGCACATTATTCCAAACTACACTACGCACACCAAAAAAGATATTTACAAAGATAGGAAGAGAGCCTACCATAAGAATTGGAAGAAAGAAGAAGTTATGTGAATCCATTTACTAGTTGGGAGAAATAGGAGCCTTTCTACTTTAGCAAACCATGTCCCAATAGAGCAGCTCCATACCATAGCTTGTTGATGACTCTTTCAATGTCAATCTTCAAACTAAAAAGACACATGCATATGCTGATCCAACTCTCTTTTATAAATAGCCATAACTAATCATAGCACTCTTCTAATTGATCTTTCACATTCATAGCATTATATTCCCCTTGTGTTTTTTGCAATATGGTAGGACTGAAATGTTGTACCAAAGTATGCAATTCTGCTTCATCAAAATTCATGGATGTTTTAACTTGTGAAGACCTTTTATCATTAGTGCTTGTTGAAAAAACCAAATGTTGCATAGTTTGATAGACCATATTCTTTAGAAGATCTCCTTGCTTCATAACTACTTTAGATTGCAAACATCCCTCTTGCTATGGTACATATGAGAAAGATTGAAAGAGAGGAGTGTCATACCCTTCTTCGCTATCTGTCAATTTTTGCTCTTGCTGATGTACCATATCATGCTAATCTAAATCAATAATAGAGAGAGCATTAGATACTTTAGAAGAACAACCTTGACATTCTAGAAAAAGAGTAGCCATTGGTAACCCTTTGTTTGACTCATATGCAACAAGTTCTTTACTTACAATTGGTACATTCAAGCTGGTCACTAGTTTGTCTGATTGAGCAACACACTCCTCATTATTTTCAATATGTGAGTAGCAGAATCTGGTTATCTTTACAATATTATCTTCAGCCAACAATGGTTCTTGAAAATCTTCATCATTAAAAATAGTTAGATTTTGAAAAAAGGGGAACATTGGGAATGATTTATTTCTTCCAAAACACACTTCTTCTATGTAGCTTCCTCCTCAATGTAGTATTGCTATCCACAAAGGTATTCTTCCATTGGTGGAGTCTTTATAGATTTCATACCACTAAGAATCAAGGCATCATCCAACTTGATTGCTTCCTTTTGTTCATCCACCAAATTTTGTACTCCAAGGCATTGTAACCAAAACTTGACTTCAACATCCATAGCAACAATAAAGAAGCATACTTGGTTACTTTCAGTAGATTGGTGGGCTAAAGGAATCTTACCAACACTCTGGTTAAATTTGTCAATAAACTTCCTTACAGATTCATCTTCTTTCATCTAAATTTGATAAGATTTATCAATAATTGATAGGAATCAATTGTGGGTTGAAATCTCTCAAGGAATCTCCCCTTAAAATCATCCCAAGTTATGATACATCCATCTTGTAAATTCTAAAACCATTCTACAACTTTTCCCACAAGGTTTTGAACAAATAGTCTGATGAACACATCTTCTACCTGCACACCAAGAATCCCACATGCAACTTTAACTACTTTGATGTGATCAGTCAGATCTTGTGTTGTATCTCCATGAAATTTGGGAAGGTATTCCCATGATCTTTTTGGTAAGGCTAAATACTGGGCAAAGGAAAATGGTCTGATCTGAGTACCCCATGGTTGAGTTACAACCATGACCATAACACACACTAGAACTCCAAAAATAAAGATTCAACAAGCCTGCAATGTAGATTTGTCAATCTCTTGCACACGAAGATAACCATAAAACTAAGGAAACAAATGTTAGGCAATGATCTTCATTTCATTTCCCTAGCAGAGTCACCGAAAAAATTTTAGTGTACAGATTTCCTCCAAGAATATGTGTGCAAACATAACCCTAACTGCCCAAGTGAGAGAATGAATTAGCACCAAAAGCTGGATAGGTTATCATTAGATTGATAACCTTCATCTAAATTTTATTAGGTATAGCTCCCTATATTAGATGTACAAAAAATTAATTATGGATGCTTTTAACCAAAAAGCACAAAAGGATTTTAAACATCTACCTATAAACACAAAGTAGACGTGGAAAAACAAAACAATTACAAGAAAATAAATGACACAAAGCCCATTCACCCTAACATGTTACAAAGGATGAACTCAAGAAATACATTTTCAATATTCTTGAAAAAGTGTAGAAATAGAGAAGGTATACAAGAAACAATGATGGTAAAAGCACATTTAGAGAAAACTAAAGTGACACAATGTTCACAATTAGTGGAAAGATGATCAATCAAACTCAAAGTTTTGATAAAAAATCAACTTTCAAGTCTCCCTTCCCTAAAGCATAAAAGATGCAAAGACCTTATTCCACATTTGTAATTATAATCACCATTACAGAAATCTAAAACTCCTCCTCTACATTACATAAAAAAATCACAAGTCTCCTACTTTCTAATACATAGTTTAGAAAGAGAAAAGAAACCCTAGCTCTATTCCCTATAACCTCCACAAGAAAATGACATAACTCTAAAAACTTCTCCCTTTACTGTAGCCCAAAGTTTGTAGTTTCAGAGATAAAAGATGGAACCCCTATTGTCTCTATTGTTTACCTCTTTATCTTTCTTGTTGTTGGTTTCTTTTCAGTTTGAGCAACTGATTCTTTGAAAGAAAACCCATCTTTTCATCTTGCCTAGGTATTAGCTCAACTCCTATCTTTTATAACATGACCTCTCCTTTAAATTTTTTTAAAAAGTTCTTCTTTATAAGATAAACTTTACCGCAAGTTTGATTATTTTCAATGGCCTTTCATTTTTATAATATCTTTCTATGTTAAATATATTTCAAGACTTTAAAAACATTTCAATATTTCCCTTCAACATTATTTAATTAAGCACTTTGTGAGCACCTCTATGATATATGCATCGATAAGTGGCATTTGCTGGTGACAAAGTGTTGATCTGATGGTGTTGCACTAAAAAAACTATAACTTTTGATCCATAGATAATCAAGAAAAATTTCTTGGAGAAATTTTATAGAATTAAGATTTTTAAAACATATAAAAAATTTATTTTGATCCAATAGTTGTATTAAGAGATATAGCCCTTGCAACAAAACTTATTTTCATGTCATCTGCATTTGTGACTATCATTGCTGATCCGAGAGAGGTGCAAATAGAAAACAATAACTTTTGATCCATGATGAATCTCATAAAATAATTTGGAGAATATTTAGATAATTAGGTTTTCCAACAAATATCTTAAATTTATTCTAATCCAATGGATAGATTGAGAGATATTTCTCCCAAAATATGACTATTTTTCTCTCATCTACAATTTATGACTGTTATTGCTGATCTGATAGTGGTGCACTCAAGAAACTATAACTTTTGATCCATAATTAATCTAAAAAAAATCTTTGGAGAAGATTTTGAGAACTAGGTTTTTCAAGAAATATTTGAAATTCAGCTAGATTTAATAATCAGATTGGGATTTACATCACCCGCACTGAGACTGATTTTATCACTTCAGAAATTGTTATATATTCTAATTCTTTTCATTTGCATAGTCACTCTAAAATCTCTTCCATACAATTTTGGTATCTCATTATATAAACCATTCAGAAACTAGTTCTTCCTGATTTCACTTTTTGAGGTATGGGTATATTTCGCATATTTAGTGAGTATAGATCATCAATGAAGTTTTCATTTTACACTTACAATTTCATGAATCGGGGACTTGAACTCTCAAATTTTTCAATACTATTGAACTTAGGATGTCAACATATGACCTTCATTTTCAAAAGGAGTTATTCTAAACCCATATGAACCAACCTAAACCTTTGACCTGAATTCTAAATCTCTAAAACTCATAACTTGTGAATCTGGTTATGCAAACTAAACCACTTCAAACCCTTGAATAATTGAAACCAAGCCACTGAATTGTGCATGTGAACCTCTCAAAATAGAGCATTAAACTTGCATGAGAAAATTGAACTATTTTGAACCACTTTGAACTACCTCAAACTTTAGTTTGAAGTGGTTCAAAAACTCTGCACTTGAAGTTTTAAAATTGTGTCCATATTAGGTACTAATAGGGGCTCTAATTGTGAGACTATTTTTTAATACAAAAGAAAAGAACTCTAGCAATCTTTGGCCAAAGATGAGTGTCTTGTCCATTGGCCGAATAGAGTCAATAAGAAAAGAAGACCAGGAGCTACTTGTAGAGAGGGTGGAGGGGAGAAGGGAAAGACCAAAAAATAAAACAAACACCTAAACTACCAGCAAGCACAAAGCTTGCACATTATTCTAAACTATACTATGCACATAAAAAAAGATATTTACAAAGGTAGGAAGAGAACCTACCATAAGAACTAGAAGAAATAAGAAGTTATGTGAATCCATTTATTGGTTGGGAGAAATAAGAGCCTTTCAATATTAGCAAACCATGTCTCAATAGAGTGGATCCATACCATCGCTTGTTGATGACTCTTTCAATCCCAATCTTCAAACTGAAAAGACACATGTATATGCTGATCCAAATCTCTTTTCCAAATACCCTTAACTCATCATAGCACTCTTCTAATTGATCTCTCACATTCATAGGGTTAGATTCCACTTGTGTTTGCTGCAATATGGTAGGAATGAAATGTTGTACCATAGTATGCAATTCCACTTCATTAAAATGCATGGATGTTTTAACTTGTGCAAACCTTTTATTATTAGTGCTTGTTGAAAAAACCAAAGGTTTGATAGTTTGACCCACCATATTCTTCAGAAGATCTCTTTGCTCCATCACTACTTTATATTGCAAACATCCCTCTTGTTGTGGTACATATGAGAAATATTTAGAGAGAGGAGTTTCATATCCTTCTTTGCTATTTGTTAGTTTTTGTTCTTGCTGATGCACCATATCATGCTAATCTAAATCAATAATAGAGAGGGCATTAGCAACTTCAAAAGAATAACCTTGACATTCTAGAAAAAGAGAAGCCATTGGTAACCCTTCGTTTGACTTATATGCAACAAGTTCTTTAGTTGCAATTGGTACATTCAAGCTAGTCACTAATTTCTCTGATTAAGCAACACACTCTTCATTATTTTCAATATGCGAGCAATAGAATCCTATTATCTTTACAACATTATCTTCAGCCAACAAGAATTCTTGAAAATCTTCATCATTTAAAATAGTTAGATTCTGAAAAATGGGAACAATGGGAGTGGATTTAGTTTCTTCCAGAACACGCTTCTTCTGTGTAGCTTCCTCATC
The DNA here is from genome assembly GCA_028749045.1 of Cupressus sempervirens. Lineage (NCBI taxonomy): Eukaryota > Viridiplantae > Streptophyta > Pinopsida > Cupressales > Cupressaceae > Cupressus > Cupressus sempervirens. The sequence continues at coordinate 224,418,876 of CM053786.1, read as the reverse complement.
AATGTAGTATTGTTTTCCACAAAGGTATTCTTCCATTGGTGGAGTCTTTATAGATTTCATACCACTAAGAATCAAGGCATCATCCAACATGATTGCTTCCTTTTGTGCATCCACCAAATTTTGCACTCCAAGGCATTGTAACCAAAACTTGACTTCAACATCCATAGCAGCAATGAATAAGTATACCTAGTTACTTTTTGTAGCTTGGTGGGCTAGAGGAATCTTACTAACACTCTAGTTAAATCTGTCAATAAACTCCCTTACAGATTCATGTTCTTTCATTTGAATTTGAATAAGATTTACCAACAATTGATAGGAATCAACTGTGGGTTGAAATCTCTCAAGGAATGTCCCCTTAAGATCATCCCAAGTCGTTATACATCCATATTGTAAATTCTAAAACCATTCTCCAACATTTCCCACAAGGCTTTGAACAAATAGTCTAATGAACACATCTTCTTCATCCACACCAAGAATCCCACATGCAAAAGTATCTATTTTGATGTGATTAGTCAAATCTTGTGTTTTTTCTCCATGAAATTTGGGAAGGTATTCCCATGATCTTTTTGGTAAAGCTGAATACTAGGCCAAGGAAAATGGTCTGATCTAAACCCCCCATGGATGAGTTGCAACCACATCCATAATACACACTAGAAATCCAAAAATAAATATTCAACAAGTCTATAATGTAGAGTTTCCAATCTCCTGCACACAAAGATAACTACAAAGCTAAGGAAACAAATGTTAGGCAATGATCTTCATTTCCTTTCCCCAAAAAAGTTGCCAAAAATTTATTAGTGAAGAGGTTTTCCTCCAAGAATATGTGTGCAAACATAACCCTAATTGCCCAAGTAAGAGGACAAATCAGCACCCATAGCTAGATAGGTTACCATTAGATTGATAACCTTCCTCTGAATTTTATCGAGTATAGCTCCCCATATAAGATGTACAATGAATTAATTATGGATGCTTTAAACCAGAAAGCACAAAAGGATTTCAAACATCTACAAATAAACACAAAGTAGATGCAAAAAAACTAAACAACTACAAGAAAATAAATAGCAAATGGTAGAAATTCCATTCATCCTAACATGTTACAAAGGAAAAAATCAAGAAATACATTTTCCATCTTCTTGAGAAAGTGCAGAAACAAAGAATGTATACAAGAAACAATGATGGTAAAAGCACATTTAGAGAAAACTATAGTGACACAAAGTTCATGATTAGTGAAAAGAGGATAGATCAAACTCAAAGTTTTGATAAACAATCAACTTTCAAGTCTCCCTTCCCTAAAGCATAAAAGATGCAAAGGCCTTATTACACATTTGCAATTACAATCACCATTACAGAAAAAGTTAAAACTCCTATTTTTTATTACATAAACAAATCACAACTCTCTTACTTTCTAACACATAGTTTAGAAAGATAAAAGAAACCCTAGCTCTATTCCTATAACCTCCACAAGGAAATGGTATAACTCTAAAAACTTCTCCCTTTGCTATAGCCCACAGTCTGCAGTTTCAGAGAGAAAAGATGAAACCCCTGTTGTCTCTACTGTTGGCCTCTTTATCTTTCTTGTTTTTGGTTTCTTTTCAATTTGAGTAACCAACTCTTTGAAAGAAAACCCATCTTTTCATCTTCCCTAGGTATTAGATCAACTCCAATCTTTTATAACATGACCTCTCTAACTTTTTTTAAAATGTTCTTCTTTAGAAGATAAAGTTTATGGTAATTTTGATTATTTTCAATGGCCTTTCATCTTTATAATATCCTGCTATGTTAAATAGCTATCAAGGCATTTAAAAATTTTCAGTATTCCCCTTCAGCTATATTTAATTAAGCACTTTGTGAGCACCTCTATGATATATGCATGGACAAGTGGCATTTGTTGGTGACAAAGTGTTGATCTAATAATGTTGCACTAAAAAACCTATAACTTTTGATCGATAGATAATAATAAAAAAATTGCTTGGAAAGGTTTTATAGAATTAGGATTTTTAAGACATATCCAAAATATATCTTGATCAAACAATTGGATTTAGAGATATAGCCCCTACAAAAAGACTTATTTTCCTATCATCTGCATTTGTGACTGTCATTGCTGATTCGATAGAGGTGCAAATAGAAACCCATAACTTTTGATCCATAATGAATCTCATAATAATATTTTGAGAAGATTTAGATAATTAGGTTTTCCATCAAATATCATAAATTCAGTCTGATCCAAAGGTCAGATTGAGAGATATGGCCCTCGAAATATGACTATTTTTCAGTCATCTAAAATTTATGACTGTTATTGCTGATCTGATAGTGGTGCACTCAAGAACATGTAACTTTTTATCCATAATTAATCTGAAAAAAACACTTTGGAGAAGATTTAAAGAACTAAGTTTTCCAAGAAATATTTAAAATTTATTGAGATCCAACTATCAAATTGGGATTTATACACCCTGCACTGAGACTGATTTTATCACTCTAGAAATTGTTATATATTCTAATTCTTTTCATTTGCACAATCACTCTAAAACAACTTCCATACAATTTTGGTATCTCATTATATAAACCATTCAAAAACTAGTCCTTCATGATTTCACTTTTTGAGGTATGGGTATATTTCTCATATTTAGTGAGTATCGATCATCAACAAAGTGTTCATTTTACACTTACAATTTCATGGAACGAGGACTTGAACTCTCAAAGTTTTCAATACTAATGAACTTAGGATGTCAACATATGACCTTCATTTTGAAAAGGAGTTATTTTGAACCCATATGAACCAACTTGAACCTTCAAACTAAATTCTAAATCTCTAAAACTTTGAACTTATGAATCTGGTTATGCAAATTGAACCACTTCGACCCCTTGAATCATTGAAACTAAGCCACTAAATCGTGCATGTGAACCTCTCAAAATAGACCATTAAACTTGTGTTGTCACTTAGGTTTGCACCCTTGTCCAAGGCCTATGCGCGAGGACAACCTAGTGAAACATGGAAACAACCTCCAAGCTATGGGACTTGAACTACGAGGTTGAGTTTCTAGAGAAGGCCAGCTTCCTCTTACTGTCAGGGCGCACCTATCTATTCTTAGAAGGGAAAGGGAGAAAGAAAGCGTTAAAGAAAATCTACCTAGTCTAATCTAAGGTGGTGATGCACCAAAATAGAGTGTTCAGACTCATTCCTACGCATATATACACTACAAAACCAGGGTAACATACAAAAAGTCATACACGTTCAAACTTATATCGATCAATAATCACATACAGATCAAAAAACCAACTGAATGACACCAAGAAAAGGAGATTTCACTTGTGTATTATCCAATAGGCCAAAGATAGATACAGTATGCAGATCACTGATCTCAACAATACACCAATGGGAGGCAAGGTGATGCACATGCACACTGATGGCTGAAAGAGATGATACAGAATATTACATGGCTCAGAGACAAAGGGATTTTACACTGCAAGTCTGCAAGTAGTAGTAGAGAAAATCAGGAAGAGTCGACCTTTGGAATAGATCACAAAATTTCCTTTATAGATCAGGCGTAACTAAAGATTTCTATGTTACATTCACTTCTTACCTACTAGCATTAACTTCCCATCTTGAGAATCCAATTGGAGATCTGATTGAATCCTGGCTTGCATACCAAGAAATCTCATTTCTTTCTAAGAAGAGCCTAGAGAAGACAGAAATGGTGCCACAACATTCCCTGACATGGTATATGGATCGACTGGATGGGTGGAGTGTCCTTATGTCTTGCATTCATTCTTGGTAGGTCAGAAATGATCACGAAGATCAGATCGTCGATCATCCCTGCTTCTTGGTTCATGAATCAACCTAGCCTATCAGTCGACCCAGTTTCTTATATGCCGACTAGGCCACGCGGGCCAATCATAATCCTTTGTTTTGCCACCTGGAGAGTCCTTCCGCGGTTGACCGCCTTCATCAAACTAACCGTGCCACCTTTACCATCAAACTACTTGCTGTTAGATAACCGCCACGTCAAAAATCGGAACCGCGAGGACACATGCCCTCAGAGCGCTAACTCACCATTGTAAAATCTGCAAAGCTCCTCTATGGCAAGATAGCACTGACCCTAGATCTTTGCAGATCTGATGGAGGAGAACCCAACCCTTAATGCGCTGGTCATATCAAGAAATTTGGCCCCTCGACATATCTGTGTTCTGACTCGACACACGAGGTTGTTTTTGATTCGCCGTGGACCCTCGTTCCTGTGACTGCCCCCATTCAAATTGATGCCACCTCAGTGATGCATCCAGCGAGACCTGACCCCAACAACACGCGTCAATTGGGCGCGATGTCGCCATGGTAAAAATCTTGCAGCTTCACTAAGGTGACATGGCACCTACCATTGATCTTTTCTCATCTGACAGTCATAGATCTGACTTCTCGCGACCTTCCTTTTCTCATGATTCATCAGGCCCGCAGATACATGGCATCTGTCCGTTGGTTTGTTGATCATCCAACCCCAACTGCATCTAGCGGCATGAAATGCAACCCCACCAGGACACATGGTGCACGGGCACTATGTCGCTATGATAAAAATCCTGCAGCTTCGCCATAATGCAATGGCGCCTGCCATCAATCAGCCCTGATCTGTTAGGGAGATCCTAAACTCGGCTGTGCTAGCTGTGCTGTCAAAAATTATGGCCTGGTTACACATGGTGGTTCCTTACTGGCCCAGTGAAACACCACCAGGAAAACTTGTGACTTGGCCTCACAGGGTGACCACGTGTCGACTAGGTGCCATGTCGCTATGGGAAAATCGAGGCTAAATTCCCATAGTGCCATAGCGCCCAACCGATGACATGTCCCTATCTGTGCGTGGTTCCTTCTGATTCGCTGTCGTGGCACCGGCGCTACCAACTGGGTAGATGAGGTACATAATGGGCCCCAATATTTTGCCTGAAGTTCTCGCTGTTTATCTTCTCCGGCCTGCCAAACTTTACCTGACCGCCGCAACATTTTTTCGGCAATGTGACCTGCCCGTCGTGAATATTTTCGTCAGGCGCTATATTGCTATGGAGATTCTCCGGCTAAAATGCGATAGCGACATAGCGAAATTTTGGACCCCACCCCACGACGTGTCGCCAGGGCGCAATGTCATTGATATAATCCTCACGCAACTCCTCCATAGAGAGGTAGTGCCCTTCGCTGATCTTAGTTGATCTGATGGCCAGAAACTCACGGGTCGTAAGAATATATTATAAGGTTTAAAACATTAGTAATTCTAATATCTCCACAGGTATTTGAATATGGGCATATCGAAGGCGAGAAGGGAAATATAAAATGCAAATTTTGGCGGGAAGTGGAAATACAACATTTTTGGTGACTCACAGAGGGCATGAGCCTGCTCAATGCATAAGACTAGTGCCTGCAAAAATTCCATTGGGCTATGGAGTCAAGAAATGGGTCTGAAAGGTACGAACCTGAGAACTGCAAGAAACCCTAACCCTTAAAGAGGAAATCAAAACATTAAAAACCTTTAAGGTTCTAGCTCTACTTCAATAATTGGAAACAAAAAATAGAACCTCATCAGTAGCCTGAGATATGTCAAAACTTTGGAAATCGGCGACTCAAGAAGAGAGCCATGTGCACTTGCACTTATTGCAAAATAGAAACAAACAGGAAGCAACTAGATTAACTATGTACATGGACTCATAACCCTTCAAAAACAGGGCTTCAGATAGATCCCATTGACTGGAATGGGCAGAGTTTCACTGTTAGGTCTGCTCAGTTGAAATGCATTTGCCTGCTTGCAACTGGAAATCAGATAAGGGCCGCTCCATAGTGCATCAAATTTGGAATGTCTTCCTAGTTTTGCTCTATCTGAGTCCCATTTGAGGACTAGATCCCCCTCTCTGAAGATTCTGGCCCTTGTCTTCTTATCAAAATTCTTCTTCATCTGCTATTGATGAATCTCTAGAGTTTTCATGGCTTTGTTTCTCTTTTCTTCTAACTCAATTAGTTTGGCCATTCTTACTGACATGGCATCATCTTCAACTAGTTCCAGCTGATGAGCTAACTCCAAGGATGGGAACTCCAATGAGATTGGGAGTCTAGATTCCCTACCATATACTAGCACAAAAGGTGAATTCCCAATAGATCTCTTGGGTGTTATCCTATCAGCCCACAGGGCAGTCCTTAATTTCTTGTACCAGGCCCTCTGATTGTCTTCTATTGTCCTCTTCATAATTCTAATCAGATTCTTGTTGGAAGATTCAACCAAACCATTACCTTGAGGATAGTAGTTCGATGATGTGCTCAGGTAGATATTGTGATTCATGGCCCATGCACAAATCTAGGTTCCAACAAAAGACTTGGCATTATCTGAGATGATAGTAGAAGGAGCACCAAATCTAGATACAATTCCATCAAGGAATTCAACAACTGATGGCTCTATGGCATCCTTCAAGGCAACTGCCTCTGTCCACCTAATGAAATAATCAGTAGCAGCCAAGATCCATTTATGACTTGCACTAGATGGAGGATTAATGGGGCCTATAAAATCCAACCCCCACTGAGTGAAGGGCTGGTCCACCTGAATAGGATGAAGAGGAAGAGCTGCAAGTCTTTGTTTGCCTAAGAAAAAAGCACATTTCTCACATTTCCTCACATACCTATAACAATCATGGAATAGAGATGGCCAATAATATCCAGCCCTCATGATCTTCATAGCGGTTGTTCTTGCAGAGAAGTGGCCACCATCAGGGCCATCATGAAGTTCTTTAATCACCCTTTCAGCCTGATCCTCTTCAACACATCTCAACAGGGTCCCATTAAAATCCCCCCTGAATAGGATATCATCAATCACAACATAGGGAATGGATTGTAGTCTATATTGTCTTCTTTTAGCTCTGTCCAATCCCTGAGGGTATCCATTCCCTAATAAGAAATTCTTCATGTCATTTATCCAGCTCCTTGGACCGTCAGCATATCTTTCCTCCTGCTGCTATGCTATTACCATGGCAACTTCTTCATCTGAATTTTGATCTGATAACATTTCTTTACATAATCCTCTTCCTCTTACCAATTTAGTAATCTGAATATCAACATCATATTCCATTACCCTAGTGATCCATCCAGCCCTCTTTTCACTGATGTCCTTGCTCAAAAGGAAGTCCTTTACACTAGCATGGGGCACCAACAAATGGATCTTGTTGTGGGATAAAAGGTGTCTAAATTTCTTCAAGGCTCTAATGACTGCAAGGGCTTGCTTCTCAACAAAGCTATATTTATCCTCATATTCTTTAAGCCCTTCACTAAAGAAGGCTATGGTCTACTCCTCATTCTTGTCATTTGTTTGAGTCAAGATAGCAAAAATACTTGACTCACCACCTAAAGTGTAGAGGATGAAATCTTTCTCAAAATTTGGGTTCATGAGGGTAGGGGCCGATGCTATGGCTGCCTTGATCTTTTCAAAACTCTCCTTCCCCTCCTTGGTCCATGAGAAGACCATATCTTTCTTGAGCATGGTTGTAAGGGGTTTCACCATGGTAGCAAGATTAGGAATAAACCTTCTTACAAAATTTATCCTACCAAGGAAACCTTGCAGCCCTTTCTTGTGTTTAGGGAGAGGAAGGGAAAATATTGCTTTTGTTCTTTCTGGATCAATGGTTAATCCATTTTTAGATACAATGTGTCCCAATAGTTTCCCTTGGTTTGTAGCAAAGACACATTTAGCTGGGTTGAGAGAAACCCCAAACTCTCTACATCTTAGAAATACCTATCTCAAATGATCAAAATGATCTTCCACATTCTTGGAATACACAGTTATATCATCAAGGTATACTAAGAAAAACTTGTCAATTAATCTTTTGAAATCTACCTCCATTGCCTTTTGGAATGTGGCACCTGCATTTGTTAATCCAAATGGCATTTTACAATAAGCATAGGTGCCCCATTTAGTAGTAAATGTTGTCTTGTATCTATCAGACTCTTTAACTAGCACTTGGTTATAACTAGAAAACCCATCAAGAAAAGAGAATCTCCTTGACCCACTGACCTTGGACAGAATTTGCTCCATAGAAGGAAGAGGATGGTGATCTTTAAGGGAAGCCTGATTAAGATCCCTAAAGTCCACACACAATCTGATTTCTCCATTCTTCTTCCTTACAGGGACAAGGTTAGCTACCCATGATGAGTGTTTGATAGGAAAAATTATGTTAGCCTCAATCAGTTTGGATAGTTCTTTCCTCATTAAAGGTTCAATCTTGGGATTCACTAGCCTCTATTTTTGCCTTACTGGTTTGACCCTATCAACTAAATCTATGGTATGCTGAAACAAACTAGGGTCAAACCCTTTTAAATCATCATATGTCCAAGCAAATACATCACTAAATTCTTGACATAGATGAATGAAATTTTCTCGCTTAGCTTCAGAACATACCTTCCCCATGTTAAGAGATTTTCCATCAGCAATAGTAACTGGGGCATGGTCATCCTTTTCTGCAGCTAGATTCATCCCGTTGCCTCTTGTTTGATAATCAAGGTTAAACATACTTTCCAAGGTAATGAGACCTTTGGGAAACTTGTTGGAACTAAGATGAATGATCTGATCACCATATTGATCTTGTAGTCTTGACTAATTTCTCTCTGAAAATTTTGCTTCATTCTGCAAGAAGCTCACAATTTTCTCATCAAACTCAAACACTTGCCAATGAGTATTATTATCAGGAACAACAGGCCTTACCACTACCCTTATTTTTTGTTTCTTTTCTTCCTCAAGATTCCCTGGCACATCATAAGATGCACCCACTGCTGCAAGTCTATCAACATATTTATTTTCTTTCCTAGGAATGCTTTGAATATTGAATGCTTGGAAACCCTCAAGCAAATCCCAGACTCTGTGTTTATAAGACTTGAGCAGGCCATTTTTGGTGATATTCTAATTTCTCACTTGGTTCAATACCAACTCACTATCCCCATATACTTTCAAGGATTGAATTCCCCTCTTTTGGGCAAGTAGGAGACCTTGGATCAAGGATTCATACTCGGCCACATTATTGGTACAACTGAATTGGAACCTAAAAGAGAAGTAATATCTTATTTCTGCAAGAGAGATCAATATAACACTAGCCCCTGATCCATTTCTATTCCTTGAGCCATCAAAGTACATACTCCATACTCCATTTATGTTGTCATTAGTCCTAACAAGGTCAGGAACTTGAACCTCTTTCTCTATTATGTAATATGTACTAAGGCCTATCTCAAGGGTTTCCAACATAGGCTCAAACTGACATGTATTTGCCCACTCATCTAAGAAGAAATTAGGAATCTCTGCTATGGAAGTAACAGGCTCATTTACTATGCTATTTTTGTCCACCTCCAGGATAGGGCAATTCATGTTGATGAAGTTGGGAGTGTAGGGTTCAGTGTGATGAAGGGCTTGAGGTTCTACTCTTATTGAAGCATTGGCCCCATATCTGGTCTTAAATGACATGTAAGACCAATCAGCAGATATGAATCCACCAATTTGAGCAGTGAAGTCTCTTGAAAGACAGATGGCAAAATAGGGCTTAACCTCAGCAACAGATATGTCTTGAATCATAGTACAACCAGGGCATGCATGTAGGGCCATTTCCACACTTCTAAGGATGCCTATGGTTTTGACAGTACTCCCATCTAGTTGTAACACATCCCTAACAATGGGCTCATATTTCATCCCTAAGGCATCAGCAACACACCTAGGCATTACTGAGCTACTAGCCCCCGAATCTATCATGCAATTATGGACTAATTTGCCCCCTATAATCAGAGAAACATAAAATGGAGGAGGTCTAACCTTTTTATTTGCCTCCTCATCTCCTACTGGTTGTACTAAACTAGTGGCACTCTCCATGGTAGATGATTGATCCTTGGGCTCAATCCTTTCCAATTCTTGTTGTAGCATCTTCCTCTGCATTGGTATCATAACAACAGCATCCGACATGGAAATGTTTACATTGGTCTTCTTCATTTGTTCTACCACACTCAATGGTGCGCTAGGAATTTTGGTAGAAACTTTGGGGGCTGCACTTATAAGAGGTTGAGATGGGGCAACAAAAGGATCACTTGCATCCTCATTTCTTGGACCTTGCTTTTGCTATTGTGAAGTGTTTGTCTACTCATTTGTTGTTTGTGTATGAGGTGTAGGACTTGAAGTTGAGGCCTGATTGGGAGAAGGGGGGGCAGCATGTTCCATAGCTCTCTTCTTGCTTCTTGTGTTATGAGCAACAGAATCCTGGTTTACATTACAATGCTCCTCCATCTGGTGATTCATAAAAGAGCAATCACCCTACCTCTAAACATATGAGGCCTCCTTGGGATGATCTTCCTTGTGTGATTGCTTTACTGTGGACTCCTGGACAATTAGGGCCAAATAAGATTCTACTTTCTGACATAGGCAGTAGGTATAAGAATAGTTACATGAGGGACAAAAATCTTGGTCTTGGTCCAAGTTATTTTGAGGGACTATAGCTCTGTTCTGATTTGAGCTTGAAGCAGAAGCATGACTATTCTGCCTATTTTGATCAAAAGAGCTATTCCACTAATTAGGAGGCCTACCACCACTTGGAGCCTGATGTTGCAATTGGGGAGGCTTGCCACCTTGGGCCTGCTACCTTTCTAAGGCCACCACTTTGTTACTCATCTTTTGTAGTAGAGAAAAACTATCCTCTAATCTCTTCCCTTGGTCCTTCAACTCCCTCCCCTGCTCTTGTAATTTTTTATCCAGGGTCTTCTCTTTTTTTTCTGTGCTCAGCACTAGACCTTGGAGCATTTCCTTGAGTTCATCTATTCCGTTTGAGGATGTGGAAGCTTGGGGAACTGGAGTAAGGGCTTGTGATGTAGGAGTTGTAGGAAGAGGGGCTATTGCTGGTTGGTGGTTGGGAACATCAGGAAAGAAAGGCATAGGAGGCCTTGGAGCCAATTTTCCTCCTTGTATTAGAATGTTCTCAGCTTTTATGGCTGTCTCATCAGCATTAGGTAATGTATCTCCTCCCATAGTTTGGATTGTAGTGGCAATATCACTGTTAAAAGCTCTAAGGTAATGCAAGAAGGCATTACCAGGGGTAGGTTTCACTATAGTAGGTATTCTATCCCATGTCTTTTGGAATCTATAATTAAAATCAGTCATACATTCATGGGGGGCTCTTTTTATTGTAGTCAGCTTCTCTAGTAGTGACAAATGGTCACTCTTATCCTCAAAATGTTTGCATAATCCTGCTCCTAGTCCATCCCAATCAGTTATGGAACCATGAGCTAAGCCTCTATACCACTGTAATGCTTTTCCTTTTAAATATGAGGCTAGAAGTCTGACGGCAACATCATCTTCTCTAATACCATGAATATTGCAAACATTCGCTACCTCTTGGATATGCTCTAGGGTGGAAATAGAAGTTTCACCAGTAAAATTAGGTATGCTTTTTAGTGCAGCTACTGGTATATCATGTCTTTGGGCTAACAACAGAGGACTTTGACCATTAAAGGTGGCAAAAGGATGAACTCTTGGCTTTGCCATATAAACAAGTGTTCTATTGATGAGTGTTGGTGGCAATCTAGACTGAGTTCGGACAATAGGAGGAGTAGAGATAGATCTTACAGGTATATTAACTATTATTCCACCTCTAACTAGTGATAATGAAGCTCTAGCCCTCCTTCTTCTAGGACTTGAAAGTGAGAGTTCTTGATATTAAAAATTACCTTTAGAAGATGCCCTTGTTTTAGCTTTGGGCATGAATTTATGCAACTTTGGCCTGAAACCAGATTTGTTGATGTTCAGAGTCACCAAGTACTTGATGAATTAGCCTCTTGAAGGCTTGAATACTGAAGCCAACACTACTTCTTCAGCATTAATCTCAGAAACTCTTTCTTGTTTTGACACAAGTAGGCATGAAATCTTCTGATATGAGTCCCACCGAGCGTGCCAAAAACTATTGTCACTTAGGTTTGCACCCTTGTCCAAGGCCTATGCATGAGGACAACCTAGTGAAACATGGAAACAACCTCCAAGTTATGGGACTTGAACTACGAGGTTGAGTCTCCAGAGAAGGCCAGCTTCCTCTTACTGTTAGGGCGAACCTATCTATTCTCAGAAGGGAAAGGGAGAAAGAGAGCATTAAAGAAAATCTACCTAGTCTAATCTAAGGTGGTGATGCACCAAAATAGAGTGTTCAGACTCATTCCTGCCCATATATACACTAAAAAACTAGGGTAACATACAAAAATTCATACACGTCCAGACTTATATCGATCAATAATCACATATAGATCAGAAAACCAACTGAATGACACCAAGAAAAGGAGATTTCACTTGTGTATTATCTAATAGGCTAAAGATAGATACAGTATGCAGATCACTGATCTCAACAATACACCAATGGGAGGCAAGGTGATCCACATGCACACTAATGGCTAAAAGAGATGATACAAAATATTACATGGCTTAGAGACAAAGGGATATTACACTGCAAGTCTGCAAGCAGAAGTAGAGAAAATCAGGAAGAGTCGACCTTTGGAACAGATCACAAAATTGCCTTTATAGATCAGGCGTAACTAAAGATTTCTGCATTACATTCACTTCTTACCTACTGGCATTAACTTCCCATCTTGAGAATCTAATCAGAGATCTGATTGAATCTTGGCTTGCATACCAAGAAATCTCATTTCTTTCTGAGAAGAGCCTGGAGAAGATAGAAACGGTGCCACAACATTCCCTAACATGGTAGATGGATTGACTGGATGGGTGGAGTGTCCTTATGTCTTGCATTCATTCCTAGTAGGTCAGAAATGATCGCGAAGATCAGATCGTCGATCATCCCTGCTTCTTGGTTCATGAATCAACCTAGCCTATTAGTCAACCCAATTTCTTATATGCCGACTAGGCCACGCGGGCCAATCGTAATCCTTTGTTTTTCCACCTAGAGAGTCCTTTCGTGGTTGACCGCCTTCATCAAACTAACCGCACCACCTTTACCATCTAACCGCAGGCTGTTAGCTAACCGCCATGTCAAAAACTAGACCCGTAAGGACACATGCCCTCAGAGTGCTAACTTGCCATTGTAAAATTTGCACAGCTCCTCTATGGCGAGATAGCGCCGACCCTAGATCTCTATAGATCTGATGGTGGAGAACCCACCCCTTAATGCACTGGTCGTATCAAGAAATTTGGCCGCTTGACATATCTGTGTTCTGACTCGGCACACATGGTTGTTTCTGATTTGCCATGGACCCTCTTTCCTATGACTGGGCCCATCCAAATCGATGCCACCTTAGTGATGCATCCAGCGAGACCTGACCCCACTGACACGCGTTAATTGGGTGCGATGTTGCCATGGTAAAAATCTTGCAGCTTCACTAAGGTGACATGGCGCCTACCATTGATCTTTTCTCATCTGACGGTCACTGATCTGACTTCTCACGACCTTCCTTTTCTCGTGATTCGTCGAGCTCGAGGATACATGGCATCTGTTTGTTGGTTTGTCGGTCATCCAACCCCAACTGCATCTGGCAGCATGAAATGCAACCCTGCCAGGATATGTGGTGCATGGGCACTATGTCGCCATGATAAAAATCCTACAGCTTCACCATAATGCGATGGCGCCTGCCGTCAATCGGCCCTGATCTATCGGGGAGATCCTAAACCCGGCTGTGCTAGCTGTGCTGTCAAAAATTTTGGCCTGGTTACACATGGTAGTTCCTTACTAGCCCAACGAAACACCACCAGGAAAACTTGCGACTTGGCCTCACAGGGTGACCACCTGTCGACCAGGCACCATGTCGCTACGAGAAAATTGAGGCTAAATTCCCATAGCACCATAGCACCCAACTGATGACATGTCACTATCTGTGCGTGGTTCCTTCTGATTCACTGCCGTGGCACCGACACTGCCAACTGGGCAGATGAGGTACATAATGGGGCCCAATATTTTGTCTGAAGTTCTTGCTATTTGTCTTCTCCAGCCCGCCAAACTTTACCCAACTGCCGCAACATTTTTTTGGCAATGTGACCTGCCCACCGTGAATATTTCCATCGGGCGCTATGTTGCTATGGAGATTCTCTGGCTAAAACGTGATAGCAACATAGAAAAATTCTAGACCCCACCCCACGACGTGTCGCCAGGGCGCGATGTCATTGATATAATCCTCATGCAACTCTGCCATAGAGAGATAGCGCCCTTCGCTGATCTCAGTTGATCTGACGGCCAGAAATTCGTGGGTCATAAGAATATATTATAAGGTTTAAAACATTGGTAATTCTAATATCTCCACAGGTATTTGAATATGGGCATATCGAAGGCGGGAAGGGCAATATAAAATGTGAATTTTGGCGGGAAGTGGAAATACATCAACTTGCATGAGAAAATTGAACTATTTTGAACCACTTTGAACTACTTCATATTTCAATTTGAAGTGGTTCAAAAACTCTGCACTTGAAGTTTTAAAATCATGTCCATATTAGGTACTAATAGTGGCTCTAACTATGGGACTATTTTTGAATACTAAAATAGAGAACTCCAGCAATCTCTGGCCAAAGATGAGTGTCTTGTCCATTGGGCAAATAGAGTCAATAAGAAAAGAAGACTAGGAGCTTCTTGCAAATAGGGTGGAGGGGAGTAGGGCAAGACCAAGAAAAAAAACAAACACCTAAACTAACAGTAAGCATGAAGCTTGCACATTATTCCAAACTACACTATGCACACCAAAAAAGATATTTACAAAAGGTAGGAAGAGAACCTACCATAAGAACCAGAAAAAAGAAGAAGTTATGAAAATCCATTTATTGATTGGGAGAAATATGAGTCTTTCTGCATCAACAAACCATGTCCCAATAGAGTGGCTTCATACCATTGCTTGTTGACGACTCTTTCAATGCCAATCTTCAAACTGAAAAGACACATGCATATGCTGATCCAACTCTCTTTTCTGAATAGCCATAACTCATCATAGAACTCTTCTAATTAATATTTTGCATTTACAAGGTTAGAATCCACTTGTGTTTACTAAAATATGGTAGGAATGAAATGTTGTACCATAGTATGCAATTCTGCTTCATCAAAATTCATGGATGTTTTAACTTGTGAAGACCTTTTCTCATTAGTGATTGTTGACAAAACCAAAGGTTGCATAGTTTGACCCACCATATTCTTCAAAAGATCTCCTTGCTTCATCACTACTTTATATTGCAAACATCCCTCTTTTTGTGGAACATATGAGAAAGATTCAAAGAGAGGAGTGCCATACCCTTCTTCGCTATTCGTCAATTTTTGCTCTTGCTAATGCACCATATCACACTGATTTGAATCAATAATAGAGAAGGCATTAGCTACTTCAAAAGAACAACCTTGACATTCTAGAAAAAGAGAAACCATTGGTAACCCTTCATTTAACTCATATGCAACAAGCTCTTTACTTGTAATTGGTACATTCAAGTTGGTCACTAGTTTGTCTAATTGAGCAAAACAGTCCTCATTATTTTCAATATGCAAGCTATATAATCCTATTATCTTCATAGCATTATCTTTAGCCAACAAGGGTTCTTGAAAATCTTCATCATTAAAAATAGTTAAATTCTAAAAAAGGGGAACATTGGGAATGGATTTAGTTTCTTCCATAATATGCTTCTTCTTTGCAACTTCCTCCTCAATGTAGTATTTTTGTCCACAAAGGTATTCTTCCATTGGTGGAGTCTTCATAGATTTCATACCACTAAGAATCAAGGCATTATCCAACCTGATTGCTTCCTTTTGAGCATCTACCAAATTTTGCACTCCAAGGCGTTGTAACCAAAACTTGACTTCAACATCCATAGAAAAAATAAAGAAGCATACCTAGCTACTTTTAGTAGCTTGGTGGGCTAGAGGAATCTTACCAACACTCCAGTTAAATCTATCAATAAACTTCCTTATAGATTCATCTTCTTTCCTTTGAATTTGAATAAGATTTACCAACAATTGATAGGAATCAACTGTGGGTTGAAATCTCTCAAGAAATGTCCCCTTAAGATCATCCCAAGTTGTGATACATCCATCTTTTAAATTCTAAAACCATTCCACAACTTTTCCCACAAGACTTTGAACAAATAGTTTGATAAACACATCTTCTTCCTACACACCAAGAATCCCACATGCAATAATAACTACTTTGAAGTGATCAGTCAGATCTTGTGTTTTGTCTCTATGAAATTTGGGAAGGTATTCCCATGATCCTTTTAATAAGGTTGAATACTGGGCCAAGGAAAATGGTCTGGTCCTAGCCCCCCATGGCTAAGTTGCAACCACAACTATAACACACTCTAGAACTCAAAAAAAAAAGATTCAACAAGTCTATAATGTAGAGTTTCCAATCTCCTACACATGAAGATAACCATTAAACTAAGGAAACAAATGTTAGGCAATGATCTTCATTTCCTTTCCCTAGCAGAGTCATCAAAAATCTATTAGTTAACAAATTATCCTTCAAGAATATGTGTGCAAACATAACCCTGACTACCCAAGTGAGGTGATGAATCAACACCAACAGCTGGATAGGTTATCATTAGATTGATAACCTTCCTCTAAATTTTATCATGTACAACTTCCCATATAAGATGTACAACAAATTAATAATGGATGCTTTTAACCAAAAAGCACAAAAGTATTTCAAACATCTACCTATAAATACAAAGTAGATGCAAAAAAAAAAAAACAACTACAAGAAAATAAATGGAAAATGACACAAAGTCCATTCACCCTAACATGTTACAAAGGATGAAATCAAGAAATACATTTTCCATTTTCTTGAGAAAGTGCAGAAATAGAGAAGGTATACAAGAAACAATGATGGTAAAAGCACATTTAGAGAAAACTAAAGTGACACAATGTTCAAAATTAGTGGAAAGAGGATCGATCAAACTCAAAGTTTTGATAAACAATCAACTTTCAAGTCTGCATTCCCTAAAGCATGAAAGATGCAAAGACCTTCTTAAGCATTTGCAATTACAATTACCATTACAAAAAGCTAAAAATCCTCCTCAACATTACATAAACAAATCAAAACTCTCCTACTTTCTAACATATATTTTAGAAAGAGAAAATAAACCCTAGCTCTATTCCCTATAACCTCCACAAGAAAATGGCATAACTTTGAAAACTTCTCCCTTTGCTATAGCCCACAGTCTGTAGTTTTAGAGAGAAAAAATGGAACCCTTGTTGTCTCTACTATTGGCCTCTTTTTCTTTCTTGCAGTTGGTTTCTTTTCAATTTGAGTAACTAATTCTTTGAAAGAAAACCCATCTTTTCATCTTCCCTGGGTATTAGATCAACTCCAATCTTTTATAACATGACCTCTCCTTTAACTTTTTTTAAAAAGTTCTTCTTTTAAAGATAAACTTTATCGCAAGTTTGATTATTTTCAATGGCCTTTCATCTTTATAATATCCTGCTATGTTAAATAGCTTTCAAGGCTTTTCAAGCATTTCAAGATTTCCCTTTGGCTGCATTTAATTAAGAACTTTGTGCCCACCTCTATGATATATTCATGGATAGGTGGCATTTGTTGGTGATAGAGTGTTGATCTAATAGTGTTGCACTAAAAAACCTATAACTTTTGATCCATAAATAATCAAGAAAAATGGCTTGAAGAAGTTTTATAGAATTATGCTTTTTAAAACATATCCAGAATTTATCTTGATTCAAAGGTTTTATTAAGAGATATAGCCCCTACAACAGGACTTATTTTCCTATCATCTACATTTGTGACTTTCATTGCTGATCCAATAGAGGTGCAAATAGAAACACATAACTTTTGATCCATAATGAATCTAATGAAAATATTTGGATAAGATTTAGATAATTAGGTTTTCAAGAAAAAATCTTAAATTTAGCATGATCCAATAGTCAGATTGAGAGATATGGCCCCCGAAATATGACTATTTTTTTGTCATCTACAATTTATTACTGTTATTTCTGATCTGAGAGTGGTGCACTCAATAACTTCTAACTTTTTATCCATAATTAATCTGACAAAATTATTTGGGGAAGATTTCAAGAACTGGTTTTTCCAAGAAATATCTAAAATTCAGCCAGATCCAACTATGAGATATAGATTTATACCCCCCACACTGAGACCAATTTTATCACTCCAGAAATTGTTATATATTCTAATTATTTTCATGTTCACAATCACTCTAAAATCTCTTCCATACAATTTTTGTATCTCATTATATAAACCATTCAAAAACTAGTCCTTCATGATTTCACTTTTTTGAGGTATGGGTATATTTCTCATATTTAGCGAGTATCGATCATCAATGAAGTGTTCATTTTACACTTACAATTTTTTGGATTGGGGACTTGAACACTCAAAGTTTTCAATACTATTGAACTTAGGATGTCAACATATGACCTTCATTTTGGAAAGGAGTTATTCTGAACCCATATGAACCAACCTGAACCTTTGAACTGAATTCTAAATCTCTAAAACTCTAAACCTGTGAATCTAGTTATGCAAACTAAACCACTTTGAACCCTTGAATCACTTAAACTAAGCCACTAAATTGTGCATGTGAACCTCTCAAAATAGACCATTAAACCTACATGATAAAATTGAACTATTTTGAACCACTTTGAACTACTTTGAACTTTAGTTCAAAGTGCTTCAAAAACTCTGCACTTGAAGTTTTAAAATTGTGTCCATAACTAGTACTAACACAACCTTAGGAAATTTATAAATCTATGCCCTACTTCTCCATATTTGTAACAAGTACCATTAAACTTGCCTCTACCTATCCTTCTCTTCCGATCAATAGTTTTGGTTCATCTTCACCACTCAGTTTAGCTTTTGTTGGCCTATCCTACTTCTCCTTCCCTCTAGCATTACCTCAACTTTTCCTCTTCAACTTATCTTCTACCTTTAAAGCATACTGATAAGCATCCTAAACCGAATCAATCTTCAACATACTAACCTCATCTTGGATATTGAATCTCAAACCATTAATGTATCGAGCTACCTCATCCTTTGATAATTCTCTATGTCTAGATTGAATAGTCAACTTCTAGAACTCCTTAATATAATCTTTCATAGTCATATCTTTTTATTTTAAATTTTGCAACCTTTTGAACAAATCAAATGCATAATTAGAAGGAATGAACTTAGTCTTCAATTTAGTCACCATCAATCTCCATGTAGTGATCTTCATTTCACCTTCCTCCTATCTATATCTTTGCATTTCTTCCCACCAAAGAGAAGAATTTCCTTTCAACTAAGTTTGTGCCAACCTTAATCTTAGTGGATCTTCAATATCCTCAACCTCAAATTAGTCTTTCAATTCACCAATCCAATCAATCAGGTCTTAAGGAGTCAAAGTACCTAAGATATTAGAAACCTCCATCTTATGCTTCAACTTCAATTGAGATCTAGGCCTAGCAAAATGACTAGCCCTATTTCCCATAGGTCTCTCCACATGATCAATTTTGTCCTCACCACTTGATCCATCAATCTAAAAGTTTTCAATAAGTTTCTCATAACCATCTTCAATATCCATATGTTGAGGTACACCATCTATAGCACTAATGATCTCAGTGATCATGTCACTCTTCATCAGTGCCATCATGGATCTAAAACTAGCTTTAACCTCTTCTATTTCAAATCTAAAAAAAGATTCACCTTCTCTAAGAACCTTCCTTCCACAACATCACTAAGATCATCAATATCCCTAAGGTCCAATTTTCTTGGAGGTATCTTCCAAGATTTTCACAAACACTATACAAAAATCAACAAGATCAACCTTCTCTTCCATCCTTCACCTAAGTCCTAGTACAAATTTCCTCAACTTTAGTGTTATGTCTACACACTTAGAAAAAAAATTTCTCTAATACCACTTGATGTAGTTCAAGTTAGGAGAATCCCCAAAGGAGATACCCTAGCCCCCAGCAAATAACCACATAGTGGAAACACAAGATGAAATGCAAGATTTGATACCAAAATACAATACTTGATTCATAAACCAATTGTTTACATGTAATGTGTCTGGTTGTAAGGCCTTCTAGATTAGTGAAAAATACAAAAGAAATTACAAAATATTTCTATAAGATCACTTAAGATCCAACTCCACACTAATCCTAGCTAGTCAAGATCCACACTATGGTAGAAAATATCAAGGAATTCTTAACTTATGCTCGTAAGCCCACCAAAAAACCTCATGGTTTACCAAGCCTTAGCTAATGACCCTTCTCAAAGCTTACTCCTACACTTCATCCCATTCTCTAGGTTAGATGATTCATCACTAAAGACTCCAAAAAACCCCCTAATTTTATCCAACTAAACCACAAGTCAGCCTAGTAAGATACAAATTAAATAAACACTTACATTAAATAAATGTTAAGCCATAAGTCAGTTTATAACAGATATTAAATACCAAAATTCCTTAGAAGGATTATAACACAAATGAAATGCACATAGGAGAGATAACCAAGATCCAAATAGGTCCATAAAAACTCCCAGATTGATCTATGTCATGATCGTACACACTACATGCATTAAATACACCAAAACAATCAAGAAAACTTGCAAAAATTACATCTCGTAAGCCATACTATCGAGTGTTAGCAAGACCACAAGCATTGCCAAGCTCCCACAAGAATTTATGAGTTCCATAAGTGTTGAGTAACCAATACATGTCAAGAACAATAGTGAGTGTTGAACAATAGAAGATGTTGAGCTCCTCGAGAAAACAATCCCTTCAATGATTGAGCACCTTGGCCAACGCTACACTCAATAATGACTGAGCACCACTCCTTTGGTGACCAAGTCCACAACTCCTAAAAAAAATACCTCCAACATGCAGGATTGTTAGCCAACCAGGATGCTCTTGCATCAAATATAAAACAAATAATGGGGAATCTTTCTTGGCATTCCTCTAGAGATGGAGACACTTATACTCCAAATATGTATGCATGATTCCTAAAGAAGATAAATTGAAAATATTCCTAGATAACCTTGTACCTAACTTTGGCTATATGCTACAAATTCAAGGACAAACTTTATTTGATATAATGTATCATGTGCGTAGAAGAATTCATGGTCAAAAAAGAAGAAATCATGCTTCACAAAAAAACTAAACTAGAATCTACCAAAGATAAAGTAAATTTCAAGAACATAAATCAAGATATTTTGAATGATGTACTTGTAGATAGTGTGAATCCAAAAATCACTAAGACTAGTTTTTACTTGATGAGAAGCATACTTGAAACCAGAGATGCTAAAAATATTGCATCTAACTCCAAATCTACCAGAAGCATGCCAAATAATAAACCTTAAATTACTAGACCCAAGCATAATTTTACACCTTTGAGAGAACCTATTGAACTAGTTTTTAATATGTTATTGCAAAATAATCTCATAAGTATACCAAATAACTCAAGACCCTATGATCTAGAAGAGAACCACATTGGTGGAATGAGAATGATTACTATGAATACCACCAAAACAAAGGACATAACACTATAAATTCCATAAAACTCAAGCACATAACTCAAGATGGCATAGAATCTAAATATTTGGTGGTGGATGTACATAACATGAATACTGATTACAAAGTTTTCAAGGAACCTTTTCCCAAGAATGAGATAGGAGAGGAGTCTAAATCCATGAACAATTTGAAAGATAACTACATGTGATGAAAATTTGATTCACATGGTAGAACCCATGGAAATGGAGTACTATAACATGATCATCTTAAAAGGACCCAAACAATTTTTTTAAATAGGAACCATTGTAACAAGATGAAAATAAAAAATTGTTCTCAAAGGCATTGGACCATCGTCAGTTGATCAAACTTTGAAACACAAAGCTAATGCTATCACCACAACCAAAACATTGAATGAAGCATCATCCTCTAGAGGAAACAAATAAAATATCCTTTAGTAAATCCAACATATCAATGCTCAAATTTCTACCTTTGAATTTTTGAAAATCTCTTTGAAACATAGGAAAATCTTAGACAAAGCCCTAGTAGAAGTGAACATTTCTAAAGACTTAGACTTGGATAGGTTTCAAAATATGGGGTGACACTTAACTTTTCCACATTATCTTTCCTTTTTTGAGGAAGATTATAATTCTCTAAGAAACCTATATAATCATGCTTTATATATTGAGATCATGATTCACAAGTCTCACAGCATGTGTGTACTAATTGATGAAGGATCAAGTCTTAAAATATGTTCTTCGAATCTAATCTGATAACTTGGTTTCTTTGAACATGCTATACATCCTCATAGAAAGATAGAAATCAAAGCTTATGATGAATAATAGAGGACTTCTAAAGGACTTGTAGCACTTCCTATTATATTAGGACCAACTGAGTGCGATATAGCTTCTCAAGTGTTAAACACCACTATCCTACAACATTTTGTTGGGACATCCTTGGATACATGAAATGCAAGCTCTATCTTTCACATATCAACAATGTATCAAGTTCTCCCACAATGGGGTAGAGGTGACTATACCTACTGACATGAGAATTGCATACAATAAACTAAGAGAATGTACTAACAATTTCATACCACAAAATATGGAACATGTTAGGACTATTAACCTAAATTAAAATATATGGAGAAATCTGTAAAACTAAAGGATTTAGGAATGGGGAATTATTCATTTCCAATGTGATCTTTGACATCACTACCCCCATCTCCCTGATATTATGGGAAAACATTTGAAAAATACCAAAACTTTAAAGGAAAGGGATAAAAAAATTCATGATGGTTTATTCATTCAAGTGATAAAACTCCTAAAAGATGAAGATAAAGAGCAAATTGTTCTAGCTTGGCTATACAAAGGAGAAAATGATGATAAGGACACAATTCACTATGACATATTATCCAACAAAAATGATACAAGATACAACATAATAAAGAGGATAAGATAAAAAGGAGAAGGTATTATGGGTAAAACCAATAAGATTTTTAGTAGATCCTATTGAGGAAAATTTTAGAAGACCTAATGAAATTTCTAGTATAGCATTCAAAAAAAGACCATTTCACTTGGGAAAGAAACATCTAATCTAGATTATTGAGGTAAGTTATACATGCCTTCTTAATTTCAAGCCCAATTCTAGGAAAATATATCTAGTTATAGTCAACCCATCGAAGAAGTTGAACATGACCGAGAAGATGATGAAGATGATGACTAGGTACCAATGGCTATAAGGGAATACTTCAATGTCCCACCCTACAGTACTAACTCTTGCAATTATGAATATGACTCATTGTTAGATACTATTACTACTAAAAAGAACACAACTAGAGTTTACACATATGAAAACTAACTCAAGATAGGACAAGAGTCTACTTTTAGGTCTAACGAGTTAGATTATATGTGCATTAACATTTCTAATGCTAATATTGCTAGAAATTTTAGTGATTTGGATGCACCTATAGATGAGATGGATTTAGGACTCAATTTATTACAATGGACCAATGGATAGTTTCCCTACTATTCTATAGGTGATCCTCACATCACATCATTGATAAGGAGTTCCCGTAGCACCATTAAGTGGTGTTATGTAGGGGTGGGCTCGACTCCAAGTGTTAGTTGAGTGCCATAGAATGAGTTTTTAGGGGTGGTGGTAAGGTAGGTCTATGATTTTGATGAACTTACCATGAACACAATTGAACCCATTGCTTCTCTTTCTCTCATGCACCTCGAGTTTATTGATTGAAACTTTGATATAGTAGTCATCGAAGTCCCAATGTTTGAAAAAGAATATGATGTAGCCTATTACCTAAAAATCATTAAAAATTTTAAATATTCTATTGATAACTTTGGCATAAACATCATAGAGATGGATGTCAAATATCTTAGTTAAAAGATAAAAAGGAAAAAGAAAAAGTATTTTTATGGTGAAAACCACACTATAGCAGTATCAAAAAAAAATAGTAAAGCCAAAATACATACCTAAAGGTGAAAACATATATGAGGCACCTAAAGATGAGATATTTTATGTTCTCTATGTTGAAAATAAATTGATACAAGTATGATAAATGTGTTTCAATCATTGTTTTGTCCTTTTTGTAACACCCTACTAGTTGCTAGTAAGATAATTGCCTATATGATTTAAGTACTATCATTTTTTTGATTTATGAAGAGGATTTGATCAAATAAGGTAAAATAACACCTAGAGGAAAGGTTGAGTTATGATATGAAAAGGATTAAAAAAATCAATTAGGATAATGATATTATATTGCATTGATAATCTACTTAAGGTTGCAAAGGTTGGTTACACTGATTAAGTTCAGAAGAACAAGTTAAACAAAGTTTTTTTGCCAAGCTTAACATTTTGAACAATAGGTGTCAAGAAAAGTTAGTGCAAGCCGAGAAAAAAATTAGTTGGAATCAGGAAAAGTCAATTTTAGTGTAAGTAGAGTGAAATAGTGTAAGCTGGGTATAGTTTAGTTGATGCTAAACACTAGTAAACTTTAGTTCATGCTGAGTGATTTAATAGAGGATGCCAAGAAACATAGTATGTGCCAAGTATCAAAAGTCAGTTAATTTCAAGTGTCAGGATTATGAGAAAGATCAAGGATTTGATGAATTTGAGCATATAAGTTTGATTTCTTGGATTTTGTAAACTGTATGGAAGATAAGATTGATGAGTTAGTGGTAGATAATCCATAGTAAACCATTTTGAGGCAATTTCAAAGATGATTGAAGGATAATTCTCTAGAAGGGAATGAAATGAAATGAGGGATAGATTCATTGAATCCTACCTAATCTAACCTAACCCTAAAATGGATGATGGAGTATGAATGAAAAAATATCTTAATTATCTATCTATAGAGATTGTTGGTTAGAAGCAAGGGTTGTAATGTGCGATAACCTAAGGAAGACAAGGAGTCTGGGGTATTGCTTCATTTAGTGACTTAAGAGAAGAGATTACATTAGAAAACAAAGTAGGAAACCTTAAAGATTATAGATGCTTGAAGGGTGAAAAAGCTATTAGAGCTTAAGAGTGTGAAATCCAAGTAGAATGGAGAACTGAAATAGAGATCTATAATCTACAAGTGTTTTGTAAGTTGTTTTTAGATCAAGCCTTACTATTACTTTCTAATAATTTTATGAATCTAGGGTAAATCATTTGGATTAAGGTTGACCCGATAGTCACTTATAAATCCTTTAACTAGGTGACATTACAAGTGAATGATCTAAAATCGTCTAACAAGGCTCACTTCTAACAAGGTGATTGAAATCCTTAAACTGGGTCACATTTAATAGTGTGCATTGTAACCTTTAATAGGGTTGGCCTTTCATGGGACATCACTTTAGAAGAGTGAAAATTAGTAGCATCTTACTAGTGGTTTTTTCTAAATTGGGTTTTCACATTAAATCATTGTGTCAAATGCGTTATTAAATTTTTTATGTTTTATGTTTACATTTTTGCAAATTGATTTTACAGTAACCTATAAGTTTAATTGATTGCATAATCTAATGGATACATGCATGATGAAAATATTTTATGGATATGGGTTCACTAAGCCATGAAAAGTTTTATTTGTACATCTAGACCTTGGATAACTAATTCACCCCCCTCTTAGTTATTCTCAAGAATTCAAACAATTGTTACTAGAGCCATCTACTTAAGAGGACTAGTTTGAAGGTACTAGAAGAAAAAAGATCAATATGTCAAAAAGAGAAGTACCCAAGCTTAATAGAGATAAATTTCTTAAATGGAAAATTTTGATGAAGTTGCACCTAGGAGGTCTTGGAGAACATGTACAATCTACCATTATTGTTGAGCATACTGATCTTTTTGGAGCCCTACCTACTAAAGATCTGGAAAAGAAGAAAGAACATAACTAGGCAATGTTGGAGATTGCCTCTACCCTCAGCTATGTCAAGTTTGATGATATCAAAGGTCTTTATAGTGCAAAGAAAATGTGGGTTGCTCTACACACTATCTATGGAGGTTACAAGAATGTTCTAAGAGCCAAAGCTAAAAGTCTTAGAGGTAAGTTTGATGAAATGAGAATGCAAGAAGGTGAGAATATTGCTCAATATTGCTCTAGGATAAAAGATGTTGTTAATGAGATAAGAGGAGCTACTATTATAATAGATGATGATATTGTACTAGGAAAAGTTTTGAGAATACTACTACCTATATATGTTATTAGAGTTTCTGCAATACAAGAATTGAGATGTATGCTAGGTAATAATCTAAGTCTTGAAGCTTTGGTAGGTAGGCTCATTGTTTTTGAGCTATCTAACTTTGATTATTATAGACTTAAAAATATGGAATCTTCTTTCAAAGCTAAGCCATCATTAAAGGAACTTGATGAGAAGAAGAAGAAAAAAAGGCAAAATATGTGTCCAATGGTAGTGATAAAAATGAGGAAGATGTAGAACAACTTGAAGCACTATCAAAAAGGATATTTTATAGAGGTAAACCCAAGTTTAAAGGTAAGTTACCTATCATGTGTTTCAATTGCAATGAGGTTGGTCATATTGTTGCTAGATGTATAGAGAAGAAGAATTATAGAAGTGGTGAGAAGTACAAAAGTAAAAGAGATGAAGACAACAAAGACTACAGAGACAAAGACAAGAAGTCTTGCTACATTATTGAAGAGGAAACAAAAGATGGATCTAACAATCATGATGATGAAGTGGTGTATGTTGCAATGAAGGATGAATCTAATGAAGATGAGACAACTACACTAGTGTCTTGTGTGAATAAGAATGATAGATGGATCATTGATAGTGGGTGTTCACATCACATGACTTGAGATAAAAGTAAGTTCATTACCTTGAATTATTTTGGAAATAGTGCAAGGTTTGGCAATAATGCACAATGTCTGATAAAAGAAAAAGGTTCTATCAAGCTCATAGAAAAAAAATTATGTGATAATGTTTACTATGTTGAAAGACTTAACTATAATTTGTTGAGTCTATCACAACTGAATAGTTTGGGATGTAAGGTTGAGTTTGAGAACAAAATTGCTAAGATATATGATAGTGATGGAAAATTGGAAAAGGTGATCAAACTAGAGGTACACTATTCTACATTGATATACAGGATGCTACTTGTTTAGTTTTTGAATTTGATGATGTGTGATAATTAGGTTAGTATCAATAATATGAAAAGAGTCTAAGGTTTGACCAAGGCTAAAAAGCCTGACAATATAATTTGCAAATAATGTCAACTAAGCAAAATGAAAAAGTCAAGTTTTAGGAGTAAGACTCATATCTCTAAATGAATATTAGAGATTATTAATACTGACTTGTGTGGAGTAATTGAAATGAAAATCTACAAAGGAGATAAGTACATTATGCTACTTGATGATTATTCTAGAATTATGACAGTTATGTTTTTGAAATAGAAATTTGATACTTTCCAAAAGTTTAAGTGGTAGTTAGCAAAAGTTGAGAAAGAAATAGGTAAAATTCTAAAATGTTTGAGATCTAATAGAGGAGGAGAATTTACATCAAATGAGTTGGAGCTTTTTTGTAATGATAGAGGAATTAAAAGATACACATCTACTCCTAGAACCCCTCCACAAAACTGAATTCCTAAAAGGAGGAAGAGATCTATAATGGACTATGTTAGGACACTCATGATGGAGAAAAATGTTGCTTTGAAATACTAGAGAGAAGTTGTAAGTACATCTGTTTACACCTTGAACCATGTATAACTCAAGAAAGGTACTCATTCGACACCTTTTGAACTATGCTATGGATACTCACCCACTGTAAAATATTTTAAGGTATTTGGAAGCAAATGCTATATTATCAATGATTTTAGGAATGGTAAACTAGATACAAAAAGTGAAGAAGGTATATTTCTTGGTTATTCCACAAGAAGTATAGCTAATAAATGTTTTATTACAAACACTAACAAAGTTGTGAAAATGCATATGAGGTTGAACCTATGAAGGAATTGAAAGAATAGAACTCATTTGTGTACTTCTATGAAGGTATGCCTACTGAAGAAGATGTTGTAAATCAAGTTGCAAACCAATAGCAAGTTTCATTGACTATTGAGTCACATACTATGAATGCTAAGTTGTATTTACTAATTGAGCTACATTTAGGTGTTGAGTTATAGAATGAAGTTGAGGAACATTCTAATTTAGAGAATAATGTACATAATGTTGGATACAATTGTTCAATTGTTGGTTGTCTTTGATGTTACACAAATGTCATATCAGTTATCAGATAGAGTCTACCAAGCTTAGTTGGTCAGCAAAGCAAAAGACAGAGTCTACCAAGCTTAGATGGTTAGCAAAGTGAATTACAGTTTCTACCAAGCTCACTTAGGCATCAAAGGATTTTGTGGCAGAAGTCACTTTCTATCGAGCTCACAAGCTCAATGAAGGGAAGATAGTGTTTACTGAGTTAACTCAATCTCCAAAGGATTTTAGAGTTCACAATGTTTACTAAGCTTTAGTTGGTTAACACTAAAAAATCATTTCTGGAGCAATGTCTACCGAGTAGGGTCGACCAATGAAGGATTCCATTGTTTTGGGAAATAAAGCTTAATTATTTCATGTAATGTTTGTAGCTAACTGATGTAATGTTTATTGGTAAATATAACTTGTAAATGAGACGAGTTGATAATTTGTAAGGTATAAATAAAAGGTCAAGCTGTGAATTCTAAATAGTAATGAAAGAGCATGCAAATGAATTGATTATGTGAAGAGGAAACTATGAGAAAATTTTGAAGAGGGATCATATATCCTTGAGGAGAAGAAAAGTTGTATTTCATCAGAGAGGATCTAGTGAAGTAAAATAGAGGTCTATATCAGCAAAGATCAGTTGCATCTCATTTAGGTCGACTCATTGTGATTTTCTCACAATTATAACAACGATTTCTAAATCTCTTAATAGAGTTAGTTTAACAACCATTTTTGTAAATCCTCTAACAAGGTGGATAGTTCTATTGAATTGTTCTAAAGTCCTCTAGCAAGGCCACTCCTAGTAGGGTGAATAAATCCTCTAACAAGGTCACACCTAATAGTGCATTTTGTAACCTTTAACCGGGTTGGCTCCTTACAAGGCTCATTTCGGAAGAGTGAAAATTGGTAGCTAGATACTTGATGATTTTTTCCATATTGGGTTTCCACATTAAATTTGGTAGCTCTTGTGTTGATGTTATTTCTTTTATGTATGTATGTTAAATCTTTGTGAATGCTTAAAGATTAGTAATAAGTTAACATACATCTATTAAGTTATAGCATTTTTTTGTGTGGCTACCAAGTGACAGAAGTAAATAGTTATTTAAGACATCTAAAGGATTTGTGGAGTTTTTTTTGTGGTAACTAATTCACTCCCCCTCTTAGTTACTCCATCTATATTTCTAAAAATTGGTATCAGAGCTTTTGGTGCTTGTAGGAAGGATTTCAAGGATCTAAGCTAAATATCAGGATATCTTACAAGAGGGAAATTCCAAGGCTTAATAGGGATAAGTTTTCAACATGGCAAGGTCTCATGAGACTCCATCTAGCTTCCATTGGAGATACAGGATTGAAATATCTTGATGAAGCTTATGTAACTCCTTTGGGTACACTATTAATCAATGACATTGCTGAGAAGAAGACTCATAACACCATGATGATAAACATTGCATTTTCCCTAAGCTATGAAGAATTTGATGATGTCAAGGACTACAAAACTACTTTTGAAATGTGGAACAAGCTAAAGGATATCTATGGAGGTGATGACAATGTGAGAAAAGCCAAAGCAGAAAGTCTAAGAAGATAATTTGATCAGATGAGGATGAGAGAGGATGAAAATATTATCAAATATGTTGAAAGGGTCAAAGTAGTCATTAGTGCAATCAAGGCTTTTGGAGGAGACATTGATGAGGAAATAGTTGCAAGTAAATTTCTTACAACATTACTTCCCATTTATGCAATTAGAGTTTCTGCAATTCAAAAAAGAAGATGTGAAGCAAATCATAAGATAAATTTAGAGGTCATAGTAGGAAGATTGATTGCATTTGAGCTAGATAACTATGACAACTATGTTCCAATTTCCAAGAACATTGAATCAGCATTTGAAGCCAAGCTTTCACTCAAAGAAAAAGGAAAGAAGATAAATGATTCTTAGTCATAAAGTGAAGAAGAATAAAAATAGAGTTTGAAGAATTAGAATAGAGTTTTGGCAGTGATCTTGAGGTGGTTGAAGCTCTACTAGCAAGGAAATATTCTAGAGGCAAAGGAAAAGACAAAGGTAAGGTTCCTCTAATCTATTTTTCATGTGAGAAAATTGGTCATATTTCTGCTAGGTGCCCAAACAAGAAAAACAAGGATGATAAGAAAGGTCACAAATACAATAGCAAGAAAGATTTTAAATCATTTAAGAACAAAGGTAAGAAAACATGTTTCATGGCTAAGGATTCTAATAATTCTAATGATGGTGAAGATGAAATTGTTTACATTGCTATGAAAGATGAATCCGATAATGATGAGGAAATGACACTTATCTCTCATGTGAGAAAAAATGATACATGGATCATAGATAGTGGTTGTTGACATCATATGACTAGTGATAAAACAAAGTTTGAAGATTTTGAAGACTATGATGGTGGTAGTGTGAGGTTTGGTAATAATGAACCTTGTTGCATAAAAGGAAGAGGAAGAATCTCACTAACCAAAGAATTTTTATGTCATAATGCATATTGGGTTGAAGGACTAAAACACAATCTATTGAGTGTGGCACAACTATTAAATATTGGATTCAAAGTGGAATTCATGCATGAAAAAAAAAAACTACTGGATGACAAAGGAAAGCTGATTGGATCTAGCATATAGACAAAAGGTAACTTGTTCTATCTTGAACTTAGTGAATGTTCATGTCTTATTGCTCAAGTTGAAGAAAGTTGGTTATGGAATAGAAGGTTATGTGATGTGAATTTTGATAATCTGGTGAAAATAAGAAAATTTAGAAAAGTAAGAGGCATTCCTAGTATAAAGAAACCTAATGTTCATCTATGCAAGAATTGTTAGATTGGTAAGATGGGAAAAACTAGCTTTAAAAGTAAGAACTATCAGTCTAAAGAAGTTTTGGAAATTATGCATACTGATTTGTGTGGACCTATTGGAATTGAGAGCTATACTAAAGAAAAATTCTTCATTCTTTTTGTTGATGATTACTCAAGAATGATGATTGTCATGTATCTAATAGAGAAATTAGAAGCATTTGAGAAGTTCAAATGGTATTTGGCTAGAGTAGAGAAAGAAATAGGAAAAAAACTAAAATGTTTGAGGTCAAACAAAGGTGGTGAATTCATCTCCCATGAGTTCAATAACTTTTGCATTGAAAGGGGAATCAAATGATAGGTATCAACCCCTAGAACTCCCAAGAAAAATGGAATAGCTAAAAGGAGGAACTAATCTATCATGGACTATGCAAGAACTTTAATGATTGAAAAGAACATTGCTATCAAATACTGGAAGGAAGCTATCAACATTGCAATTCATACCTTGAATAAAGTATAGTTGAAGAAGGACTATTCAAAACCCCCTATGAATTGTGGTATAGCTATAAACTCAATGTAAGTTACCTAAAAGTATTTGAAAGCAAATGTTATATTTTGAAAGAATCTAGAAAAGGTAAATTTGATGTGAAGGGTGGTGAAGAAATATTTTTGGGATATTCTTGAAAGAAAAAAGCATATAGATGTTTGAATTTGTCTACTCACAAAGTCATAGAAAGTGCACATGTGAAAGTTGATGAGTTTGTAGAAAGGACTGAAGAAGAAAGTAAAAAGGAACCAGAAGATTATAGGAGATTTATCTTCATTGAACCTAATACAATGCCAAATAGATCTGTCAATCAAGAATCTTCTACTCCTAAGTCTTTAGTAATCAGGTTGCAAGAAGTTCAAACCAAGCTGCAGGAACTTGAGCCACATTCAGATGCTACTAAGCCAATGCCTACCAAGTTTGAAGGATTCGAGTAATAGACAAAATATCCAAAACCTGAAATTGAAGTGCAAGAGGATGACAATGCAATTCATTCAAAAGGAAAGAAACCTGTATTAGCAAAGTATGTTAAGAGACATCATGCACCAGATCGAATTATTGGAAACAAATCTAAAGGTACTATGACAAGAAGTAAGCTAAAATGTACTTTTTTACTTTCTGATTTTGAACCTAGAAATGTCAAAGATGCATTAGAAAATGAAAGTTGGATTGAGGCTATGAATGAAAAGATAGAGAAAATAGAGAAAAACAAAGCATGGACTCTTGTACCCAGGCCTAAAGATAAAAATGTGATTGGAACTAAGTGGGTATTTAGGAATAAGTTGAATGCAGATGGTAAGGTGTCAAGGAACAAAGCTAGACTGGTATGTAAAGGATACTCTCAAGAAGAAGGAATAGACTATGGAGAGACTTTTTCTCCTATTGCAAGATTGGAACTTGTCAGGACCCTACTTGCATATATTGCATATAAAGGATTTTAGGTATATCAGATGGATGTCAAACCAACATTTCTCAATGGTATTCTAGATGAAGTTTACATTGAGCAATCTAAAGGTTTTTTTGATCTCAACAAGAAGGACATGGTCTACAAATTACACAAAGCATTGTATGGTCTAAAACAAGCCCCTAGAGCATGGTATGAAGGATTGCATAACTATCTTATTCAGATTGGTTTTCAAAGAACTAATGATAATAGTAGCTTGTATATCAAGGAAGGACTAGATAACAAGATTGTTTTGGAAGAAATATTTGTGGACGAAACTTTGTTTACAAAAAATAATGATCTATGCAAAGAATTTTTAAAGAAAATGAAAAAGGAATTTGAGATGTCTATGTTTGGTTAGATTAAATTCTTTGTTGATCTTCAAATTTAGCAAAGTGGGAATGGTATCTCCATCACTCAATCTAAATACATCAAGGAGATACTCAAAAAGTTTGGGATGGAAGATTGTAAATCAGTTGGAACTCCTATGTGCACAAGACTAAAGATTACCAAGGATGATGAATCAAAAGAGGTAGATCAAACATTATATAAATCAATGATTGGAAAGCTATAGTATGTAGTTCATACAAGGCTAGATAGTAATCTTGCAGTTGGTATTGTAGCAAGCTTTTTAGAAAAATCAAGAGAAAATCACATGATGGCAATCAAAAGGATCATGAGATACTTAAAAGGCACTAAAGATTATGGATTTTGGTACAAATTTGGAGGTAATATGGATTTGAAAGTGTTTACTAATGCAGATTGGGTAGGAAACATTGATGATAGGAAGAGTACAAGTGGAGGAGCATTCTTTCTTGGAAAGAGGTTGGTTTTTTGGACAAGTAAAAAGAAAAATTGTACATCTCAATCTATAGTAGAAGTAGAGTATGTTGTAGCAATAGTAAATTGTTCTAATATTGTTTGGTTCAAACAATTATTGGAAGGCATGAAGGTGGAAATCAAAGAACATGTGGTTATGTTTTGTGACAATACAAGTGCAATCAACATATCTAAAAATTTAGTGATGCATTCAAAAACTAAGCACATTGCAATAAAGTATCACTTTGTCAGAGAATTGGTGCAGGATAAGGAGATCAAATTGAAATATGTCCATACAAAGGAAAAAATTACTGACATATTCACCAAGCCTTACCTAAGGATGCATTATTGTATCTAAGAGGTAAGCTAGGGGTCATTCCCCTATCTGAAACTCACTAAAATAAAGTTTTAGTGATGCATAAATAGGTATCAAGTTGAAGATCTATCAGTTGATGCAGCATAGTTATTGAAACATTGCATATGAATTAGTACATAAGGTACATTACTACTCATTTGGTTTGTGTTGTCAAAGAGGGAGAATACACTATCATATCTTTTTGAAATTTGGAACTATTTATTGGAGAGTTTGTTGTTTATGTAATTCATTCATAGAGGGAGATTACTATATTTGAAAAGTTTGTGGCATTAAATCTAAGAGAGAGAAATGTTCTATCAAAAAAAAATGCTCTCAAATTTCATTCTACTATGACATGTTGTGTTGCCATCAATGCCAAAGAGGGAGATTGTTGGATAGAATTGTTCAATTGTGTGTTGTCTCTGATGTTACACAAATGTCATATTAGTTATCAGACAAAGTCTACTGAGCTCAATTGGTCAGTAAAGAAAAATATAGAGTCTACTAAGCTTAGATGGTCAGCAAAGTAAATTATAGTTTCTACCGAGCTCACTCAGTCATGGAAGGATTCTATAGCAGAAGCCACTTTCTACCAATCTCACAAGATTAGCAAAGGGAAGATAGTGTTAACCAAGTTAACTCAATCTCCAAAGGATTTTGTAGAGTTTGCAATGTTTATCTAGCTTTAGTTGGTTAACACTAGAAATTATTTTTGGACCAGTGTCTATTGAGCAACACCAGCTAATGAAGGATTTTATTATTTTGAGAAATAAAATTTAATTGTTTCATGTAATTCTTATAGCTGACTAATGTAATGTTTATTGGTAAATGTAACTTTTAAATGAGCCAACTTGATAATTTGTAAGGTATAAATAAAAGGTCAAGTTATGAATTCTAAATAGTAATGAATAAGCATGCAAATGAATTGATTGTATGAAGAGGAAAGTGTGAGAAAATTTTAAAGAAGGATCAGATATCCTTGAGGAGCAGCAAAGTTGTATTTGATCAGAGAGGATCTAGTGAAGTAGAATAGGGATCTGTATCAACAAAGATCAATTGCATCTCATTAAATTCAACTCATTGTTACTTACTCACAATTGTAGTACTGATTTCTAAATCTCTTAATAGAGTTAGTTTAACAACCATTTTTGTAAATCATCTAACAAGGTGGACAATTCTATTGAATTGTTCTAAAGTCCTCTAGCAAGGCCACTCCTAGTAGGGTGAATAAATCCTCTAACAAGGTCACACCTAACAGTGCATTTTGTAACCTTTAACTAGGTTAGCTCCTAACATGGCTCACTTCAGAAGAGTGAAAATTGGTAGCTAGTTACTTGGTCGTTTTTCCCATATTGAATTTCCACGTTAAATCTAGTGTCTCTTGTGTTGATTTTATTTCTTTTATGCATGCATGTTAAATATTTGTGAATGCTTAAAGATCAATAATAAGTTAACATACATCTACCCAGACACAACATTTTACTATGTGGCTATCGAGTGATAGTAATAACTAATTATTTAAGACATCTAAGGGATTTGTGGTAACTAATTCACTCACGCCCCCCCCCAACTCCCCCAAGTCACTCCATCTATATTGAGAGACCAAATGTAGAAGTCAAAATTGAACCAAGATTGTCTAAGTATGTCAAGAGACACCATCCTGCTACACAAATCATTGGAGATAAAGATGCTAGACCAATGACAAGGAACAAGTTGAGAAATGATACATTTTTGCTAAGCATGAAAGAACCCAAAATAGTGAAAGATGCCTTAAAAGATGTGGACTGGAGTAAAGCCATGGAAGAAGAGATTAAACAAATTGAGAAAAATAAGACATGGAATCTAGTTCCTAGACTAGAAGAAAAAGATGTGATTGGTACCAAGTGGGTATACATAGACAAGTTAGATAAAAATGGTGAAGTCACAAGGAACAAGGCAAGATTAGTCTATAAAAGATATGCACAAGAAGGGATAGACTATGGAGAGACATTCACTCTTTTTGCAAGACTAGAAGGAGTAAGAACTCTACTTTTGTGCTCTACATACAAAAGTTTCAAATTTTATCAAATGAATGTTAAGTTCACATTTCTAAATGGTATATTGGAGGAATAGGTTTATATAGAATAGACAGAAGGACTTGTTGATACTAAGAAAAAAAACATGGTATGTAGACTACACAAAGTTTTATATGGTTTGAAGCAAGCACCAAGAACATGGTATGAGAGGCTTCATAATTATCTTGTGAAGATTGGATTTGAGAGGACTAACAATAACAACAATCTATACTTGAAGATAGATAAAGGAAAAGTTATTTTGTTATCTAAAATTTCTATTGATGATATCATATTTGGAGGTCAAGATAATTTATGTAATTCTTTTACAAATGAAACAAAGAAATAATTTGAGATGTCTATGCTTGGAGAAATCAAATTCTTTGTGGGTTTTGCAAGTACATCAAATGAAACATGGTATATACATCAATGAGTCAAAGTATTTTAAGGAGATACAGAAAAATTTTGGATTGGAATATTCCAAGCTAGTAATCACACCCATGGTGATAGGACATAAATTGTTAAAGAATGATGATTCACCTGAGGTGAATCAAACATTATATAGGTATATTATTGGTAAATTATGATATGTAGTACATAGCAGACCTAATATCGCATTATCTATAGGGATAGTTGCAAGATTATCTACTAATCCTAGGGAGAATCACTTGATGTTAGTTAAGAGAATAATGAGATATCTAAAAGGAATAGAGGAATATGGTCTATACTATAAGGAAAATGAGAAATTTTAATTGAGAGTCTATACTAATGTTGACTGGGCTAGAAATATTGATGATAGAAAGAGCACCAGTGGAGGAGCATTTTTCTTAGGTAAAAGGTTGGTTACTTGGACTAGAAAGAAACAAAACTATATATCTCAATCTACAATTGAAGCTAAATATGTTGCTATTATATTATATTGTACAAACATTATATGGATCAAACAACTACTCAAAGGTATGAAGGAGGAAATCACTGAACAAGTAATACTTTATTGTGATAATACAAGTGTTATAAATATATCAAGAATCCTATGATATATACAAAGACTAAGCACATTGCAATCAAGTATCATTACTTGAGATAATTAGTTCAAGATAAAGAGGTGAAGATAGAATATGTTAACACAAAAGAGAAAATTATTGATATTTTCACAAAAGCATTACCTAAGTATCCTCATGAGTATCTAATATGTAAACTAGGGGTGATACCCCTATCAAAGGCTATCTAAGGAGCATAAGGAGTTCCCTACACCAAACAAGTTGATTGACATATGTTATACATTGATGTAGTTGATCTTACTTTAGAAGTTGCCTAAAGTAATTGAAGAGCTAGAACTACAAATCAGACACAAGCTAGGTCACCGAGGGAGAAACTAAAAATATCCATATCTACATATGAAAACTAGAAGTCTTTGACATTTTTGTCAAAGAGAGAGAAAATGTACTAGGAGTTAAAGTGTACTAAGTGATGAAAGTTGAGGGAGTAAGTGTGTTGATGGAGAATGTGTAGATGTTGATTACATCTACCTAGTAAGAGGGAGATAATGTTAAGGAAGATATAAGAAGTAATCAAGAGGGATTCATTATGATGAGTTGATTTGATTATCTATTGGTTAGAACAAAATTTTGTAACCTATTAAGAAGATGAAAGTTGATGATAGAGGGAGAGATTTCAATAAAAGGAATTATTTTCTTTTTGGTATTTTTTTGGTATTACTAATTAAGTTTGGTCAGTTTCATAAAGATGCAAAGTTAAAATCTCAAGTTTTCATAAGTTTTGCCAAGTTGCCTTTAGATTTTGAGTGAAAACATAATACATGATGAGTTATCTATCAAAGTCATTAGAAGCTAAGTGGTTAGTTGCAGCCAACTTAGTAGTGTATGTCGAGTGAAGGGAAATTTGCATTGAAGTTGAGTAAGGGAAACTCCAATATATTTCAAGTGGTGGAAAGACAATAGAAGTAGAGTAAAATAGAAATGCTTAAGGAGCTGAGTGGATAGCTATAAATGCACTAAGAATTAAATTCTTTGAAACAAGGGTATATGTTCACATTTTGAATCATTTTTTCACCATCATGATCAAAGAGAAAAAGATGAAGAAGAGTGTAGAATGATTTCCAAGTAGTGTTTCGAGCATTTGAGAAAATTTCAACAAAGATTCAACATATTTTCTTTGAATTCAAAGTATTTATACTAATGTTGAGCTACACAATTTCAAAATTTCTTTGTGTTTAAACCCTAGTTCAAAGAAATGGCCTCTAGTTCTAGAAAACCTTAGGAGAAAGAGTCATTTAAAGTTTGATTAGTGTCAAATGAAGTTGAGCAACCTAATTTTTGACCTATCCCTAAAGTTACCTACAAGAACAACCTAGTTGAAGCCCTATCTGTAATTCCTCCTAAGGTAGTAATGGTGCAAGATGTTAGGAGATGCTATAACTATAAGATAGGAGCCATTAGAGATATAGAGATTAGGGAAGCATATGATAGACTATGTAAGAATGGAGTTTTGAAGGAAGAATTCCAAATCATTGAGAGGAAGGGCTTAACCTATGCCCTAGAGTTCCCTACTATCTTTAAGACTGAATGGATCAGAATTATATTGAGTAGGATTCATGATGGTAGTTTGCGGTTAAAAGATGGCCCAATCAAGATATCAAAAAGGATTGTTCATAGGGTAATAAGGTATCCAACCCTAGATCAGCCCAAAACCCTAAGGAGTGACTCTAAAGAAGCCATTGAGAAGAATACTGGAGCCAAATGCAATAAGAGAGGCATGACCATAGATACCATTAAGGATTCTCTTGTTGATTTTTCTATGAGAGTCATTTTCCACAAATTCTACCAATCTAGCATACTCAACAATATTCCATGCATTGCAGTAGATGTAGGCTACAAACTTGTTAAAAAGTATCATACTTATGATCTAGAAAAACTATAACTACAGCAAATCAATGAAAATCTTAGAGCTATAAGGATAGCTAAGGGAGCCCAATGTAAATTTGGTGCAATTTTGATTTGTATATTTTTCTATGTATAGAATGAATTTCCATCTTTTGGAAAAGTTAGCTGGAAAACAAATAGATCCATTGTAGCCCAGGTGAATGAATACATTGAACAAATGGGGACAAATTTTGAGACACTTATGACTAGCTATTTTGAAGATTTTAAGAATTTTATGAAGCAAAGACTTAGGATTCCAGTCTCACTAGTGGAGAAGCACAAAAATGATATTTGTTTTCTTGTTGATATTGATTATACCTACATTCAAGTAGCCATACCAAGGGTAAGATGGCTTAGACCTCTTGGGTATGAAATAAACATTAATGATGCATCTATAGCCATAACAACATTGTTAGCAGATGAAGTAGATAAGAGTGCACCACATTTTGGCACATATGATGTGGTGAGATCCAAAGTGGATATGGAACTAAAGACAACTTCTACATTAAATAAAAAAGACAAACTAGTGAAGAAGTTCAAAGCTAAATTTGAAGAAGGCATAGCAGAGGTAGAGGAAAAAGATGATGAAGAAGAAGATGGAGAGGAATAGGGGCAAGGACCATTAACACTAACTGAAGGCATGGGTGAGGATGCTAAGAAAGAAGAGGGTGTCGAGTAGGAAGAGGAAGCACCTAAAGCACAATCCAAGAAGAGGAAAGCACAGAAATAGTTTGTTGCACAGCCAAAAGAGAAAAAGAAGGCTAAGCCAAGCCCAACCAAACCTACGACAAGGGCAGATACAAAGGAAACAAAAAAGGTGGAAAAAGAACAAGAAAAGAAGAAAGCTACACAATAAGGAGGGCTAGTAGAGAAAAAGAGAAGAAAATATGTGGCACCTCCATAATCAAATGAAGAGAAGATAGAGTCTGATGATAATGAACAATTCTGTGCAATAATTCACACCACTAAATCTAACTTAGAAAATGTTTGTGACAATATTAGGGATAATGCAGACTTGTCTGGATTAAAAACTATTGATTTCAATAAGTTAAGTAGAGAGAAGCAGAACATAGTGGAAGAGTTAATTTACACTATGATGGCCAAGTTCAAGAATACTCCACTGGAACTTGATAATACTATGCCTAAGGAGCTATACTCCATTATAGAAAATAAATGGCATTATTTCTTAAACATGGAGAAAGAAATAAGGGAGTCAACATTGGCTTGTGTGATGCCTAACCTCACGAAAGGTGAACTAAGCAAGGAAAGTAAGAAACATGGGAGAAAATTTGCACCCAAATACAAAGCCTTCAATATTCTACAAAATAAGATTGAAGATGTTGTCAAGAAGTCCACTCTCATGTGGAAAGTGATTTATGGCCTTTGGAAAGTCAAGGAAGGACAAGAAGATCCCTTTGAGGGAAGGAAAAATGATGAGGAAGAAGAGGAAAATGAAAAGGAGGAAGGAGAAAAAGAAAAGGAAGAAGTTACAGTGGAGAAGGAGATATAGAAAGATGATATGGCAATAGCTAAAGAGTAGCAATAGGAACAAAGTGTGCAAGACACATAACTACCACCGCCTATTCCTCCATATGCAACACCTACATTTGTAGGGACAATAATTATGAAGGATTTTCCTGACACCTTTGGTTAGAACATCAACCCATTAACTATAAAGGATCTCAAAAAGATCCTTCACCAGACCACACTTCAAGCACAACTATGTACCAATCTAGTCTTGGTGAGTGTAGAGGAACTAGAAAATGTAGTAGCTGAGATAACCAAGGAGAAAGTGAATCCACAAGAACCACCTTCACAAACTCCAACAACTACAAGTGGAAAACCACAAGAGCAACCAACACAAGATGTATCTACTAAGGTTGATTCTACAGTTATAATGACTTCAACTATTGAGGAGCAAGAAAAGGAGCAAATAGGATGGAAGGATACCTCTAATCCTATAGTACAGAGTCAAGGTGCACCTCCTCTAATTACTATAATTGATCAAGGCAGAACTGAAGAAGAAAAGGAAGAGGAGAAGACCCCTAAGGAGAAAGAACAAGAGGCAATACAAACACTAGTCAATTTGACTACTACAAGAACTCCCACTAAGTAGCTAAACATTGATGTAGTACCACTACAAATATCAACACTAGGCTTGATTTCTACCAAGGTAGTAAGGGTACTTCACTATGGAGACCCTGCACTTGATGAGGAGATAGTCATACCAAGCTATGACTATAAAAAAAATGAACATAGAGTAGATCAATGAAGTGTAAGAGGCACTAGAGTAAAAGAAAAAGAAAGATATACTTAGGAATGAGTATAGGCAAAGGCAAGCATTAATTGAAATCAAAGACATCTTTCTTGATGCATTCAACTTGCAAGTACCTAATGAGACAAAGCCCATCATGGAGCAACTATCCAACATAGTGGACTAGGTATAGAATGAAGACCTAGATACCAATGCTAAATTACTTGAATGGTTTGAAAAGAAATTTTAGATGAAGGTAAATGAGAAAATATCTGGTGAAATAGCACTCTCTCAAATGGAACTAGCTAAAAGGTTGAAAAGGTGAAAGCAATACTTGAGAACATATTCTCATTGTACTCCAAATTGTGTGACTCATCATACTTCACACAAGAAACAAGCCAAAGGATATTGATCTTGGAGAGGAACCTCAAAGTATCTAGTACACAACTACCAAAGGATCCAACTCAAAGTGAGAAGCATTTTGCCACAATGCTTCACACTCAAAAAGAATTAGTTGTACTCACGGTAGATGAGGCTAACACTAAGGCCAAATTAATACAAATATAGTCTATAATTACCCTATACATGGAATTTTTTCATAAAGAGATGGCCTATGTAGAGAATGTATTGAAGAAAGATTCCAATCTTTCTACATTGGAAGGCCTCGTACACCTTGCAGTAGAGACAAACACTAGCTTAAAGTACTAGAAATTGCATTAAACAATTAGGATGCTACTCTAAAGATCATTATGGAGGTAAATAAATCCTTTTTGTCTAAATATTCAATTCATTCATAGGACCCTTTGACATAAGTGTCAAAAAGGGGGAGAAATACATTTTGAGGTAGATAATAAAGGGGGAGGATACCCAAAAGCCCAAAAGGGGGGAGATACCTAAAGGGGGAGATAATAAAATTTTGAGTCTTGAGGAGAAATAAGGAGATAAAGCCAAAAGCATAGAAAACTACAAGGAAGGTGTGTGAAAGGGGGAGTAGACACAAAAAAGAGAAAGAGCAAAAATAAAGAAGATAGAAATAGAGTAGACAAGGAAAGGAATGACAAGGCAGAAATAAAGAGTATTAGCATGAGAAAAATTTAGCATAAGGGATTTTGGATATGAAAATGGCACATTAGCTCAAGGGGAGTTACAAGTTTTTGAGGTATATAGTCTTCTACAAAATTTTGAACAAGTTTTTGAAGTTTTGTACATATGTCAAACAAGTTGTGTATTATACTCATAAAGATCAAATTTATAATGTTTAGTTAAGCTTTTTTGACACTCGTGTCAAACAGGAAGATTGTTGATGTCAGATTGGTTTTGACAATTAAGTGTCAACAAACTTAAGTAAATTCTAAGTTGATGTTGAGTTACAGTATGTGCTGAGTCAAAAATTCAACAGGTGCCGAGTAGACTTTAGGTGCCAAGAAAGTTTTAAGTGTTGCGTGATAAGTGATGCCAAGTCACTATAGGTGCCGAGAAAAGTATAGATGTCGAGTGAGACAGAGTTAATATAGGAGCCAAGCAAGATAGAAATCATATATGTATCAAGCATCAATAATTAGTAAGTGTCAAGTAACACAGAATCATCATATGAGTTTATGCCTTCACAAACTTAGATGTTAACAATTTTTGAGCCGACTCAAGATGAATCTCAAAGGATCTAAAAGATAAGATCAAATCTATTACATTTATTATGTAATTAGCATGTAGCCAATCAAAAAATGGAGAAAGCATGCAACCAATAGGAAAAGTGTAAAGATTTAAGTGGGAAAAGATGGATGAATATTGATTGTGGATTCATACCTAACCCTAAGTCTCAAAACCTTTAAAAGGAGGTCAAAACTCCATAATTTGTATGCAAGAGAAAGAGAATCGAGACTAAGAGTAAGAAGTCATGTGAGAATACATGAAAGAATGCTAGCAAATTTTTGAAGGAAGCAAAGGGGTGTAGGACTTAGAGGAAGAGCAGCAGTGCAAAATCAAGTTGATTAGAACAGAGTATTAGCACTAAGAATAGAGATATATCAGATTAGGAAGGATCAAATCAGATTGAGCAAAACAAGGATCTAGAATCAACAATTGAAGATTGTAAGTTATTAGGT
This sequence comes from Cupressus sempervirens, assembly GCA_028749045.1. Classification (NCBI taxonomy): domain Eukaryota; kingdom Viridiplantae; phylum Streptophyta; class Pinopsida; order Cupressales; family Cupressaceae; genus Cupressus; species Cupressus sempervirens. Next base: position 224,375,913 of record CM053786.1, on the reverse strand, counting down.
CAAGAAATTCTACTATACTTTCTAACCATTGTATTAGGAGAATGAAAATCCTATGATGATAGGTTGGTTTAGTAGCAATATTATAAATCCTTAACAAGGTAACATTTCAAGTGAGTGTTTTTAAATCCTCTAACCAAGTCACTTTTAACAAAGTGAAAAGATTTTAACAAGGCAAACCATTGATAGTGGTCAAACTTTATAACCTTGACCAGTTACATATTGCTGGAATGATAATTTGTGGGTGTCATCCCCACCCCATTTTTACCTTCTCATTTTGGAGGGTTTATAGGTGACCAAAATCTTGTGTTATCTATTTTCATGCATTTCTTTACTTTCATGTTTATTAGAGATGTTAGATGCATGTGATTGATCTCAGTTAAAAAAAGTTTTAGAGGTTAAAGTTAGTTACTTCTAATTCACCCCACCCCAGCCTTAGAAGTAAATCTTTCCACTTGTAAATTCCAACATGAAACAATATATAGATCCAATAGAACCCTAATAGGGTCAATACATTTCAAAATATACTTTTGATTAATGGATCATTTTATAGGTACAATCTCTACCAAGGTTTTCCCTTGGCCAAGTTTCCCTAGTTGACAAAATATGGTGTTATGAGTTTTTGTATTTTATGTTTGTGTTTATTATTTAGCATAGTTAGTTTACTTTCTTATGCAAGTTATAAGTTTGTTAAAGATATCCAGTTTTGGATAAAAGTTTGAGAAATATTGATTCAAGTCAATCTAAAGATGTGCCTAAGCAAGTAAAGCAAGTTATTCAACCTAAGAAAGCCGATGTACTTAAATAACCTAAGCAAGTTGACCCACCTAAAGAAGTGAGGAATGCATTCAAAAGTAGATGTTATGCATGTAATGAATTTGGTCATATGAAAAGGAATCGTATAGGTAAGTCATTTAAACTTATTTTTGGTTATTGTTATAGTTGTCATGGTTTTGGTCATAGAGCAGATAATTATTGAAAGCCTAAATTTGATAATAGTAATAATAATATAAATTTAGGGCAATATTTAAGAAAAACCCCTCCAAAAAAAAGGTATAAAATATTGCCGAATCTTTCATTATTTTGAAAAAAAAACTTATTTCTATTCACAAATCTTTCAATTTTTATTTTTTTAATATTATTTATATTGGCAATTATTTTGGAATCATAATTTTTGTATAGAAAATATTGGCAAATCTCAATAATAATAGAAATTTCATTAATCACCATAGAACATTATAAATAAAAATTGAATATTTTTGAACTCATGGAATATTATGAGGATAATTATATTATATTTTAAATCAATAGTGAAAATAAAATATTGGTGATATATCTCGAAAGTAACTAATAATTATGATAATTATTGGTGAGTTAATATTAATTTCTTGAATAATATATAATATTTAGGTGAATCAAATACAATCATATATTAAAGTGAATCTTTGAATATGATTTTTTTAATAAAATAAAATTTTGAGTGATTTTAAATATTTTAGGGCTTAAATTTATAAAAATATGCCAGTTCAAGTTGTGTTAAATCTTAAATTATTAGCCAAATTACTAGCCAAATATATTTTAAGTTAGCCAATTGATGAATATTAGCCACTAAAAAATAACTTGAGTATAATGTTTCAGTGTACTAACCCTATAGAAAATAGACATATTAGAGGAACCAATATTATAAGGAATGGTATTATGTGTTATAAATGCAAAAATTTTGGATATATTTCTAGAGATTACATAACACACATTGGTCAGTTAGGACTTAGATGTGGAAACAATGTTATAATTTGTTAGATTTCCAATAACATGAGACACAACAAAAATTTGTAGGATGAACATGAGGAACAACATAAGAAACCAAAATCCTAAAAGGAATATGAACACAAATAGAAGGAATCATAGTAACTATAACAATCAAAGAGAAAATATTAAACATCTTGTAGGAAACCTTGACGAATTATATGTTAAAGTGAAGGAACCAACAAGTTCATATGTTGTGTTAGAAAGTTAGTCAAGTGAAGCATCTAATAATTGATAAAAGCTATTTATAGTTGGTAACCAATCTTAACATGATTGAATAACTTATTCTATAATCTAAACATTAGGATTTTAGGATTTGAAACCTAGTTAAAACCTTAGGAGAAGTTTGGAGACTTGCACAATTAATGATGAATTAAATTATATGTAATTTAAAGGATGAATTGAAGTTTATGAGTATCAATTGATTGAGAATGAGTTAAAGTATTCCTTGGAGTGAATTAAAATTAAAAATTGAAGTGATCTAAGAAACGGATCCAACAAGCCCTAGCTTTACAAGTTTGAGGTATTTATTGCTTGCACAATCATAATTTAAAGTTTGTATTCATGAGAAATAGAAACCCCAACAATATGTGATGTTAGTGAAAGACCTAGGTATAAATTCAAGAAACATCCTTACATTTTACTGGAAGATGGCCCATTAGGAGCATTTTTTCAAGTACCCAACAATGTGTTAGAGGACATTTGAGCATACATTCACTGTAAGTTTAAGAGCATAAGTGATAATGAAATTGACAATGACATGGACTTAGTCTACAACAATGAACTATCATTTAAAAAAAGGGTTTGAGCATTTTAAATACTTAAACATCCCTAGGAAAATGTTTTACATAGAGTTTGATAACCACAAGTGGACAAGGATTATTCTGAGTTGCATTCATGAGGATATGTTCTAGGTTGGTGGCGTACCTATCATTATAGACAATGATATGATTCATAGGCTCACTAAATTATGTAGTGTAGATAGAAACCCTATCAATGTTAAGAATCTCAAGAAGTTGGTTGAAAAAAACCTAAAGACTATATTAGATGGTTGGAATATTATATTGGACATGATCAAGGAGATAGTTGTCAAATTGATAAGCAAGGTTATTGGATACAAAATGAACTACAGTTCAAGGTTAAACTTTCTACCTGCTAAATTCATCCATACAACTTACCTTATAATAGTCAAAAAGGAGAAATTTAACATGTGTGAGATACTTAAGCAACATATATTGGATAATATTGACAGATTTAAAAAAACCAAGAACATAGTATTTAGGTTTGTATCTTTGATCACACACCTATTCTTTCAAGTGATAAGAAAATTCTATAGAATGCCAGATTATAAATGGAACACTAAGAGATACATAGTGAACCTAATTACTCATTACTACCAAAAGAATCTATAAGATAGAATGACCAAATATATGACTAGAATGATGATAAATTTTCAAGCTAAAATGAAATAGAGATTAAAAATTTTTCCATTCATAGTTGAGAAATACAAAGATGACATATGTTGCATGGTTAAAACTAATGTAACTTGTATGGAAGAAGTTGAAACAAGGATTAACTTCATCAAACCTATGGGTTATTCAATGTTAGAAGAACTAGAAAGATATGAAAAGATAATCCTAAAATCAAAAAGAGATAAGGAGTGTCCTAGATGGGGCACATGTAAAGAAAAATCCAGAGAGGTAAACACTCAGTTACATAGAAAAAAGTTCAAGAAGAGAGTGGATAAGAAGATAGAATCTATTATGAAGGAATAAGGTACGAAAATAGAAGAGTTCAAAGAAGTAATAGGAATTGTAGTAGAAATGAAAATCAATGATCAATCTCAAGTCCTTGTAGCTAAGCCTTTAGCTATTGACATTAGGTTAGCACAAGGAGTGATAGTAGCTAGACCATCAATGCAAGTGCCTAGTGTACAATATGTAGCTCTATCCAAAGTGCAACCTCAATGCATTCCACTAGTTCAAAGATTAGAGGAAGAAGATGTTAGAATTGTTAAAGTTTAAACATTTATCCCTCCTAGAACTAGAAAGTCTATGAGGTTAGTTGAAGTTAAACAAGAGTCAGTTGAACGTCCTAAACATAAAAGGAATAAACAAATGACTAGTGGACCTAGAAAGAAGAGGAAGACACTTATATTCTACCAAGGTACATGAAGAAGAAATAAAATAGTTGAGTCTAAATAAAATGAATTTGAAGAGGAAGAAAAAGAGGTAAAAGAAATGAAAATAGGGAAAGAAGAACCTAAAGCTCCTATTTGAAGGGGCCTTGGAAACTAAAGATAGAGACAATGAATTGTGCAATAACTATTGATGAAGGCTTTGTTCTATTGAATAAATATTATCATTTGTATATACATATTGACATAATTCAGTTATAAAATGAAGTAATTAGGCATATTATTTTATCTAATAAAATATTTTAAGATGTACAAAGACACATCCCAAAAGATCTATCTGAAAGGTTAATAAATAGAAAGAAAAGAGTGATTGAAGAGGACAAGAAAATAAGGGAAAAATTGATAATTAAATTTTGTGAAGTTAAAAATGATGAGAATCTAAAAAGAATAATGAAAAGCATTGAGTCCATACTAAGGAATAAAAGAAGAGAAATATTAATAATGGGAAGAAATTATGATGAAGTCATTGAGAAGCCTAATGAAGCTATTGTAAAAGTTATGACTTCACTAGAACCCAAAAAAGAGAAGAAATGCAAGGAGACAGGATGAGCAATCTCTGCAATAGAGAAATGGGATACACTAATAGCATCAATAGAAACTAGAGAATATTTAGAGATGTTAGAGGAATCCACTATTCCATAGGTAATAATTTCTACTAATACTATGAAAATAGAAGTACAAGGATCACCTTAGACATAATAGAAGTTCCATTTAAGGACTATGGTCCTTCCATTGTTGACAATTTGATAAGCCATACTAGTTATAAAGATGAGGAAGATGAAAATAGGAAGAAAGAAGAAGAAAAGAAGAAGAAAGAGGCACAAAAGAAATCGATAATATATAATAGAAGGAAGAAAAGAGTAGAGAAAAAGAAGAAAAAAGAGAAAAAGAAGAAAGAGGGAGAAAAGAAGGAGAAAGAAGAAAGAGAAAATAAAGAGGATGTAAAAGAGGAAGAAAAGAAGAATAAAGAAGAGGGAAAAAAAACATAGGAACATAAACAAGAATAGAAAATTAGAAATAATTTGTGAATAATCATGCAGGAATCAACATTTTTTCCATAGTTAAAACACATAGAGAAATGATTGATAAAGTTATATTTCAACATGGGGTAGGTATCCTATTACAAAACCTACTAAAATCCAAGTTGCCATTGGTATAGCACTAGAAAGTTTACATAGTGATGATAATGATTAGATTGGATTGATGTTTGTTAATCTTAGATTGGTTTTGATAAGTGAGTGTTTATACACTTAAATCATTTACTTAGCTCATAAAAAACAAATAACATATGTTGAGCACAACATATAAGTTACACCATGTTGACTAAATTATGAGTGTCGAGTAGACACTATGTGCCGAGTAATTCAAGAGTTGAGCAAGTAATGCATGTTGAGTCATTCAAATGCTAAGTGATAGTATTGAAGTCATAGTTAGTGCTAAGCACCGGGGACTTCAAATGTCGAGTAAAAAAATGTTGTCATAGTTGTTTGTATTGGCACAAACTACTATGTAAACTATTTTTGAGCTGACTTAAGGATTTAATTGTGATATTTTGTTGATAAGGATGAATCTTAAGTTGGAATCCCTATGTATTACAGGCATCCAATTAGGTAAAGAGGAGGTTTAAGTGACCATATGGATGAATCATAACTATTGATTCATACTTAACCCTAAGTCACCTAGGTCTTCTTAAGGAGGAAAAACCTTGAAATTTCTATAAAGGAATGGATGAATGATCAAGGAGAAAGAAGGAAAGTTTGCATGCACAAATAAGACATTCATGGTGACCAAGGTATTATGATCTAAATTGCATTGTAGAATTAGTTAAAGGAGAATAGAGGAAAGAAATAGTGAATAGTAAAGAGACATTTGATCAAGAAGAATCAAGTACACATTAGCATGGAGGTGATCTAACATCAAGAAATAGAGTGATAACTGTAGGACCATTGCTGAGACATTTTAATAGGTGAATCAATTAAATCTCTTAACAAAGTAGTCCTAGTAGGTTGTATTGAAATCCTCTAACAAGGTGCTTACTTAATTGTGAGTTGAAATCCTTTAACTAGGCACACTTCTAATAGGGTGTTGAAATTTTTTAACAGAGTGAGACCTAACAGTCTTTGTAAGATTTTAACTTGGAGTATATCTTTCATAGGGTAGATCATGTTTCATGATCAAACATTGTAACACACATTGGATTCACATTATTACTATAGTCATGAAGATTTTTGGGTGTCATCCCCACCCTAGTTTTACCGTCTCATTTGAGAGTTTCTGGGTAATCATATCTTGTGTCATATATGTGTGAATTCTTACTTATTTATGTACTTTAGATGTATATGCTTTACATGGTATTTTAGTTTACTTATTGAATATGTGAGATGGATGTGTGGTGAATATTTTTATGGGTTAAAGTTTAAAGAACTGATTCACTCCCCCCCCCCCCTTAAAGTTTACCTTTCCTATTGTAATTCCAACAATTGGTATCAAAGCCTTGTTCTCTAAAAGTAAAGCTTTGTACCTTTGAAGAAAGATCTTGAAAATGAAAGTCTACAACTTGGGAAAGATTATTGAGAACTAGGAGATTGAAATACAACTCATTCTACATCAGTTGAATTAAGCAAGAGAAGATCTAAAGAAATCATTGAGAAGAAGGAATGAAATTTCTATTGAAGAGAATGAAAAATAATACCAAGAGATGGACACTACTAAGTTATTTACAAATGGAAACTCCAATGAATTTGATGTAGCAATTACGAATCTAATGGAAAAGAATAGAAACCTAGTTGAAGAGATCAAAAATCTAAAGAGAGAGTAAGAATCACAAGCCATATTACTATGTGAGGTGACTGAATAGAAAAAAAAAAGCTATGAAAGATAAAGTCATGATAGAAGATGACAAAAGAGTTTTAACTAGTAGAGTTGAAGATAAATCATCAGAAGTAAACAAGATTGCTCACATGCAATTGGAAACAATGAGTCAAGTCATGATTGCTAATCATGAAATAAATAGTAAAGGCATTGAGATAACAACACTAAAGTTGTAAAGTGAATAGTTGAACAATGATCTAAAATGGGAAAAGTAGTTTGTTGAAAGTTTCAATAAACCTAGTGAAGCTGTCAAGTACTTTGAACAATTGATGAGATCCCCTAGATTTAACAATGATACATATGGACTAGGATACACAAGTACTAAAGAAGGAGAATCATCCAAAAGTGTTGAAGAAAGAAGTAGAAAAGGTAAGAACTCCAAACCTACTTGTCATAATTGTGGTAAGGTAAGACATACTACTAATGTGTGTAGGAGCAAGACTGTAAGTCAAAATGTTAAGCAAAAGAGCATGGGTCACTGCCATAAGTGTAACAAAAAAGGTCATCAAGCACATGAATGCAAAACCAAGACCATACACACTCAAAGATTTGAAAGATATTGTTATAACTATCAGAAGTATGGATATAGAGCTTTTGAGTGTAGATCCAAACCCAAGTGGTCATCAAACAAGTAGGCAAAGGTGAAGAACAATGGAAACTCTTATAATTGGGATCATAATACAAGGTATAGTTGTCATTGTATACGCTAATATGTTATCAAGAAAACACTAATCTATTTAAAAACCAAAATATTAACTAACAAGATCAATATAACATATATGAGAGACTAAAGAGGAACCCCTAATTAGGAATGTGGGCCAAATGAATGGACTCTCCCAATAGGATTTCACTCTTTGCTTGGTAGATGAGTCTAAATAAAGGATTGGTATGTATGCTCAAAGGGCTTCATATTTTCTTCAATGGATGTTGGGATTTGGATGTGGATGTATGTAAAAAGTATGGATTTTGGCTTCTCAAAATAACATTATAACTTTAGCTTAAGGATTGTGATGAAATGTCTTGGGATGGGATTCAAATTATAGGCTAAGGGCTTGAGGGTTTGAGGGCTAAGATGCAAGGATGGGGAAAAGCTTATGGACGGCTCAGATTGCATGAGAGGAGAGCACATGGATTGTGCTTCCTTATAGCTAATCAAGGAGTGACACATGTCACAAGGTGAGAGGATGGAGGAAAGGGAAAGGATGAGTCAACAAAGCAGGTTCAAGTGATAATATCTTCATAAAGACCCTTCATAAGTGCTTTGTAAGAGCATTGAAGGAGAGTGTAAGAGATATTTGAGGGTCATTTATGGCTTTGTAAGAGCATTCATGGCTTGGTGGCTAGGATATTTTGAGGGGAGACTTTGGTTTGGTTTAGGAAAGTCTTAAGCTTGTTTAGGATTGTGCAAATGATTAGGGGATGGGTTACACTTGGGTTTAGGATTAGATTAGGGATGTTAGAGATGGGCAAGTGGATGGCAAGTGGATGGCATTTAATGAGGGTGGGTGAGTTAGTAGCTAAACTTGGTTAGTATGGGTGGATGGGGTGGATTAGGCTAAATGGAGGATTTAGGGATAGGCTTAGGATGAGGATGAAGACTTTCTAGAAGAGTCTAGAACTTCCTAGGATGAGGATAAATAAAGTTTATTTATCTTAAAGGTTTGGGTTGAGGAGATATTCATTAAAACATAATTAATAAATATGAGGATTAATATTAAATCTTAATTAAATATTTTGAGTTGGGATTAGGGTAAGGAAATGATGGGATTAGCCTTTAATCAACATTAAAGAAGGATTAGAAGACTTTGGAAGAGGTTAGTGGTCTTACAGAAATTGGCCAAGTTTTGGATAAAAAATAAATTAATTATTTATTTTGGGATTTTTGGTCAATTTATTAATTAAATAATTAATAAATAAGGAAATAATGTTTAAATAAGATTAAAACATTTTTGGGAGGGATTCCTTAATTAAATATTTTTAATTAAGATAAAGGGATTTAATGACATAAAAATAAATAAATTAATTAATAAATAATGATGTCATCAGGGATTTTTTCAGAAAATAAAAATACCGTATTTTCTAAAGGATTTTTAGGTGTCTATAGTCACTACTATCAAGAGTATGGAAATGTTCCTAAGAACTGTATTAGAACACAATTCAAAAGTGATTACAAAAGGTTGTTGAGTTAAACCACATGTTTTAGCTGTTTGAAGACTGGTCACATCAACTAATATTGTCCAACAAGGTCAAAGGCACCAAATTGTGAGTTCAACAAAGGCAAAGGCAAGGTAGCTATTGAAAATGTTAGAGATGACATGAATAAGATATGGAAGAGAAAGGAGGGTTGCAACATATCAAGTGTAGGTGAGATCACTTCACCCAATGGGTCAGGTGATCACACCTCATCAAACTAAGCAATACAAGAGGTATGTGAGACTAATAGTTAAAATATATACCATACATTAGTTCCAAGGATTTAGTTTTGAAAAGATTACATATGCATGAATAAAGATGCAAAGTGTTATTAGAAATCAAGGAAAAATCTTTGAGTTTTGTCAATTTTTCATGTTACTGTCAGGCATGAAAAAGTTTCTTATGGTTGTTGAGTAAAATGTTAGTGGATGCTGAGCTAACAAAATTGGTTAGTTGAGGAAAATCTTGTAATGGTTTCCAAGTGAATGGGAATACATGTGGATCTTGAGTGAGCCAAAAATCAATTGATACCAAGCTTACAATTGTGTAAGCACTTATCATTTAATGTAATTTTTTAAGGGCTATTTGATCGATTTCTACTAATTTAACATCATTTGAATTTAAGGAAGAACATGAAGAGATAAATGTGATCTAGAGAATTTGATCTAAGCATTTATATGAGATTTGAATAGTTATTCAACATCATTTCATCAAGATTTATAAGGTATTTACTATGTGCCGAGCTATGCAGTTACAAATTTTCCAAACCCTAGATATATGTAATGGCATCTAGTTCTTCTAAAGTGAAAGATGTTGAGGGAAAAGAGGTTTTGAATGTTCAGTTAATTATTAATGAAATCAAACAACCTATTTTCAAGGCTATTCCAAACATAGTTTTTGTGGTTTCACAATGCACACCCTATTTCTACTAGAAATAGGGACCCCCTAGTTTTTTTTTTTTGGCTTTTTGGAACCCTAGTCTATGTTCTAAGTCTTTTCTAGGGTTTTGTATAATATCCTTGGTCAAAACTAGGTCCCAACTAGAAAACTTATTTTTTGAAAGTCAAATTTTAGAGTGCTAAGTCATTTTTTTGCAAAAAAGAGAGAGAGGTACACTAGTGCACCTCATTAGGTGCACTAGTGTACCAAAACACTTAGAGGAAAGCCTCACCACTTGGTGATGCACAACTGCATAGCACCAAGTGGTGTGCTGGTCCTAGTCTATATAATCTAAGGACCTCCCACTCTCTCCCCACTTCATATTATCTCTTCTTCCAGCACACAAGTCATAGCACCACACCTCTAAGGTGCACCTACTTGCTTTACTCCCGCACAAACAAAACATGAACATTAAAACCAAAATATAGGTGCACAGCTATGCACCTACTTAGGCGCATAGGTGAAACCCTTATTTTTTCTTTGGAAACCATAAAAAACTAAAAATCTTTAAGAAGCTTTAAAAAACATAAGCTTAACCAATACTAAGGTGCATAGTATGTAGTGCACCTAATTAGGTGCACTGTTGGGCACTTTTAGTTTCACCTTTTTATGCTAAGTTTGTTATAAGATGTGCATCAGCACACCTCATGAGGTGTACTATTGTGCACCCCATATTGTAAAGTTTTAAAATGGTAGAAGGCGCACCTATCAGGTGTGCTAGGTGCACCCTTTTTTGCAAAAAGAGGTCATAAAATTAGGTTTCTCGATGTTTTCCATCATAGGGTTTTTTTGGGTTTTCTTGTGTCACTATTATGATTTGACTTTATCCATTTTTCCTTGACTCTAGACTAATAGATGTTATTTTTGTGCAGATTTAATGGTATCTTCATCATCCTCCCTTGTAGAAAATATGGCCCTAAAGCCCATAGTATTCAAGTTTCAAGGTGTTCCAACCAAATCACAATTTAGGGATAATCATTCAGAGATCTGAGATACCGAATTAGGTCATAGAGATTTGGGTGCATTCCTAACACTCTGCAATAAACCCATATAAAGGTCTCTAATGATTTCCATATTGATTCGATTAGGGCTTGTCAATGTAGTATCACAGCTAGTGTTAGTGCAGTCCTTAGAGCTAATTATGACACTTGCAAAGAATTATGTTCCTAAAGAAAGGGTTGTGAAGAGCATTATTGGAGAGATCTTCCTAGATCTTCAACCCAAGAACATTGAGAGCATGTTCCATCTCCTAAGAGTAGATCAATTCATTAGATTAACCTATCAGCAAGTGGAGAGATGGTACATGGAACATATTCATGAAGCTTCTGAGATCATCTAGTCTTAATATCTTATTGAGAAGACTCTTCTAGGGTAGAAAGTGGGAAAATTGGATATGACAAGAGGATATATGAAGGAAGATATTGGATATTTGATCATACTCTTGAGTAGAGTTATGGGTTTGCCGACAGTTGGAAACTTGAACATTTTAATGGTGCATTTTATTGAGATGATCAAGATAGTCGAGATGTCAATTGATTGGTCTTCAATTCTTAGTGAGAACTTGGGTAAGTAGCTGGTAGCATTTAAGAATAACCAAAAATTTTATATGAAATCATATTTGGTCTACTTATTAGCTACTAGGGAAATAGATTATCTAGGGCTTTATAAGAAGGGTAGCATGCAAGATACAAATGCATGGCCTTATATCATATAGCCTCAACTAGTAAAAAAGAAGCTTCAAGAACACAGAAAGGAATATAGGATAGTGAATGATGCTTTCATATTCACAATAATTCATTTCATTAAAGGTGATTATACAACTAGGATGTTAGAAGAGGTAGCTATAAAGATATTAGAGGTTGGAGCCTACAATATTTAGTATCAGACATTCACTTATTTGAGAGTAGCAGGTATAACTATCAATCCTAAGAAGCTCCCAAGATATCCAAGTGACAGGCTTATACTCTTGGAGATTTCCTAACAACTCTTGTCTACATATGATAAAGTAAGGAGACAGCATAAGGTAACATGGGTATGGCCCATTATGATAGGACCATTCAGTGTGGATCAGAGACAAGATATTCCATCTTCTGAGTCTAAATGGGACCAATATCTATTGGATGAGTATAATTCTCCTTGGCCATATTTTGACAACATCACGAGGGTATGGTACTTAGCTAGCAAGACATTCTAGCATGAAGATGTAGTTATGGATCATTGGATGAATGTAGTAGATAACTATGATGTCCGCATAAGGGATTATTGTAGAATGAGACTATATCTGGCAGAGAATTCTTTTAATATAAAGGTACCTTTGAAGATCATGCAACAAGATATGAAGTATTTCTTTGATTAACTATTCAATAGGGACAATATTGGTGATAGACCTATCATGAATGTTAACATTGATAAGTAATAAAATGCAGACATCAATCACAAAGCAAGGCATGTCATCAAATTGACAAAGGATTAGATCAAGAGACCTTTCAAACTTGATCCAATTCCTCAAGCAATAGTCTTTCATGCTCAAGCCCGCCCAGCTAAAGGTCAAGGAGCTAAGGTCATAGTACCTACATTTATAGCTCAACTACTAGTGAGACAGAAAATAGTACACCAACTTGATAGACAAGTTGGGTATTATAGGGCTCAAAAAGGTAAGGAAAGAGAAAGAGGAATTCTCCTCAACAAGTTTAGCCAAAAGAGGAAGTGACACAAACACCTTCATAGAAAGGAGAAGAAAATGTACAAGGGCTAGAGAATGTGGAAGTTGCACTAGCTCAAGATAATCCTCAAGAGTTGCCACCTAAACAAGGCCAAGGAGAAGTTCAAATTGAAGTGCAAGAAGTGCCTATACAAGAGGTACAAGCCTCCCCTTCTACTCCTAAGAAAAGAAAGATCAAGACTCTAGTCAAAAGGAGATAAAAGGTGATCAAGAGAGTTGTTCCTTTCCCATTAGTCCTAGTAATTATCCCTAAAGAAGGAGACAAAGAAGAGGATGATGAGGATGAAGAGGATAACTAGTCATTGAATTGAAGAACTCATCTTGCAAGAGCTACAAAATTGAAATGAAGAAGAAGCTCCACAATCATTCCACCACCAATTCCTAAGCAAGCTATTTAGACTACAACATCAAAAGATGAGATGCAATAATGGACAGATGAATAGGATGTTGAGGGAACTAATGTCTTTAAGATGTCAAATTTTTAGTTTATGTAGGTGGGCATTGAGTTGATGGGAGAAAAAATTAGATATACTCCAAAAAATCAACCTCAATAGGAGGATTGGAGTCAGTTACCACCTGAGCCATAGGGTCTTGAAGTAGCTCCACCATCCCTAATGCAAGTTACATTTTCTGTAGATAAGGGATTGGCTACTCCTCTACCTCTAAGCACTAAGGGAGAATAGGTACAACAAGGACAAGAGGAAAAGCCATAAAAAGTATCCACTGATGAAGTGTTAGAAGAAGGAAAAATAAGTGAGCATCCTCAACAAGCTTCCCAAGACACAAAGGTGAGAACTGTGGACTCCACAGATAGAGAGACTCTTAGCATGGATCTCTTGCAAAAGGAATTGCTAAGCAAACTCCATCATCTTCAAAAGGCGATTCCCCATTGGAGCATATTCCAAGGTGGCTAAGAAAAGAAGTAATAAGGAATAAGAAGTAGCAATTCACTACTAAATAGGAGGATAGAATTGAATTGATTGAAGTTCTAAGGAAACCTAAGTCATCACCAAAGGATGCACAGGCATTATCCTTCATCATGAGTGATCAGAGCTAGGACTTGTTTCCTCACACGGATATGCCTCCTATGATTTCAAACATTGAAGAATTGACTCCATAGGATTATCAGATCAGGAAGATTATGCTTGGGAAACCTACCTTGGATATAGCTAAGCTGATGGTTACAACAGGGATTAAAGAAGAATTCAAGATCTTGGAATAGGATAAGGTAGAATAATAACACTTCAACAACAAAATGAGATCCTAAAAGGATATCTAAGAAAAAAATTTGGTCCCTTAGATCACACAAACTCCAGAGAAACCTTAAGCTTATCAATCAAGAGAAGAGATAGGGGTATAGGCCATTTGGATCCATTTTTGAAAGATTTTTCAGTAATGACGAGAAAGTTTTGAGGAGAAGGGTGTATAGATCATTTAAATAAATTTGAATTTGTTACACTTTATGCAAGATAATGAAAATAGTATTGTGGCCATTTTGAATCAAGATTTTGGTCTAATGGATGAAGTACATACCTAGGACAAAGATTTACAAGCATTATAGGTAATTAAAGGCCAAAGGTATCAGATGTAGATGGAAGTATATAAAGTTGAGGAGTTAGACAAGATTGATGATTGGATTGAAAAGATTGTGGATGGTAATAAAGTAATGGAGACATTACATGAAAAGATTTGTAGGCTCAAGGATCAAACCCAAGAGAAAATTTTCGAAGCTGAGAAGCATTATAGTGATGTGTGTTTAGACATTTTTTAGGATGATGCACGAGAAAAGTTAATACTAGTAGAGGTAGTAGTTGAGAAACTTTGGAAAACTTTTGACGAAGCTTGTAATGATGATGACATCAGACAAGCATTTAGAATAGGGGAGGCATTATTAGATCTAGATGTGAAATTAGTAGATTTTGTAGAGACTCATATCTAGGTTGGAAACTATAGGCAGAAGGTGAAAGACAAATATGAAGCCTTAGATTTTCCATATGTGGCACAAGTTACTGGAATTATTGAGATATTCAAGGGAAAATATCTAGACATAGCTTTGATATAAAGGGAAATAAAACCTAGAAGCTAGAATTTCAATTTTGACACTTAATGAAATTTTTCATTTTAGGAACTTGCTTCAGAGGTGCACTGGTGCACAAGATGTGTAGGTGCAATTTTTTAGAGGTTTGCCACAAATTTTGAGAATTTAGAGGTGTTTCGACAATTAACTACCAATTCTAAATTTAGAGCTCTCCATGCATTAGAAATGCATTCTAATAGAAGTTTAACTCTGATAGATGCCTAGTGAAGATGTAGTTTCTATTTTTAGCACTTCCAGACACTTCTACATCAACTAAAGGCTTTCTGTTTCTTATTTTCTCATGTTTTCTTTGTTTTATGACATGTAAAGGCTCATGCATCCAATTAATAATATAAATATGGATGGAGTGCTACTTAACACCAGTTAGATAGTCAGTTGGTACATAAATAGATTTGTTTTATTAGTTTAGAAGCATATGATTGCATAAAGATATCTCTCACTCTCAACACAAATTGAGGAGAAGATTTCTTATAGATTTAGGAATGTAATATGTATTCCAAGCTACCATTATTCTGATGCAATAATATATGCTATTGGTGCTCACATTTGGAGTGTAGTGATTATTGCCTAAGTGTATTATATTTTGGTAATGTATGTTCATGGGATGTAATTGAGCCAATAGTTTGATTGCATTGTTTTGGTTGTGCGATCTTTTAATTTTCATGTTTTCTATGTGTCTATCAATTCTATTGACGTACTTAGTCCAAGAAGAGATCATCATATTGTTCTACATAGCTTTTCATCTTGAATGAGTCTACTTTTTGTGGCCTTGCAATTTGATGAAAAGTGAAACATCTTATTCTTACTAAATTCCCATCGATGATTGTATCAATAGAATTAAGGAAGCACTACTCCTATTATCATTGGTTACCTACCGATCTTTTTAAAAGCTTAACTCATAGATACATTGTTTCTGTGACTTATGTCCATTAGGATTTACTTTTCATGTTATTTCCTATTTCCTTACCTTCATTATTTTCTTTGCTAATCCCTTGGTTAAATTAGCAATTCATATAATTGCACTGTTAAATTGCATTTATCATAAAAAGAGAAAAATACAAAAAATATATTCCTCTTTGTGTGGTTATTCTTTTGAGATAGCAAGCAGATTCAAATCTTATCCAAATTGTTTAGAATCAGCAAAGGCCTCCTTGTGAATATTCACATTTATCTTCAATTAAGCAGATTCTAGTAGGTTGCTAGATCACCCAAAACCTTGGAGTTGATCCTCAAATTAGCTTTTCAAGAGAGGAGTTTGAAAGGATACATGTTGTTAAGCATCATTTGAAACAATAGCTCAACAATAGCTAACAAGTAGGATCCCTCTATTGTGTTGTCTATGATACTACCATGAGTCTTGATGATTCAAGACATTAGGAATTGTCACACTTGCAAGATTGGAAGCATAGGAGACATGGAAATAATAGGAAAATATGGGAAACTATGTGAAAATGGAGCATTGAAGGAAGATTACAATATTGTTGAGAAGAAAGGTTTAACTGGTACCCTAGATTTCCCCAATGTCTTCAAAACTAAGTGGATTAATATTATCTTAAGTAGAATTCATGATAGCTCAATATGGTTAGAGAATGGGCTAGTTAAAATGACAAAGAAAAATTTTCATGGGGTAACACGGTATCCAACCCTAGATCAGCCAAAGACTATGAGAAGTGAGTCAAAGGAAGTCATTGAAAAGAGCATAGGGGTTGTATGGAACAAAAGGGGAATGACCATTGACACAACCATTGATTCCCTAATAGCTTTTGAAGTGAGGGTTATAGCACATAAGATTTATCAATAAAGTAGATTAAATAGTGTACTTTCATTTTAGTGGATATGGGCTACAAAATTGTGAAGAAATATCATACTTATGATCTTTCCAAGTTGCAATTGCAACAATTGATTGAAAATCTGGAAGCTATAAGAAAAACAAAGAGTGCTTAGTGTAAATTTACATATATTTTGCAATTTCTAGGGTGAGATGGCTAAGGCCATTAGGATATGAGATCAATGTTGATGAGACCTATACAGCAATCATGACATTACTTATAGAAGAAGTAGACAAGGAAGCCAAAGCATTTGGTAATTATGAATTGGGCAAATCAAAGATCACTATGGATTTGAAAACTAATTCTGTGATAGGAGGAAGAACAAATTAGTGAAGAAACTAAAAGAAAAATTTGGTGAAAGATCTAAGGAAGGAGAAGAAGATGAAGATGATGAAAAAGAGGAGGACACATAGTGATGACATAAAGAAATAGAAGCCTTATTAGCCCTTTTTGTGAACATTTGTCTATAACATACTGAACTTTATCATCTTTTAGTATAAATGTTTTTGAACTTTTGATGTATAAAGTATGGACATAGGGCATAAAATGATAATAGGAATTATATCTAAAAAGGGGTTCATTTTGTGGTAAAAATCTTTCTTCATGAATGTTTGATATGGGTAGATCTTCCTGCAGCTAAAGAGATTGCAAAAATTGTTAGTTGAATAATCAATGCCTTTTCTTTATAAACTAATAAATGAAAATAAATATTTGTGGGAAGTCTTGTGTGTATTAAATGTTGATCATAGGGATACAAGCTGAGTGGGAGTTAATCAAAAATGAACTACAAGGGAATAGCACTAAGGCATTGATGGTATTAAAGAGAAGTGTTATGACACCGTTGCAACTAGAAGACTTGGCAACAAAGTTAGAAGGGACCTATTTTAATGAATAACAAAGCGGGACCTGATAAAGCAACTGAGCAAGGAAGCAAGCATCAAAGTGATTAGTTAAACATGAAACGTACGATAACTAGATTCTTGGAAGCTATTTAAAGATGGATAAAAGAGTAGATCTAGCATTTGCTATGATCTATATTTGTGGGGAATTTAAGGGATAATTAATTTCTTTACAAATTGCATGTTTGCAATCTTAAGTTGTAATTGACTTTCCTTCATGAGGGAGTTGTAGTTTTAGGAGTTTTTTGTTCTTCCTTCCTTTTAAATAAGACCTCGTCTATATCTATGAGGTTAAGTAGTGAGTAGACAGACAGATTTGAGAGACATCTTGTTGTTCTCCTCGAGTTATTGTAAGACTACATATTTGAGTGAATACATGCCTTTGCTGAGTTTCTACACTTTTATCTGAGCTTATCTTCCCTTCATTCTTCCAGGGGGGCACATGCAAAAGGTGGACTTTACTTTAGTAAGTAGGAGTTAGACTCAATTTTCTAAAGTTAAGATTAGAACTGTTGTTCCTGCAGCCACTGGAAATAGAACCAGTCACTATTCCTACAGCAATAGGTGCATAGATGTATGGTTAAATAATTAGAATTTCCTTCCAAGTATTTGATAGTTGTCTTTCCTTTGGATAAACTAGATTTCCTTAATGGTTATTCCATTCAAGGTAGTAGTGAATTTTAGCAAAAACTAGAGCATATACTTTGTAGACATCATCTCAAGTTCATGCTCTCAGATTGACATTTAATGAAAATCAACATAGTACTTTGGTAGTAAGCAATGTCCAATCCTACAACTAAAAAGGTTCTATATTGATTAGACACATAGGCTTAAGCACCATAGGCACTAACACAAGGTTAGGGAGAGGATCAACAAGAGGAGGAAGTAGAAATTGCAATAGGTGTCAACAGAGAAGAAGCCAAGGAAGCACCTATTACTACTAACAAGAAGAAAAGAAAGACAAAGACACAAGTAGTGACAAAACAAAAGAAGGTTGAAAAACCTAGTCAACTCAAACCAACAACACCTACCACATGGGCTAACACAAGAGTTACTATACAAAAGGCTAAAGAGGTAGCCAATTCTAAAGTGAAGGCAGCTAGAGCATAGAAGAAACCAAGGAGAAAATATGTTCCCCAATCTGAAACTAATGAGGAGATGATTGAATATGATGAAAATAACCAATTCCAAGTGGTGAGTCATAGTCCCTCCTTAGATCTAGACAATTTATTTGAGAATGTTAGAAACAATGCTAATTTGTTAGGTTTCTCTCACATTGAGTTTGATAATCTTGAAAATATTGAGAAGAACCAAGTAGAGGAGGTAGTATATGCCATGATGGCTACATACAAAAAGGCTCCTCTAGAAATTTCCAACTCTATACCTAAGAGTCTATATGAAAGAGTTGAACAAAAATGGCATTATTGTTTGAACACAGAAAGACAAATTAGGGAGACATCTCTTGCTCAAGTTATGCTAGAACTTAGTAAGGTAGAAATTTCTAAAGCATAAAGAAATATTCTATGAGATTTGTACCTAAGCATGGGGAATTTAGCAAATTAAAGAACAATATAGAGGATTTTGTAAAGAAGTCAAAACAAATTTGAAAACTAACATATGGACTGACAATATCAAAAGAAGATGATAAAACACCTATTGAGGAAGGAGCAGATTAAGAAGATAACAATGAACAAGGTGCAATTGAGGGAGGCACTAATATGAATATTGATGCCCAGGCACTAGCTGAGGAAGCGTAGTGAATAGAACAAAGTGTACAAGATACACAAATGCCGAGTGTCATCCCTCCACAAGTGATATGTGAAAACATGGAAATTGCCATAGTAAAGGATGTTTCTAATCCTACTAATTAGAACATCAATCCTGTAATAGAGGAATATTTGAAAATGATACTTATCCAATCTACACTATAGGCCAAATTATGTGACAACCCTATATTGGTAAGTGTGGATGAATTTCAGGATTCAAAGTCTATAACTGTAGGGGAGGAAGTGAAAACACAAGACATGCCTACAATCACTCCTTAAGTCACAAGTGTACCCTTAGTTGTATATCAAAGGAAGGAGATAGAATGTTGCACTATTAGTACACTCATGGAAGGCAATCCAATCTCAAAAAATGTACAAGAACCTAAAAAAGATAAGGTTGAGATTGTTGAAGAGGACAAGGTGGAAAGACCAATAAATGATGGGACAAAAAGACAAATAGGTTAGGTAGATACACCTACACCTCCAGCACAAGATCAAGGTGCAACTAAAATCAAAGAGGCAGAAAAGGAAAAGTTTGAGGAGACAAGTTTGACACCCAAGCTAAAGAAGCAAGTAGAAATCCAAGCATTGGTGACATTACTAGAATCTAAAACCCCTTCCAATCAAACTCTTCAAAGGCTAAGCACAAATAATACACCATTTCAATATTCAGTGTTGAGTCCTAGCTCATCCAAGGAAGAAGAGGTAATTACTTATGGAGATGTTAGCCTAGATAAAGAGATTGTATTTCCCAAGTTTTATTATGCACCAATAACAATTGAGCAAATGGGTGTACTACAAGAGGCCCTAACAAGGAAGAAACATCAAGAACTGCTCAAAAGGGAGCATAGGTAGAAGCAAGCTTTAATTGATATCAAAGAGATTTTCTTAGATGCATTCAACCTAACTACTCCATTTAAAAAAAACCTATTATTGAACAATTTACTAATATAGTGGAAAGAGTAAGTGATACAGACCTAGATACTAATGTCAAACTATTAGAATGGTCTGAGAAGAAGTTTCAAAACAAAGTGAATGAGAAGATATCTAATGATATTGCACTAACATAGGTTGCATTAGAAACTAAGATATATAGTGTAAATAAGGTATTAGATAATGTTTTCTCTTTGTACACAAAATTGTGTGATCCTACACTATTCACATAAGAGATAATGAATCACATTCTGATTTTGAAGAGTCAAATGTAGTCATCTAGTGCAAAATTGCCCATATCTACAACTCAAAGTGAGAAACATTTTAGGACCCTTTTGCAATCCCAAATTTAGTTAGAAACATTACAAGTAGAGGAAACCAATATAAGGGCTAAACTGATCAGCATCCAATCTACATTGACTCCTTATATGGAGATTTTACACAAGGAGCTAGGCTATGAAGAAATATTTATGAAGAAAGACCCTAATCTTTCTACACTATATGGCTTAGTACACTTTGATACTAAGCTAGCCATCCAAATTAAGTCTTTGGAGGTAGCTTGTGATAATTGGGATTTAGCTCTTAAAATTATACTTGAGGTCCATAAATCTTTTTTAGACAAATACACTATTGGTTTATGACCCATTGACATCAGTGTCAAAAAGGGGGAGTAAGAGAAATGGGAATAAGAGAATGGGGGAGTAGGAGAAAGTGGGAGAGAAAGCAAGTAGAAAATAGAGAAAGAGTATCAGTTTATGTAAATCTACTTAGCAAGAGAAAGATTTTGATACAAAGTATAGTACAGAATAGATCAAACAACTTAGGGGGGGTTATAAGATTTTGAAGTATAAGTCATATTGCAAAATTTTGATATTTTGAAATTCTGTATAGAAGTTGAATAAGCCATTTATGTTATGCTTGTAAGAATAAGAGTATTAATTCATGACCAAGTGTTTTTGACACTCATGTCAAAGGGAGAGATTGTTAATCTCAGATTGGTTTTGACAAGTGAGTGTCTATACACTTAAGTCATTTACTTAATTCATACCAAACAAGTAACATATGTCAAGCACAACATATAAGTTAGATAATGCCAAGTAAATAGTGAGTGTTGAGTCACTCATATGTTGCTTCACTCAAGTGATAAGAAGATAGTATGTGTCGAGTGATAGTATTGAAGTCATAGTTAGTGCCAAGCACCAAGGACTTTAAATGCCGAGTAACACAATTTTTTAATAGTTGTTTGTATTGGCACAAACCTATTTTTGGGCTAACTTAAGGATTGAATTATGATATTTTGTTGATAAGGATGAATCTTAAGTTGGAATTCCTATGTATTACATGCATCAAATTAGGTAAAGGGGAGGTTTAAGAAGCCATATGGATGAATCACAACTATTGATTCATATCTAACCCTAAGTCACCTAGGTCTTCTTAAGGAGGAAAAACCTTAAACTTTATATAAGGGAATGCATGAATGATCAAGGAGAAAGAAGGAAAGTTTGCATGCACAAATAGGACATTCATGGTGACCAAGGTATTATGATCTGAATTGCATTGCAGAACCAGTTAAAGGATAATAGAGAAAAGAAATAGTGAATAACAAAGAGACATTTGACTAAGAAGGATCAAGTACACATTAGTATAGAGGTGATTTGACATCAAGCAATAGAGTTCTAATCACAAGATCATTATTGAGACATTCTAAGATATGAATTAGTTAAATCTCTTTAATAGAGTAGTCCTAACAGGCTATATTAAAATCCTCTAATAAGGTGCTTACTTAATTGTGTGTTGAAGTCCTTTAACTAGGCACACTTCTAATAGGGTGTTGAAATTGTTTAATAGGGTGAGACTTAATAGTCTTTGTAAGCTTTTAATAGGGAAAACCTTTCACAGGGTAGATCATGTTTCATGATCAAACATTGTAACCTTCATTGCATACACTTTATTACTGTAGTAGTGAAGATTTGTGGGTGTCATCCCCACCCAGTTTTACCTTCTGATTAGAGGATATATATGTAATCATATCCTATGTCATATATGTGTGAATGCTTACTTGTTTACATAATTTAGATGTATATGCTTTACATGGTATTTTAGTTTACTTATTGAATATGTGAGATGGATGTGTCATGAATGTTTTTATGGGTTAAAGTTTAAAGTATTGATTAACCCCTTCCGACCCCTCTTAGAGTTTACCTTTCCTATTGTAATTACAACAATGTCATCTTTACAAAAATTATTTGAAAAGAATAAGAAGGTTAAGAGTCTTCAAGACACTATAAAGGAGGTCTTTGAGAAACTACAGAGTATTATGTCCAACAGAATAACATAGGAAGACCCTCAAGCAAGGGATAACAAATTGATTAGGTCTCTTGATAATGAAGTTATTCAATTATCAAAAGTAGTGATAGAGTCACAAATTATATATGATGCACAATTATTTGACACAGTGTGCAAGAATTTTAGAAATGACTTAGCAACACTTGACTCATGCATAAAAGATCTAAGAAGATATGTGATAGAAAGGAGGACATTGTACAAAGACTACACCTTGCCATACAAGTTCATCATAGATGTGAATGAGTAGCTAAGTGAGAATTATAAAGGACTACATAACCTCACAAATGAGATTGAACAACTTCATAAAAAGATTGAAGACTTAAATATAGGAATTGTAAAGGTTTATGATGATATAAGTTTGATTGAGCTGAATAGAGAAAGAATCATCGAGAGGTTCTTATTATTGAGAGGACACTTCACATTGAAGATGAATAATGTAGAGAACAAATTAGAAAAATAACTTAAGGCTAAGACATATTTTGAGAAATTTGCATATTCATATTTAAATAGAGTAGATGCAATGTATTATGGATTGTGCACCCTAATCAGTGTATCTGAGGTAGTCAAAGGCATATGGGAGAAGGAATTTGAAAATCTAAAAGTGATCTTTTGTAATTGCATCTCTAGAATATTAGCATGAAGAAAAAGGTAACACAATTTTTTCATCTACATAAGTTTTTTCACTACCTTTCCGATTGATGTCAAAGGGGGAGTGAATAAGGAAAATTCTATGTATTTATATACATGTAAGAGGAAGTAGAGTGGAAATTATAATAGAGAAAACAATTATAATCAAAGGGGGATTTATATTGTAAATAGTAGATATAAGGAAAATATGGTATAATTAATGATGATCCACATACTTTGAGATTTTGTAATGGCTATGTAACCGATGATACAAGTTTTGAAGATTTCTTTTTATGACTTAGCCAATTTTCCCACATGTTGGCATCAATTCCAAAGGGAGATATTTTTGGAAATTTAGCTAGGTTATGGGATTTTATTTTGTTATTTATGGAAACATATTGTTCAAATTATGTTAGCAAGTTTTGGAGATGAAGTTTTGAGTTAAAGACATAGAAACTTGTCTAAGTATTGTTGAGTGTATCTGTCAACACATGAACCTTTTTTATCAATGCATTTCACAGAGGAATTTCTAGCATGTGGGAACTTACCAAGAGAAAGGATAGTATGTCAAGGTGACCTATACAAGAGTGTACAATAGTACAATTAGTACAAACAGAAATATTTTGATTTTACAGTGACAATGTTGAGTAAGAAAGAACATGGAAAACATATGAAAATGGATATTTTAGCTTAAGAAATTATTTTATTTATCAAAGTAATCACTTAAATATTTAGGTATGACATCATATATGTTAACCCTAAGTTAGCAAGAATAAATTTTTTGTTTTGGAAAGTGTGTAAAGTGATGAAGGCCAATAGTTAAAGAAATATGGTATAAAGAAAACGATTTTGAATATGAAGTTGTATGAACCTATAAGAATGTATAATGTTATGGTTGTGATGAAAATTCTAATGTATGATCAAAGAAATGTGAATTGTGATCAACTTTTGCAAAAGTGGCAAGGAAAAATATTAGATGTTGAGGATATCATTAGATTATGTAAGGTTTTTGTATCTACTTTTTATTTATTAAATTTCATTGTATATTATATGTTTGGGTAGTGGGCTCATCTTGCATACATTTATAAATTGTAATAACAAATCTTAATATGGTTGGAGCTTCTACCAAGGGATTTTCCTCTAACAAGGACCAAGACACTATACAAATGTAATAAAATCCTAACAAAGTCAATATCTTTCACAAAATACTTTTGGTTAGTGGATCATTCTATGGGTGCCATCCCCGTTGAGTTTTTCCCTTGGCCAAACTTTCCCTAGTTGACAAAATATGGTGTTATTAGTTTCTTAATTTTATGGTTGTATTTACTATTCAACATAGTTAGTTTACTTTATAAGTTATAAGTTTTTTGAAGATATCCAGTTTGGGAAAAAAATTGTAAAATACTGATTTTATATTTCTAATAGATAGCCAACACTAGAGGAAATAATGAGAAAGATTTAATATAAAATTAAGATGATTTTTAGCTTGGTCTAGTCATGTCAATCTGGGTGCATAAGCTTGTGAAAGGTGTCTGGGTGATATACCATTAAAGGGCATGGATTGTTCAGCTAAGCAATTATGAATGTAATTAGAACACACTAAAATAAACCTATAGAAAACTAAAACAATTCTAGCAACATGAACTATCACTTCCTTGTGACAGGAACTATCATTTTCTAGCCACAACATTTTAAAAAATTTAATAATTCTAAAAAGAAAACTCACAAACCCAAAGAAAACTAATTTATAAACCATAAATATGCATAAGGTATAAATGGTTAATCTAGTAAAATGATTCCTTAGTGCACAATACTTTCTCTTCTAACTCTATGATTAGAATTCTACATGAACTACAGTACTAAAATGCAATAGGAACTACAATATGAAAATTAAGAAATATTATAATAGAAATCAAATATGAAAGTCGTGTCAAATAGATCTGTAACATAGAAGGCAAGAGCCTACAACACAATGGTAAATTGTGACCCTCTTAACTAGGAGGTCTTGGGTTCAAATCTACTCAAGATTGATTACTAATTGAGATGATTAATCATAATATATAATAATTAATCTTAGCTTTGGCCTCTTACCAATAATTTTTTAAAAAAACATCTGCAACATAGAAATAAAAATGAATCATGTGGCGGAAGCTGGTGCTACTCTTTATGGTCTTAGTTATGCCAAGAGTATGAATTTGGACAAGATTTGGCTAGAGGGGACTCGCTCAATATTATTATTTGTCTTAATAAAATTAACAACCCTTCTTGGATAATTTATAATATTATTTGTAAGGCCATTTGTTTAATTAATTCATTTGAGACTTGCGTTATCACTCATAACTATAGAGAAACTAACCATGTTGTTGATTGGGCTATAAACGTGGCATGCAAAAGTGGTGAAAAGTTGATTTGGAATCAAGATGATAATATCCCTATTGAGGGGTTGTACTTGATTGAGTATGACAAGGTGAGAAGTAGGATAAAAAGTTTTATTAATGATAAAAAAGGAAATAAGGATTAATTGTGATTTGGGCAAATTTGAAGTGTCACAGATTATGATCAGATTGGCAGGGACTTTTCATTCATTGCCACATGGATTGTGGGTACATTTATTTATCAATTTCCTTTTCTATGATATCAACACTAGGCTTTTCTTTCTGAATATTTATTCTGAGATAGTGAGAATCTGTAATAGGTTGAAGAAGATGGGAGGTAGGAGAAAAAGGGTCAAACCAGCTAGTTGTTAGGACTGAAAGAAGAAGACCAAATTTTGAGAAATTCTAGAATAGGAGAAGTTCACAAGTTTTATGGAGAAGCTTAAAGGTAGCAACCCTTTCATTACCCACCAATTCATTAAGACCTAGAAGGATGGGAGCATTTTGGTGGGTAATTAGAGAATGGAGGTTATTGAGGACATCAATGTGGAAGCTATGGGCCTTGACATAGAGGGAATAATTTTTATAGAGATAGGAAGGTTTTGGATTAGGCAGTGGAAGAATTTGTAATACAGCTAAAGAGTGTAATAGATTGGTTAAAATTGGTAATTCTTATTTTAGCCTTGGTTCTATATCTTGCCCTTGGAGGTTTTTCATGTTTGTTGTTATTGAATACTTAACTTTGGATGGCAACTTTACTAAGTTATTTGGGTACCATTTTATGTTGGTTAGCCATTTTAGGCATAAGGTTAGGCTTAATCTTCCCTTCTACCTCAGGAAATCATTGGGTAATGCAACATTAGCTATTTAGAATGTTCTTGAGGGTGGCCATGCTTTTCATGAGAGTTTAATAGTGCTAGGGTCAAGGCACAAACCTTTGTCACCCTTTTGTGAACAAAAAGGCTATCAGAATTACAACTATTAACCTTCAATAATATAAAATTGGTATTATTATTTAGAATTCAAAAATGAAGTAAACTAATGAAATGTGTAGAAATTGATCAAGTTAAGGATTATAATTTTTAACAATTACTTGGATTAAGAATTGATATATTTTCACAATTTTTATAGATAATTTTTTAGTTGTTGAAAAACACTAAACATTAGGGGTCTAGTTCCCACTACAAAACTATATAGAAATAAACTTATTTCCCTTTGATCTTAGACTACGTTATAGATAGAATATATATCTAGAAAATTCAAAATTCAAAATTGTCTTTAGACTTATATTTTTTGGTTTATAATCATTTAAAGTTTAACTCACCTAAAATTGTTAGTTTTTATCTCCCACCACATTTTTTGAAACAAATCTATTCTAACCAGAATAAAAATTATACATTCTAGAAGAGGACTCTCCCTTCTAGAATGGTATATAAGTTTTAAATTTTTATGATATGATTTACTATTTTTTCTTTCTCAAAATTGACATCTTTTTTAGTGTTAAAATATGTGTCTATAAAAAATTTTAATTAAAAACACTATAAACTCTAGATGAGAAAATTCTTGACTTTGGACTCTATAAAATGGTGCTTCTAAGTTTTTGAAAATATATCATAAAAATTTGTAAAAGTTATTGAGACATTAGTTTTCTGAAATAATTATATTACTTTAGTAATTGGATTAAAACTAGTATAAAACATTAATTTTAAAATAGACATTTCCAATTGGAAAAGTGTGATGCCATATACAACTTAGCTAGAATGAATTTATCTTAGATCATATCTTTGAAAAAAATTAATTTTTAGATAGAAATACTCAAATTTAGTCATTTTGATTAGTCTGCCTGAAACGTGACACAACTTTGTACTTTTACCTGCTAGTTATGAACCTCCTCAAATAAAAAAAAGTGGATAGACCCTGTTAAAGTAAGAAAACTCTAAAGTGTGAGACTTAGGAGAGTGAATAGGGTGAGGGCTTTGATGAGGATACAAAGGATGAGGTTGCAGAGATAGAGATTAAGAAGAGGAAAAAGCTTGATCCTGGAAGCTCATCTAGAAAGAAAAGGAAGATTAAGGAGGTTGATTCTAAAATGGATACGAATTCTAAAGAGGAGCTAGAAGAGGGTAATGGGAAAAGTGGCATTACTAGTAGGGTTTCTAGAAACAAGGGGAAGAATATGGATAAGGTTTCAAGGATACCTTTTAATGATGAACCTCTAATTAAGAGGATGGAGTGAAAAGGGGAAAATGCACTTTCTCAAGGGAAGGTAGATGTTAAAGGTCTTGAGGAGATTAGTTATGAAAGAGACAATGTAGACAAGGATAAGGATGACCGAGGGTTTTTGAAAGGGATCTTTGTTAATTTGGGGCTTATGAAGAAGGACATCATTAGTTTGCAGTAGTAGATGTAGGATATTTTGAGCGATTTTGACTAGCTCAACAAAACTGCTAGAGGGAGAGAACTCTAGGACAACATATCGATAGACTTTTTGAGGTGATTGGTAATGCTAAAGGGGTTAAGAATCTTATGAAATGTGTTCCACCCTTGGAAGCCAAGAGCAAAGTTTTGGATCAACTGATTAAATATTTTTGGAAAAGGTTGGATGGTCTGGATAACATAATGGTTAATATGGAGAAGATAGTAAAGAAACTAGTTGATCGAAATTGTTCTATTCTAAAGATTGTGGCAAACAACATTAATACACTCCTAAATAAATGAATGATCTGAAGACCTCAATAGAAAATATGAATATCCTTGCAAACCAGGTAGTGGATTTACTAAAGACCTTGTAGCTAGTTGTGTGTTATCTTTTTGCTTTCTTTTTGCTATCTTTTCTTGTTGGTTGTTTTTGGCTACTTGTTTTAGCTGGTTCTATTCTTAGGTGTTGATGCACAGTTCTTTTGGGTTTTTCATCTTTTGTTATCTTATTCCTATGTAAAAGGTTTTGGGTCCTTTAAAACCTATTTTTACTTAATCAAAACATAGAAATAAAAATAGATTATTAAAACTCATCAAATATAAAAATATAAGATTAATTAACAAAAACTATCAAACTATCAAACACAACAATACAAAACATAATTAAAAATTATCAAAACACACAAGAATAAATTAATTACAATCCACCAGTTGTTGGAGAGTGGGCACCCTTCCTCCCATTAGATGAGATAGATAAAGCTTTAGAACTATGATAGAAGTGATTAGCACAATGATTTTATTTCTTAGCAAACTGATACCAAAAAGAGTTACATTCAAATGTTTACATAAGATCCTTATCTTATTATAGCCTATGACAAATAATTAAAATAGATAATTTGGTTTTGAATGTGGCCAACAAGCTAGAAATAAGAAAAAATATGTTATAATAATTTGTGCAACATCTTGAATACCAACCACTTGTTAAAGCCACTTTTATAAAAAAAAATAATAAAAGGATATTATAATATCTGGAGATCCTCCACAAAGTTAATAAATCCATCATTTTTCACAATTCTTAATAAAGTTGTTGAAATAATTGGGTAATCAAATAACTCCATGTATGAGGATTGTAAAAGATAATAATATACAAAATGCTAGAGTGGATAGTAAAATATATACACATGGCTATAAAAGGGATTGACTTGGTAGATGAGAAGAATAACTGTTTAGATAGCAGATTCTGGTGAAGAGCATGACATGAAGACCAAAAAGCTTTTGTAGCAGAAAGGTCCTATAATTTGTACCCTGCAAGCCTAATTTTACAAAAGCTTAGGATTATAATTCATATTAGTAAAAATAATAAATAATATATATTATATATATTAATCCAAAAACCATATTAAATATTACTTACATATATTAAATCACATGAAACATAAAATGGTAAAATGGAATGAATTTAAATAGAAATAAAGCATGGAAGTGAATATGAAGGTACATGAAATGGATTAAACTATGGCATAAAAATGGATTGTAAATGACTCTCATCATTCCCCCCAACATATTACATGTCCTCATGAAATCATTAGGATCAAGAGATCTTATGTTTGAACTTGTAACCCATTGCCTTCACCCTTTAGTATACTTCATCAAAATCTTCTTCATAGAAAGCTTCATGAATTTTCTAATATATTTTATATCAAAGCCTTTATATTTTCTTTATTTATTTATTTTCCTCCTTTTCTTTTCATTTTCCTTTCTTTTCTACCCTATTGTGTTCATGGCATTACAAAAATTAGTCTCCATACTTAGTCATATGAAATAGGTTATAGGAAAAAAGAAATATAATGGGGACTGGTTAACAGAATCAAATTATTATGTGAGTTGAAATAATGGTATTTGTGCTGAAATGATAAGAAAAGGTGATATAATGGGAGATAATGCATGAATGGATAAGTAATTGGATGATAAGGAGAGGTGAGGTCTTGCTATTGCATAATAACCAGTATAAGAAGCAATATAAATAAATTTAAGAAATAAATTAATGAAAATATAAAATTGGTTGCCTTAATCACATGCATCTCTAGAGAGGACAAGGCTTGAACAAAGACGATCTCAATAACAAGGAACAAAGTACTATACCAAGAATTACAAAACCACAAAAGACTTCTAACTGGCTAAAAATAGTAGATAATATTCTACTAGAAGAAACCAAAAGTTTTGAAAAAGTCTTGCAATGTGAGGATCCAATAACATGTGATTGAGTAGGATAGATCACACTGGAGGGAGCAAAATCCATTTTTAATAACATCTCAACTAAATGTGTATCATGTACCCAAGGTGATCAATGGTGATCACCATAATGGAAGTGAAACCCAAAAATTGAGTAATAGGAGATATAGCTATGTGTCCCTGAAAAAATAGCTAGCTCAAACCAATTATTACATTTTTCTTTTTTCTTTTTTTTTTCTTTTTTCCATTTCAATAATGAAAATTGACCGCTATTAAGCCAATTTTCAAACACTAACCACTTAATGGCACTATAAAAATAGTTTTCACCATAAATAATTTATTTTGTAGTTAACACCCATTGGAAACTAGTTTTTAGATATTAACTGGCCAACAACACCTAAAGATTTTCATAGTTAGATCTTTTATTGCATTTTTCAAAAAAATATATATGTTTTTGAGAAACCACATATAATGACCAAAGAAATGAAAATTTTCATGTAGAAAAATAATCATCCAAATCATAAAGTTTCATGAAATTCACTGGTAAAATGGATTGTTTGTAGATCTTGAAATGATGAATAATTAGAAAGAAATATACCTCATTAAGAGTCATCATTCATGTCTCCATAGCATGAGTGTTATAAGAATGTTGGATCCTAGAGAGTTAATTCCACCATATTGAAAAGATGATTATAGAACTTTGGAAAACATACCTACTCACTTGGTTGACATGTTACTAGTTGTACAAGTAATTTTTTGTAGTGAAGACAATGTAGAGAAAGACCAATGTAGCACTCCAACACATCATCATAGCTCTAGATAGGTAGATGAATCAACTCATGATGAGAACATGTTTAGAGTCTTCTAATTCCTCATTTATGTCTTTATTCCATGTGTGATCAAAAATTAGCCAAAGATATAAGCCCCATGGATCTCAAAAACCAAGTGTCATATTATCTAGCATCCAAGGTGCTACAAAAGAGATTCGGTAACCATGAATATTGAACATATATCCCAGTAATCCACTTATGATTTCCATGAGGGAAATACAAAGGAATCATCCTATTCTTCTCCCAATAAGACCAACAAATCTTATCATTGGATACTAAATAAGAAAGAAAACATCAATTAGTATGTGTGTGACAATATTGGATAACCACCAAAAGAGACCTACAACCACATTCTCAAGACCAAGTAAATCAAGTAGAGTAATCATTTATTTAATAAATCCAGCATGATATGTGGTGCATTTTGTATAATATGAATAGTAGAGTTATTTATACAAATAAATACTTGATAATGAATTCTTGTATAGAGAAAAGATAAATATTAACTAACACAAGAATGAGAATCTTGATGTGATCCAGATGTCACACAATCTACGAATAGAAAAGTCACCAATGAAAAATTCAAGGAGGATTTATTAGGGATCAATTGGAATTCAAATGATAATGTAAAAGTGAATCTAACTTGGAAACTCTAAAAAATTGCATTTATATGATTTACTATAGTACAAACCAAAGGTATCAGATTAAGAAATGTCCACAACTGATCATACACTCTCTAAAGCATAGTGTTCCTAACTCAACTAGTTAGCTACATTCCTTTGACATCTTTCCCTGAAAATGATGCCAAAATGATAGGACAACACTGGGGTAACTAATGAGAAATATTTAATATAAATTAAGATGATTTTCAACTTGGTTTATTCATGTCAATATTGGGGCATAAGCTTGCAAAAAGCGTCTAGGTAATATACCATCAAAGGGTGTAGGTTGTGAGCTATGTGATTATAAATACATCTAGACAAGATAAAAATAAACCCACAAACAACTTTAAAAATTCTAATGATAGGAACTAACACTTCCTAGTGGCAAGAACTATTATTTTCTAGCCACAAAAATTTTAACAAACCTAATAATTCTAAAAAACAAAACTCACAAGCCCAAAGAAAAATAATGTATAGAACATAAACATGCATAAGACCTAAATTGTTAATCTAGTAAAATGATTTCTTAATGCACAATACTTTCTCTTCTAATTCTATGATAAAAATTCTACATGAACTACAGTACAAAAATTTGATAGGAACTACAATACAAAAAATAAGAAATATCATAATAGAAATCAAATATGAAAGTCATATCAACTAGATCTGCAACATAGAAATAAATATAGATTATCAACCCTCACTAAATATAAAAATGTAATATTAACTAACAAAAATTATCAAACTATCAAACATAACAAAATAAAACATAATAAACAAATATAAAAACACACAAGAATAAATTTGTGAGGCCTCACCATAATCCATCATAGCACATTTGATACATTTCATTTTGACACATTATGACTCGATATGTTGAGACATTATTTGATAGACTGGGCATTATCTATATTATTTATGTTGTGTGATGTTTTACTTTTAAAAATGCCCAATCATGTTATTTGATGTTTAATGTGTAGGCATGCATTCTATAGATGTATTTTAGTAAATGATTCATAATTATGAATACATTAAATACTTTAATTATTCAATTAGTGATGACTAAATATGAATGTAGAAATGAGAAAGATTGTTTGAATGAAAGTTGTAATTTATTTATCAATGTTATTATGCAATTTGGTTCAAATATATGAATGTGATGTTATCGAACTACTGATATTTGAATTAAGTGTGTAGGATAATTAACTATGGAATTAATTAGAGAATCGGTAATTGATCCTATGTGCAAACTATAAGACTGAGGTTGAATCCAATAAAGTGATTCAAACCTCATTGTCAAGTGTTTAATCTGTATCATAATCTGAATGTGTCTGTATCATCTTGTATTTTGTGGCATGTACAATGTTATGTAAAAATAAATTTTATGTTGTTACTTGACACTCATTATATGCATATGTGTGACATGTCAAATTAGGGTTAACAAAGTAACCCTTTAATCTAAGACTAGTTGTAGACACCTAAAAACCTTTAGAAAATAAAGTATTTTTATTTTCTGAAAAATTTCTGATGACATCATCATTTATTAATTAATTAATTATTTAATTTATTTATTTATTTTTATGCCATTAAATCCCTTTATCTTAATTAAAAATATTTAATTAAGGAATCCCTTCCAAAAATGTTTAAATCTTATTTAAACATTATTTCCTTATTTATTAATTATTTAATTAATAAATTAACCAAAAAACCCAAAATAAATAAATAAAATTATTTTTTGCCCAAAACTTGGCCAATTTCCTTAAGACCACTAACCTCTTCCAAAATCTTTTAATCCTTCTTTAATTTTGATTAAAGGCTAATCCCATCATTTCCTACCCCTAATCCCAACTCAAAATATTTAATTAAGATTAAATATTAATCCTCATGTTTATTAAAAAAGTTTTAATAAATATCTCCTCAACCCAAACCCTTGAAATAAATAAAACTTTATTTATTTCCTAAAAATCTAATTTATCCTCATCCTAGGAAATTCTAGACCATTCTAGAAAGTCTTTATCCTCATCCAAAGTCTAGACTCTTCTAGAAGATGTCTTTAAACCTAATCCTAATCCCCTCCTAACCTTGTCACATTCCCTAAACATGGGTTAAGACTTACTAACCCAAGCCAAAGTTAACAAATATCTCCTCCTTCACCCACCCTCATTAAATGCCATCCACTTGCCTATCCCTAAGCTAATCCTAAACCATCCTAATCCATCCTCTAATCATTTACACAAGCCTAAGCAAGCTTAAAACTTTCCTAATCAAGCCCAAGTCGAAATTCCTCTTATCTCCCTCAAAATATCCCAACCATAAAACTTTATGAAGCCCACTAGGCCATAAATGACTCTTCCAAAGCCCTTTTATTGCTCTTACAAGCCATTATGAGGGTCTTTATGAAGATTTTATCCCTTGAGCCTCCTTTGTTGACTCATCCTTCCCCTTTCCTCCATCCTCTCACCCTGTGACATGTGTCACTCCCTGATTGGTTGTAAGGAAGCACAATCCATGTGCTCTCCTCTCATGCAATCTGAGCCCTCCATGAGCTCTTTCCCATCCTTGCATCCTAGCCCTCAATCCCTCAAGCCTCTTGCCTATAAATTGGATCCTTCCCCTTTGCAAAATAACACAATCCATGAAGTAAACTCATAATGCCATTTTAAGAAGCCATTTTACATCAAAACCATACACTCACACCCAAATTCCAACTCCATTTGAAGCCCTTTTTGAAGCATAAGCTTGAGCATACATCATATCTATTTAGACAAAGCCACTCAACAAGAGAGCTTTTCATTGAGAGAGTCCATTAATGACTCATATTCTCAATTGAAAGTTCATCTTAGTCTATCTTGAAGTTTATGAATTTTGTTTAGTTTGTAGAAGCTTTATTTAAATTTTGTTTCTATTAGCATACTAACATTTCTCATATACACTAGTTAGTTAGTAACCTAGATTAATATCCTTAATTAGGGTTTAGTGAAATGTTACATTCTTAGGGTTTTTTAAGAGAAAATATTTCAAGTGACTTATATAAGTCCAAAAATGATCCTAGAGGCCAAATTTAATGTAATGCAAGTGCCCAAGTGGTATGTGTATGGGTTAGGAACCTTTTCCACCCTTCTAGAACTTCCTAGTAACATTTATATGTTGGAAATATAGGATAGGCTAGGTTACTAAGAGGGGAGGGGTGAATCAAGAACCAATAAAACATAATCTTATTTCACCAAATAATCTTTCATTTATATTTTAATCTAATTGCATACATGAAAGACTAAAAGTAATAAAACATTCATAACATATTGACACAAGATATAGTGACCCAGATCCTTCCAAATAGAAAGTAAAAATGGGGTGGGGATGATGCCCACAAGCTTTAGTATTGTAGTATAAAGTTGGTCAATTAAGGCTTGCAATTGATCACTTCTAATGATCTACCCTATTAGGAGCAATAAGGGCTGCTAGGTCCACCTTGTTAAAGCATTTACAAGACATACAATGAAGTATGCACTCGGTAAAGAGATTTGAAAAAGATTGTTAAGTCTATATTGTGAAAGGATTTAATTGATACAATTATTAGGATGAACTAGTGGTTGATCTCTGAGCTACAACTCTGATTTGTTGATTAAGATTATTTTGAAGTGTAATGATCACCTTGCTGTGATAGATAAATCTCTATTACTCCTTATATTTCTTGTAGCTTTCTTAATTTATACTTATGTTCTTCATAGTTCTTCTTATTTTATTTTTCTCATTTGGATGTGATACAATGTATTACATATATACCAATCCAAAATATAACTTAACAAAGTCAGCTTCAATACAAGTTTCACCAAAATACAAAAACTTGGTTCAATTGCTAGCACTCAAGTTCTGAAGACAAACTCGGTGAGGTTCTAATACTCAACAACCATTTTCAACACTTGGCATCATCATACACCTAGTAGACATAGAAGATCATCTCATACTAATCACTTCCAAGTAGTCTAAACTCAATCAGCACTGGTGCCTCGGTGAATACTGTAAAACTTGACATATAAACTGAATCACCTAGTTAACACTCCATAACTTAGTCAATACTAACATTACAAGCTCGGTATAAATTGAATCACTTGGTTGATACTTCCTAGCTCAATCAACACTAGATTCACATCACTAAAATTGTAAACTTGGTAGACACTGGGGAGCATGGTTGACATTGTACAACTTGGTTAATACTATGAAGCTCAGTTTGCACTGTTACTTATCAAATTAGTAGATATTGCTCAGTGTGAACTGAATGCTAATTTTGGAACTTGGTAGAACCTAGATTACTTAGTTAACATTGTAAACTGCAAGATAAGCTCGATAGCTACTAACCATTTGACTAAGTTTGAGTCACTAATAAAAAAACTCTACCATAATTTCAACAATCTCCCCCTTTGGCATTAGTGACAAAAACACTTATCAATCCAAAACTGAATTCTCAAAAATTTCAAATCCAAAATATTCTTTTGTCTTCATTTTGTGTCTTCAACTTGGTAACATACTCTATTTTTGAGATTTTTCAAATTTTCTTTTGTAAAAGATTTTTTTTGATTATTTGTACATGTATATGTATAATATTATGTTGCTCCCCCATAAATATATACACATATTATACTTTTCTCAATATATACATATATCTCCTATCTTATTTTCTCCCCTTTATATATCACATCTTCTCCCCCTTTTTGACATAAATGCCAAAGGTGTGTGTTACATGGTAATGCCAAAATGTGACAAGAAGTCATAATGTACCTTCAAAATCAATTTCATAGTCGTGTCCCAATTTTCTTGTAACACCTTACTTGCATGAAGTGCAATCTATACTTCTATTGATAACTCCATCATGCGAACAACTATGGAGAAGTTATTATCATGGATGAGAGTTTTGGCATGTGCAATGTGTTTCTACAATGCATCCATGGTTGGGAGAATCATACCTTGGATATCTATAAGTGTGGCCCTGATCCTAGCTTCTTCCCTTAATAATTATGCTTGTAAATTAGTCAAAAATTTGATCTTTGAATAGTGAGCAGAATTGTAGCTCAAGTCAAGTGACAATTGGTGTGCACTTGCCTTCAAGTCTTCATCTATCTTAGATAGTTTATCTTTGATTCCCTGGGTGAAGATAACTATATCACACAACTTTTTGAATAATGAAGTAACATTATTTGTAGAGGTTTCTAATGAGTTGAGAATAGTAGACAATTCTACTTGATTTATTGCAATTTTTAGTGCAACTTTGTCCAATACTTTGTTCTCAAATTTCCTCTCTTCTCTTTGTAACTATTTTTCTTGCCCATTTAGATCTTCATTCAATTTTTGGACAAATTTTGCTAATTTAACCAAAATAGGTTGTGTACTATCAAGCTTAGTGATAAATGCATCTACAAGTATGTTTTTCACATCTTCAAACATTTGGTTTTCTCTACTTTTCTCTTCTCTAAGCTTCTATTACTTAGCTCTCTTTTTCAATAGTTCACCCATTATGTTCATTTGATCAAGATTTAGAATAGAGATATCCCAATTCAAGATAACTATATCCTCATCTGCATCAATGTCTTCTTCTTTACCTTTATCCTTAATTGAAACTTTAGTACTCAATTGAGACTTGTTCTCAACTATCCTTGTACTTGTTATTTGTACACTTGGAATTGTAACAATAGTAGAAATAGAAGGGCTAGAAACAAGAGTAGATATTACACTGACAGTAAAAATACTAATTGTTGTGTAGCCAAATTTGATGATGGAGGAGGCACTATTTTCTTGGTAGATGAAGCATTAATGACTTCAATCAATATGGTAATTAGCTGAACAAGCATAGAGATTGGTTGGATGCATGGTGTTATAGTGGTTGCCACAACCAACACAATAGAAGATTTCTATAAGCTTGATGACATTAAAGCTTTGCTTAGAGAGTGAGGAAATGAGGTCATTCTATTGCAATCTTCTCTAGGTCAATTTCCTCAATACTCTAAATCTCAGTGAGATTCTCCTATGTAGCTTCCTATTCTTGCTCCTCATCATCCAAATTTACATCATCTATTTCTATATATTCTTCATCATTTTTTTCACTTTCTTCCTTGTCATCTTCATCATCTATGTCACTAACATGAACAAAAAAATTACCTAGTTGATGAAGTTTGTAAATATTTTTGCATGTAGTTGTAGATGTCTTCACCACATGTTCAATGTCATTTACCAATATCATACATGTGTTGAATTTTAGAGTGATCTTTTCCTCATTTTTTTTCATGGATTCTTTCACCTCTTTGTCACTAGGACCCAAAAAACTTCCAAATAGAAAGTAAAACTAGGGCGAGGATGATGCCCACAAGATTTAGTACTATAGTATAAAGTTGGATAGTTAAGGCTTGCAATTGATCACTTTTGATGATCTACCCTATTAGGAGCAATAAGGACTATTAGGTCTACTTTGTTAAAGGATTTATAAAACATACAGTGAAGCATACACTTGGTAAAGAGATTTGCAAAAGACTGTTAAGTCTACCTTGTGAAAGGATTTAACTGATACACCTATTAGGATGAACTAGTGGTTGATCTTTGATTTGCAACTCTGATTTGCTAGTTGAGATTCCTTTGAAGTGTAATGATCACCTTGTTATGATAGATAAATCTTTGTTTCTCCTTATAATACTTGTAGCCTTCTTAATTTAGACTTCTTCTCTTCATATTTTATTCTTATTATGTTTTTCTTATTTGGATGTGATACAATGTATTACATATATACCAATCCAAAATACAACTTAACAAAGTTGGCTACAATACAAGTTTCACCAAAATACACAAAAATGGCTCAATTGTTGGCATTCGAGTTCTAAAGACAAACTTGATGAAGTTTTGATACTTGGCAACCATTGTCAATACTCAACATCATCATTCACTTGATAGAAATAGAAGTTCATCTCATACTAACCACTTCCAAGTAGTCTGAACTCAGTTAGCACTGGTGACTCGGTGAATACTGTGAAACTCAACATATAAACTGAATCACTTGGTTAACACTACTTGACTTGGTCAACACTAACACTGCAAGCTCAGTATAAATTGAATCACTTGGTTGACACTTCTTGGCTTGGTCAACACTATATTCACATCATTGACACTGCAAACTTGATAGACACTAGAGACCATAGTTGACACTATACAACTCAGTTAATACTGTGAAGCTTAGTTTGCACTGTTACTTATCAACTTGGTAGATACTACTTGGTGTGAATTGAATATTGATTCTAGAACTTGGTAGAACCTGAATTAATTAGTTAACACTATAAATTGCAAGATAAGCTTGGCAGTTTCTAACCATTTGACTAAGTGTCAGTCATTAATAAACAAACTTGACCATAATGTCAACATTATGACTCCTAAGATATCCTATTTTCCCTTTTGTGCAAAAATAGACCATCTCCATGAGGTTTCCAAGTTTTCAATCCTCTAAAAGGTTATCTTTAAGGTCAAGGCAAGTAGGAATACCATAGGAGGCCTAAGTCAAGTTTGGAGTTATTGTTATTCTAGGTGGGTGAGTTTAGAGGCTATTTAGAGTCCCTTTGAGAAGTTGAAGGTTATTCACCCATTCTCTACATTTAGAGAAGTCAATTTTGGAGTTGCAAGAAGAAGAAGATTTAGCTCATCTCAAATTTCATTTTCATAACATTTGTAAAGGTAAGATCTTCATTTCCTTGGTTATGTTCTTGTTCATTGCTTTTATGTGTTATATTTTTGCATATTGTAATATGTGTGTGTTTGTATCATGTGAGGGATGGGTATTGTGGATTTTATTTGTTTTCTTTTCATCTTTCTTTACTTTGTTTTATTGGAGAAACTATGAAGGGTGTATTGCCATTACTCACCCTCATATAGTAAAGAAGTGGTCATGCATAGGAGAAGGGCTTTATTTAGACTCCAAGTCAGTGTAGAGTCTCTTCTCATGTTAAGGAGAGGGAGAAAGTAAGGTGTTATGGGCCTTACTTATCAATGCAAACTCATTTTATTCTAGGGAAATAAGGAGAGAAAGAAATGGAAATTTATGTGATTTGGTAGCCTTGGAAGAGGCATATGGTTTGTGATTGTGATTGACATCTCCTACTTGGAAAAAATACACCTTCTCCCAAGTTATAGGTTCATTTGAAACCTGTTGTGCATACCTTGGATGGGGAACTATATGTTAAGTGTGTCATTGTGATTGTTTTTTGAATGTCACCCACTCAATTATTGGTTCTCCTAGATTGGGGTCTAGCCTCACATCAAGGCCTAGGTTGGGAGGTGATATCTCCATGGTTTCCTTTTTATATTTTTAGATTACCTAGATAGTACCTTGAAATGGAGAAAAACTAGACTTAGAGTCTTCTTGGTGTTTTTGGTGTCATGTTATTGGAGATTTCTCTGTTGTAATACCACTTGTTATATTGTAGCTCCATGTTAAGAATGATCATGAAAGATATGGTTTAAATGTTGTAATTTCAGTATTGATAAATTAAAAATTATATTATTCAAAGAAATAAGCAAGTTATGTGAATAAGTATTATTGGATTTGAAAATCATTTCTTACTTTCAAGTTGATTGCTTTGCAAAAGGTTCAAGTTGAATAGTCTCTATTCATTCATGAAACCCTGGATTTGATTGAAAGTATTCAAAAGTTCTTTTCATAAGGAATTTTTTGAATGAAGTAATTAAATTTTATAATTTCAATAATTCAACTATTAGGTTCATCAGTTTTGTGTTGAATGTTAAAAAAAGATACATTGATTCAAACTTCCATCTTAAATTCGACCTAGTGAATAAGATGATTAACCAATGAATTTTCAATCCTATTACACTATATATATATCTAACTATTGTTCCTAACTAATTAGATAATCTCCTTAATGTTTTAGATAGATTTTTTAAAAAAATCATTATGTTTCAAAGAGGGAAAGATATAAAAATAAAATAAAATAAAGGATGCAATATAATTTTCCATGTTGAGAGAGCAAAAACACTCTATAGAAAATGTATGAGGAAACTTTAAATCCTCTTTTAGGTAACAAGGAATATTCCCTACAAGATTTCCCTAAAAACCTTTTTGACACCATTTCAAATAATAAATATATAATTAATAAATAAAATAAAATAAAATCAATGAAAAACCTATCTCTACCCTACATTTACCTTATCCCCACAAACCTATCTAGAAAGCTTTAGCATTAAGTCTTCCCCCCTTTCCAACATTCCTCCCCATTTCATTGTATTGGAATCCTATATTCCTACCCCATGTACATCTTTCCCACCTACCACCTTGTTGACATGGGTTGTGGAAAATGGGAGGCTAGGGACCATTTATTCAAGTTTTTGACTCTCCTTCCAATTCTCCAATGCATCCCATCCTTCATACACATTCCTCTCCAATGTACCCCCTTGGTTCCCTTTCTCAAATGTAGGCATTCCATTCCCCATGTTGGAAGCCACACACACCACTCCCCATGTGATTTCATGATTGCCACGTGACCTAGAGGTTTGGGGGTGTAAGGTGATGTTTGAAATAAAGTTCTTTTTAACCACTCACCTCTCCTTGCTAAGAAGGTTGACTCCCAACATGCATACCAAAATGTCATAGGGCCATTGCAGGCCTTGAGAAATGCACATCCCCCTTGGACAGTGCACTTGGGAAGTGCTCATGGAACTAGGGAAGGGACCAGCCACTTGCCAAGTGGCTTAAGATGTAGGGGTTAGTTAGGGATTGTAGTTAAGTGTTAGGCTAGTTAATAGAGTATGGAGTAAAGTAAGAAGATTTAATTAATAGTTAGTTAGGATTATTTTAGGCAAAGTAAGATTTTTAGTATTAATAAAGTTAGAAATAAATGTGTTGTTTAGGATTTAATTATTAAATGTTAGTATTAAATTTGTAAGTTAATTTAAAAAGGTTATTAAAGATAAAGTTTTATAGGATTATTCTAGATGTTAGATTTATTTTTTTATTTTATATTATTAGGTAAGACTTGTTATCAAGGAAGGTTTATTATGTTAAATCATTCTAGCATATTATTGTTTTAAACATTTTTATAATGTTTTGTGTAATTAATTATGGGTTAAATTAATCAAAAATTTGTGAAGTTTTAGATTTAAGAGTTATTGAAGAAATCTTATGTAGACAACCAGATAGTGGTATAGGGATGTGTTTTGAAGATAAACTAAATGTCATAAATGAGTAAATGATTACTATTTAATGTTTTAATTAGTGTCAAATTGGTTATGATTTAAATCGAGAATAAGTACTAAGGTGATAGGTACACTTCTGAAAGGGATGCAAATTGGTTCACCTAGGAGATTGAACTAACTCACTAAAACAAATAGAAGATGAAATAGTAACCTACTATATCTTATGAAATTTAATGACCATAATATTTTGAAATGCTAAGTAGTCAAGAAAGGTTGACCTAATCAAAAATTAGGGTTTAGTGAACCTAAACTCGATGTTCCTATAGTACCTTGACTTAAGTGTGCCGAACCCGTATAGTATGGTTGAAAAGACAACTCTACATCTTAATGAGATGTAGCTGAAACTCACTTTTAATCCTTTGTCATCTTTTCATAACCAATTTTCTATAGCATGTATTAACATAGTGGATTTCTAATTATTTTTTAAAATTGTGTTTTTACCCTAATATTTTTGGCATGTGTCGTGCCCAAAATACATGGGCAAAAACACACAATTTTTTTTAAAAAAATTAATATGTACAATGCGCTAAGTTGATAAGGTTAAGATCATAGCTATAACACAAAGGTTCTCTACACTGTTAAATTATTATACCTGTTATCAAGTTGATATTGACAAAGTTATGTTGTAACATTAACTTTCCACAAAATGTGCAAATTTGTTAAATAACAATTTAAATGAGATCGTTCCAAATTATATTGAAAATATCAGATCAAGGACTCATTAGAGGAAATATTACTTCTACCCAAACACCTATATAACTATTAAATTATGATCAATTATAACCTATTAAGGTAAAACTAAATAACATTCAAAGACTAAATTTTCATAAATATATAAAAGAATTAACTAAACTAACCACATACTAACTTTATTGCTTAAAATACTAACTCCCCTAAATTTGAAACTAAAACTTAATTCTAACATCACCAACTATCAAAAACTTTAAAGAACATACTAATTCTTATAAAGAATTTTATTAACTCACTAATCGAATTTAAAACTTAACAATTTAACATTTAACTATGTAACCAATTCATTACTAAGAATTAATTTCAACTAATAATAAAGAGAACCTTATTAATTTTTAACTACCATTACATAGATTAACATAAATCTAAATTTAATTAAATTTACGCTAATTATTTTTAAACCATTAACAAAATTTATGACTAATTTAAAATTATTTAAATCAACACTATCTATACAACTTTATAACATACTAATTTAATTACTTACTTAAATTAATACCAAATCTAAATTAATATCTAATCACATTTACTTATTACAAAAATCTAAAATAACAACTAAAAAAAAATACATTATAATATTTAAAACATAACTTTATTAGTAACATAACTATGAAAAAAAAAAAACTTAACTAAACAAACATTCATAACATTTATAACTAAATAAATCTAAAACTAAAACTAACCTATTACTAACTTTCCCTAGCCCCTATAACACCTACCCCTAGGCCCCTACGCAAAACCAAGCCATTAGAACAAAAGGGTACGCTGATATCATGGAGGAAAAGAAGTTTTAAAGCAGATTTATATTTGTGCAGACTTTATTACATAGCCCAAAACATATACCAAGACCCCAACTTATGTCATGTCACTGACATGACATCCTTCACATTCCTTCCCACACAGCCCAAGATGGAGGAAAATGCATCCCAAGCTGTGGGCACATGAGCAGAGAGAGGGGAAAGGAAATAATGAAGGAAAAGACCACCAATTTCAAACTTAACACAATAAGAAAACTCCCCCCCCCCCCCAACATAAATGTTTTATCATCCAAACTGAGCGCTAGAAATGGAGGAAGATGGGGATGGGATAGGGTGGACATCATCCTATGTGGTGGCATCTAACTTGCCAAAACTTAACATAAAACTTTCTTATTTTGCCTTCAGATGTGACGCCCAAGAAGAAAGGAAATCTAAAAAAATAGTCATAAGATATTTGATAAAGCCTTCTCCAAAGACAAGAGGATGCGCGCACTAAACAAGGTGATGTAGATGGGTTGTGGTGACAAGTGACGTCACCCTCCCATCAATACAAATTTGACTAGTTACAATTTATAATACTTTTTAAAGCCTAACCCAAAACTGGCGTCCACCATGGGTAGATGGGTATGCAATGTTAGAATATGATAAGATTAATAACCCAAAAAATTAGTGCAAGAGTAAATATCTAAACTATGAATGCAAATGATACAAAATCAAAATAGCATCATAGAGTTAGTCTCCAAGAGAGTAATGCAAATGCTG
The DNA here is from genome assembly GCA_028749045.1 of Cupressus sempervirens. Classification (NCBI taxonomy): domain Eukaryota; kingdom Viridiplantae; phylum Streptophyta; class Pinopsida; order Cupressales; family Cupressaceae; genus Cupressus; species Cupressus sempervirens. The sequence goes on along the minus strand of CM053786.1, from coordinate 224,331,670 downwards.
GAAGCAAAATAGCATTAAGAGGATGCAAGAACAAGAGATACAAATACAAGTCAGGTAGCATGCTTATATAGGCTAGGAAGAGGGAGGAGGTGGCAACACCAACCAATGAGGAGCAACCATCTATCGGACTAAAGATAGCAAAGTATCTTCCCAAGATAGCTAATGGATGCTCACATGTAGGAAGGTGACACCTCACAACCATTCACCTAATAAGACATGCTTTATTAACCTAAGCGAGATTATTAAAAGTGTACGAAAAACCTAGCAAAATAGGAAAAATAAAAAATTACACTAACACCCCCCCATAAGTGAAGCTTAGGTGGATGCTAACCTAGCAAAGCTATGAAAGCAGGAAAATGGGTCCCGGCAACAAGGCCTGATCAGGTACCCAATACAAGAAAAAGAACTAGATGAAGGAAACTAAGCCTCCAATCTAGGAAATGTCCCAAAGAGAGGAACAAAAAAAAGAGCATAAAGCATCTCCAAAGCATGAAGCTGCAAACACTGTTAGAAGAAATTGTTGGAACCCCCACTGAAATAGTGCATGACCAAGTAGAGAAAACAAAGTCTGAAGAGCTGATCAATCAAAGAGGTGACCTCAAAAGGTAGGAATGAATGAGTTTCTATATAGTAGATGAACCATCTCACCGAAATGCATAGGTGCCTAGCCACTACATCTGCCTAGTACATAGGAACAAAAAATGAATACGTAAATCACTCAACTGAACCAAGGAAGTAATAGAGCCAACAAGTGAACCCCCCCATAATGCTAAATAGGGAGAGGGGTGACAGGAACACTAAAATGCAATGCCAAAAACATCTGTAAGAAGAAGAATCAGGAACACCAACAGTGCAATAGAAGTACAAGCATAGGATAAAGGGCACTATCATCGACACACTACATGGGCTAATTTCGTGGAAGAAAAATTCACTTGACAAAGGTGGATGAGCACAAAATGGAAAAACATCATGACCCCCCATGGCACTTTATAACTGAGTGCGAGTACAAACAAACACAAGGTGTACAAGATCCCAGATATGCAAAAGTAGGCACTTTATCTCAGTCCGTTTATAGAAAAATAAATGCAACAGAATAGAAGAATACAATGCTCAGAAGTTAGAAAGAAGAGTGAGCCAAAAGAACAGAAGAAGAGATTCCAAGACCTGTAGAATCCAAGTAATCTTCCCGAGTGTGAAAGTGTAAAACTCAAAGGAGAAAGAACCTAGAGTAGAATCTAGATAAAAGACCTCTGCAACTGAATAACTCATAGAACCAGCTTTCCAACAATATCTGGCGAGCCCAGAAAAGAGTCTGAATGAGCGAGATATGGCTCCTAGAAGGCAAAATAGAACATCTAGCTTTGACTGCCAAAATAGGCAATCAGGCTATAGAAAAAATTAACAAAACTTGTACCATCATCTCCGTCTCAGAACCAAATTTTTGACGCATTTTTTGGATCAAAAAAATACGTTCGTATGCTCAAGTTATGGAAGAAAAATCGATAGGGCCTCCTCATGAAGAGCATATCCTAAAAGTGAAACTTGGGCACAATAATCAAAGAAACAAATAGCACCACTGTGATCTACTCAAAAAATCATGCACTTTCAAAAAAAGAATCACCTCGATATGAGGTCATATGAGAAAGTTATGATCCTTCGAAGTTTCCAAAACGAGAACTGTGCATAGTCACGGCTGAGAATCTGCAATTTCTAAAGAATTCATGCATGAAAAATCAAAAAACAACTCCACTAGTGGATAGAGCACAATAAAATAGTGAAGTTCATAATAAGAATTATCAAAATTGGAGTCTGTATGAGAAAGAATGAGACATTTGAAAACCGCGTTCAAATCTGTGACTGCCAACGGAGAGGGGTATGGTTGTAGCTTTGCATGTTTGATTCTGCAAAACATACAGCTTGCATGCAAAATCTAAAAGATACCCAGATAGTTTTTCGGGGCTGTGAACAAAACTCACAAAGCGTTTCCCTTGGTGATGTACAGAAGATGTTGTTGTAGTGTAAATCAGACGCCTTTAACAGTAAAAAATGGCTCCAAAAATCAAGAAATGACTTCAGCAACCAAAATATGACATGCAAATGCTGGATCAGCTTCCTAAGTCCATTAATGGCATGCTGAAACCTGCAATACTGATTGAAAACTCCAAATATGCAAGTTGGTTGTCAGATTTGAGATTGAAACCCCAGAGAAAAATCATTTTTGTCAAAACTTTTCTGATTCTCAAGATCATCCAAAGATGCAAGAGAAAAGCATACTTCATTTTTCAAAAACTACAATAAAATTTATTAGCCCCCCCCCAATCTCTCAAAAAAGGAAACTAAAATCTACTCTTGCACATAGAAAAGCTCTGATACCATGTTAGAATCTGATAAGATTAATAACCTAGAAGACTAGTGCAAAGAGTAAATATCTAAACTATGAATGCAAATGATACAAAATCAAAATAGCATCATAGAGTTAGTCTCCAAGAGAGTAATGCAAATGCTGGAGGCAAAATAGCATTAAGAGGATGCAAAAATAAGAGATACAAATACAAGCCAGGTAGCATGCTTATATAGGCTAGGAAGAGGGAGGAGGTGGCAACACCAACCAATGAGGAGCAACCATCTATTGGACTAAAGATAGCAAAGTATCTTCTCAAGATAGTTAATGGATGCTCACATGTAGGAAGGTGACACCTCACAACCATTCACCTAATAAGACATGCTTTATTAACGTAAGCGAGATTATTAAAAGTGTAGGAAAAACCTAGTAAAATAGGAAAAATAAAAAATTACACTAACATGCAATAACCCAAAAAGTTTTATAGGTGAGAAAGATGTTAAAAAGGTAAGATAAGTATAGATATATATATATATATATATATATATATATATATATATATATAATTACTTTTGATCGTTTAAACATTAATATCTATATTTTCTTCTTTTTTTTTTTTTTTTCAAATTTTAAAAATAAGAATATTCTAGAGAATATTCTTTGTTGCAAGGAGGCATTTAAAATTTTCTCCCATACAAAAGGTAGAGAGTTTTACTCTCTTGCTACACACATTTTTTTGATGAAAATTTTTTTAAGTATAGAAATTACAAAGCAAGTATTTTTTTTTTTTCAAAGCAATCTATAAGGACTTATTACAACTTAATATACCAAGAATATGGATTATCTGTTTTGTTCAATAATGCAATAATTTATCATTTGATTCTAATAATCATAAAAACTGAATCTACATCCATGATTTTAATTTTCATTTTCAACATAAAAGAAAACTTGAAATTTTACCAAATTGAACATCATCAATTTCATCCTATTTTTGAGATTTATCCATCTAAATTTATATCATGATTAAATCACATGATGACCAATTATACTCAAAACACCAATTTTATTGGCAAACTTGATTCAAAGGCTCAGCTGGGAAAGAACCAGGAAGAAAACCTGGCTTCGTTGCCATTTACAACAAAGTTTAAAGTACAATATTACATAGGATATCAATACCAAATTTCAACCATTTAATTGAATTTTCTTCATGACCCTCATCAAGGGATTTATAATGTTTTCTGCAACACATTTCTAGAACCAAGGAGGGAACAAAATTTGATCAGGTGACCAAAAACATGACCAAGAGCAATTCAAACATGCACATACATACAAGGTTTTCACAATAAGATCCACAATGAATCAACACTAGGGAAAGGTGGATTCTTCCAATAGGAGAAGTCAAGCACAAAACTAAATCAGATGCCCAATCGGGGCTATTAACCAAGAACTTTTGTTCTTCCATTTAAACATGCCATACTCATACAAAGTTTGTGCTGATGGGTAGGGGCCCATAACACCCTACCCTCTCTCCCTCTTCTCATCCTAAGAAGAGACTCTACACTGGTTGGAGTCCAACTAAACATACCTTTCCCAAAATTGGTCACTTTTGCCCTCTCCAAGGGTGAGTAATACCAAAACACCCATGCAAGAAAAATCTCAAAAATTGCAAACATAAACATGACAGGAAATCATCCAAAATAACATGATTTTCAAAGCTTCCTAACATACCCACAAACATACAAACATTGAAACAACAACAAGGTAGCATAAGCATGAAACAAACATGAAAACTAAATAAGGGAGATGAGAATTTCCTACCTTCACAAAGAGGTAATGGTAATGAACAAGTTTGAGTAGAGTTTCCACTTCCTTCCTTCAATCTTCAAAAACTCCTCTCTAAATGTAGAGATTGGGTAACAACCTCCACAAGTCCAAGAAGGGCCTCTAAATAAGTCTCAAACTCAACCGCCAAAAGGAGCAATAACTACTTCCACCCACTAGCAATTCTAGAAACTCCTAACTCAACCCACACTATGGTTAAACACTAAGTGGAGGTGAGGTGAGGTGACTCAAGATAACCACATGCAATTTTCGCACAAAGGAAAAATGAGACTTTTTGAGTGGCCTCAAAAGTCAATAAAAGGGGCTTAGGGGTTGGAAAAGACCCCTAACCCATACCCATACTCTTTGGGTATAATAATTTTATGTTTTAAGCCTTAGGAAAAAGGTTTAGAGCCAAAAAAAATCTAGGAATAAAATAAGACCTTCTAACTACTCTAATCATAGCAGATTAAGTGCTAATCCAGATTAAGGGAAGACTAACCTCGATTAAGAACCCAATAGTAACTGACACCAACTAAACCAACTTGAGTCCAAAGGTTAAACAACTAACTCTAAACAGCACACTAAAGAACATAAACAATTTACGAGTGTCAAGTGACACTAATAGAACATAATTACGAACACTAACATTCATTAAACATAGAAATATTCATACATACATCTCACAATACAATACGTGAATCATGAACAACAAGGTTTCCAAAATTAGCACACAGAGATCAGTTATGTTCCTCCGTAGGGTTCCTCGGCTAAAATATTTGCACACTCATTGCACACATTAGTAATCCCGTAAAATCACATGTACATATATGTATACGTATCAGAAATCCACATAAATTGAAACATTCATCAATAAGGGTTTCTTCATCCTGCTTAATTCTTAACCATTAAAAATCTCTTAAATCAAAGTCTCAATCCTACATTACTAATTTCATCAACATACATATATATGAAACATTAAATGACAATCATCAAATATATCTGAAAGTAACATCACACAACATGAAATAATAAAGTATGTTCTAAGCATCAGATAATGTCTCAACATCTCGAGTCATGAATATCAAAATAATAGTAATGTATCACTATGCTACAATGGGTCGAGGCGAGGCCTCACAGCATGACAAAATTATTTGCAATCCATCAAATGTTGGAGATGGGTGCCCTTCCTCCCATTAGATGACATAAATAAAACTTATAGAACTATGGTAGAAGTGATCAACACAATGATTTCATTTCATAGCAATTTGATACCAAAAAGAATTACACTCAATTATTTACATATGCTACTTATATTATTGCAACCTATAAAAAATGATATGAAAATAGATAATTTGTTTTTGATCATGACCAACAAGTTGGAATAATTGGTTTACATAATGTATTATTTTTAGGCCACATAATAAAATAAATTTGTTATAATCATGGCTATAAATAAGAAAATATATGTCATAATAATCTACACAACATCTTGGATACCAGGCACTTGTTAAAGCCAGTTTTATAACAATAAATAATAGTAAGATATTATAATATCCAGAGATCCTCCACAAAGCCAATAAATCCATTGTTGTTCATAATCCTTAATAAAGTTGTTGAAATAATTGGGTAATCAAATACTCCATGTATGAGGATTGTAAAAATAATAATATACAAAATGTTGGAGTGGATAATCAAATAAATACACATCGTTGTAAATGGGATTGAGTTGGTAGATAACATGAATAATTATTTAGTTAATCGATTCCAATCAAGAGAGTGACAAGAAGACCAAAAATCTCTTGTAGCCAAAAGTTCTAGTAATCTATATACTACAAGCTTAATTATCCAAAATCTTTGAACTATAATTCCTATTAGTAAAAATAATCAATACTATATTTTTTTTATTTTAATCCCAAAACCATATTAAATATTACTTACATATATTAAATCACATGCAACATAAAATGGTAAAATGGGACTAATTAGAATATATATAAAGCATGGAAGTGAGTATGAAGGTACATGAAATGGACTATAAATGGCTCTCTTCACTAATAAGGGTGTGTGCCCTCAAAATATATAAATACATCATGAAAATGGCACCATCATACATATGGTAGATACATACTACAATATATGATTGCTTATCTAAGGGTGCTCCTCCCCCTATGGTTGGGTTTATTCTCAAAGCATCTTGAGTCAAACCTAGGGGTGGTGGTGGTATCACATGCACCCTCACAAATCTCTCAATCACATGCTTTTCCATATTCTCTTTGCTTGGCCCCACATATCTCTAGGGCTCACCCACCCAAAACCTTTAACCTCCTATCCTTGAGCTCTCCACTTCCTCCATCATCATTGTATTTGATCTACACCTACAAGATCCTCCTATCTAGTGAGATGTACCTATCCTCTAGGGCCCTCCCATGCTCTATTTCCTCTCTCCTCTTGATGCTACCACCATCCTTGTGTGTGTACCCATGATACTAGACTAGGTAGTCTATCTATAATGCTCAATCTAATTAGTTGACATGACTACGTACTAGTGAACTTGGTATAATCCCACTCACTCCCATAAATCCTCCATCTCATCTTGCCACCTCCATAGCTCATCTAATCCCTTTCCAACTACAACCTAGGCCCTTAAAGTAGAAAACTCCACCAATAGACTATCTCACTTTTCTTATAGTACATCCACCCTCCCCTAGAACATATCCCTCTCTCCCTATGTTGCTCCTAGTGTCCCCTATAACACATTTTGCTCCATTTGGAGCCCATTCCTCTTAACTTGAAACCTCTCATATTATTGACGGAAATATAGATGGAGTAACTAGAGGGGGGAATCAGTTACCACAAAAACAAATCCATAGATCCCTTAGATGTCTTAAATAACTTGATACTGCTGTCACTTGGTAGCCACAAAGAAAAATGTTGTAACTCGATAAATGAACTATGTATTAACATATTACTAATCTTTAAGCATTTACAATTATTAACATGCATGCAAAAGGATATAAAATGAACACAAGAGACACCAAATTTAACGTGGAAACCCAATATAGGAAAAACCACCAAGTAACTAGCTACCAATTTTCACTCTTCTGAAGTGAGCCTTGTTAGGAGCCAACCCTATTAAAGGTTACAAAATACACTGTTAGATGTGACCTTGATAGAGGATTTAATCACCCTGCTAGGAGTGGCCTTGCTAGAGGACTTTAGAACAATTCAGTAGAATTTTTTACCTTGTTAGAGGATTTACAAAAATTATTGTTAGAGTAACTCTGTTAAGAGATTTAGGAATTACTACTACAATGGTGAGAAAGTAACAATAAGTGACTTGAATGAGATGCAACTAATCTTTATTGATATAGATCTCTATTTTACTTCACTAGATCCTCTATGGTTGAATACAACTTTGCTACTCCTCAAGGATATCTAATCCTTCTTCAAAATTCGCTCACACTTCCTCTTCACACAATCAACTCACTTGCATACTCGCTCATTCATTCATACCTTTGAATTCACAACTTGACCTTTTATTTATACATTATAGATTGTCAAGTCAGCTCATTTACAAGTTACATTTACCAATAAACATTATATTAGTCGGCTATAAAAATTACATGAAACAATTAAACTTTATTTCCCAAAATAATGAAATCCTTCATTGGCCAACCCTACTCGGTAAAAATTACTCCAAAAATGATTTCTAGTGTTAACCAAGTGAAGCTTGGTAAACACTAAAAACTCTACAAAATCCTTTGGAGACTGAGTGAACTCTATAACAACTGATTTTCCTTCGCTGACCTTATGAGCTTGATAGAAACTATCTTCTTCCATAAAATCCTTCAGCGCCCGAGTGAGCTCGATAGAAGCTATTTTCGCAGTGTAACTTCCAAAAACACTTGGTAGACTTTGTATTTCACTTTGCTAACCATCTGAGCTTGGTAGATTTTGTCTTTTTCTTTACTAACCAATTGAGCTCAGTAGACTCTATCTAATAACTGATATGACATTTTTGTAACATTAAAGACAACACACAATTGAACAATTGTATCCAACAATCTCCCTCTTTGGCATTAATGGCAACACAACATGTCATAGTAGAATGAAATTTGAGAAAAAAAAAATTCTGATAGAATGTTTCTCCCTCTTAGATTTCATTCCACAAACTTCTCAAATATAGTAATCTCCCTCTATGAAGGAATTGCATAGTCTCTTTTCAAACATTAAACTCTTCACAAGCAAATTCAAATTTTAGAAAGATATGATAGTATACTCTCTCCCTCTTTGAAAACACATGCCAAGGAAAACACAAACCAAATGAATAGAAATTTACCTTATGTACTAATTTATATGGAATATTTCCATAACTATGCTACATCAACTGAAAGATCTTCAACTTGATACATGTTGATGCATCACTAAAGCTTCATTTTAGTGAGCTTTAGATAGAGGAATGACCCCTAACTTACCTCTTAGATACAAGAATGCATCGTTAGGTAATGGTTTGATGAATATGTCAGCAATTTATTCCCTTATATGAACATATTCCAATTTGATCTCCTTATCCTGCACCAATTCTCTGACAAAGTGATACTTTATTGCAATGTGCTTGGTTTTTGAATGCATCACTAGATTTTTAGATATGTTAATTGCACTTCTATTGTCACAGAACATAATAATAAGTTCTTTGATTTCCACCTTCATGTCTTTCAATAATTGTTTGAATCAAATAATATTAGAATAGTTTACTATTGCTACAACATATTCTGCTTCAGTTGTAGATTGGGATGTACAATTTTTCTTTTTACTTGTCCAAGAAACCAACCTCTTTCCAAGAAAGAATGCTCCTCCACTTGTACTCTTTTTTTCATCCATGTTTCTTGCCAAATCTACATCAGTAAACACTTTCAAATCCAAATTACCTCCAAATTTGTACCATAATCCATAATATTCATTGCCTTTCAAGTATCTCATGATCCTTTTGATTGCCATCATGTGATTTTCTCTTGGTTTTGCTGAAAATCTTGCTACAATACCAACTACAAGAGCAATATTTGGCCTTGTATAAGCTACATACTGCAACTTTCTAATCATAGATCTATACAATGTTTGATCTACCTCCTTTGATTCATCATCTTTGGTAAGATTTAGACCAGTGCATATAGGAGTTCAAATTGGTTTATAGTCTTCCATAAAAAACTTTTTCAGTATCTCCTTGATGTATTTAGACTAAGTGATGTAGATGTCATTCTTACTCTACTAAATTTGAAGACCAAAAAAGAATTTGATCTCTCCAAACATTGACATCTCAAATTCCTTGTTCATTTGCTTTGAAAATTCTTTGCAAAGATCATCATTTCTTGTGAAAAAAGTATCATGCACAAATATTTCTACCAAAACAATCTTATTATTTGGTCCTTCCTTGATATATAAGCTATTGTTATTATTAGTTCTCTAAAAACTAATCTAAATAAGATAGTTATGCAATCTTTCATACCATGCTCTAGGGGCTTGTTTTAGAGCATACAATGCTTTGTGTAATTTGTAGACCATGTCCTTCTTATCTGGATCAACAAAACCTTCAGGCTGCTCAATGTAGACTTCTTCATCTAGTATACCATTGAGAAATGCTAACTTGACATCCATCTGATAAACGTTAAATCTTTTTTCTGTAGCATATGCAAGTAGGGTCCTGACACCTTCCAATCCTCCAATAGGAGAAAAAGTCTCTTCATAGTCTATTCCTTCTTCATGAGAGTATCCTTTGCATACCAATCTAGCTTTTTTCCTTGACACCTTACCATCTTCATTCAACTTATTTCTGAATACCCAATTTGTTCCAATCACATTTTTATCTTTAGGCATGGATACAAGAGTTTTTGTTTTTCTCTATCTGCTCTATCTCTTCATTCATAGCCTTAATCCAACTTTCATTTTCTTATGCATCTTTGACACTTCTAGGTTCAAAATGAATAAGTAAACAAGTACCTTTTAGCTTACTCCTTGTCATAGTACCTTCAAATTGTCTCCAATGATCTAATCTGGTGCATGATGTCTACTAACATAATTGACTAATATAGGTTCATTTCCTTTTGAATGAATTGCATTATCATCCTCTTGCACTTCATCTTCAATTTCTGGCTATTCTGTCTTCTTCTTGGGTCCTTCAGACTTGGTAGGCATTGGCTCAGTAGCATCTGAATGTGACTTGATTTCCTTCAACTCAGTTTGAACTTCATGCAACTCAATTACTAAAGACTCAAGAGTAGAAGATTCCTAATTGATAGATGTATCTGGCACTGTATCAGGTTCAATGAAAACAAATCTCCTATAGTCTTTTGGTTCCTTTTTATTTTCTTCTTTATTCCTTTCTACAAACTCGTCAACTTTCACATGTGCACTTTCTATGACTTTGTGAGTAGACAAATTCAAACATCTATATGCTTTACTCTTGCAAGAATATCCCAAAAATATTCCTTCATCACCTTTCACATCAAATTTACCTTTTCTAGATTCTTTCAAAATGTAACATTTGCTTCCAAATACAGCCATACCATAACTCATAGGGGGTTTTGAATGAGTCTTTCTTTAGCTGTACTCAATTCAAGGTATGAACTGCAATACTGATAGCTTCCTTTCAGTATTTGATGGAAATGTTCTTTTGAATCATTAAGTTTCTTGCATAGTCCATGATAGATTTGTTCTGTCTTTCAGCTATTCCATTTTGCTCAAGAGTTCCAAGGGCTGATGCCTGTCTTTTGATTCCCCTTTCAATGCAAAAGTTATTGAACTCATGGGAGATGAATTCACCACCTCTGTTTGACCTCAAACATTTTAGTCTTTTCCCTATTTCCTTTTCTACTTTGGCCAAATACCACTTGAAATTTTCAAATGCTTCTAATTTCTCTCTTAGATTCATGATAGTCATCATTCTTGAGTAATCATCAACAAAAATAATGAAGAACTTTTCTCCAGTATAACTCTCAATTCCAATAGGTCCACACAAATTAGTATGCACAATTTTTAAAACTTCTTTAGACTGATAGTTCCTACTTTTAAAGCTAGTCTTTCCATCTTACCAATCTGACAATTCTTGCATAGATTAACCTCAAGTTTCTTTATACTAGGAATGCCTCTTACTTTCCTAAATTTTCTTATTTTTACCAAGTTGTCAAAGTTCACATGACACAACCTTCTACGCCATAACCAACTTTCTTCAACTTGACCAATAAAGCATGAACATTCACCAAGTTCAAGATAGAACAAGTTACCTTTTGTCTATATGCTTGATCCAATCAACTTTCCTTTGTCATCCAGCAGTCTTTCTTTTCCATGCATGAATTCCACTTTGAATCCATTATTGAGTAGATGTACCACACTCAATTGTGTTTTAGTCCTTCTACCCAATATGCATTATCACATACAAGCTCTTTGGTTAGTGAGATTCTTCCTCTTCCTTTTATGCAACAAGGTTCATTATTACCAAACCTCACACTACCACCATCATAGTTTTCAAAATGTTCAAATTTTATTTTATCACCAGTCATATGATGAGAGCAACCACTATCTATGGTCCATGTATCATTTTTGCTCACATGAGAGATAAGTGCCATTTTATCTTCCTCATCATTATCAGATTCATCTTTCACAACAATGTAAACAATTTCATCTTCTTCATCATCAGAATGATTAGAATCCTTAGCCATGAAACATGTTTTCTTATGTTTGTCTTGAATGATTTGAAGTCTTTCTTGCCATTGCACTTGTGACCTTTCTTCTCATCCTTTTTTTGCTTGTTTGGGCACCTAGCAACAATATGACCAATTTCCTCACATGAAAAATAGATTAGAGGAACCTTGCCTTTGTATTTTCCTTTGCCTCTAGAATATTTCCTTGCAAGTAGAGCTTCAACCACCTCAAGATCATTGTTAGAACTTTTTTTTATTCTTCTTCACTTTTTGATTGAGAATCCTTTATCTTCTTGCCTTTTCCTTTGAGTGAAATATTGGCTTCAAATGTTGATTCAATGTTCTTGGAAGCTGGAACATAGTTATCATCGTTATCTAGCTCAAATATAGTCAATCTTCCTTATGGCCTCTAAATTTATCTTATGATTTGCTTCACATCTTTCTTGAATTGCAAAAACTCTAATTGCATAAATGGGAAGTAATGTTCTAAGAACTTTACTTACAACTGTTTCCTCCTTAATGTCTCCTTTAGAAGCCTTGATTACACTAACAACTGCTTTGACTCTTTCAACATATTTGGCAATATTTTCATCCTCTCTCATCCTCATTTGATCAAATTGTCCTCTTAAACTTTCTACTTTAGCTCTTCTCGCATTATCATCACCTCCATAGATATCTTTTAGCTTGTTCCACTTTTCAAAAATAGTTTTGCAATCTTTGACATCATCAAATTCTTCATAGCTTAGGGTAGATGCAATATCTATCATCATGGTGTTATGAGTCTTTTTCAACAATGTTATTAGCAAATAATGTACTAGAAGGAGTTACATATACTTCATCCAGATATTTCAATCTTGTATCTCTAATGGAAGCTAAATGGAGTCTCATGAGACCTTGCCATGCTAAAAAGTTATCCCTATTAAGCCTTGGAATTTCCCTGTTGTAAGACATCCTGATCTTTAGCTTAGATCCTTGAAATCCTTCCTGCAAGCACCAAAAGCTCTAATGCCAATTGATGGAAATATAGATGGAGTAAGTGAGAGGGGGGAGGAATTAGTTACCACAAAAAAAAATCCACAGATCCCTTAGATGTCTTAAATAACTAGTTACTATTGTCACTTGGTAGCCACACAAAAAAATGTTGTAACTCAGTAGATGAACTGTGTATTAACTTATTACTAATCTTTAAGGATTCAAAATTATTAACATGCATGCAAAAGGAAATAATATTAATACAAGAGACACCAGATTTAACATGGAATATCAATATAGGAAAAACTACCAAGTAACTAGCTACCAATTTTCACTCCTCTAAAGTGAGGCCTACTAGGAGTCAACCCTATTAAAGGTTACAAAACACACTGTTAGGTGTGATCTTGTTAGAGGATTTAATCACCCTACTAGGAGTGGCCTTGCTAGAGGACTTTAAAAAAATTCAATAGAACTATTCACCTTGTTAGAGGATTTACAAAATGGCTATTAGACCAACTCTGCTAAGAGATTTAGGAATTATTGCTAAAATGGTGAGAAAGTAACAATAAGTGACCTGAATGAGATGCAACTGATCTTTACTGATACAGATCTCTATTTTGCTTCATTAGATCCTCTCTAGTTGAATACAACTTTGCTACTCCTCAAGGATATCTAATCCTTCTTCAAAATTTTCTCACACTTCCTCTTCACACAATCAACTACTTGCATACTCACTCATTCATTCATACCTTTGAATTCACAACTTGACCTTTTATTTATACATTATATATTGTCAAGTCATCTCATTTACAAGTTAAATTTACCAATAAACATTATATCAGTCGACTACAAACATTCCATGAAACAATTAAACTTTATTTCCCAAAATAATGAAATCTTTTATTGGCTGACCCTACTCGGTAAACATTGTTCCAGAAATGATTTTCAGTGTTAACCAAGTGAAGCTCAGTAAACACTATGAACTCTACAAAATCCTTTGGAGACCAAGTGAATTTGGTAAGAACTTATTTTCCTTCACTGACCTTGTGAGCTTGGTAGAAACTGTCTTCTGCCATAAAATCTTTCAGTGCCCGAATGAGTTCAGTAGAAGTTGTTTCCATAGTTTAACTTCTAGATATACTCAGTAGACTCTATATTTCACTTTGCTAACCATCTAAGCTTGGTAGATTCTATCTTTTTCTTTTTTGACCAACTGAGCTCAGTAGAATCTATTTAATAACTGATATGACATTTGTGTAACATCAAAGACAACACACAATTGAACAATTGTATCCAACAATTATCCCTATAATGTGTCGTAATTCACATAGAACTAACCTCTCCACTTTGATTTGATATCTCTCTACTAAGCATCCTATAATGGGCAACTCATGGCATTATGATAGTGGTTGAGTAAGGCCAACTATGTTGTCATTCCCTTATCCTCCACATTGATAGAAAAACCTCCCCCTCTATCACCTAATCCTCCTATCAGTACTTGTGTCTTGAGTGTGTCCTATGGACCCTTCCCTCCATCCACATCCATCACCTATGTCCTCTAATCCTCCTTCCTACCTTGATCCTCCTCTTTCACATGCTTCTCATTTTATCTCCTCCTCCTTAGTGGAACTTGTATTAGCTCCACCTATTGTGTAATGTTCCCTTGTTAGGAATATCTCATAATCCTTCAATGTCTTATATTTGCTCTATCTAGATTTAACAATTGAATTAGGTACTAGAGATTATGCCCAATGTCACTTTGTCAAATTTGATTTAGTTGATACATGCAAGCTATTTTGCTATGATTTCTATATGGAACAACTCCTTTATTGTCAATTCCCTATAAAGAGTGTCCATGTAATATTATATTCTTATACTAATACTCTTAAGAATTTGATGTTATGGAGTTTATCTTTCCATTTCAAATATATATCAATTCAATGTCAAGTATGTAACTATATGAAATTGAGAAATTTCCTTATCAAATATTAATTTATGAAATTATATGTTACTATATAGTTGTGCAATTGATTTCCTTTAAACAACATGTTTTCTATTTCTAAATTCCTTGTGAGCTAGGGTTGTCTTGATAGCTAGTAAGTTAATATTATTTTCTTGTCTATTATAGCTTTTTCAAGATGAAGATTTGGCTTTTTTTAGGTTTGGTAAGACATTATGATTCGTATAAATGATTTAACTTTATAAGGCCTTCCAATTTGAATGCTTCCTTGAAATAACTGATAATACCATTCAATATTATTTTAGAAGGCTTAATTGATGACTAACTATTTCTTAACTAATATTATATTTTGTCTCATTTTCCTCCATTTTATAATGACTTATTATTAATACATAGCTTCCATATATACTTTTATTCCAAATGTCTTCTTCCAAATATTTTCTTCGATAGTCTCAGCAACTTTATTTTTCTTCTAATTTGATTAGAAGTTGCTGAAAGCATTTGATGCTCATGCTAACTATAATCCTCCCATAATAGTCCCATCTACCATGAATTTACTCCTCATCCCACACCATCATCAATATGTTTGAAATCAATGTAATCACATAGTCCAACTATTATGGTTTCGGTCTATATCATGTCCCTTTCTTGAATGTATATTTCATTGTCCTTTTCCTTCCATGACTACTTTGATCTTACATAGCTAAGATGTTGTTGAAGGTGAATTTTTATTGAGTTTCCATGCTAACTAGATACAACACTTGAGGTTTGGTTTTATTATATGTGTTCACTGATTCCATTCACCTAATGCTTGAAGAGTTTGTTCTTATTTGTGACAAGCTATCGATTGTTTGTGTAATTTTTTAATTCGCTAAAATGTTGACTATATGTTCTAAGTGATGAATCCTTTCCCTTTTTCTAGTTTAGTCCTTTCTTTTCCCCCTTTATTCCATATTTCTCCCTTATAGTCCACTTGATGAGTGATTGTGACTATTTAAATTAGTTTGCAATCTTTAGTTCTTTAAATAATATATTTATGATAATTGTTTATGTATAGTTATAATATTTTTTATTATGATTATAGTTGTGCAAGTTTAGAAAACAAACTTCACAGTTCACCAAGAACACCTGCATGTAAATATCCTGCAATGAAGAGAAACCAAAAAATGAAAAAGTAGAGCTCAAAAATTCTCAACAATCTAAGAGAAAAATGTATTCCAACTTATGAAAAATGAAAAGTACAAAGGTTCAACCTTAAAGGTGAATAAAACCCTAAAGGGAAAGAAAACTAGGTTTGCACATTATCATTAATATAAGATATTAATTATATGCTCCTAAAAGCAAGCTTAAGAACTAGAGTAATAAACCACTTAATTAACTAAATCAAGATGATCTAATTAATAAATGAAACAAAATAATTACCTTAACACCCCCCCCTTAAGTGAAGCTCAAGAGGAAGCTAACCTAGTAAAGCTATGAAAGCAGGAAAATGGGTCTCGACAACAAGGCCTAATCAGGTACCCAATACAAGGAAATCTCTATAAATCGGAGACAAAGGAGAAAACCTAGAGGGAAAAACCCATCTCCAAAAAGAGATGAAAAAATAATAGAAATAAAATGGCTCAAGAGACTCTCTCAAAACCATAAACAACACCCCCCCCCCCGTGAGAGAGAGATGAGACATCAAAGCCCCCCTAGAATGATGAAGCCCTTGTAGAAATGAACAAACCAATGGGACTCCAATGTAGAAGAAATAATGGCACAAAACAAGGAAACCATTGAATGATAGGAAGGCCTAACTGATGCTCAAAGGAGTAGGAATGAGCATCCTAAAAAGGAATCCCCAATGTAGGTGTGCTAACACTGTCATGAAAGAGGAGATGAACATCCTTTGTAGAATCCATAGCAAGTGCTCCTAAAGGCTCAATGAGTGGAGCTAGAGGGTTCAACGGAGCTAAAGAAGAGAAGACTTCAACAAAATGTGGTGTGATGATCTTGGGAACAATACAAATGTTCAAGTGTCCTAACTGCATTACATGATGCTCTCGTGAAAGAGAAGTATGCTCTGATGATGGATATGGTGGACCAAAGTGTGAGAAGGTGTAGAGATGGGTGGTATGATCAACTATCCTTTTATCAATAAGGGCTCTTGTTGCACTATCCTAAATGTAGACTAAATCTACAATGAACTCAACTATCTTGCATGATCCACTGTGTGCAATTTGATACATCAAGAGAAGGTTTGCAGAGAGAGATGGAACATACAATACATCATTGAATGTGCCATCTTGAATGTGAACTAAACCTTTCCTATAAACTATTAGAGGAGTGTTATTCCCCATGAGAATATGAGGAATGGGAGAAGCCTCAATAGAGGAGAAGACCCCTTGAGAAGATGACATATGGTGAGAAGCACCTAAATCTAGTATCCAAGGGACCTAGGAAGGGAATGCAATGGAAGATTGTAATGCATGACCCTATCCAAAATTTAGTGAAGATGTCAAAGAGGTGGAAGAAGACTGAAAGGTAGACCCCTGTGAGGGAGAAGATGATGGGAATGAAATAGAGCTCTTTTGAAGAAGGGCTTGCAAATCTGCAATCTGTTTCTCATAGCCATCAAATCTCTTTTGAAAACAATGTGCCTCATCATGAGCTCCTTTCTAACAATAGGAATAGGAAGGAGTCTCAGTCTTATTTTTCTCCTTCTTCTTAGAAGAAGAGGATGGACTAGTAAAGTGCTGAGAAGAGGAATTAGATATCTACTTTGACTTCTGCTCCTGTGTATCCTTAGCAAGTAATGCCTGTGATGGTGAACCTATAAGTGAATCCATCTAAGTGAGCTTGGACTACTCATGAGTTAACCTATCATAGAATATCTTGAAAGAAGGAATCTTATGTTTGTTACCCAAGGCATCCATAGTGGAGTAGAAAGTAGAAGAAAAGATCTGACACTATCCTCACAACGTTGAGAGTATCAAAAAAATACACTCATCATCTTTTTTTTTTTTTACCACATCCCTGCAAGACTATTCGTAGAGATTTGAACTTCATCAAAAAATCCTCAATTGTGGGGAAATCAGTAGGTGTCAAAGAAGTCAACTCTGCATCAAGCTATAGTGCCCAGAACTCATTCACTATGCCAAATAGAGTTTGGAATTTGGTCCAAATAGCCAACTTAGTGGTCAAACCATCCAAGTGAAATAGTAGACTATTTGAGATGTTCAATGCAATTAATCCCATGGCTTCATCCATTTTGTTTCTATGCTAAAGAACCTCAAAAGGGCACTACAAAGCAAGTTGGTTTGCATCTAGACATGACCATAAGCCTCTTGACATGAGAAGCCTAGTCATCTATGTCTTCCAAGTGTGATAGTTGTGTGGCGTGAGCTAAGTCATAGAAGGATCTAACATTGAGAGAAAGAAGAAGATGGAAGTAGAAGGGTCTTATTATAAATTAAATTATAGAATAGAAAATGCTCCCCCCAACAACAAATAAATATCTCCCCCAAAACCAAAGCAACAACTATTGAAAAATACAAAAACTTAGAAAAGAACTTGGAATTCAGATGCAAAGAAGAGGAAAATAGAAGCCTCTATGTCAACACTAAAATTGGAAGCTCAAACAAACTTAGAATCAAACAAAACCAGCACCATTGTCTCCATCTCTGAATCATCTTTCTAGCACTTCTTTTAGATTGCAAAAATAAGTCTATATGCTCAAGTTATGGGCAAAAAACTAATTGTTGCTCCAAAAAAGAGGCTCTCTAGAAAATTATAGACACTGGCTTCAAATTGACGCCTGTATGGCCATCACAAGCTATCACTAGAAAAAATTTGGTGGCCAGAATGATGACATCAGTAGTCAAAATGATGATGTCACCTAGCAAGAAAGTGACATCAACAATGGTAGGAAAAAGTCACTGGAAAGTGACATCAACTGACGAAATGCTGACGTCAGCTGGCAAACTAAATTAGCAGCAGAGTGCCAGTGGTGGTGGCACCTAGGAGAAGAACCTGGTAGCACTATGTTTGTGCCACTGGTGGAGGTGGTGGGTTGGTAGCACATGGGCCACAGTGGTCTGTGGGCGATGCCTCCCTTGTGAGTAGAGTGCCAGTGGAGCATGAGCTGAGTGCTAGTGGCCTTGTGGTGGTGCGCAATTGCTACTATAGTGGCTGCCCTTTTTTAAATTTTTTTGATTATTTCATTTGTATGACCATATAATAGCATGCAAGGGGGGGCTAAAAAAATTTCCCAAATGCCTGAAAGCCAAAAATGACAAGTTTTATATGTTTCTTGACTGCAAATGTCCTTTCGGATCCAATGGTGGTGTCCATTTGAGCCCAAAGTGCCCCAAAAAATTGCCCTTCTCCCTTTTGAAGAAAACTAGGTTTGCGCATTATAATTAATATAAAATATTAATTATATGCACCTAAAAGTAGGCTTAAGAACTAGAGTAATGAACCACTTAATTAACTAAATCAAGATGATCTAATTAATAAGCAAAACAAAATAATTACTCTAACAATAGTTTATATATTTTGATAATTATATTAATTACATTATGAACATATGATATGATTATATTGATCAATATATGTATTATATGTTATTGGTTTCTTATTAAATTAATAATATTTAATAATAAATAATAATATTATTTATTATTACTTATTTTATTATTTATTTATTTATTGTAAAATATTATGAACATGGGGACATGACACATTGCCTCAATCCTTGTGTCACATACATGCCCAACTTGACATCCTCTATTGCCTCCCTATCCATCATTGATGCTATGGAAACCTATGCTCTCCCGATAGGCCTTGGAGCCTAGAATTGGACCTAATACTCGTATTGATCCTATGTCTTCTAGCTCTCCCTACCAATCTCAGTCCACTGGTTGCATCTTCAATCATCCTACTAACATTCCATCTCACCTCAAAGGCCCACCATAGATATAGTGAATAACTCCTTCATCAATCACACGTACCATATAGGCCCCACAAGCACATCCAAAATCCATCCAAACTATCTCAACACACTGCCTGGTCGATACTACTCAATGATGTAGTCTAATTGTTTGAACACAAACATAGGGAAAGTGGTGTATGGAAGATAATTTTGCGCCTCTAGCCATGGCCTAAGACTCATGTATGGTCTGCAAGTAACCATGCTAACCTCATCCAATTACATCCTCTATTAATCTACCTCCTCTATGTGGTTATAGGTCAATGGATCCCCCAGTTGTACATGATAGGTTTGTTTGTTCATCTATCTCGACATCCAACTAGATGTAACACTGTAGTGTCCTCCAATCCCCAAACATATCACATGGTTATGAACCCCTTGCTCCTCCCCTTTTGGCCCCTCATTTGATACATGATAGGATGTTGATCTATATACAACTCTACTAAAAATAGGGTTCCCCAAGTTGTTGGGAATGCTGCCTCCACAATCTGAACTATCATTGGCAGAAAAACCAATGTAGCTCTAGTCTTGCCCATGCCTTGGGTAGTATACTCCAATACTAACCTTCAAATATAGAATTAAATTCAGCCTCTCTTGTGGTGCAACATCCAAGTAATCATCCCATACAAGCTATCCTGATCAGAGCCTAAATAGAACTCTATGACCCACAAATGCCTCTACCACCCATTCTGTTGATACCCCTCACATTGCAAGGACCTCTATACCTTGTACTAGATATTTGAATATCTAATACACATCCTCCAAGGTGACTGTCATCTCCCCCATTAGAAGATGGAATGTGTTAGTCTTTCTATGTCACTACTTGCATAAGGTTGTGACTATAGCCTTGTATATGCGTGTAGGGACATCCTTCACAAGTACCCCAAACAATAGCCTCAATGAAGGCCCACTCTAAATTCCCAAATCATTCACCTACATTTAATAAAATTGTGCACCTCTCCCATGATACTAGTGCATCCACAAACCATTACATAAACAACACTAGCAAGCATCAATCCTAGATCCTAGACCTCTAATTCAAACCAACTTGTCTAGCCCCCAACTTGTTTCCTTTTAACCTTTTCTCATGTTCCTGTAGGAAGGAACATTACCACAATCCTAATTTTCCTTGCAACTTGTATAGACATGGATAGTGGAAAGTATGCTCCTTGCCTAATCCTACCCCTTGGTCAAACATAGACTACATTCAAATGTTGACTCCCTTAGACCTACCCTTCAACTTGTAGGACCGCATTCTCACTAGCAAGAATGCATTCCGACAAAAAAATACATGAGCCTCCATAAAATTCATACAAGAATTCTTCCCATAAAAAGAGCCATCAGACCCCCTTTTCTACCCTTCTGACTCAACTTTTTTATGGGACCGTGATCCCACTAGCATTCCTACCAGACCTGAGCTTGCAGGAACACTCTTTTAAAAATACAATAATTGTAATACATGAAAAATAAAAAGATGAAAAGGAAATTTTTTTGACTTACTAATATAATTTCCAACCAACATTCCCATACGGGCCTCACCATGCCTGTCTAATGCCTCGGATGCTCTTGTCTAGCCATCTAAGAAATCTCATTGAGAGCTCAAATCTGCAATATGTCAATAATAAAATGAAATAAATTACCCTTTTTTGAACCCTCCTAACCCTTATATAGGAACCCTTCTATATTTCTTTTATCCACTTCCCACTCAGATGACCCCTTTTTCACCCTTCCCTTATTATTTTTGTATCTTAGTCATAACTTAAACCCTCTTTTAACCAATCTGAGTCCTCTTTCTTGCCTTTTGGTCTTCTTACTTTTCAAGAAGCCATTGGGTCTCATTTTCTCTCCTTGTCACCTTTGCGAGGAGGCATCACACAATCCAATCTTTCCTCTTTTACTCAAGACTAGGGCAAAAAAATTTCTTTAAAAACCTTCCTCATATTGTGTATCTACAAACTTCTTCAAAATAGCATTATCCCAACACTTTGTTGAAGAGGGACAAAATGTAGACACCTAAACTTGATTACACCATTTAAGTAATCCTATTTAGTCATCTTCTAGGGAATTTATTGATTAAGTATTTAATATTTAATTAATATATGACATCTTCTAGTTAATTGATTTAATTAACTAATTATAGCCTAATTAATAATCAAATGGCAACCTATAGTCTAATGTATTCCCCTTTCTCCTATTGAATTGGATAATTGTGCTAACCTATTCAATTTAATTCCTTTTTTTTTCCTTTGATTAAATAAATCAATTAATCAAATCCTCCAACCATGTTCTAAACCCCTAACTCAATCCTAACTTGAAGCTCAAGCCAAACCCAACGCATTGACTCATACTCATCCACCTCATTAGCTAATTAACCTCACTTAAGTAACTCACCCACTTATATTTCTCTATCAAGCCCACTTCTCTCCTAATCCATCCCCTATCCTAAAGCCTAATCACCTTGCTAAATCTTTTCACAACTTTAAGCATGAATTAAGACTTCCTAAACCAAACCTAAGTCCACTATCTTTTCACATCACTTACATCCCTTATACTCCCACCTAATTTTATTAAAATTCACCTTAAATGATTCTTACACATCACTTACATGAACCATCTCTCTAATAACTTCTTTTTCCCCTCACTCTCACTCCCCTTGTAACAAGTTTTATCCCTTCATTTTCTACAAAGAAGCACAATCCATGTGCTTCCTTCTCCTAACATCCTAGACATCCCTCATATTTCCTCCATCCTACATCTTTTCCCTCCATTCTACTACCTCTAAGACTATAAATTTGACCCTTCCCCTCTCACAATTCATCTACCTTCCATCTTAAAGTTATAATTCTCCATTTATGCAACAAATATATTAACCATACCCTCATAATGCCACATTTCATCCACACTTCCATAGCTTGAAATTCATTCATCCTCCATTACTGAAGCTCAAAGCACATTGACTAACACATACTCCATCCTTAATCAAATTGTCTACACTTGGAATCATTAAGGGAGTGAGGTTTTCTCTTTTATTTTTTTGGTTGTATTTGTAGGTCTTTTAAGTGTTTAACCTAGTTATTTTGTTGAAACCTTACATAGTTTAGTACTCATTAGCATTTCATCTTAGGTGATACATCAGGCAGAAATGGACCAAGAATTTGAAATATCTAATCTAGGACTCAAGCACTATTTTCTTGAAATGGAGGTACAATAATCATCAAAAGGTATATATTTCTCAAACCAAGTATGTTGCTTCTTTATTGAATAAGTTTAGAATGGTGACATGAAAAGAAATTGCAACCCTCATAAGTATTTGGTGATAAATTGAAAATGGAAGATATAAGTCCCAAATGTATAGAAGTTTGGCTAGAAATCTCACATGCACAACCACTACTAGACTAATATTATATATGATGTAAGCCTCATCTCTCAATTAATGCAATATCCACATGTGCCTTATTAATAGGTTTCTATAATAATTTTGAGGTATGTCAATGTGCACATAATTTTTGCAATCATTACTCTTCCATTAAAAAGTTTAAGCTAAATATTTACACAAATTATAATTGGATTGATTCAGTTGATAATAGAAAATGTACTTTAGTTATGTCTTTTTCATTTGGTTATGTTTCCTCTAAGAGAAGTAAGAAATAGTCAATAATGGATCTTTCTTCTAAAGAAGTGGAATACATGGAAGCTACATCAACAAGTTCTTAAGAAGTATGGATTTAATGAATTTTGATAGAACTCCATTTGGTTAAAAGAGTTTCCAATGTCATGCCCAAACTACGAGGGCAAAAACACACAATTTTTTTTTTTTAATTATAATAATTAGAGTGCTCAAAGTTTAAATCAGATTCTTGCAAGAGAAGTAAAGGTTCACTATAATTCATCTTAAGTTTTAAACTCTAGTGGAGGAATACATCGTTAAGATTGATATCGATCATAAGATATGTTATTTTATTAGCTTACAATAATATGAAACAATTATTTAAATGGTAATGTAAGTGTATTTGGGATTTAGATTAATTGAAAGGTATCTAAATCAAAAACAACTATAAATCTCTTTGACAATTATTGATTAACAATCTGATCGATATTGCAAAGTCACTGTTAAGAAAAACAATTAACTAAAATTTAAAACTGAATATATATATCTAAAATTTATTAACTTTAAACATTTCGACAATTAGTTTAAAAAGAAGACATATTTAGTAGAGAACTAAAGTTGCATAAGTTAAATGATGATAGAACCTATAATATAATATAAATTTAACATGATACTTAAATTATAACCAAAATTAAACTTATCCTTTTTAATTCAAATAAAATCACCATTCTAAAACCATTTCGAATAACGCCAAATTAAAACTATAATAGCTACTAACTATATTAAAATATATATCTATTTTAAAATTACTAACTAATTAAAATCTAAACTATATTACATTAATATAAATTTTAAAACAATTAACTTACATAAATGTATTAACATAACCAATTTTACTACTAATCCATTTATTACATTAA
Organism: Cupressus sempervirens; assembly: GCA_028749045.1. Taxonomy (NCBI): domain Eukaryota; kingdom Viridiplantae; phylum Streptophyta; class Pinopsida; order Cupressales; family Cupressaceae; genus Cupressus; species Cupressus sempervirens. The sequence goes on along the minus strand of CM053786.1, from coordinate 224,307,380 downwards.
CTAACTAGATTCTAAAACACATAAAAAAACATTTCTTAAAACAAAGTTATCTAAAAACTTAAACTAACTAACATATACTAATCTATCTAACCTATGCTAACTTACATCTAAAATGATTAACAATAAACAACACAATAATTAACATAAACCTAAAATCTAACATATTAGACTAACACTAAAATCTAACATATTAAAACTAATTTAATCTTAAAATTTAAAATTAACTAACATAATCTAAAACCTAAACTATCATAAACCTAAACTAACATATTTTAAAATTAACTAACATAAACCTAAACTAACCTAACTATCCCATCTCTCCCCCTACATCCCTTACACCCTAAGCCCCACATACTACCTGGCAAGCGCTTCCCAAGGAACAGATGCACTTCCCAAGCGTTGTTCTTGGGACAGCGCTCTGCCCCATGCAATCCCCAAGCGCAGACAATCCTTGGGTTTAAAACCAGTGGCCAAGGAAGTAATGAAAGTGGAGAGAAAGCAATTAATTTGCTTACAAAACTTTGCAAAAAGGTAACCCAATAAAAAAAATTTCCCTCCAAGCTGAGCGCCCAACTTGGTGAGGGAGATGGGGATGGGACAGGGTCACAGGATGACATCACCCTCCCATCTAGTCAATATGACTTGCCAATAACTTTTTCAAAGAAAACTATTTAAAATATTATTTCAAATCTGATGTCCACCAAGAGTGATGAAATGCATTGAAGACATAAAGCATTATGGTTGATGATTGACAACAAGCATGAATTGAATTTTTTTTTTTTTTTTAAATTTTCAAAAGTAATTGGTTAATATCCTTTTATATGAATTTATATTAGATTTCACTTGCAAGTCAAAGGAGTAAAACATAGAATATTCTCTGTGGCAAAAGAGGGAATTAAAATTTTCTTCATACATTTTAAAGAGAGGGTTTTTAGGCTTGGGGGTGCACATTTAATTTGGAAGCCAAAATTTGACTAAGTATAGTCATAATTTATATATTTTCTTGTTAAACTTGGAATCAATATAATCTTATTAATGACAATGGTTTCTTAAGTATACTAACAAGGATGAGAAAAGGTATTATTTTCTCCCTATCTCCTATAATTTATGTTTTGTTTATCATTATACATCAAGGTTTATGATCTATCTTGTTGAATTTAAGGAAGTACGTAATCTCTTATTCAAATTGATTTGTTCATAAGGAAATTTAATAAGGAAGAGATAATTGAGTTCTCAAAGTAGGAATTCTAATTCACCTAAATTTTTATACATCAACTTGGAAGTTTCATCATATCAAATAATTCTTCATTAACAAATTAAAAACTTAAAATATCACAATTCAAGACATTTTCTATGATTCTATTCTCTCATCTATATATGCAAATTTATTTATTTTATTTTTTTGAAATCACATGAGAACCATGCAAGGAGATTCCCATAGTCTTTTCCTTTATCTATTATTCATCATATTTTGATGAGCATTCATACGATTGAACATTATGATTAAATATTATGAGAAGCAAATACACTCAACCATTATTTTATTGGCTAACCTAATTCAAAGGCTCAGCCGAGAAAGAACCAGGAAGAAACCTGGCTTCATTGCCATTACAACTAAGTTTTGGAGATACAAATATCATAGGATTTCAATCCTAAATTACAATACTTAAATTGAATTTTCTTCATGACCCTCATCAAGGGATTCATAGCAATTTCTGCAACACATTACTAGAACCATGGATGGAACATAATCTGATCGGGTGACAACCAATCATAACCAAGAGACAATAAAACATGCATATTCATACATGGTTTTCACAAGGGATTCACAATGAATCAAAACTAGGGAAAGGTGGATTCTTCCAACAGGAGAAGTCAAGCACAACACCAATTCAGATGCCCAATCACTTTCATTCTTTCATTTAAACATGTCATATTCGTACAAAGTTTGTGCTGACGGGTAGGGGCCCATAACACCCTACCCTTTATCCTTCTTCTCATCCTGAGAAGAGACTCTTCACTGGTTGGACTCCAACTAAACAGACCTTTCCCAAATTGGTCACTTCTTCCCTCTCTAAGGGTGAGTAATACCAAAACACCCATGCAAGAAAAACATCAAAAAAAAACATAAACATGAAAGGAAATCAACCAAAAATAACAAGGTTTCCAAAGCTTCCCAACATACCCACAAACATACAAACATTGAAACAACAATAAGGTAGCATGAACATGAAACAAAACATAAAAACTGAATAAGGGAGATGAGAATTTCCTACCTTCACAAAGAGGTAATGGCAATGAACAAATTTGAGTAGAGTTTCCACTTCCTTCCTTCAATCTTCAAGAAATCTTCCCTAAATGTAGAGATTGGGTAACCACACACTAGTCTAAGGAGGGCCTCTAAATAAGCCCCCAACTCAACCACCCCAAGGGCTCAATAACTTCTCCCACCCACTTGCCATTTTAGAAACTCCTAACTCAACCCACACTAAGGTTAAACCCTAAATGGAGGTGAGGTAAGGCAACTCAAGATAACCATGGTCAATTTTCGCACAAAGGCAAAAAGGGAATTTTTGAGTGACCTCAAAAGTCAAAAAAAGGGGCTTAGGGGTTGGAAAAGACCCCTAACCCATACCCATACCCTTTGGTTAGAATAATAACTTATTTAAAAGCCTTAGGAAAGAGGTTTAGAGTCAAATAAAATCTAGGAATAAAATAGGTCCATCTAACTACTCTAACTTGCAAACTAAGCACTAATCCGGATTAGGGATCACTAACCCTGATTAAGAACCCACTTAGCAAACTGACACTATCTTAACCCAACTTGGTCCAAAGGTTAAACAACTAACCCTAATCAGCACACCAAAGCACATAAACATTTTACGAGTGTCAAGCGACACTGAAAGAACATAATTACGAACATTAAAATTCACTGAACAAAGAAGATACATACATATATCTCACAATACAATACGTGAATTACGAACAACAAGGTTTCCAAAATTAACACAGAGATCAGTTCTGTTCCTCCGTCAGTTTCCTCGGCTAAAATTATCTGCACACATCAGTAGTCCCGAAAATCACATGTACATATATATGTATCAGAAATTCACATAAATTGAACCATACATCAATCAAGGTTTCTTCCATCCTACTTAATTCTTAACCATTTAAAATTCCAAAAATCAATGTGTTAATCCTACATTTTACTTAATTCATCACATACATATACATAAAGCATTAAATGACGGACATCAAATATCTGAAAATAACATCACACTACATGAAATAATATGATATGTTCAAGTCTCTGATAATGTCTTGACATCTCGGGTCGAGAGTAACAAAAAGATAACGTAATAACTAAGGCTACGAAGGGTCGAGGCGAGGCCTCACATCCAACTACTATTTAATGTGTTTCATGTCATAACAAAGTGCTAAAAATCCAACATCATTACAATTGTGACTTAGTTAAATATGGAAAACTAGAGATTCAAATTTTAACCTTTATATGAACAAGTTGTGGAATTGTTAATCAAGCAATTACAAAAGCATCTTGTGCTCAGAACAATCTTGCATCAACCAAAAAAATTACATTTCTATTTTTCTAGTTTATTCCAATATATTGAGCAATTCAATGATCCTTTATTTTTTCAAGTCAGCATTTGTGATGTTTGGAGTATAATATGGATCTAGTCTTTTTCTTGTTTATAAATTCACATTGTATTTTGATTTATGTTTCTCAAGTTGTGCTTCATTATCTCTTGGGTAACATTCTCTTCCCTGTTATGACTTTTGGTGGATTTTGAACTTGTGATAGAGATCTACAACTTACAATATTTTGTGGTGATTCTAGCTATGTTCTTGGATTATGTGATGACCTAAATCTAGAGCCAAAATATTTTAAACAATTCATATATTATGTTCCTTATGATTTTGGACTCAACCGATTTGTTCTAATATGTTTCCTATTCTTGGAAAATATTATGGATTTAGGTCAACCTGCATATTGTGATGCATGTATATTGTAATGCAATGTATCTCTCGATGTAGTAATTAGTAGTATAATCTTTAGCATCTCACTAGAATTGGATCTAAGGCCCCTTACTGAATATTTTAATCAAGAAGACATGCATGAGCCTACCATGTAAGAAGGCATAATATCGAACATCTATACATTGTGTTTTCGATGTATAAATGTCAATCTCGCTTTGTTATTTTTGTACAATTTGTGTTTCTATTATTCTTTTTTCTTGTTGCAAAATTGGAAAAATCTCATTGAGGTCCCTCTAACTAGATGATTGTGTCAAAATTTCTTCCAATTGGAAGTTGTATAGCTTTCAAAAATCAATTGGGACACACCTAAATTGATCATTTACAAGGAGATTGAAGATACAAATGATAAGATAGAATAAAGATTTGATTTTTTTTGTTTTTTATTTAAATAAAAGAACTTTAAATACTAATGAGATAATCTTTGGATAAGCTTTGCCTTTTTTTTAAAAAAATTATATTTATTTATGAAACTTGATTGTATGTCAAGTTGAAATTGCCAAATAATATTAGCTTTTCTATATAGTTTTTCCCCTATTTTTAAGAAATGATTTGTCTATAAGACATTTCTCACTTATTGTTATTATTGTTTCAATTAATTCAAATTATTATAGTTCTTCATATGATTTTCTCTCTCATATGTTCAATCCTTTATCTATATTATGGACTTTTTCAATTACAACCTTTCAATTTTGAATTTTTTCAAGCTTGAGCTTATGAGCTAGTCTCACATGCCAATTTGTTTTTCAAAATAATGATTAGTAATTGGTTCTCCAACTTAAAAATATTAGCCTAAAATGAGAAGAACAATGATCTCATTCTTTCTAGTGCATTCATTCATTGAACAAAAGGTTTTTCCTATGATGCCATGGGCTTTGAGCTTTTTTGTAGTAGCCAGGAAACTGTAGAAAATGCACATCATCTAGAGGCATCATCCACCCTAATAATTCATCCCTGAATACAATAGGATCATTATAGTTGTCTCTTATCTCCTCTTCCATATCAATGATCTCATTAACCAAACTTCCCATTTTTTCTCTTTTCTCAACTTGAATTGTAAGTCAAGATTTATATATTTAAATTTTATACAACTCAAGTTTGAGTTGATGATAAGGTCCTAGAGAAGTTGCTTGAGGGAGGTAAGCTTTTGGCCATACAATATGCAAGGGATCTAGTAAAATTAAAATGTATGAAGGCCCATGAGATCCTATCTTCTACTCTTCTCCATACTCTTTTGTCCTTTTTATTTACTCCATCCATTAACCGGCCCCTACTTTAGGAACAAGTATCTTTTCTAGTATTCAAATTTGTAAGTTAGGAAATTAGGATTGGAGATTTTGATAGTAATTTACCTTATGAGAAATTATGTAATTGGGAAGATAATTTTCATTAAAACAAGGCTTCAAAACAAGTTTTACCATCAAATTGAGTAGGGATTTAAGTACTCTATAAGAACAAATTGCAACGTGTGGAAGTTGAATTGACAATAATGAGCCAAAACTATGTTTTGCCTTATCCCCCTTTTTTTGCATTATGAAATCTATACAATTTTCTTTACAAAAGAATATAGCATTTTTTGAGTTCGATGATCATAGTTATGTGGTGTGTACTGTGTGACATTATAGTTTTGTAATGACAAACTAAATTGTAAAAACAACTATATGGAGATTGTAATTTTCTTGATCTAAATAACATGAAAGTCTTGTCCTAAATTGTTTCCTTAACATATTTATCTAGAAATTTATTATGTTTTATCTTTTCTTTACTTTTTCACAACTCAATAGTTCTACTTTTCTGCTCGTATTTTCTCAAGAGTGGGCATGGTTAACACTCTAACTTCATTTCTAAAAATGAGAGAAAATGTTATCTTAACAAGATTGGACATCTTACATACCTTATTTTATTGGTATTGATGGGATTTTTTAATTATTTCAATCCTTATAAACAAGAAGCAATTTGATAACCCTTAATAAATGGCCAAACATGCATAGAGATATGGTACATGGATAGGTTATAGGAAATTCTAATAAAATAATTAGATTAACATGGTAGAAAAGAGAGAGGGCTCAATGGCCACCCCTCTTAATTTTGTATACTTTAAATTTCTAAATGATGTATTAGATTTTGAAAATCTTTATAAGATTTCTTAGTATGTGGCTTAAGGGTACAAAAATATTGTTTGGACTTTTAGGTAGATAAAATGATTGGGCATGAGTTGTTACATGCATAAAGATGCATAAAGATATAAGAGTGGTCATTTTAAAATATAGATTGATATTCACAAATAGAATAAATGCACACTAAAACCACTAAAGAAATGATGCAACACCTCATAAAGAGTAGGGTGATTAAAGATTTAGAGTGTCTCATCTTTTGGTTTCAAATACCATGTTAAGAATTTTTATTTCTATGAACTACACTTCTATTTGCATTAAAGGTTTGAGATATAGTATCTTTTACTTTCAAACACTATGTTAGGTATATGTATTTGTATAGATATACTTCTATTAATATTTACTTCACAACATTTCAAGTCCAAATAGATAAGTCTTTGCATCCATCGCAAGACTTAAGCATATTTTGTTATCATTTTTCAACATGCTTCTTTCATGTTTGTCACACTATCCATCATAATAGAAGCTTTTGGAGTCCTTTACACTCAATTTTAGACACTAACAAGAGCCTTACATTTCAAAATTTATCAACTTCTCTTATTTTGATAAATTGTAATGTGAAAAATAATGATAGTAAATAAAACCACAACACTATCCCTATATATTTTTCAACAAAACTATTAATGATGAGAATTTATTTGTGTATATAAATTTAAGATGTTAATGTTACATTGAAAATCTACATATTTCTAAATACATTATAGATATATTTCATATTTAAAATATGTAAATATATTATGCTTTGTGGAAATATAAATGTTTTTGATAAAGCAACAATTAGAGGGTGTCGGCCTATGGAACATGTTGGTGTTTTAAATGGTACTAAAACTACTAAGCGACAAAATGCTTAATACCAGAATGACAGTACATACACAATCTAAATACTAGCCTATTCTTATCAACAATTGCATATGTAAGGTATTTGGACCCAACTTCAACAAAACCACAAATGGATTTCTACTCTTTTGGCTCTGCACAACCAGGGTGGGTATACCCAGGGATGGTTCAAAACTAAAACGATTGTATGAGGATTATTCTTAGTTTCATTCTGATTCTCATTTCAAGATGCTCAAATATATACATAATTATTACTAACTTGCTAAACACATCCCATAAACAGATATGGCCAAGAAGTCTTCTATAGATCTGCAAACATTTTCAACAACGATGGCTAATTGAAGCTAAAACAAATTCCATGCAGACAAGTGCTGGCCAACTTTAAAGATCTACAGGAAATAAAAGTAAAATTTGATTTGATGATGCATTTCAAAAACCATTTGTAAGATATTTCTCCTTCAGCTGAAATAGCTTGATCAGTGCCTAATCCATTGGGGGTTCAGAGTCTATAGCAAAATCTAAGATCTAATTTGTTGCCTTACAAATAATTTTATCAGCAATTCTTATCAGAATTTATCATTCAAAATCCTTTTCAATACTTAAGGGATCTTATCACATTCATCAAAGCTTTTATTTGATCCATTGAATTAACAGCAATGATAGATGGATATACAACCTAACTAGATTGCATTCAATTGTACAGGATTTTACTCATACAACATCAAGGTAGCTAAGTATTGAGAAGGGGACAAAATTCAAAAAGAACTGATATGGGGACAGTTCATAGTTTGTATTCATTTCCTTTGAAAATGGTACATCTTTTACAATAAACTCATAATAGCCTTCAAAAAGAAACACAGTTCATTCTATCTTCATGTATTTTCAGAAAATTTGACAAAAAAATACATTACAAACTTGCCTTCAAAATTTGGACAAAAAACTAGACTAAGCACAATACTTAGAAGAAAAAGAATTCGGACCCTCTCTTTAGCCTTGGGATCTCACTTAAATAGTGTGAGATGCAAAAAGCTTTAGGCTAAAAACAAATGACAGGTGTCCCTCTAAAGACAAGAAGAAAATAATAGAAAGGCTAATTACAACAATCATTTCTTGGTGGGTCCCTTTCTGTTATGCTTCTCATTTGTTGAGACAAGAAAATATGATCTGATCTTACAATCATTCTTCATCTTCGAAGTACATAGCCATGAGGTCTGAAATTGATGTATCATCTTCAGTTACCTACAAACTCACTTTAATCTGGAGATCTTCCATGTCTTCATTACCAATTACAAGGGTAACTGTTACTTTCGCATCTTCCTCCTCATTGTCTCCTGACATTTGTTCCATAAACTAATTTTTCCATTTATTAAAAACATCATCATCTATCCAATCAAAGCTTAGAGCTTCTCTTTGTATCTTTATTAAATAATTTGCACTTTCTTCTAAATCATAATATTCTTTTCTAATAGTAGTATAAAACAACTGTATTTTTACTAGCTCTTCATTTGTCTTTGCCCAGAATCAGTGGCCAGTCTCACTCATGATGTTTATTATTCTTTCATTGAATAACTCATCCATCTCCCTTTTCCATTTTTCCTTTTCCTTTACTGTATCAACAGATTCTAAAGCACAAGAAAATAGGGTGAATTTTTCAGCAATATATTTGGAAAAAAAGAGTGTTAATGTTCTCTGTAAAGAATCTCTTTCGTCCCCAAAATTCTCTAGCTTATTTAACAAATAAAAAATCTTCTCAACTTGATGACAAGGCATTTGGACTACAGATATACATATGATTGTAATATCATTATTTTTCTCCCTCCATTTCTGCACAAAGAAGTTAGTCTATCCTTTTCTTTATTCAACTCATCCATAAGGGTTATAATTCTTGTCAACTGATCATAAAAAGTTGACCATTATATTTTATCCCTCAAATATATTACACCCTACTTTAACTTTTCTTCATATTGATTTCTCAATTTTATCTGCAACTCATGCAATTTTATTTTTTCTTCTTCAAATTCCTCTGCAGTATAGAATTGTGGCCTTTCAGGGGTGTCATGTATCTCAATGATAGGGGTTGATCCACCAAATGACTGTGAAGGGTACGTAATTCTAAGTGTACTGGATTCTCCGACCTTTCTTTTCCCAAGTATCTTCTCCAATTGAGATACCCTATTTTCCAACTCAATTCTCTTTTTTACTTCTTGATTGTAGGCAGCCACCACTATTTCATACTTACTCTGCAAATTAGTCATTTCCTTTTCTTCTCTTTTTGCAATGGCCAAGGCAAATTTAGAATAGTCCACATTCATGTAGGCTGCCTGTACATTTGAAGTATCAGCGACCCTCCTCACAATGATATTCCCTGTTAGTCCTGAATCATCAGGCTGTAATGGAGTAGTCCTGGATCCTCTTCTTAGTGACCACATAACAAGGGCAGCTTGATCACTACTGAATGTTGTTCCCAAGAATTATGTTTTATCTGGATCCTGTAATCCTAAATTATTTGACACAGAATTAAAAATTAAGGCATCAGGAATATCCCAATTGGGCAATAATAAAATATTTGCATTTTTCACCATTTGTCTACACTCGTCAGGGGTTATATTCTAGAATTCTTGTATCATTTGTTCCTTTATTTGATTCTAAATGGAGGATTCATCCATTTTTGGATGCTCTACTTTCATATTCCTACACCTTTGTTCAAAAATGTGCATGTTTGCCCTCCATGCAAACTGATGGAAAGCCCTAGATTTTACAAAACTGTTATCAAACAAAAATTGTTGACTGGCTTGTTCCAAAATAGGGTCTAATTCCCTTCCTCTGAAATCTGCTACAGTTAATTCAAAACTTGGCATAGGAGGCTCCTGGGGGTTCCCTTCATCAATTTCTTCTTGAGTAACAAAAACTCCTCCTTGCGACCCCATTCGTTCAATTTGCTCATTGGTGAGCTGCTCTTCCTCAATTCTCATTGGAGTTTGGGAAGGTGAGTAACCTTCATCATGGGATTCCTCTTCCCTTATTATTTTTCTTCTTTTGGGAGAAGATTCAGGGGGTTTTTCTTCAAGGACAGTATTAGTAGATTCAATTACCTATTTTTCTTTTTTTACAATGGGCATCTAATCCCGAATAATAGTATATCCTGTCCTCTTTCACACAACCAGTGGACCTACTCCTATGTTAGGGGTGAAACCCAATTTCCTCATAACTTCTCTAGCTTTATCTGAAAAAGAATCAATAAAATGTTGTTTCTTTTCATTCATTACCTCCATTATTTTTGAGAATGTACTCATGAGCTTATTTATCCTATCTGCATTAGTTGTAGCATTACTAAGAGGACTGTAATCTTTGTTAAAACAATTAATAAACTCTAAAACTTTTGAATAGACTCTCCATTTTTCTTTATTTGTTTCTTGCTCCTGGAGAGAATATTCATTCCTTATTATATCCTCAGGGAAGTAGAATTCATGTTGACTTGGATGAAGCTTGATCCTATGTCTAAGAGCAGAATTAAAGAAATCTTCTATGTCACAAAAATGAGCATGAGATACTGCCATCTTATATCAATCCAAAAATTTGTAGAGGAAGATCCACCCTTCTTTAGTTATTACAAACTGGTGAGCTACAGTGCAAGTAGGAAAAATTGATCCTGTTCCCTTTTTGTGCAAAAAGGTCTCCTCCACTCCTCCCAACTACCATAAAAATTCAGCTACCCCTACCTTTAAAGGTACCTAATAGGGTAGTACATGGGGTTTCCCTTTGAACCCATAGACCCTAATGACAGTTGAGACTGGATATGGGATGATATCTCCCCAATTATGTGAAACTTTTAAACTATGGGGTCTGTCCATAGGCCTAACAAGATGCATTAGTGCCTTAGGAATTTTGGGATTGTCACTCAATATGAGGCATCTTAGTTTAGAAGCAAAGTGCCTATCAAATCTAACAAAACTAGCATTTTCTGCTTCCCAAGTCATGTCTGCACTCCATAATTGAACTGGTAGTGCCTCCCCTTCTTGTTCCCTATTTAAAACCATTTCTTTACCGAAATATGTAACCCCTTTAAAAAGAAACATATGCATCAATAGGGAGTACTGACCCCAAACCTTTTCCACCTTGCCCTTTGCAATCCCCACCAATCCATTATGAATCTCATTAGCCAGGTAAGATGCAAAATCAAAAAATATTTCTACACTGAAAGAAGATATTTGGGTGATCATATACATGAAGCTCATAGGAATAAAGTCTTCTTCACCCTCTCCAAAGACTCTGAACAGGGTCCTATATATTTCTACTGCCCTGGCATTAAAGCATGATTTCTTGAAAGGTTCTTTAGAAGATGATGTTATTGCTGGTAGGTTTCAAATTTTGCCTATGTGGGCTTTCAATGTACCTTGTCTAACTACATCCCTTTTGGACATATATTCTTTTTCTAACTCTATCAAATTAATGGGCACATGATACATGGTGAGAGGTCCTAGACTGAAAACCTTCCTAATTTCTTTTGGACTGATGGTAATTAAAACCTCACCATCCATTCTTCTCGCTACCTTAGTGGCTTGATCATAACTTTTCGCTACAATTTCAAGCAGGTCATAATCCATAAACACACTGGGAACAACAAGCTTTCCAAGATCAAAATTCCATATATTGGCATGAGGGGCTTATAATTTCCTTTCTGCGAACCATTTTTTGAACAAACTTAAACCAGTTTGAGAAGTCTGAGCATCATAAACCCAATTGCCCTTATCATACAATCCATCAGCTATCCTTAGCCTAGGGTTCAATGAGGTTAACCTTTTAACTTGTACTGTCTCTACAGTAGACTCAGGAAGCAACTCAAGCAAATCATCATGCACATTCCTATCCAAATAATTTACTACACCTGAAAATCCCTTCTTCGAAGGCATCTTGGACTTATTTTTTATAGAACTGAAAAGCCTATGAGGATTATGGTAGTACTACTTACTTGAATTTTGTCTTTTTTTTCCTCTATATTTCCGCAAACTTTTTGCGAATAGACAACTTCACAATTTCTACCAGGCTTTGGCACACTTTCCTTCAGTAATTACTTCTGCACAAGAATGGCTCCAAATCTTTGCTCGTGTAAGATGAAATTGATGAAATCTCTCTGTATTATACTCTATTTTTTTCTCATGGATGATGCTTTCATGTCTAATTAATACAGGGAGTGGCACTACATTCTTTGTTTAAAAGTGCACCGTCAATTTTCAAAGATCCTATGATCATGTGATATGGAGAGAACAACTGGGAGTTGTATTTGACATGTCAATCAATTTACCCAATGAGAACTTACCACGTATATAATTCTTTCCTTGATGGTGCTTGTATCTGGACCCATTGACAATTGAGGACACGTGTCAGCATGTTGCTACTTTGTTATGCATAAAGAACGAGCATCTTGCCATAGCGAAACAGTGACAATCGTCGATCTGATCTGGAATCAGTCAAATGATATGTTACTGGGTTTGCTCAAAAAGAAGGTGATGGGCCCTATTCGCTATGTCGCCACATAGTGAGAAGACGACAGTCATTGATCATATACTCAATCAAGGGTGAGGAAACTGCACGAGGTCTTCTGATTCATATTCGCTATGTTGCATGGCTTAAAAGAATGCAATTTTTCAAAGTGAGGTAGCGAGGACTATTGATTCCATTCCAATCTGACGTTCAGGATCTCTTTGTACGTTCAGTCAAAAGGGCATTAATAAAAAATGGATCTCTGCATAGTTGGTGCCTATCAAAAATTTACTGTAGTCCTAATTATCATTCCACGTTACCAAAGGTCCTGCTGACCTTCAAATTTCACGGGGCCTCGCTACTTTGCTAACGGCGAAGTATCTAATTTTTTCGATAGCGAGGTAGTGAGCTCCAGCACTTTAATGAATTCTAGACCATAAAATGGAAGGGGTAGTAGATAATTATCTCTATTATTTAAACTGCTTCTGACAGCGGGATTTATTACTTGTCATGCCACCTGGTGTAGTCATGGTACTGGAAAAATGCAATGTCACCGCCTCTTGATTTCATGGGGCCTCACTACTTCACTAACAGCGAAGTGTCTGATTTTTCCGATAGTGAGGTGGCGAAGCATCGAAAAAATCATCATTCTGGCTCTTATTTCAGATATTCTACTGGGTCCCCTTTCTTGTTTGGACGGTAGTTGCAACGTGTACCTGCACAATAAATCATTCAAAAAATAAAGCTCCGACCGCCGTATCTTCACTTTGCGGTCTCACCTCGTAAAATAGTCAGCATTCGCTACCTCGCCATACTTAAAAAGCATGCAATTTTGCATAGCGAGGTAACGACAGTGGTAGATCTACTTGGATCTGACAGCTAGGAAAAATGAGAAAAAAGGTGTCTCGGAGGAACAGAAGATAAAAAGTGACAGAATATTCGTCTCATTTGAAAATTACAAAATTTTGCGCTCGATAATTTATTTAATAGAGAGAACATAGGGTTTTCATTAGTTTTTTCAATGGATGGATTATCCAGAAACCCTATGTTTCACTTAGAAATAAAAAATCTAACTTTCTACAATTGAACAAAAGACTTCTGTTACACAAAAAGTCAGACCAACAGTGGCTCTGTCTGGGGATGATAGACTACTTGAGTCTATGCAAGAATTTAGAATCTATGAGAGAGCAGACCACACATTTGGCAAGATGACAACTTCTTCAGAGAGCACAAAGCAACACACAAAAACAAGGAACCAGACTGCACAAGGATATTTATAAGGGTTTACAGAAAAAGCAAAATGACAGGAAACCCTAAAACTACTGTTCATGGAAGAAAATAAGTATTTCTCAAGAAAAATACCTCTTCAAGAACTGTCCATGAACTGACAATTCAAGAATATTGTCAGATATATCTTTGATTATATAAGAATCTTCACCCCAAGTATTCTCAATGAGATATGGGCCTAACCAAATAGGATCAAATTTGTCATGTTTTCCTTTATCTTCAATTCTGGCATTCTACATCAAGACTAGATCTCCATTTTCAAATTTTTTGCTTAGAGTTCTTTTATCATAGAGTGTCTTGACTTGCAATTGCAACTTTTGGTTCCTCAAAGATGCTTCTCTTCTGGTTTCGGTCAATCCTACCAATTCATCCATTCTTTCTTGCATTTCATCTATAGTATCTTCATCATATAACTAGATGTAATTGTATAGTCCCATCAAGTTGTTCTGAGGCATTCTGGCTTGAATTCTGTACACTAAATCAAATGGAGCTACACCAATTACTTTCTGTACAGTTACTCTGTCAGCCCATATTGCTAACTGTAACTTGGAATCCCATGCCTTTTTATTATCATCCAAGGTTCTCTTAATGACCTTCAACAGGACCTTATTTGTGGACTCAGCTTGTCCATTCCCTTGTGGATGATATGGAGTAGATGATGATCTTGTCATTCCATATTTATCACAAAATTTGATGAACTCCTCAGATCTGAAACACATAGCATTATCTGTGACAATTCTCTGTGGACATCCAAATATAGAAATAATATTATTCAATACGAAAATATTTACCACTTTACTTGTCGCATTTCTTGTGGAGATAGCCTCTACCCATTTTGTAAAGTAGTCAGTAGCAACCAGAATCCAAGAATAGCCAGTGCTAGACTTGGGGAAAATCTCTCCTATGAAGTCCAGACCCCATTGTTGAAAAGGTGTTTGAGTCTCAATTGGCTTCAATGGAGTATTTCCTGAGAATTTCAGCTTTCCATCAAACCTCTAACAAGGATCACATTTTCTAACCATAACTTGAGCATCCTTGAATAGAGAAGGTCACCAGAATCCAGCCCTCATTATCTTATGTGCAGTAGTTTTGGCCATGTAGTGTCCTCCACATACTCCATCATGCATTTCTTTCAAAATCTCTTTTGCCTTTTCTTTATCAACACACTTCAACAGAATTACCTCCAAATTTCTCCACCATAGGTTATTTTGGACAATTACATACCTGATGGCTTGCAATTTAGTATTCCTCTTTTCATTATCAGGCAGATGGGGAGGAACTTCCATATGTTGCAAATAATGTATGACATTGGTGTACCAAACACATTGGTCCATGTCACATAAGTGGGTTCTGAGATCGTCATTTACTAGATTTATCTGATTAGCCTCTAGATTAGTTTCAGCCATGAGTTTGGCCAAACCTTGACCTCTTACTAATTTTTTTATTTGTATATCAATGTTAAATTCCTAGATTCTATTGATCCACCTACACCTCCTGCCTAAAACTTCCTGCTGAGAGAATATATCCTTGACTGCAGCACTAGGTACAAAAGCGATAATAGTAGCACCTACCAAGTAACTTCTGAAAGCTTTTATAGCCTTTATCAAAGCATATGCTTGCTTTTCATTTATCTCATACTTCAGTTCAGTAGGCTGTAGTGATTTGCTGAAAAAGGCAATCGACTGTTCATACCCTTCTTGATTCTTCTGCAATAAGACTGCTGCTACAGTATGGAATGATGCAAAAGAGAAAATATGCATGGGCTTTACATAATCTGGGGTCCTCAGTATTGGGGCATTCTTTATTGTAGTTTTTATATCTTGGAATGCTTGTGAGGGTTCACCATTCCAATCTATAACGGCTCCTTTCTTGAGCATCTTTGAGATGGGTCTACTGATTTCAGCAAAATTGGTAACAAATCTCCTCAAAAAATTGACCTGGCCAAAAAAGGACTGAATTCCTTTCACATTTTTTGGTTTGGGGACTTTGTCAATAGCTACTACCCTTTCAGGATCTATTTTTACCCCATCCTTAGACACTATGTGTCCTAATAATTTTCCTTCTGTGACCCCAAATGTGCATTTCTTTGGGTTTAAAGATACTCCATATTTCAAGGCTTTTAAAAAGATTTTTTTCAAATGTTTGCAGTGATCTTCAGCCTTATTAGAATATGCCGTGAGATCATCCTGATACACAACCATAAATTTGTCAATATACTCATGAAATTCTACATCCATGGCTCTTTGGAAGGTGGCTCCTGCATTAATCAAGCCAAAAGGCATCCTCACATACACATATGTTCCCCAAGGGGTTGTGAAGGTTGTCTTGAACTATTCACTTTCTTTTACTAGAACTTGATTATATCCAGAAAAACCATCCATCATTGACATCAATTCAGAGCCAGTCACTTGTTGTAACATGGCTTCCATATTAGGTAAGCCATAATTGTCTTTTAGAGATGCAATGTTTAAATTTCTAAAATCAACACAAAGCCTAATATCTCCATTCTTCTTCCTAACAGGAACCAAGTTTGAAACTTAGGTGGAATGCCTGATTGGTTTGATTATTCCACCATCTCTCAATTTTGTCAGTTCTTCTTGCATTTTTGGGGCAAGGGTAGGATTGATTGGTCTCTATTTTTGCCTAAAAGGTCATACATTTTCCTTCAATGGTATGACATGCTGGAAAAGATCCTCCCTGTAAGCCTTAAGGTCATCATATGACCAAGCAAAAACATGTTTGTATTTTCTAAGTTAGTCAATCAATGTTTTCCTGATTTCAATAGGCAGAAGTTGGCCAATATAAACCCTTTTAGGAACTTCATCAGTACCCAAGTTTATTTCTTCTAACTCCTGGGGTTTGGGGTCATTTACTCTAGATTTTACTTTGTCTTGATTATCAAAAATATTTTCCAAGACTACTAACCCCTTTGGCATCTTATTTGTTTTCAATTGCATTATTTCTTGACCAAAAATGGTTTCCTTCCCATTTATGGTTTCAATCAATCCACTACAATCCATCTCCTAACCGTGATACTTGTCTTCATTTAACAAAAAAGTTGTAATATCTTTGTCATCTTCAAAAACCTATCAATTTTTAATGTTGTCAGGTATGGAAGGCCTGTTTTGCACCTCAATCTGGGACATTCCTGCAAATGATATTTCTTTTGGCTTGATGGCTACATTTGCCAACAGATCAACCATCTTATTTTGGGTCCTATCTCTCCATGAGATCCCGAATGCATCAAAGAGTTCTATCTGATCCCAGATTGCATTTCTATATTATTTCAATCTCCTATTTTTGGATGAGTAGGTTCCTTTGATCTGAGAGATAATTAGTTCAGAATCCCCTATGACACATAATTTCTTAATTTTATGATGTATGGCAACTTTGAGTCCTAGCAGCAATGCTTCATATTCTGCAATATTATTAGTGCAGGCAAACTTCAAGGTGAATGAATACCTAAAAGTGTTATTTTCAGGAGACACAAAGACTACACCTGCCCCTGCACCCTCTTTAGAACTAGCCCCATCAAAGAACATTGTCCATAATTTTGGTGAATTCATGCAGCATTCAACCTCATTTTCGATGATAACAGGTAAATTTTCAACTTCCTGAATAATTAATTCAGCCCTGAAAGTATTAATCCCAGTATCTAGGAAACAAGTGGTATCTTTGTCAATTTCTTCACCTAAGATGTGGTTAACCCTTGGTTCCCTATTTACCCTAACAACTTTGTCCCCTATATGAAAAGTGGCATAAGTAAGATCACATTGTAGGCTTCCCCCCATGGCAGCACTCCATTTTCTGGAGAGTAACATTCCGTAGTGTGGAGGTATATCTACCACAAGGACAGACATGGTTAATTCTACTTGAGGATATGCAGCCAATTTGAATGGTAGGGCATTTATAGTACCTATGACTGGGACTTCTCTAGCATCCATCCCTTTGCATCTGCCTTGCTTGGTATCTACCTTCAATCCTAAGGCTTCCATTACCTTGAAAGGCATTATAGTGTTGGAAGCTCCTGAGTCTATCATGCAATTTTTTAGGGTCTTCCCTTTTATGATTAGAATGAGGAAAAATGGATCAATATCTTCTATGAATGCCACTGAGGAATCATCTAGAAATATTTGAGGAATCTAGGATATGATACCACTGTCCTCTATTACTAATGGGGTCTGTTGGGGCATAGTTTGGTCAACAATAATATTATTTGCTATTCCACCCAACCATGATAAATCCTTATTCTTATGTTCTTCAATTCTAAAAAGTTTAGACAGGGGCACTTTTATAGTAATTTGAGATAACATGGATATCATATCAACCAGTTCAACCACAGTAGGTTTTACAATAGTACCTGGAGTCGGAGTCTTTTAAGCAGTAGGCACCACATTTTGCTTGACAACATCCGGTTCTAACTTCTTTGGTTGCACAACTGCTTTTGTTGCTTCACTTATCTGAAATTGAACCTTCTTCTTTGTTTCCCATTTCTTACCCTTGTTCTCCTTGATTTTAGGCACATCTACATGGACTTTCTTGTCTTGATCATTCATCTTATGAGTGATGTCCTTGATGAAGACACTAGATGGCTTTCCTACATCATTATTTGTTGCTCTATTTCTCAAATTATAATTACTATGGACTTGTGAAATCATTTCGGCTGTAATTCTGTCAATTTCCTCCTTGGAGGGCATTCTTAGACTTGTGAGACCTACATCAAAAAATGTACTGCATACCTTATCTGCATCATACCCTTCATCATCTGAGAGTACTTGCTGATGATGTAGCTGGTAAGAAATTATTTGGCTAGTAACATCATTTTTAGGCTCTTCTGAATCAGAATCTATCAAATCATCACACATGCTCACCATATTGTAGCTTATATCATCATGGCTTTTCTCTTCAGTTTCTTCTTCAGATTGCACTCCTTGGGCTTGGGCAAATGACTGAGCAATAGCACAATAATCAGCAGAATGAGGTGATTAGCATATAATGCACCATGGTACATCATCATTCATATTTACAATATTCCTTTCCAGGGGATCTGGAGTACCCTTTTCCTTCACATTTTGGGTCTGGTTGGGAACTAGATTACCATCTTTCCATTGAGTGGTATAAGGGTAATTCTGCTTCCTAGGCTGTCTATTGAAGTTGTTGTTATTCACATGATTGTAATATCATTATTTCTCTCCCTCCATTTCTACACAAGAGAAGTCAGTCTATCCTTTTCTTTATTCAACTCATCCATAAGGGTTATAATTCTTGTCAACTGATCATAAAAAGTTGACCATTGTATTTTATCCCTTAAATATATTACACCCTGCTTTAACTTTTCTTCATATTGATTTCTCAATTTTATTTGCAACTCATGCAATTTTATTTTTTCTACTTCAAATTCCTCTGTAGTATGGAATTGTGGCCTTTCAGGGGTGTAAGGTATCTCAATGATAGGGGTTGATCCAAAAAATGACTGTGAAGGGTATATAATTCTAAGTGTACTGGATTCTCCCACCTTTCTTTTCCCAAGTATCTTCTCCAATTGAGATACCCTGTTTTCCAGCTCAATTCTCTTTTTTACTTCTTGATTGTAGGCATCCACCACTATTTCATACTTACTCTACAAATTAGTCATTTCCTTTTCTTCTCTTTCTGCAGTGGCCAAGGAAAATTTAGAATAGTCCACATTCATGTAGGCTACCTGTACATTTCAAGTATCAGCGACCCTCCTCACAATGATATTCCCTGTTAGTCCTGAATCATCAGGTTGTAATGGAGTAGTCCTGGATCCTCTTCTTAGTGACCACATAATAAGGGCAGCTTGATCACTACTTAATGTTGTTCCCAAGAATTCCTTTTTATCTAGATCCTATAATCCTAAATTATTTGACACAGAATTAAAAATTAAGGCATCAGCAATATCCCAATTGGGAAATAATAAAATATTTGCATTTTTCACCATCTGTCTACCCTCGTTAAGGGTTATATTCTAGAATTCTTATATCATTTGTTCCTTTATTTGATTCTAAATGGAGGCTTCATCCATTTTTGGATGCTCTGCTTTCATATTCCTACACCTTTGTTCAAAAATGTGCATGTTTGCCCTCCATGCAAACTGATGGAAAGCCCTAGATTTTACAAAACTGTTATCAGACAAAAATTGCTGACTGGCTTGTTTCAAAATAGGGTCTAATTCCCTTCCTCTTAAATATGCTACAGTTAATTCAAAACTTGGCACAGGAGGCTCCTGGGGGTTCCCTTCATCAATTTCTGCTTGAGTAACAAAAACTCCTCCTTGTGACCCCATTTGTTCAATTTGCTCATTGGTGAGCTGCTCTTCCTCAATTCTCATTGGAGTTTGGGAAGGTGAGTAACCTTCATCATGGGATTCCTCTTCCCTTATTATTTTTCTTCTTTTGGGAGAAGGTTCAGGGCGTCTTTCTTCAAGGACAGTATTAGTAGATTCAATTACCCATTTTTCTTTGTTTACAATGGGCATCTGATCCCAAATAATAGTATATCCTATCCTCTTTCACACAACCAGTGGACCTACTCCTATGTTAGGGGTGAAACCCAATTTCCTCATAACTTCTCTGGCTTTATCTAGAAAAGAATCAATAAAATGTTGTTTCTTTTCATTCATTACCTCCATTATTTCTGAGAATGTACTCATGAGCTTATTTATCCTATCTACATTAGTTGCAGCATTACTAAGAGGACTGTAATCTTTGTCAAAACAATTAATAAAATCCAAAACTTTTGAATAGACTCTCCATTTTTCTTTCTTTGTTTCTTGCTCTTGGAGAGAATATTCATTCCTTGTTATATCTTCAAGGAAGTAGAATTCATGCTGACTTGGATGAAGCTTGATCCTATGTCTAAGAGCAGAATTAAAGAAATCTTTTGTGTCACAAAAATGAGCATGAGATATTGCCATCTTATACCGATCCAAAAATTTGTAGAGGAAGATCCACCCTTCTTTAGTTATTAAAAACTGGTGAGCTACAGTGCAAGTAGGAAAAATTGATCCTGTTCCCCTTTTGTGCAAAAAGGTCTCCTCCACTCCTCCCAACTTCCATAAAAATTCAGCTACCCCTACCTTTAAAGGTACCTGATAGGGTAGTACATGGGGTGTCCCTTTGAACCCATAGACCCTAATGACAGTTGAGACTGGATATGGGATGATATCTCCCCAATTATGTGAAACTTTTAAACTATGGGGTCTGTCCATAGGCCTAACAAGATGCATTAGTGCCTTAAGAATTTTGGGATTGTCACTCAATATGAGGCATCTTAGTTTAGAAGCAAAGTGCCTATCAAATCTAACAAAACTAGCATTTTCTGCTTCCCAAGTCATGTTTGTACTCCATAATTGTACTGGTAGTGCCTCCCCTTCTTGTTCCCTATTTAAAACCATTTCTTTACCGAAATATGTAAGCCCTTTAAAAAGAAACATATGCATCAATAGGGAGTAATGACCCCAAACCTTTTCCACCTTGCCCTTTGTAATCTCCACTAATCCATTGTGAATCTCATTAGCCAGGTAAGATGCAAAATCAAAAAAGATTTCTACACTGAAAGAAGAGATTTGGGTGATCATATACATGAAGCTCACAGGAATAAAGTCTTCTTCACCCTCTCCGAAGACTCTGCACAGGGTCCTGTATATTTCTACTGCCCTGGCATTAAAGCATGATTTCTTGTAAGGTTCTTTAAAAGATGATGTTATTGCTGGTAGGTTTCCAATTCTGTCTATGTGGGCTTTCAATGCACCTTGTCTAACTACATCCCTTTTGGACATATATTCTTTTTCTAACTCTATCAAATTAATGGGCACATGATACATGGTGAGAGGTCCCAGACTAAAAACCTTCCTAATTTCTTCTGGACTGATGGTAATTAAAACCTCACCATCCATTCTTCTCACTACTTTAGTGGCTTGATCATAACTTTTCGCTACAGTTTCAAGCAGGCCATAATCCATAAACACACTGGAAACAACAAGCTTTCCAAGATCAAAATTAGCATGAGGGGCATATAATTTCCTTTCTGCGAACCATTTTTTGAACAAACTCAAACCAGTTTGAGAAGTCTGAGCATCCTTAACTCAATTTCCTTTATCATACAATCCATCAGCTATCCTTAGCCTAAGGTTCAATGAGGTTAACCTTTTAACTTGTACTATCTCTACAGTAGACTCAGGAAGCAACTCAAGCAAATCATCATGCACATTCCTATCCAAATAATTTACTGCACCTGAAAATCCCTTCTTCGGAGGCATCTTAGACTTATTTTTTACAGAACTGAAAAGCCTACGAGGATTATGGTAGTACTGCTTACTTTAATTTTGTCTTTTTTTTCCTCTTTATTTCCACAAACTTTCTACGAACAGACAATTTCACAATTTCTACTAGGCTTTGGCACACTTTCCTTCAGTAATTGCTTTTGCACAAGAATGGCTCCAAATCTTTGCTCGTGTAAGATGAAACTGATGAAATCTCTCTGTATTATACTCTATTTTTTCTCACAGATGATGCTTTCATGTCTAATTAATATAGGGAGTGGCACTACATTCTGTGTTTAAAACTGTGCCATCAATTTTCAAAGATCCTACGATCATGTGATATGGAGAGAACAACTGGGAGTTGTATTTGACATGTCAGTCAATTTACCCAATGAGAACTTACCACGTATATAATTCTTTCCTTGATGGTGCTTGTATCTAGACCCATTAACAACTAAGGACACGTGTCAGCATGTCGCTACTTCGTTATACATAAAGAACGAGCATCTTGCCATAGTGAAGCAGCGACAATCGTCGATCTGATCCTGAATCGGTCAAATGATATGTTACTGGGTTTGCTCAGAAAGAAGGCAGTGGGCCCTATTCGCTATGTCACTATAATTATCTCCCTCGCAACTCTTCATAGCGAAAAGATGACATTCGTTGATCATATACTCAATCAAGGGTGAGAAAACTGCATGGGGTCTTCTAATTCATATTCGCTATGTCGCATGGCTTAAAAAGCATGCAATTTTTCAAAGTGAGGTAGCGAGGACTGTTGATTCCATTCCAATCTAACGTTTAGGATCTCTTTGTACATTCGATCAGAAGGGCATTAATGAAAAATGGATCTCTGCATAGTTGGTGCCTGTCAAAAATTTACTGTAGTCCTAATTATCATTCCACATTACCAAAGGTCCTGCCGACCTTCAAATTTCACGAAGCCTTGCTACTTTGCTAACGGTGAAGAATCTAATTTTTTTTTATGGTGAGGTAGCGAGCTCCGACACTTTAATGAATTCCAGACCATAAAATGCAAGGGGCAACAGATAATTATTTATGTTATTTAAACTGCTTCTGATAGCGAGATTTATTACTTGTCACGCCACCTGGTGTAGTCATGGTACTGGTAAAATGCAATGTCACTGCCTCTTGATTTCACGGAGCCTCGCTACTTCGCTAACAGTGAAGTGTCTAATTTTTTCGATAGCGAGGTGGCGAAGCATCGAAAAAATCATCATTTCGGCTCTTATTTCAGATATTCTACTAGGTCCCCTTTCCTATTTGGACGATATTTGTAACATGTACCTACACAATAAATCATTCAGAAAACAAAGCTCTGACCACCGTATCTTCACTTTGCTGTCCCACCTCATAAAATACTCAGCATTCACTACCTCGCCATACTTAAAAAGCATGCAATTTTGCATAGCAAGGTAATGACAGTGGTAGATCTACTTGGATCTGACGGCTGGGAAAAATGAGGAAAAAGGTGTCTCGGGGGAACAGAAGATAAAAAGTGACCAAATATTTGTCTCATTTGAAAATTCAAAAATTTTGTGCCTGAAAATTTATTTAATAGAGAGAACATAGGGTTTTCATGAGTTTTTTCAATGGATGGATTATCCAGAAATCCTATGTTTCACTTAGAAATGAAAAATTTGACTTTCTCCAATTGAACAAAAGACTTATGTTACACAAAAAGTCAGACCAACAGAACAATCCAATGACAAGTCCAAGGGGATGACACTAAACACCATTAATGACAACAAGTGACAAAGGACAAGATAAAACAATGACCATGGATCTACTTATATCAAAAACAAAGGTTTGGATGAGACTAAACCACTAGCCATGATCAACACTACCAAAGATCATCTTGGGACAAGCCCCCACAAAATTTGCTAGATTTAAACAAAAGCAAAAACAAAACAAAAGAGTGAGCTCTTTAAAACTACCACCAACCACTTGAACACAAGAAGAAAAGAAACAGAGATATAAAGAAACTTTCATTACCATGAAACCAAAGAAACAAACTCGGGCAACAAATAGCAGGAGAAAGATCAAAATAACAAGACTGAAGTTGTCACACCTCCTTCCATCCTCCACCTCCATAGAAGTCATGAAAGGAGAAGCAAACAATAAGACTATTACTAAAATTTTACACATGCTGAAAAATTTACTTCAAGTAACATCACAGAAAGAATTGCAAAAGAAAACATTCATTTTCCATTCACATTTCATCATTCTTGCAATCATAGATGAAATCATGAGCAAAAGAGATACAATGTTCATTGTATAAATCATCATTGATATGTACAATTTTTTTTTTTACAAAGTATGAAATGAATGGAAAAATTTTGGAAATAAATGAAAATCTCACACAAGCGGTGAGTTTGACTACTACTTTTATGCATATTGAGAATAAGAAAAACATAGAACAAGGAGGTAGAGTCAGAGATAACCAATCATTGCCTTTCAACCTTTGACTGGTTAAATGTTCTTTGTTACCACTCCTGGTTTAGCTCTCAATCTGACAAGCTTCAGGCCTTCGTTGTCTTGCATGAGAAAAATGGGGTAAGATCTTAAGAGATCTAAACAATGATTGATTGACTGTGACTATGTACCCACATATGCAATATCTTTCCTATTCTGAATACATATAAAAATACTAAAATGAGTTCTAAGTGCTTTAATGCAAAAAAGCAGAAAACTATAATGTTAAATGAACATATTAATTCTGATATGAAACCTTTCATTATAGTCAATAATAAGCATTTTGATTACACAAGCAGTAGATGCAAGAAGGATAGTTCATAAGTGTCATGAGCCCATGCTTGACCCTCATGAAATACAATTTCAAACATCATCAAAAATTTAGAGTATCAACAGTTAGGAAGTTGTTATTTTAACATGCAGCAGTAATAATGAAAATCAAACATATGAGCAAAATGAAATTTGTCACCATCATAACCATGCACTTCAGAATGATTCCTGCTGAAAATAACAGAACAGAAGTGTAAAAAAGAATGTTTATTGTTGTAAGCATGATAGAAAGCTTAATTCTATTGGTTGCATTGGTACCATATCAACTCACTTGCATGGTCTTTTGACTTTCTTCTCATACAATATTGTACAAAAGATGCTCAACAAAAAGAAACTAGTGCACAAGGTACTCTGCTGATTTGGTATAATTTCTACTGAAAAGCCTCTTGATCTTGGTGGATTCTTTGGAAGGTAGCATACTACTGAAAGATGAGTAATGTTTGCAACAAAAGCCTTGTTATCCAAATATGAAATGCCATTCAGGGCTTATCCTATTCAAGGCTTTAATAATATTCATGGGCTGCTCAACTCATCCATGAGTTAGAGAAAATTTTGAAGCAAAATGAACTTAGAAAACAAGATTCATCAAGGGGATCTAGCACATGAAGCTAAAATAGGTAAAATCTATAGGGTAAACTATCTTGGCAAATATGGGAGAACTATTCTTGTTATGGGGCCATGGTTCTAGAACACTACATCATGGAAGGGACAAATAAAATATCTTGTATACTATATGGAAAATGCCAAAGGTAAATCTATCAAAGGAACAAGAATAGATGGTTTGGTTGACTGATTTCAAAGGCTAGACAATGGCTAGTATATCTGTGAAGATAACTCTTAAAACAACTAATATTATACAGAACCATTATCCAAAAAGGCTAAGTGTAGCCATTCTATACAATCCACCAAAGATCTTTGAGTCATTTTGAACAGTGGTAAAACCATTTTTGGAACCAAAGAATTATCAAAAAGTAATTTTTTTTATTCAAAATACTTGGCAAGTATGAAAATCATGAAAGAATTATTTGATATGGACAAAGTAGAATTTGCATTTGATGGCAAATGCCCTGAAGAGTTTATTAAGGATGAGTATGGAAAATGTGTGGAAGAAGATTGACAAGAAGAAGAATTGGGTTCATATTCTTCCATATATTTGTATACTGCAGACAATAATGCATTGTCCATGTACATTTGAAGTAAATGTGATGGAGGATATAGTTATAATGGCAGCAAATGAAAATCCTCAATATATGCAAAGAGTATATGCTAAAGCAAATAATACAATGATTAATATAGTAAAACCTTGCAACCATAAGTAACAGTCAAGGATCATGCTGCTAAAAAAGAGGATCAAATATAAAAACCCGAATAGTAATTGCATTCATAACAACATAAGGACAATGAATATTGTTTAAGATGGTCCTTTCTATGAGAAGGTGGCATGTATAGAAAGCCAAGAAGGGAAGAGACTCTCAACAAGAAGGGAGAAGAAGTAACTAAAAAGATATATATTTTGTTCACTAAAAAACAACATGCTCTTTGAAGTTCTAAAATTTCAACAAGTTCATCAATGGCAACCAACGATACCCCATGAAATTACATAGGAAAAAAACCCACTTGGGTTTTGTAACGAATGAAACAAAACTTATTCTCTTCACAAATCAAAATGCAAAAAATGTGCAGACTAGAAAGTGAGAGTAGTAGTAGTGGTAGTAAAAGACCATCGACCTGAAGATTTCATGCATCCTCTTGACAAAGAAAAAATAGCACAGGAACTAAAGAAGTCAAACCAGAACCTTGGAGAAGCTCATTTGGGTTTCTTATAACAAAAATACAAAATAAATTTAGAAAAATTAAACTCGTATGTAATAGCAATGAATCAATATTAAAAATCCAACAAATCCCATCCAATATATACATTCAGCAAATATCATCATGGCAGCTTGAAATTTTCAGTTTAGAAAAGACATACCTAGAAGGGACAATTGATACTCAAAAAGAAATCTAGAGATATCTTTCCAGCCTCATAGTACATGCACCCAGCAGAGAGCAATTCACAAGAAACCAAAAAAAATGCATACCCTCCAGCAGATCCAACAATGGCAGCCTTGAAAAACCAAAAAAACCCTCATTTCTCCCCTCTTCACTGAATGCTAATATGAAAATGAAGGTCTTTTTTAGGTCATTCACAATATATCACGACCTTTTCCCTTTTGCATAAGTTTTTGAAATCCTCAGGCATTAAGTGGGATTGTTTTTCCCTTTCAAATTGTTGTTGTATTTGTTTTGTAAAAGGGGTGAGGTTTTTATGTTCATGCCTTAGGTTATTTAAGGGTTTCATTTTTGTTTTTTCTTTTGCATAAATTTTAAATATTATTGTAAAGAGAAAAATATTTAAATGATATAGTTATAAGTCATTTAATATTTTTTCTTTATATTTTAAATGCAAAAGAACGGTGAGTCATTGTTTCTATGTCATGATCTTTTAAGTGAGAAATCAATTAGGAATATCTAGAGGGAATATAGGGCTTTTTGGGTCGAATTTGACTTCACCTTGGTATTTTAAGTGTCTTTATGACCTATTACAGCAATT
Source organism: Cupressus sempervirens (assembly GCA_028749045.1). Classification (NCBI taxonomy): domain Eukaryota; kingdom Viridiplantae; phylum Streptophyta; class Pinopsida; order Cupressales; family Cupressaceae; genus Cupressus; species Cupressus sempervirens. Next base: position 224,279,845 of record CM053786.1, on the reverse strand, counting down.
TTGGGGCAATTTTGAATGAGTCAGCAGGTTAATTATGAGGTAGTGGGACTTTCTTAGGGTTAGGACTTAATTTTATGAGTTATTAAGTCCTTGTTTTTGTGCTATCTTTCTACATTCGACCCAAGGGGTTGAGATTGTACTTAATGAGTTTTGCAACTCATTTTTCAATAGTTCTGATTATGCATAGAGGTTTTTGTGACTTTTTTGAGTCTTCAACTCTTAGTTGCAGAATTTTGTAATTCACTGTGAAAATTCAATACAGGTGATATTATTTGTGTTCATGTTATTTTGGTGTCAATTTGAACCTCTTTTCTTCCTACAGTTTTATGTGTGATGTCAGAATTATTTGATAGAATAATCTGTGAATTGTCATTATTCCTTGCAATTCTGTCTCATTCTAGCACCTGGTTATAGGAAAGTAAGTCTATATGCAGGTTGTAATTTGTGTTCTTAAAGTTGAAATCGATTCATTCTTCAAACCTTATTACAAGTTATTTATGTAGATCTTTACAGAAAGAAGTTTTTTGCATGTACTCCAAGTAGCTATCTAATCCTTCTCTGTCAGGTGTGTTTGATTTTTCATCATCATTTTGATGTATCACCATCTCTTAGTTTAGGCTATAGGTTTAGGTTCATTTTTACGAATTTCTTCCCTTTTCCCTGAGTTTAAGTTAGGATCTTTGAAATATCACTGAATATCCAATAGGAGCCAGCCTAGAATTTGGAGGTCTCATTTCATTTGCATGTCCCACGAAGTGAAGTGATACCCATGTTAAGTCAAAATTACCAAACTTTCAAAATTTAGTATTTGGTGCAAATTTTGATACTTAACAAAGACCCAAGCCAACCTCTTGGGTAACAACAGTCTTCTCAAAACCAAAGGGTTCTAAAAAGTCCCTAATCTAGTAAGTTGTATAGTCATCTCAAATCAACCAAATGAAGCTATATGGGTCTAAAACCAAAAGTCCTCATTGTTTTTACCAAACTTAGTTCCACTACTCCAAAAAATTGAAGAGTTAACACCATTTCCCCATCAATCAGGTCATATTCTACAACAACTCCAAACTCCACATACGAGATCCAAAATAAAATAAAGCTCTGGAGAACACAAGGCTTCCATCATTCTTTCATAAGAAGAGAACCCATTACCAACATCTACATAAGCACAAGAAAATTCTGGCCGCTAGCCAAGGCATACCCAAAAATGGCAAGAGCAATAAGAACTGGGACAATAGAACCCATAAGTTCCACAATGAACAACATGGATAGGTGAAGCAAGCTTGTTCTTCCTCAACATTGTTAAAATCAAATACAAAATTGAGTAAAACCCTCTCCAAATGTAAGACCTAGCCATGGAAAGAAATCCCCATACATATTCAAACCAACCATTCCCTAAAAGAAGAACACAACTAAAGAGAATGGGGGTCTGTTAAAAAGAGCACACAATTGAGGATAACCTCCAATAGAAACAATGAAAGGGTAGAAAAAAGCACCAGCTATCAAAACAACTCCCCAAGACCATCAGTATTATCCTCGTCATCATCATCCTCATCCTCACACAACTCAAAAATTGAAAACCCTACCTCGCTCATCTTCCCACTCATAACCATTCAATAGTTTTTTTATTGTGAAATATAAATGTTTATATGTATGTGTGTATAGCTTTCACTACACATTTAGTGTTGTAGAGAGGTCAAGGTTGATATTCACTTCTATTTTACAAGTCAAATTTCACTGAAAGTAGATTATCTGAATTTCACTTGAAAAATTATTTGAACATTACTCCAATGTTCTAAAATTATACAAATTATGAAACAAATAAGAAAAATGAATCATTAAGAGTTATTTTTTATTCACCAAGGTATTTTTTATAAGGTTATTTTTTATTCACTAAGGGTAGATTATTTTAATTTTAGTTGAGATTTTATTTGAACATTACTCCAAAGATTCAAAATATATAAAAATTATGAAACAAATAAGAAAATAATCATTAATATGATATATTGATATGTGGTATTTTCTTAAGTCTTCACTCATTATAAAGTATTTTCTTTTAGTGCAATTAATGGACATACCATTGAAGTCATAAGGTTGTCTTGATACTTACAATCACATTTTCTTTTTAAATCTAAATGGCATGCAATCCCTACATAAAAGCATCAAAATATAGAAGTAAGCTAGAATTTATTTTTACATGTTTATAGAGTTTGATATCAAGAATGTGCTTAAATGGCAAGGTCATATGGTTCTCATGTTGGAGATCCAAGTGGCATCTATGTGGTCTTTGTGACTATAGTTGATTATGTGGCTTCTAAGTTGACTATGTTAAATGGGGAGGATGTTAACCACCCTTCCAACTATTAATCTACCAAAAAAGAAAATTCACATTTACGACATAAATTATGTTGATAAATGTTTCATTAGTGTTGATACTAATTTAAATTTATCAAATGTATTATAGAAAATATAATAAATACTATTCAATTGATAAAAGTATAAAACCAAAATGTATTTATATAGAGTTCAAAAATTTGTAGATAATATCATAAAGATTAAACAAATTTGTAAGCATATGGAGAATTCACTCCCAAGCTTGGTAAAGTCTGTGTAATCATTTTTAATTATATCTAATGCTAAACTATATATTCAAATTTAAACAAAAGAAAAGTAATGCAGGGTGCTCCCCTTAATACCATAAACTCATAATAGAAACAAAGAAACAATAGCAAATGTGAGAATAAATATGGACTTCTTATTTGCACTGCAAATGTGAAATTATAGAATTCATAAGTAGAATATGCTAAACCCCATGGGCACCTTTAGTACAATAATTTGCAAGAAAAGCTATGAACTATCACCTAGAGCTGTCCTAGAAAATGTTCAAAACTTTCTTAAAGAGGTAGTTTTATGCCACTTGGGAAAGTTCTAGATGCTCAAACTTAATACCTAGGTCTAAAAGACCCTAAAAAAACATATAGAGTTGGTCAAATACATCTTTGACAATTATTTTAGAAATTTTAGGTAGCCCAACTTTGGAAGGCCATAACTCACGAACCGTTGCTCCGATTGGCTATTATAACCACTTTTTGGAGATGCCAACTCTCGATATATAGGCTCAAAATTGCTAGTGCCCTTTTGTCAATTTTTTGGACCTCATCCAGGCACTCTAAGGCTTCCAATGGTGAGCTTGAAGATTTTTCTACAAATTTTTACATCGAAAATCTACAATAACTTCTCTGATACTTAAGTTGGAGCAATGAGATTTTAATGGTAGTCTTATATCTCTAAAATGAGCTTTCCTATAGAAAATGAGAACATACTGAGCTCATGTGGCAAACTTACTAAAAATAGGAAGTTCCTATAAATAGTAACCACCATGTCTACTAGCCCTTATTGAAATAGAAAAGTCTAAAAATAAAATATTTCTAGGTGATGCAAGATTGCCCTTACACCTAGGATACTCCTACATCAGACACCTGGGGTAATTTGAGAAGTGACCTCGTCACATCTCAGGTGTTTAGAGGAAAACCAAGATAGTTGACCTCCTTTGCTAACCATGATGAATCCTTAACTGGCCTCCCTTTCCATTTGCCTAGATATTCCTCATAAGTTTTTTTTCTAGTACTTTTGCCAACACAACTGCCCAGTTTCTTCTCAATCTCTTTTGTAGCTAAACTAGTTGTTGGAATGCACTAATGTGCTTCTGCAACTTCATCTCCATCACCTCTTTCAAATTTGAAATGTCAAATATTGGTGAAATATTCAATTCAGCAAGAAACTCTACTTCATACGCATTTCCAGAACCATTCCTCTTCACTATCTTGCACAATCCAAACTTCTTCATCTTCATCTTATTATATGTACCCACTAGAAAATGCTCCTTTCTCAAATGAACCATGACTTTATCTCCAATCTAAAATTTCTTATATCTTCTTTTCACATTTGCCTTTGCCTTATACTATGTATTCATTTTTATGATGTGCTTTCTCACCTCCTCATGGATATTCTTCAAATGTTCAGCAAAATCTTCTACTTCAACACTACTTATCTCTCCTTTATCCAACTATCTCTATTCAGAAGCACTTTTGGGACTACTCCCATATACAATCTAGAATAGTGATTTACCAGTACTCCTATTGACAGAATTATTATATGCAAATTTTGCTTGTGGTAAAATCATATCCCATCCTTTTGGTTTATCTCCACCCAAGCATCTCAGTAAGTTTCCCAAACTATGATTCACGGCTTTGGTTTTTCCATTAGTCTATGGATGATGTGATGAATTGAACATCAAATTTATCTTCAACTTCTTCCACAATGTACACCAGAAATACCCAACAAATTTGGTATCTCTATCTAAAACTATGCTCTTTGGAAAACCATGTAATCTCACCACTTCTCTGAAAAACAACTCTACTACATGAACAACATCACTAGTCTTCTTGCAAGGAATAAAATGTGTCATCTTTGAAAACCTATCAACTACCACAAAAATAGAATCATGTCCATGTTGTGTCCTCAGTAATCCAAGAACAAAATCCATGTTGACATTCTCCCACAACTTCTCTGGTACAGGTAGTGGCTGATATAACCCTGTATTCTGCTTCACTCCTTTTGCCATTTGACATACTCTACAACTTTGTACAAATTTCATCACATCTTGTTGCAACTATGGCTAGTAATAATTTTTAGTAACCGAATCTTTTGTTTTATCTCTACCAAAATGTCCAGCCAATCCTCCACTATGCTTCTCCTTGATGAGGTTCTCTCTCATTGAACTTATGGGGATGCACAACTAGCTTCCTTTGAACAACACATTGACTTGGATCATTAAATCAAACCACTTTGTCTTGTCAAGTGTAACAAAGTCTATACAAGCCTTCTACATTTCACCAAAATTAGGATCATCTGGATACAATGTATTGAATTCCTTGAACCCAACCACCTCTATCTGCATTTCTATCAGCAAGAGTTGTCTTCTACTAAGAGCATTTGCAACTTTTTTGGACTTTCCACTCCTATGTTTCAAAACAAATGTATAACTCTACAAAAACTCAACCCCAGTTGAAGTGCCTTTGGTCCAATTTTCCTTAACTATTCAAATATTACGAACCTTGATGATCAATAATTAAACAAAATCCTTAGGAAAAATATAGTGTTTCTACTTCTTCAATGCTTGAACTATAGCATAAAATTCTTGATCATAAACAAAAAAAAAATTTTTGCATCATTTAACTTTTCACTAAAATAAGCAACAGATCTACCTTCTTGGCTCAAAACAACTCCTACTGTAGTACCACTAGCATCACAGTCTACTTGATACACCCTCTTAAAATTAGAAGTTCTAAAACAAGCTACTTAGTAACTTTCTGTTTCAATAGATTAAGACTCTTATCTACTCCTACAGTCCACTTCAACTCTTTTCTATCCCCTCTCATTGTTTCAGTCAAGGGTCCATAAATACAACTAAAACTTCTTATGAACTTTCTATAAAATATAGCTAGTCCATGAAAAGATCTTACCTTTGTCACACTCCTTGGAATAGGCTATTGAAGGATAGCCTTCACTTTCTTTAGGTCCATTTTCAGACCTTCTCCTAAGACTACAAATCCTAGGTACACCAACTCCTTCTTTACAAAACTACACTTCTTTAGGTTTATCAACAACTTTTCTTCCCTCAACTTATCAAACACCTTGCAAATATGAATCAAATGGTCCTCCAATGTCTTACTAAAGATCAATATATCATCTAGGTAAACAATGATGAACTTTCCTAGAAACTCCTTCAGTAACTCATTCATGAGCCTCATGAAAGTGCTTAGTGCATTTGTTAGCCCAAAAGGCATGACTAACCACTCATACAGTCCTTCCCTTGCCTTGAAAGAAGTCTTCTACTCATTAACCTCTCTGATATGAATCTGATGGTACCCACCCTTTAGATCTATCTTTGTGAAATACTTAGCTCCACTCAAACAATCCATAATATCATCCATCCTTGGCAATGGAAACCTATACTTTATTGTGATCTTGTTGATAGCATGATAATCTATGCACATCCTCCATTCTTCATTTTTCTTTGGTGCTAATATTATTGGTTCAACAGATGGACTCAGACTCTCTCGAATCAACCCCTTTTGCAAGAACTCATGAACTTGTCTGTTCAACTCTTCACTTTCTGCTAGTGTCATTTTGTGCACTGTTGTGTTTAGAAAATTATCTTTCGAAACCAAATCCATACTAATCTTCTTCATTGGGGGCAATCCTTTACGTACATTATCTGATACTATATCAAAAAATTGTCTCAACATATTTGCAACTTTTGCAGGTACCTCCTCTACTTCTTTGCTATATTTAGGAATTATAGCAAAACACATATGCTCATGCTTCATACCTTTAAGAAACTCTTTTCCATCAACAAAATATATTCTGACAGCACTACATATCTTTTCTTCTTTATCCTTCAACAGCTTCAACTTATGTTTCACTCCATCCTTAGAGTGTAGGTGTTTGCTTGCCCATCATGCACAACATGCCTATCAAACTTCCATGGCCTACCCAACAACATATGACATGTTTCCATAGGTGTGATATCACATAGTACCTTATCCTGGTAGCTTCTAATCTTTAACTTCACTGAGCAGTACTCATTGACCATGACCTTATGCTCATCTTGCACCCAAGCAATATGGTATGGGCATGGGTGTTTCTACCTTTTCAACATCAACTTGGTGACCATAGTTTCTGATACTAGATTTTTAGTACTTCCACCATCAATGATCACATCATAACACTTATCTTCACATCTGCACCTTGTGTGAAACAAGCTCCTTCTTTCATCAAGTTCATTCTCACCACTCAACAAGACTCTTCAGTTAACTAGGATTTATCCTCTTTAGGCATCTTCAAAGTGTAAGGATCTAGCATCTTCATCAAAATGTGCAACTCTGGCTTGGCCTTATGTTCTTTGATTTTCCCTTCCTTGGCATTGGGTACATTCAAATGCTCTAAGCCCTTCTTCCCTATAGTGAAAAAATTTCCCATGAAAGCCTCCTCTTTCAGATCCTTGTCCTCTACCTCTTCCTCTTTGATCTCTATTGTTCTGATCATGGAAATGATTCAAATTGTTTCCCCTCTAGTTCTAGCTGCTATTTCTAGCCTCATCCTTGTTCTTTTGATCATCACTACAACCACCATAAGATTGTCCACCAAATCTTCCACCACGACTTCTTCCACTATTCTTATTGTCAAACTTCTTGTTCAATTTCTCCTCAACTCTTAGGGAAAACTAGTATGCATCCTCAATACTGTACATTTAAACCAAACTCAACTCATCCTGAATGCTTGGCCTTAACCCATTAAATATGGACAACTTTCTCCTTATCATCTTTTGCATGGCCAGTTCTAATGAGAACTCCATAGAACTCTTTGGTATACTCTTGAATAGATTTTCCTACTTGCTTCAACCCTTGCATTTTCTTCAACAGAATAAGCTCATAATCCATAGGAATGAATTATCGCTTCAATTTAGCTACCATCTATTCCCATCTGGTGATTTTTCCCTTTCCCTTTCTATTTCGCACCAATTAAACCTCATGCCACCAAATCTTTGCATGTCCCTTTAGTTTTTCTTTCACAAACTTGACCCTATCAGGATCTTCAATATCTTCATGCTCAAAGTACTCCTCTAGTTCATTGATCCAATCGATTAGCTCCTCTAGATTAAGATTTCCCAAAAATGTGGGAACTTCAAACATAGGTCTTTCTCCAATCTTGGAGATGGCCCTAAAAAGTCTCTCTTCCTCTAGGTTCAGAACTGCCTCTACTCTAACATTTTCATCTACTTCATCCTCATCCTTGCTTTCATCTCATACTAGAAGATTTATTCCTCTTCACATTTATTCTTCCTTTGCATTGGAGGGCTCAAAAACGCTCAAGTGTAACACCTACAGCTCCTCCACCATGCTCTCTTTGTGGAGGCATTTTTTCCATGCTTCCACTTAAACCCTAATGCAAACTACCTTACAATCAGTGATCTATCTACATGCTCAGTCCAAACCACGGTCCTGGTGTGAACTAGATCATAGTCAACAATCTGTACACACACTCAAGAATGCTAGCTCTAAGACCACTTAATGTAGGGTGCTCCCCTTAATACCATAAACTCATAACAAAAACAAAGAACAATAGCAAATGTGAGAACAAATATGAACTTCTTATTTGCACCACAAACACAAAATTATAGAATTCATAAGTACAATATGCTAACCCCCATGGGCACCTTGAGTATAATAATTTGCAAGACAAGCTACAAACTATCACCCAGAGTGATGCAGGAGCATCCAGTGGTGTAAGGGCAATCTTGTATCACCCAAAAATATGCTTAGTGTTAGTTTCTATTTAAAGTATTTTCATTTCTGGATACCTATTTGGGTCAAATAAAGATTCCAACTTTCATAGTTTCACTATTGGTTTTTTGAGTTAGATTTTTTGAGCACCTTGGCATATGTGTCAATGTAGAAAATGGGTTATTTTTTAATTGAGCCATAATTAAGAAGAGATAAAGGGTTTAAGTTGGAGGGATGATCATATTTGTAATTTAGAACACTCCAAAAAAAGAATCGGGTCAAAAGGCTTTACGATTTGAAAGTTATTGCAATTTTAAGTTGCCTAGAGACCCCTAAGAGTGCTTTTGAATCAGATTTGAGGCATTAAATGACCTTGTACGAGCCTAAAAAAATGGAGGACAAGAAAAGCTATCCATAGGTCTATAGAGTGCTTCAAGAGCTTTTCAAAAATATAAATAGTTCGTTAATCAGAGTCTCGGATCAAAAGTTATGCCTCTTGGAAGTTGGACTACCATTTTTGGATTCTTCTAATTTTACACCAGCTTCTAATGTGATTTTTAAAACCTTATGTTTCAGCGGTAGATTCCAAATGGAATATTTTAGAATTTATTCCTAACCCTAAACCTAATTGGGGTTTATTTAAGAATATTTCTAGCATTGTAAAGGCAGTTCTTGGTGGAGTTTAAGAGCTGGTACTGTGAGGAGGATTTTTCGCCAAGATCTGACCATTGTAAGCTCATAGGGAATGTATTTGGGTATGTTTACATATACTGAATGTAGTAGCATATTTTACTAATAATAATATTCCCCTATTGCATTTATTCTGGTTGTCATTCATGTCTTCATCAAGTGGTATCAGAGCAGGTTTTCCTGAATGTGGTGGGAGGGCCAGAGTTATTACTCCTGAGGTTAGAACCCTCTAGAGACAAGTCCAAGCATTGCAAGAGGAGATCAATAGAGGGATGAATATAGCCATAGGTGATGAAATTAAGGAAGAAAATGGAGAAGGAAATATTGGGTTATAAGGGGAAGGAGACGGAGAAGTCCTAAACCAGGTAGAGGAGAGGCTTTTCAGGGCCATTTCTAAGCTTGGAAAAAGACCTAAAATTGATGTGGGTATGTTTTCAAGAAGTCTAAACCCTGATGAGTTGATTGACTAAATCAATGAACTAGAGAAATATTTTGAGTATGAGGATATCTAAGACCCAAATAGGGTTAAGTTTGCGAAGGCCAAAATGAAAGGCCATGCTAAATTTGGTGGCAATAGGTTCAACTAGAAAGAAGTAGAAGAGGAAAGGAAAAAATAGCAAGATGGGATTGCATGGTGGACAAACTAAAGAAGCAGTTCATTCATGTTGATTACAAGCTTGATTTGTTCAATAAAATGCAAGGGATAAAGCAAGCAGGAAAATATGTGTAGGAATATATAGAGGAATTTTAAGGAGTTCTTTTCAGGGCAAGGCATGTAGAAGCAAACAAGGAGAAGGTTTCCTGTTACCTTAGAGGGTTAAGACCTTGCATTCAAGAGGAGTTAAGTCTAGTTAGAATGACTAGCATTGAAGAGGCATACTAATTTTCCTTGCAAGTTGAGAAGCTAAAAAAAAGGTTTGATGGAAGGAAAAGAGGGTGTAATCAAGGAACAAGGGGTAGCAACAGGTCATTTGGAGGCCAAAATGAGAACCAGAGGAAAAATGAAGATGTGGGTAATAGCCAAAACCAGAGGAACGAGGGTTTCAACCACTCTTATGATCAAAACATTGGAGATTAGAGAGGAAGAGGTAGAGGACATGGACAAGATTTTGAAACAGAAGGCTTTTGTGGTACCTATTTTCATTGCAATGAAGAAGGTCATCGTGCCTTTGAATGCCCTCAATGCCAAGGAAGGACAGATAGGAGAGTTGATGGACAAGCAAGGGTTGCTCATGTGGATGAGCATGCATAGTCATCACATTCAAAGGATGCAAAAAGACGAGAGATTCTAGTAAATTAAAGGGTCTTGCTAAGCGGTGAGACTGAACCTAGACAAAGGAGGAGTTTGTTTCATACCAAGTGCAAGTGCGAAGGCAAATGTTGTGATGTGATTGTTGATGGTTGAAGCACTGACAACTTGGTGTTAGAAGAGATGGTTTCAAAGCTAAATCTCAAGAGGGAGAAACACCCCCAACCCTATTGGATTGCTTGGGTGAAGGATGATCATAAGGTTATGGTTAGTGAATAATGTTTGGTGAAGTTTAAGATTGAGAGTTACCATGATGAGGTTCTTTGTGACATCATTCCAATGGATGTCTACCATTTATTGTCAGAAAGGAAGTGGCAGTTTGATAGGCATGTTTTGCATAATGGTCATGCAAATACATACTCTCTAACAAAGGATGGAGTTTGCCACAAACTGAAGCCCTTGATAAAGGAAGGTGAAAAGGTATAAATAGTGTTAGGGTATGTCTTGTTGATGGAAGAAATTTTTTCGATGGCATGAAACATCAACATATGTGTTATGCTTTGATTCCTAGAAAAGATAAAGAAGGAATTAGTGAAATTCCACTTGAAGTTTTAGGCCTATGAAGTGAGTATGGAGATGTCATCTCTAATAATGTTCTAAAAAGGTTGCCACCAGTAAGGCAAATCAGTCATCAAATAGATTTAATCCCTGGAGCTAGTCTGCCTAACAATGCTGCTCATAGGATGACTCCTACCGAAACTAAGGAGCTAAATAAACAAGTTCAAGAGCTGTTGAGGAAAGGTTTGATTTAGGAGAGCCTGAGTCCATCTGTAGTACCTGTGGTGCTAGCACAAAGAAGGATGGAGAGTGGAGAATGTGAATAGACTCTCAAGCTATAAATAGAATAACCATCAAGTATCGGTTCCCTTTGCCAAGAATGGATGATCATATGGACTATTTGAGTGGAGCTTAGTACTTCACAAAGATAGATCTCAAGAGTGGCTATCACCAAATATGGATATGAGAGGGAGATGAGTGGAAGATTGCATTCAAGACCAAAGAAGGTCTATATGAGTGGTTAGCCATGCCCTTTGGATTGACCAATGCGCTATGCAACTTCATGCAGCTTATGAATGAGGTACTAAAGAAATTCTTGGGAAAATTTGTTATTGTCTATTTGGATGATATTTTAATTTTCAGCAAGTCTTTGGATGGACATTTATTGCACATTCATAGTGTTCTTGAAGGGTCGAGGGAAGAGAAATTGTTGATTAATTTGAAGAAGTGTAGCATCATCAAAAAGGAGTTAGTCTATTTGGGGTCTGTTGTATTAGTTGAAGGTCTCAAAATGGATCTAGAGAAGGTAAAAGTCATCCTGGAATGGCCTACTCCAAGCTCTGCTACTGAGGTGAGGTCATTCCATGGTCTAGTTAGTTTTTATAGGAGGTTCATTAGAAATGTCAAGGGCATATGTGCACCCTTGACTGAAACAATGAGGGGGGATAGAAGAGAGTTCGAGTGGACTATAGGAACTGTAAGGAGTTTTGAATTGTTGAAGAAGAAGGTGATAGAGCAACTTGTGTTGGCACTTCTTGATTTCAATAAAGTGTTCCATGTGGATTGTGATACTAGTGGCAGTGCTATTGGGGCTGTATTAAGCCAAGAAGGTAAGCCTATTGCTTATTTTAGTGAAAAATTGAATGATGCAAAGAAGAAGTATTCTATTTATGATTAACAATTCCATGCAATAGTTAAAGTCTTAAAGAAATGGAGGCATTAATTATTGCCAAAAGAATTTTTCTTGTATACTAATCATCAGGCATTGCAGTACCTAAATAGCCAAGGTAAATGAATCAGAGAAATTTGAAATGGGTAGAGTTCATGCAAAGCTATACATTTGTGTTGAAACATAGAAGTGGAAGGTCTAATAAGGTAGTAGATGCAATGAGTAGGAGATAGTTGTTGCTGACAGTAATGTAGGTTGAAGTGGTTGGGTTTGATGAACTCAAGAATCTATACCCTGAGGATCCTAATTTTGCTAAAGCATGGAAGGCTTGTAAAGAACCTATTACTCTAGATAGGACCAGCTGGCTAGATTATTTGATTCAAGATGGTATGTTGTTCAAGGGAAGTCAATTATATATTCCAAGGAGTTCTATGAGGGAGAACTTGATCAAGGAGAAACATAGTGGAGGAATGGCAGGACACTTTGGTCAGGATAAGACTATTGCCATTATTGGAGAACATTATTTTTTGCCTCAATTGTCAAGGGATGTGAAGAAGTTTGTGCAGAGTTGTTAGGAACCTGTGTGTTCCTTCTGTTTATTTTGTTAGAGTAGTGTTGTTGGACGCATATGCTTTGTAAGTCGTCCCGTGAGTATATTTTATTATCCCACATGCATAGGTAGTATTACTTTTCTAGATCGTACTCAGTATATAAGAATAGGTTGAGGCCCTTGATGGGCACGGACGAATTTATTGTATTGAGCTTGCTCAAAGGAGGTTACCCCCTCGAAGTGGCCTGCGATTAGTAGATTCATTCTGAGTTCTGCTATCACTTTGTATTCTGTTATCTCGAGCATTCTCACGATATTTCTATAAGGAGGTTCTTCACATCTGGTATCAGAGCACTCTCTTGGGCTCGCTGGGTGGAAATTACATCAAATTTTTTTTTCTGTCGTGGCCTTCAGGTTCCTCTCACTTCTAATATCTCTTGTTATTGCAATAACTCTTTTCAGTTGTTCTGTCTGTGAGTGAATTTTTCTAAGTCGACTGTTCAAAAAAAAAAAAAAAAAGTAAAAATTTTTCTGTTTTTTAGTCGTAGCTTCCTTGTTTGCTTTCTGTTTCTGCTCATACTTCCGCAGAACGTCTGCAATATCATTTCGCATACTTCCTTCCTTGGCGACCCAACCCCAAATTTTACATATCAAAGCCCTAAATCCCTCATTTATCTAATTTTAGGGTTTGCCCTATCTTTTTCACCTCTCATCCAATCGCCACCAAACTGAGCCACAAGATTCAATTCCTCATTTTGCTCCCTTATCCCTCTTGGACTGTTCGCCTCATTTCGCCTCCCTACCCTTGAAACCCTCATTTTTCTTTTTCCCTTGTCCCTAGATAGTCTCCCACCACCAGTCAAACACCCATTTCCTATATGAGTTTTACCCAAATCCAAGTTTTCCGTAACTAAAAAAGTTTTTGTTTCTCATCTTCTACCCATTCCAAAAAAAAAAAAAAAAAAAAAAAAAAAAAAACCTTTTTTTATGGTTGTTACGCGTACAGGAGCAAAAATCATGGAAGAGGAAATTGCATCCCTCAAAACCAAACTTCAAGATCTGGATGACAAAATTCTGGGTCTTAACTTTCAGCAGTCAGCCATGAGCCGAAACCATTCAGGAGATACTGGGTCCTCTTCTGGCAATTTCCGTGGACCAAAGCTTGATTTTCCACGCTTCGATGGTTCTGATCCGACTGGATGGATCTATAGGGCAGAGCAGTATTTCAGCTTGCATAATACTTTGGATAACCACAAAGTCCCCCTTGCATCTTTTCATTTGGAACATGAAGCTCTTCAATGGTTCCGTTGGTACATCAAGGCTAATGTAGACCCAACGTGGAGAGAATTGTGCACCCTCATTTTGGAGCGCTTTGGCCCTAGTTCCTTTGATGATTTCACAGGAGCACTCACTAAACTGCGTCAAACAGGCACTGTAAGAGAATACCAGATAGAGTTTGAAAAATTAGCTAATCACACAGAGGGCTTGTCTGATGAATTCTTCCGTAGTTGTTTTGTCAGTGGTCTGAAGGATGCACTTTGCTCAGAAGTCAAAATGTTTCGACCTACTACAATGATGGAAGCCCTTGGGTTGGCTAAGTTAGCGAAAGACAAGATTAGTTCTCTACAACGCTCCAGATCTAATTTTGTTCCATTCAGAAATACAGGTTCTCACAACCCTCTAGTCATACCAGCTCCCAGAACTACTCCGATCATGCACTTGTCTGAAACAGAGATGCGAGTCAGGCGAGACAAAGGGCTTTGTTATAATTGTGATGAGAAATGGTCTCGGGGCCATAGATGTGTTCAGCAAAAGCTCTATCTCTTGGATGTGGATTCTCCACCGGAACTGGAAGAATATGTAGATGCTCAGGAAACAGTGGATGATGAGGTTGAGCCTCACCAGCCTGAACCTCCTTCACCAGAAGCTCCACCAGAGATATCTGTCCATGCTTTGGCAGGAGTCACTACTCCACAAACCATGCGGGTCCAGGGTTCCTTCAAGAAGATCCCTCTTACTATACTCATTGATTCTGGTAGCACTCATAACTTCATTGATCCACGAATAGCCAAACAGGCTGATTGCTTTATCCATCCCTGCTCTAGCTTTGAAGTCATGATTGCCAATGGGGGCACTTTACCTTGTAAAGGGAAATTTCGCAATGTGCGTCTCTCTATTGGAGATTATAACATGCGCTCTGACATGTTTGCCTTACCCTTAGGTGGCTGTGATGTGGTTTTGGGTGCCCAATGGTTACGCACTCTTGGCCCCATTCTCTGGGATTTTGCTGAACTTTGGATGCAGTTTTCAGCCGAGGGGCACCAACACACTTTGAAAGGCTTACAACCAGGGTCTCTCAGCATCATCAGTTCACACCGTATGGAAAAACTTCTTAAGAAGAATTCACATGGTGTCATCGCTCAGCTCCATTCCATTCAGATGCAGCCATCAGCAGTCTCTAGCACTCCTGCCGATCTCCAACACATTTTGGACAAGTATTCTGGTGTATTTGCTAAACCTGTGGGATTACCTCCTTCTCGTCCAGAGGACCACTGTATTTAGCTCCTTCCTGGCAGTGTTCCGCCCAACATCAGGCCCTACCGCTACCCATTTCATCAGAAGATCGAAATCGAGATACTTGTCCGTGACTTACTGAAGCAAGGTATTATTCGCCCTAGTACCAGTTCCTTTTCTTCTCCAGTTCTGCTTGTTTGCAAAAAAGATGGGTCATGGCGACTCTGCATTGATTTCCGAGCACTTAATCATCTCACTATAAAGGACAAGTTTCCCATTCCAGTTGTTGATGAACTTCTTGATGAACTTCATGGGGCTCATTTTTTCTCCAAGTTAGATCTTCGTTCTGGGTATCATCAAATTCGGGTTAATGAGGAGGATATACCTAAAACTGCCTTCCGCACACATGATGGTCACTATGAATTTTTAGTCATGCCCTTTGGCCTCACGAATGATCCTTCAACATTTCAGGCAGTGATGAATAACATATTTCGACCATACCTCCGGAAATTCATTCTGGTCTTCTTTGATGATATCCTCATATATAGCAAAACTTGGGCTGAGCATCTCCATCATCTGGAGCTTGTCTTGCAACTTCTCTCTGATCATCAACTCTGTGCAAAACTATCTAAATGTGTGTTTGGCCAGGAGGAAGTGGAGTATCTCGGGCATATTGTTGCACACCATGGAGTGCAGGTGGATCCTACAAAAATAGATGCCATGAAAACTTGGCCGCATCCTAAAACTCTCAAGAGCCTTCGGGGTTTTTTGGGGTTGACTGGCTACTACCGCAAGTTTGTCAAAGATTACGGGAAAATTGCAGCACCATTGACAGCTCTGTTAAAAAAGGATGCCTTCTCCTGGACCCCTGTTGCTGAGACTGCATTTGAACAACTGAAACAGGCTATGTGCAGTACACCTGTTCTCGCGATGCCAGATTTTTCCAAACCCTTCACTATTGAGAGTGATGCTTGCGGCAATGGATTGGGTGCTGTTCTCCTGCAAGATGACCATCCTATTGCGTTCACTAGCAAAGCCCTCTCTGGTAAGAATCTAGCCCTCTCTACTTATGAAAAAGAAATGATGGCTATTTTGCATGCTGTACAGAAGTGGCGGCCATACCTCTTAGGGAGTCATTTTTGCATCAGAACCGATCACCAAAGTCTGAAATACTTCCTGAAACAACGGGTATCCTCTCCTACACAACAGAAATGGGTCAGCAAACTCATGGGGTATGATTATGAGATCACCTACAAGAAGGGTAAGGAGAATATTGTGGCAGATGCTCTTTCTCGCACATTTGATAATCAAGCTTCCCTTTCCGCTATTTCTATGCCCATTCCCAATTGGTTAGCGTCTGTTCAGCAGGGCTATGATAGTGACTCTTCTTTATCTCAAATCATTCACCAGCTAGCCAATAATCCTTCTGCTATACCACATTACTCTTGGGATGGTGCTTCTCTTCGATACAAGGGTCGGCTAGTGCTTCCTCAGAACCCAGCTCTACATCAGGCTATTTTTTATGAACTCCATGCTTCTCCTTCAGCAGGGCACTCAGGCTTCCTCAAAACTTATGAGCGAGCAAGGAGAAACTTCTTTTGGAAAGGGATGAAACAGACGATTCAACAGATGGTGGTTGAATGTGATACTTGCCAACGCCACAAGGGTGAAACGACCCTCCTTCCTGGCTTGCTCGAACCATTGCCCATCCCTACATGGATTTGGACTAATATTTCTATGGATTTCATTGAAGGGCTTCCTAAATCCGGTGGCAAGACAGTGATCTTGGTTGTGGTTGATCGTCTCTCGAAATATAGTCATTTTTGTGCCCTTAGCCACCCCTATACTGCCTCCTCTGTTGCACAAATCTTCATGGACCAGATATTTCGTCTTCATGGACTCCCTTCTTCCATTGTCTCTGATCGTGATGCAACTTTTACCAGTCATTTTTGGACTGAACTGTTTCAAAAAACTGGCACCAAACTGAAGATGAGTTCGGGCTATCACCCACAAACTGATGGTCAAACTGAAATTGTCAATAAATGCTTGGAAACTTATCTTCGTTGCTTCACTTCCGAACAGCAACATCAGTGGGCCAAGTGGCTCCCTTTAGCTGAATGGTGGTACAATACCTCTTACCACACTGCCTCTAAAATGACTCCATATGAAGCAGTCTATGGTCAGGCACCTCCAGTGCTCCTTCCCTACACTCCCAACAGCTCACCAGTCCAGGCAGTTGACATAGTTCTCCGCAGCAGGGATCAGATTCTTCGTACCTTACAGGATAATCTTCACATGGCCCGTAATCGGATGAAACAGCAAGCAGATCAACACCGTTCTGAGCGCTCATTTCAAGTTGGGGATATGGTTTTTCTTTGTCTACAGCCATACAAACAATCCTCCCTAAAGCTAAAAGGGCGTCATAAGCTGGCCCCAAAATTTTATGGGCCTTATAAGGTTCTGCAGAAGATTGGTTCAGTTGCTTATAAACTGGAACTTCCTCCTTCTTCCCGCATTCATCCAGTCTTTCATGTTTCTTGTCTAAAGAAAGTTTTGGGTACCACTGTCAGAGCACAAACTACTCTCCCTGAAATGGATACGGAAGGATCCATTATCCTGGAGCCGGTGGCAATCATTGACCAGCGCACTCGCCAGCTTCGCTCTCGCTCCATCTCTGAGGTCTTGATTCAGTGGCATGGCATGCAACCAGAGGATGCTACCTGGGAACCCCTTCTTCAGATTCAACAACAATTTCCACACCTTAAGCTTTGAGGAAAAAGCTTTTTTCTAAGGGAGAGGGGATGTTAGGAACCTGTGTGTTCCTTCTGTTTATTTTGTTAGAGTAGTGTTGTTGGACGCATATGCTTTGTAAGTCGTCCCGTGAGTATATTTTATTATCCCACATGCATAGGTAGTATTACTTTTCTAGATCGTACTCAGTATATAAGAATAGGTTGAGGCCCTTGATGGGCACGGACGAATTTATTGTATTGAGCTTGCTCAAAGGAGGTTACCCCCTCGAAGTGGCCTGCGATCAGTAGATTCATTCTGAGTTCTGCTATCACTTTGTATTCTGTTATCTCGAGCATTCTCACGATATTGCTATAAGGAGGTTCTTCACAAGAGTTGTCAAGTATGTCAAGCATCCAAAGGATTTAGTCACAATAGTGGACTTTATCAACCATTTCCTATTCCATCAAAGCCTTGGGAGGACATAAGTACAAATTTTGTTCTTGGATTGTCAAGGACACAAAGGGGTAATGACTCAGTATTTGTGGTGGTTGATAGGTTCTCCAAGATGGCACATTTCATTCCATGCCATAAGACTCATGATGTAGTACATATTGCAAATTTTTTTTTCAAAAAAGTGGTGAGACTTCATGGTCTCCCACAGAGTATTGTTTCTTATAGAGATACTAAATTTATGGGGTATTTCTAGAGGACTTTGTGGAAGAACTTGAGGATGGAATTGAAGTTCAATTCTATGCATCATCCATAGACTGATGGACAAATAGAAGTGGTGAATAGAAGTCTGAGCAATTTGCTAACATGTTTAGTGGGAGATAAGCCCAAGGGATGAGATTTAATTCAACCACAAGTAGAATTTTCTTACAATAATTCTATAAACAGGAGTACTGGTAGATCACCATTATATATTATGTATGGTAATAGTCCAAGGACTACACTAGAGCTGAGAAATATGGAGCAAGGGGAGAGGACAAGTGCTAAGGTAGAAGAATTTGTTAAACATGTCAAGAATCTACATGAGGAGGTACATGCACATATTACCAAGATGAACCAATAGTATAAGGCTAAGGCAGATCAAAAGAGGAGACATAAAGAGTTCTAAGTAGGGGATCTGGTTATGGTATATTTGAGGAAGGAACACTTTCTAGTGTGTACCTATAACAAGCTAAAGATGAAGAAATTTGGTCCTTGCAAAATTTTGAAGAAACATGACTCAAGAAATGCATATGAGGTGGAGTTACTAGATGGGATTCACATGTCTCCTATCTTCAATATTGAAGACTTAACAAAATATCATGATGATGGTGCAAATGAGGGTTGATGCTAGAGCCATGTCCAATTCCTACTTCAGTGAACGAAGAGATTGAAGACATTCTAGATAGTCATGTGGCTTGGAGTACTAGAAATAGGCAGTATGAAGAATGCCTGGTGAAGTGGAAAGGATGACCAATAGAGGACTCAACTTAAATATTCACAATGAAGGTTGCCCATTTAGATTTTCCTTTACCAACTATAAAGTGGTAGGGTCACTTTTCAATCTACCCTGGGTGTCTAATGCAGGAGCATCTAGTGGTGCAACAACAATCCTGTATCACCCAAAAAATATGCTTAGTGTTAGTTTATGTTTAAATTTTTTTCATTTTAAGATACCCATTTAGGTTAAACAAAGATTTCAACTCTCATAGTTCCACTATTGGTTTTTTGGGTTAGAGTTTTTGAGCACCTTGGGATACGTGTCAATGCAAAAAAAAGGTTATTTTGTAATTGAGCCATAATTATGAAGAGTTAGAGGGTGTAAGTTGGAGGTATGATTATATTTGTAATTTATAACATTTCAAAAAAATAATTAGGTCACAAGGCTTTATGGTTTGAAAGTTATTATAGTTTTAAGTTGCCTAGAGACCTCTTAAGAGTGCTTTTGAGTCAAATTTGAGGCATTAAATAACCTCATACAGGCCCAAAAAATGGTGGATGAATAAATATGGTCCATTAGGTTATAGAGAACTTTGAGAGCTTTCCAAAAATATAAGTGGTTCGTCAATCAAAGTCTTGGATCAAAAGTTATGCCTCTCGGAAGTTGGACTACCATTTTTGGATTCTTCTAATTTTACACTGGCTTCTAACGTGATTTCTAGAACTTTCTGTTTTGGTGGTGGATTCCAAATGGAATATTTTGAAATGTATTTCTAACCCTAAACCTAATTGGGGTTTATTTAAGAACATTTCTGGCATTGTAAATGCAGTTCTTGGTGGAGTTCGAGAGAAGGTACTGTGGGGAGGATTTTTTCTCTAGGGTTTGACCATTGTAAGCCCATAGGGCATGTATTTGGGTTTCTTTACATGTACTAAATGTAGTAGCATATTTTACTAATAATAATATTCCCCTTTTCCCCTGTTGCATTCATTCTGGTTGTGGTTTGTGTCTTCATCACAGAGTTGTCATAGGCAATGTTTGAAGCTTTCTTAAATAGGCAATTTTATACCACTCGAGAAGGTTCTAGATGCTCAAACTTAATACCTAGGGCAAACAGATCCTAACAAAACATATAGAGTCAGCCAAATACATCTTTGACAATTATTTTAGAAATTTTGGGTAGCCCAACTTCAAAAGGCCATAACTCACGAACCGTTACTCTGATTGGCTATTATAACCACTTTTTGAAGACACCAGCTCTTGATCTATAGACTCAAAACAATGTAAGCACCCTTCTATCAAATTTTTGGACCTCATCTGGGCACTCTAAGGCCTCTAATAGTGAGCCTGGAGATTTTCCTACAAATTTTTCCATCAAAAATCCACAATAACTTCTCTGGTACTTAAGCTAGAGCAATGAGATTTTTATGGTAGGCTTAAAGGTAAATAAATGCTCAATCTTTTCCATACATCCTATCACTTTGCATTCTTTCAAGTTGACATCACAAGCAACAGAATAGACCTTGGTGTCATAAGTCTAAATAACTAGTTGTCATCATGTTCAAACACTTATAACTATGGAAGCAAGCTTGACTTTATCACTATCTATGTCAACTTGAAATTTCTTCTCCTTCAAACCAATAGTCAACTCAAACCTAAGAATAAAACATTTACTTCTATGTGATCCTCTATGAATAGTTGCATGTTCTTTTATTAATAATAAATTTGAAGGGACCCAAAATCCTTGGCAAATGGTCACAAAAGATATTTCATGAAAGCCCAAAATAAAGAATGGATAAAAACCAAGGCCATGGTTTTACAAACAATCTCCCTCAACTTGATACAAACATTTCACCAAAAACCAACATGTAGCCACGGATTAGACAAAGGACCAAATAAAAGTTCAACCCAACCACCCACAACTAGATACCATTAAGATTCTCCTTGAGCTTTTCTCTTATCAGAGGATCATGTCAAAGGAGGGCAAAGATGTCTTGGAATTTTTATTAATAATTGCATGTTTTTTATTAAGTAAAACAAGTTTTAACAAGTGCCTGAAACCCAACGGTTTACAAAAGAAACAAATAATAAGTCCTAAACCGAAAATAATCAACAAAGAAATAGCATGCCATAGAAGGCCAAGAGAGAACGACAAAAAGGAACAACCTCTAAAAGAGCAGGTGAGCAACAAGTTTTGGTCCTGTCTTTTGAGATCGTAAAGACATATCAAATGAAGGTTCAAAGGGCTTAACTTTTTTCCCTTTTATTTATGTTCATCCATCCTCCACCTTCACAACATCCTTCTACCAATCTTGGAAATCAGCCCCACATCCAACCCCCAACACCCTCGCAGCAAGAGATAAAACATCTAAAACAACACCAACAATAGTGTTTTGGACAACAACACCATGTTGAATTAGATCCACCAAAGGGATAGCATTCGAACCAACAATACCAACAAAAGAAGAGGGGGCAACATCAACATTCTAAGTCACCGCCTTAGGGATGAAATTTAAATCATTAGAGATGGAATCAAAATCTTCCAAAAAAGGAAGATCAATCTGAGAAGAGCTATCCTTCCCATCCACAATTGTAAATAATTTTACAACCATGTAGTGATCATCTAAAACCCCAACCACCAAGAAGGTGATTTCTTCAATCTAACCTTTCCAGAAGAGCATCGTGTACCGAGATGGCCGGTCTTATGACATTACATACATCTGAAGGGAAATCCCTCATAATTAAGAAGCTGAATCCATGAACCAAAAGGAGAGGCCAACTTAATCATCTCAAGGAGCTCCTTGGAGACATCAATCTCCACAAGAATGCGAGCATATGCCATCCTATGCACATTGGAAGACTCTAAATCAACCAACAAAAAGTCCCCAAGGGCCTCCCCCACAACTTCTAGGATTGAATCCAGCTACAAGTGAAAAGGAAGATTCAGCAACCGAACCCATAGAAGAATCTTATTAAAGGATTCAAAAGTCGGGTCAAAATCCTTATACCTTGGCCATCAAGGGGAACCTCTCCTCCCAAAAGAAACCATGACACATGATAGACTTTTTATTTTCAACATTTACAAATTTCACAATAAAAAACCCCCTACTATAGGGTAAATCTGAACTAAATCCGAAATAATAGGTTCGCAATATTTGAAGATCCAAGAAGGCAAATCTGAAAGAGAGGGCCAAAAAACCCTAAAATGAAAAATAGCAGCAATACAAGAGTAATCCACCTCATAAGTGTTGACCTCATCAACAATATCACAATCTAGGTGAAGCAACAACGACTAACAAACAAAAATAGACACAGTCAAATGGGCATCCCCCTACACAATAGGACCACCAGTACCAACCCCACCTTCATAGTAGGACCACCAATACCTGTCTCGTAAGTAGCTACATTTGCAGAGGAGATAGTAGTTCTCCCAAAATAGCCTAAGACCTAGCAACATAGTGAGCAATAGACACAGCAAGGACAGCAAGAGTAGGAATAATAAGAACAATCTGTATCACAACAGGAAGAGAAACCATTGTGCACCCTAGGAACGAAGAACCTCCCTTGAAACAACCAACGGACAATGGGCGGGAGAAAAGAGAACAAGAGTTTGAAATCCACCATGAGTAGGAACTTTCATGAGAGCCATTTTCATCATTGACACTAATAATTGCATGTTAGTTTCCTCCAATGATGATGATTTTTTTTCCAAAATTCCCTGTTCAATTTTGAAATTCCTATTCAGCCACTGCTTTCCTTCTTGGCAAGCCTATACCAATATTCTTATAATAATTAAGTTTATTAACACACATTATAAATGATTATTGGAACTTAAAACCTTTTCCATTCCAATAGGCAAGATTTATTATATAGTGGAGAGTGGCATCACCATGTTAAAATTCCTCAAAGCATCTTTACTTTGTGTGGTATGGTATACAGGGGAAGTTCATAGTTTATGAATAATGGTATTCTAATTTCTTCCAAATAAGTCTTGGTAATTTGTGTTCCATATGAAAGGTATTCCATGTAGAGAGCAATCCATACTCACTTATATTTCTTGTAGCAAGTCTGCTCACTCTCTTCTCTTTTGATTTTGAAACAAATCCCATAAGTATCTTTTTAAAAAATCAAGTTATTTTGATCAATTGGATCATGTTTTTCCTCTCTTATAAAGTAATGAGTGAACTCTATATGAATTTTCTACGTTCCAAGACTAAGTCTTACAAATAGTAACATGTTTTCTTTCTTTTGCATTGGCTATTTAACATCTTTCATTATTTCATCATAAGTAGTATACATAAGATAAATTTTAAATTTGAAAAAAATCAACCCAAGCTAATAAGTCCACAATTATACTTCTTTTTATGTGATGATGTAGTGCCTGTCCTCATTCACATCTTTCTAGACACATTGTTGTTATTATTGTTGGACTATGTTAGACTAGTTTTATGCTGATGGTTAGTAGCATTGTTTTGAGATGATCAGATATTATGCTATGGATTCAGTTAATGTATGATGAGATTATTTAGACTCTACATTATATGTATGCATGATGATTATTATATTGTTTCCAGTTATTGATGATGATTAGTTAGATGGTTTATTATCGACTTCCCTGAATTGCTAGGATGAGTGTACCCCATTACACTATCTCAATGATAAGAGAAGGGAGATAAATTCTTAAGTCCAAATCCCAAACCCTTAAACCATTTGTCCTAGAGAGATAGGACAACTATCTAGATATTTTACCTTATGAATGTGTGGAATGACATAATTCATGATTTTTAACCCTTTAGACTGATTTTCTATGGATTGTTCTATGATGGGTTTTCATGTTTTATCTTGGAGGTCTATGGTGAATTATCTATTAATTAAGTCTTAAATAAATAGATTTAATTAATAAAATTAATTATTTGGAAAAAAATAATATAATATCATGACCTTTAGATATTTTGATTTTAATATTAAATGAGAATTAATTGAGAAAAAGAATTAAATAAAATAAATTAGAAAGTAAAAATAATAATAAATAAATAAATAAATAATAATAATAATAAAAGTTATAAGAGAATTAAAATAAAATTTATAAGCTTGCCTAGGAGTAAACACACCTCTTGATTGCACATATGTCAACAACACAGGAGTTAGTGCACCAATTAAGCACATGGTGTCTACAACCTTATGACTC
The DNA here is from genome assembly GCA_028749045.1 of Cupressus sempervirens. Lineage (NCBI taxonomy): Eukaryota > Viridiplantae > Streptophyta > Pinopsida > Cupressales > Cupressaceae > Cupressus > Cupressus sempervirens. The sequence goes on along the minus strand of CM053786.1, from coordinate 224,255,421 downwards.
ATCTAGAAGGTTGAAAAAGACTCATGCTTAGTTGTCAACACCTTATGGTTGTTTCTAGAGACATTCTAGGTGCTTCCTAACAGTTCTTTATATTCAGGCACTCCTAGAAGCTTAGGGGGAGCATTTGGAGAGCATTTTTGGAAGACTTAGGAACGTGGGAGAAGGAAGGAGCTTGCTCTGCAGTTTCTAAGGAGAAGCAAATTAGCATCAAGATCTGGGTAGACTCTTCTGATCTTACTTATGTTATTTCCGCTTCTTGCACTTTCTGTTTTCTTCGTGTCTTCTGAATATTTTCTGAGGATTCTATCTACGAATGTTCCAATTATTTTAATCTTGTCTTGGATATTTAATTCTTATGTTAGAAAACTCCTCATGCATAGATCTGAGAAAATTATGGGGCTAGGGTTAAAATTTATAATCAAACCTAATAGAAAAAATTATTGAGTAAATTTAGAGAACAATTATTTCAAAAGGAAATTCGTATGGTTTAGAAAGCCCTTTTTATTTTAAAAATTATGTATTTGTTCTCTTTTAAAAATTATGCAATTATGCACACACACACACACACACACACACACACACACACATATATGTTGTAATGTTGGTAATATTTTGCATGTAATTTTATATATATATATATATATATATATATATATATATATATATATATATATATACATATGCGAATATATATATATATGAAAGAAAATCGTTGTTAAATCGCAATTGAAAAAAAAAATTAATTTGATTTTGCAAATCGAAATTCATTTTGAAAGAATGATTTTAAAAAATATATATGTAAAAGTGGGGGGGGACGAAACCCGTGCCCCCATACCTACTGTCATAGTAGTGTACCCGCTGCCGTAGGTACTGTGACAGCAGGGGTACTCGGTACCTGCTAATGTCGCAGGCCCTAGGACCGTAGGGTCCCTACGTACCGCGGGAGTATATATATATAGTGTTTGCTTTAAAATATGTGGGTTGCGAAAATCGGTTTTTATATTTCATTTTTTTTAATAATGTTTTAAAATGTTATTATTATGTTTATAATTATATATATATTTATGTGTGTGTGTGTGTGTGTGTGTGTGTGTGTGTGTGTGTGTGTATGTATATGTTATCAATAATCAATAATTATAATATTAATAAATGATTTGTATTAATAGATCATTTCTTTTAATAACAAATTATTTTATAATATTATAGTTGAACAATATAGGTTCAATTTAATTATTTTAATTGACTTGTATTATAAAGAAAAGAGGATAATGAAAAGAACTGGTAAATTTTTATTTACTATTTAAATTTGATGGGGGTCATATAAACAAAATGTCATTTGAATATTTGGAAAATCGATTCTAGAGTTATGGGAAATTTTAATCAACATATGGGTTAGGAAAAACGTACAAAATATTTCTCCATTCAATATCTAAATTTGAAAATGAAAACTGAGACCCCCACACATTTTATTCAACTATGAAATTTTAGCAAACCAAAACATGTGCTTGTATTGTGTCTTCTCTATGCTTCTTGTTTTGGGTTTTTGGGTTGACTAGTGTTGACTAGTTGTAAGACGTCTACTAGAGGCTCGAGGGTTATGATTGTGATGTCATGATGATGTCTTTTGATTCCAATCTTTATAAACCCAACCATGGTTATGTGATGGTATGCTCTATGAAATGTTGTATTTACTGATTGTTATTGCTTTCTAGTCTTCTTGTGTGAAGCTGAGATTCATATGTATGAGACATTTGACTTAACCATTTTGAGTCATCGATCAATTATACTTGAGTTTACTTTCCAGTCATTTGATGGAATTGAAATTGTTATCTGATCTTGATGATGTCATGTTGTGACATGTTTTGACTCAACCATTTTGGAGTCTTCGATCAGTATTATTTTGAGATACTTTTGGTTGCTTATTAAGAACCAATAATTATTGTGATTATCAGGGATCTCTTCAGTTGCCAATAGAGAACTGTTGTGGTCGTGATTATCTGTGGATGCTTTTCAGTTGCTCATGGAGATTTGATGTTTATATTGTGGATTATATTTTAGTGATTTTTGATTTATGATTCCATGAGCTTAAGGTAGGTTATCTATTTATAGTGACAAGAAGTAGCTTGCAATGGGGCTCAGGGCCCTAAGAGGCTACCAGGGTAACTCATTGTAAGTTGTCTTAATAAGTGAAAACATTCACACCTAATACTGACTTAATGAACCCTAAAAGATAATTGTTTTGTTCTCGCCCATGCCTCGAGTGCTTGTATAGACTAGGATGGGAGTAGAGAGAATGCTTGGTTGCGACCTTGCATTCCGTAGTATGCCTCATCTATATGAGAGGATACTAGTGACCGCACAGGGATCACTAGGGGGTCAGGGTCTATTGGGAGACTACTAGGGTAACTCTAGTGTGATCCGTGTGATGACACTTTCTCGCTTGCATAGTAGGTTTCCTACATGTCTTTGTGTGCCTCTAGGGTTAGATGATGGTTTTTTATTGGAACCCTTAAGTTAGTATACTTTTAGGATTCCTGATCTTAGAGATTATTTATGCTATGTGATTTTGATAACCTATTTGGGACTTGAGATTATCTCCTCAGCACGGTGGGAGTGGACCATTTAGGTTCCACATGGTCGAGTGGTAGTGCTTTATCACTCTTATCATATGAGATCCGTTAAAGACACTATGGCTGATGCATTCTTTGATTATGATGGTGGACACGTATCCTTACATTGATGATTTGCACATTTTAGATGATAATATCTTATGCTTTACTTTGCATGTTAGATTACTTTCTGCATATGATGTAGTATGTTTATAGGAGTGACATTCCTACTATGTTAAAATCGATGATCTCTTCAGTGATTTGGGATGTTATGCACGGAGGGATGGCTAGGACCCACGATGGTCTAATGATGCTATTTACGGTTGGGAGGAACCGTGCACTTAGATATTTATGTTTGATGATTTATGGTTATCTCTTATGATGATGTATCACTTATGATGATGTATCATGTATGATGTATGGTTTCATTTATGTTATTGCATCATGGATTAGATTTAGAATGATGATATACTTTATTTCACAGATGTATATTCTTTTAAGCCTATCATACCTTGTGACATGTACAGTGGATGATTGAGCATTCAGAAATGTAATTAATGAACATTGGAATTTTCATTATTATTTCATGTGGATGTTGTATTAAATGGATTCATTAATAGTTAATTTAGATGTGATTCAATGTTAAGTGATCCTTAAAGAATGTAACCTGTTATGTATGTTATGTTTACTTTCATTTAGATTGATGTTATTGCTTCCGTTACTATGTAAATGGTTTTTACTTTCATGATTTTTTAAAAAAAATGATCACCAAACTTAGTAAAACTTTAGGTTAATTCTTTGGATCCCTTGGTGGGGCATTACATTTGGTATCAGAGCCCAAGTTTCTACATTGGGAGCTTTGGCTATTTTGGAACAAACTAGGACTTTGAACTTTTAGGCATATCTCTATCAAACTTGCATATTTTTCATACTTCAACACTTAGGTTTCAAATTTGAAAATTTTACTTAAGCGTAAACATAGGCAAAACTGAAATTGAACTTAGTCTATTGCAAACATGTGTCTTTTAGTTGTAATAGTACTTTGTATTGTTGTAGGATGGTATATGGGACTGTGAGGCCTCGCCCCGACCCTGCGTAGCCTTAGTTATTACTTTATCATTTTGATACTCATGACTCGGGATGTCGAGACATTATCTGATGCTTAGAACATATTATAATATTTCATGTTGTGTGATGTTATTTTCAGATATTTGATGTCCGTCATTTAATGATTTATGTATATGTATGTTGATGAATTAAGTAAAATGTAGGATTAACACATTGATTTTTGGAATCTTTATGATTAAGGATATGAGTAGGATGCAAGAAACCCTGATTGATGTATGTTTCAATTTATGTGAATTTCTGATACATATATATGTACATGTAATTTTTGGGACTACTGATGTGTGCAATGAGTGTGCAGATATTTTAGTCGAAGAAATCGATGGAGGAACAAAATTGATCTCTATGTGTTAATTTTGGAAACCTTGTTGTTCATAATTCAAGTATTCTAACTGTGAGATGTATGTATTTTCTTTCTATGTTCAGTGAATGTTAATGTTCGTAACTATGTTCTTTTAGTGTCACTTAACACTCATGAATTGTGTATGCTCTTCAGCGTGCTGATTAGGGTAAGCTGTGTAACCTTTGGACCTATGTTGGTTTAAGTTAGTATTAGTTGCTAATTTGGTTCTTAATCGAGTTTAGTCATCCCTAATCTGAATTAGTGCTTAATCCGCATTTTAGAGTTGTTAGTTGGTCCTTATTATTTCCTAGCTTTTGTTTGGTTCCAAACCTATTCCTAAGGCTTTAAAACATGTTATAATTATACCCAATGGGTATGGGTATGGGTTGGAGATATTTTCCAACCCCTAAGCCCCTTTTGTTGACTTTGAAGATCTCTCAAAAAGTCTCATTTTACCTTTGTGCGAAAATTGCAAGTGGTTATCTCGAGTTACCTCACCTCACCTCCACTTAGTGTTTAACCATAGTGTGGGTTGAGTTAGGAGCTTCTAGATTTGTAGGTGGGTGGGTGTAGTTATTGATCCCTTTGGTGGTTGAGTTTGAGGCTTATTTAGAGGCCTTTCTTGGACTAGTGGGGGTTGTTACCCAATCTCTACATTTAGAGAGGATTCTTGGAAGAGTGAAGGAAGGAAGGGGAAACTCTACTCAAACTTGTTCATTTTCCATTACCTCTTTGTGCAGGTAGGAATTCTCATCTCCCTTGTTTAGATTTTCATATTTGTTTCATGCTTATGCTACCTTGTTGTTGTTTGAATGTTTGTATGTTTGTGGGTATGTTGGGAAGCTTTGAAAACCATGTTATTTTTTAATGTTTCCTTTCATGTTTATGTTGGAATTTTGAGATTTTCTTGCATGGGTGTTTTGGCATTACTCACCCTCGGAGAGGGCAGAAGTGGCCAATTTCGGAAAAGGGCATTTTAGTTGGACTCCAACAGTGTAGAGTCTCTTCTCAAGACAAGAAGAGGGAGAAAGGGTAGGGTGTTATGGGCCCCTACCTATCAGCACAAACCTCGTATGAGTATGGCATGTTAAAATGGAAGAACAGAAGTTCTTGGTTTATAGCCCCAATTGGGCATCTATTTTGGTGTTATGCTTGACTTCTCCTATTGGAAAAATCCACCTTTCCCTAGTTTTGATTCATTGTGAATCCTATTGTGTAAACCATGTATGAATATGCATGTTTGATTGTCTCTTGGTTATGCTTGGTTGTCACCCGATCAGATTTTTGTTCCCTCCATGGTTCTAGAAATGTCTTGCAAAAATTGTTATAAATCCCTTGTTGAGGGTGATGAAGAAAATTCAATTGAATTGTTGTAATTTAGGATTGAAATCCTATGTATTTGGTTTTTCAAACATTGTTGTAATGGCAACAACGCCGGGTTTTCTTCCTGGTTCTTTCCTGACTGAGCCTTTGAATTAGGTTTGCAATAAAAGTGATGTTTGAGTATAATTGGTTATTGTGTGAGTAATCGTGATTTTTCAATTAAATGGAAATAATGATGATGTTTAATTTGGCAAAATTTCAAGTTTCATTTATGTTGGAAACGAAAATTATGATCATGGATGTAGATTCAGTTTGCATGAGTATTTGAATCAAACAATTCTTGCATTATTGATTAATATGGATAATTCATTTTCTTGGTATATTAAGTTGTAACAAGTCCTTATGGATTTATTTCGAAAAGAAAAAATTTAATTTCTGCCCCCCCTCTTGGTAAATATATCAACTTTAAAAATCTATACTTAGAAATTTTAAGACCAAACAAAAATGTGGTCCAAGAGAGTAAAAACTCTTTGCCTTTTGTATGGGAGTAGCATTTAAATGTCTCTTGTAACAGAGGATCAAAAAGATTCTCTAATTATTCTTTTTACCTTATTGCATATTGTATTTAAAATGAATAAAGAAGCACAATAATAAAATCAATATAAAGAGAGAGACTAAAAACTTAATAAAATACCCTAAATATGTATCTTTGCTACCTATAAAACTTTATAACATAAATGCTTTACCTCCATTTTCTTGTTTAGGCATCAGATTTTAGGAGATGAACTTGATTGAGTTTTGTTTTGTTTTTTTTTTTTTTAAAGCTTAGTCAATGCTTTTGCCTAGGGTGACATCACCCACACCTTTTTCCTTCAGTTCTGGCGTGCTCATCTCAAGTATGGATGGGATGGCAAATTTCAAACTTTGTTTAATTTTGTTTTGCAAAGCCCTTCACCCTAGGTCGCCACCTTGGGGATTCGCCTGTACCTTTTAGGTAGGCATGTTGGCTCATGGTGCACCCAATCAGCACTTGGGCAGCGCACCAGTCCTTGCCTAGGTGCAAGTGGGCATAGGGGGTAGAATTAGTATAGGGGAGGTTAGTTTTTAAGTTTGGTGTTAGGTTAGATGTTAGGTGTTAGTAATAGGGTTAGTATTAGGATAGTTATGTTTGTTAGTTAGTTTATTTTATTTAAATTGTAAGTTATTTTGGATTTTTAGCATGTTAGTTTTAAGTTAATTTAATTTAATATTAAGTTTTTTTTAATTGTAGTGTTAAGTTGATTTAAAATAGTATTAGTTGTTAGTATTAGTGTTAAAGTTATGATATGTTTGTTAGTCTTTTTTTTTATTGTGTTTTGATTTTGTTAATAGTATTGTTAGTTAAGAAGGTTAGTAATTAGTTTTAAATCATCAAAGTTATAAGGAATTATTGATTTAGCTGCTAGCACATTTTTAGTTAATTAGTTTTATTTTTATTTAAGTTTAAAAGTTTTAAGTTTTAGTTTTAGTTTCATCTTTAGGATTAGTTGTGTTTTATTATGTTTATTTAATGGTTATAGTTAAAAGTTATTGCTTTATATTTTTTATAGTGTTACATTAAAATTTGATTATCATGTAATTAAGGATAGAATTATGGCTAGTTTATTATTAGATTCAGATAGTTTAGTTTTTAGAATAATTCAGTTGTTTAATTAACTTAGAAAGTTATTACTTATTGAGTAGTTAAAAGATTAGTTAATTTTAATATCAATGATAAATTAGTCCTTGAATATTATTTAGTTTTACTTTAATAGGTTGATTATTGAACATAACTTAATAGTTATATAGGTGTATGGGTAGATGTAATATTTTCTTCCTTTAATGAGTTCTTGATCTAATATTTTCAAAATAACTTGGAACGAACTCACTTAAAATGTTATTTAAATAATTTTCATGTATTTTTATAGAGCAAATTTAAATCTATTGTTTTAAGATTTATATGAAGCAATATAAACATCGATATTTATTTTAATCACAAGAGCTTCTTTCTAGCGATGTATGTCTTCTCTTGTTATGTAACTTAAGACATAATGTAGAGAACCTTTACTAAAACTATTATCACAATCATTTCAAACTTAGAGCATGTTTAATTATTAATTATTATTCAAAAAAATTGTGTGTGTTTTTTTTTTTTTGCCCTCATAGTTTGGGCATGACAGGGACTAGGTCTTCTGTTAGAGGCCGTGGTAGAGGCTGTGGTCGTGGCAGAACTATCAATGTCCATGAGTCTACCCGTGGGGGATCTACTCATGAAGAGAGCAGAGGAGAGCACGCTAGTAAGCAGCAAGAAGAGAGCCGTAGAGAGGACCAAGCTGAGTCTAAGGAGGTCAACTTGAGACAGATGATGCAAACCATTCTTGACTGTCTACCTCCTATTCAAGATTAGCATAGAGCACATCAAACAGAACAAGAGCATAGACCCATGTCCAAGAGCCCTCAGAAGGATCGACAAAGATCCATTGTATCTACTCAGATGAAGGATCTTTCGAGATCCAAGTTCAAGCCCTTTAATGGGCAGGGTTCTGGATATGTGGCTGAATAGAGGCTTATTGCCCTTGATAGGATTTTTGCCATGCAGGATTTTGACAGCAATGTTAAGCCGAAATTTGCGATTACCAATTTGGAGAATTTTGGGGCCACCTAGTGGACAATTGAGGAAAAGAAGCCGAGCATTGATAAGAATAGTGTCACCTAGGAGCTATTCTTAGAGAGTTTCTGCGAACGATTCCTACCAAAGGAATGGAAGCAACAAAGGGAAGATGAGTTCCATAATCTCAGGCAGTATTCTATGACTGTGACCAAGTATGAGCGCAAATTTTACAAGCTCATGTCCTTTTCAAGATTTAGTGAAAATTCAACTCAGTTGACACAACACTTCATTAGAGGTTTGAACAACTTTATAATTGGGGGTGTCAAGGTATTTGAGCCAAAAACCCTCAAGGATGCAGTACACGAGCGATACTTGTAGAACAAAGTGTCAACCTTGGTCAGGGAGGTTTTGTAGGAGCACCCGCAACATCAAGATCTAAAGGCAACTACAACTCAGGTGGTAACAGGAAGCCTCCTTTTTCTAAGGGGAAACAGTTTCAATAGTAGTCTCAGCAGACATAGCAGCAAAAGGGTTCAAACTCTTAGGCTCAAGGTGGTGGTGGAGGTTCTAATTCTAAGAACAACCGCAATGCTCAGCGCAATAAATGAAATCAACCCAATCAGCTAGCTCAGAGCAGTCAGTCTTTTGTTAGCAAGAACAACCGTCAACAATCAAATGCACCACCTATGGGTAGAGGTTCTAGCAGAAATACAGGATGTTTTTCATGTGGGTAGATTGGACATTTTGTAGCTCACTGTCCACAGTGAGCACGTCAGTTTTCAGGCCCTAGGCCAATAGCATCCGAGCCTATAGTAGGAGATGCAAGAAGAGCTCATAGAGTGCTTGCAACAGTAGATCATCATCAGGCAGATCATCAGGGAACAGTGGTTGAAACCAAAGCAACTATTCAAGGTACATCTCTTTCAGTGTTGTTTGATTCAAGAGCTACAGATTCATTTATTTCTCCATCTATAGTTGTTAAGTGTAAGCTAGATGCGGTGAAGCAAGATCATGGTTGGCAAGTGGAACTAGCCTCAGGCATTAAGGTCTCCACAGATTCTGTAGTTCATAAGTGTGGGCTTAGCATAGGAGGATTTGATACTGCAGTTGACCTTTAGGTTATACCCCTTGGTTCCTACAATGTGGTTTTGGGTATGGACTAGCTTGGATCTCATAGAGCTAGTATAGATTGTAGGAAGAAGATTATAATGTGCCAAGATAACCAAGGGAATGATGTGAAGATAGTTGGGATACCAAGGCCTATATCTCTACGAATGATTTCTGCTATGCAATTGAAGCAGAGTTTCCGTAAGGGATGTCAAATATTTTCTATTATGGTAAATGATTTTGATGAGGAAGATCCTGTGAGCAAGACTTTAGATCACTCGATTTTACAGGAGTACGCAGATGTCTTTCCAAATGAGATTCCAAGCATGCCTCCGAAGAGGGACATCAATTTCAGCATTGACCTAATTCTAGGAGAGGAGCCTATCTCTAAAGCTCCTTATCATATGACTACACAGGAATTGGGTGAGTTGCATCTTCAGCTAGAGGAACTCTTGGCCAAAGGGAGCATTCGACCTAGTGTGTCGCCATGGGGAGCTCCAGTGCTCTTTGTAAAAAGAAAGACGATTTTTTGTGCCTTTGTATTGATTACAGACAGTTGAATAAGGTGACAATTAAGAATAGGTATCCTCTACCTAGGATTGATGACTTATTTGATCAAATCAAGGGAGCTACAGTATTCTCCAAGATTGACCTTAAGTCAGGATACCACCAGCTTCACATTAAAGAAGCTGACATTCACAAGACCGCCTTTCGAACTTGCTATGGGCATTATAATTCATAGTGGTGCCTTTTGGGCTGACTAATGCTCCATTAGTTTTCATGAGTTTGATGAATGGGGTGTTTTGATCATATCTTGATAGGTTTGTACTTGTGTTTCTTGATGATATATTGATATATTCTAAGACTCAGAAGGAGCATGAGGAGCACCTGCGATTGGTTTTACAGTGTTTAAGAGACAATAAGATTTATGCCAATGCAGCTAAGTGTGAATTCTTCAAATCAGAGATTTAGTATTTAGGGCATGTCATTTCAGGTGATGGTATTTCAGTAGACCTTGCAAAGATTCAGGCAATAGTGGATTGGCCTACACTGACTAATGTGTCAGAGATTCATAGTTTCATGGGTCTAGCTGGTTATTATCGCAGATTTGTCCAAAACTTCTGTAGAATAGCGCATCCTATCACTTCTCTTCAAAGGAAAGGAAAGAATTTTATTTGGACAGAGAAATGCGAGGAAGCATTTCGGAAGCTCAAGGAGCTTTTGACCAGTGCACCGATCTTAGCAGTACCTAATCCAGAAGGAGATTTCATGGTGTGTACAAATGCTTCCCTAGAAGGGATTGGAGCGATTTTGATGCAGAATGGACGGGTGATTGTGTATGAATCACGCAAGCTCAAAGATCACGAGCTAAATTATCCTACACATGATCTTGAGTTAGTAGCGATAGTTCATGCTTTGACAAGATGGAGACATTTCTTGTTGGGGCACAGATTTGAGTTACATAGTGATCATCGCAGTCTTTAGTACATTTTCATCAAGCCTAATTTGAATGCTCACCAAAGACAATGGATGGAATTTCTATGTGAGTATGATTTTGAGGTAAAGTACATTCAAGGAAAGGAGAATGTCATGGCAGATGCTTTGAGTCGCAAGAGATATGTGATATCCTCTACGACTCTTAGTGTTGATTTGAGGAGACAGATTCTTCAGGCACTTCCTACAGATTCTTGGTACTAGGAAGTGTGCAGAGAGATAGATTCAGGAAGACCTTTGGAGGGTAAGTTTGCAGGATACATCCGAGAGTCAAATGGTCTTTTGAGGCTTTTAGGAAGGATTTATGTGCCATTGTTGGATGAGCTTCGCACCTTGATCCTAGCAGAAGCCCATCGTACACCCTACTCGGCACATCCAGGTGTCAAGAAGATGCATGCTAATTTGCGGCATTTATTCTATTGGTCTGGGATGAAGCGAGACATTGCTGATTATGTGGCCAGGTGTCTTGAGTGTCAAAGAGTCAAGGCAGAACACCAGCACCCGGTAGGACTTTTGCAACCAAATCTCATTCCTTCATGGAAGTGGGACATCATCTCTATGGACTTCATTGTAGGATTACCTATGACTGTTCGTCGTCATGATGCTATCATGGTCACTGTTGATCGGTTGACTAAGGTGACACATTTTTCACCAATCAAGTCTTCCTACACAACAGCTTCTATAGCTAATGTCTTCATGTGTGACATTGTGAGATTACATGGTATTCCTCAAAAGATCATTTCTGATAGGGATCCTATTTTCACATCTGCATTCTGGACATCGCTACAACACGAGCTTGGAGTGCAATTGAATTTCAGTTCAACATATCACCCAGAGACAAATAGCCAAACAAAGAGGGTGAATCAAGTTTTGGAAGATATGTTAAGGATGTATGTGATGGATAGGTAGACACATTGGGAGGACTATCTCTACCTAGTCAAGTTTGCTTACAACAACGGGTATCATAGTTCTATTGGCATGGCGCTTTTTTAGGCTTTATATGGACATCCTTGTTGTACACGTTTGAGTTGGGATAGTCTGAAGGATCATATCTTGTTGGGTCCTGAGATGCTTGGTGATATGGAGCAACAGGTAGTGCATATCCGCGAGCACTTGACTACAAAACAAGATAGACAGAAAAACTATGCTGATGTTCATAGGTCAGATAAGCAGTTTGTTGTGGGAGATAAGGTTTTCTTGAGAGTGCATTCGTAGAAGAGTCTGATCCGATATGGAAAGGGTTCAAAGCTAGCACCTCGCTTTGTGGGACCATTTGAGATTCTTGAGAGGATTGACCCAATTGCTTACCACCTTGCTCTACTGCCCAGCCTAGCTCGCATTCATGATGTTTTCCATGTTTTAGTACTTAGGCAGTATATTCCTGATGTTGTGCATGTTCTTGATTGGAATGCATTGCAGGTAGAGGACGGGCAGCTGGCTTTGGAGCCGGTTCGTATTCTAGAGCAGCAGGAGTTGACCCTCAGGGGTCGAACCATAGAGCAGGTAAGGGTCCAATGGGACCCTACTAATGATTCTTCAACTACATGGGAGGATGTAGCTAGATTGCGGGATTTATATCCCTACCTGTTTGTAGGCTTCCAGGAGTAAGCCTAATCTAAAGGGGGGTGGATGTAGTGCCTGCCCTCGTTCACATCTTTTTGGACATGTTATTATTGTCGGACTATCTTAGACTAGTTTTATGTTGATGGTTAGTAGCATTGTTTTGAGATGATCAGATATTATGCTATGGATTCAGTTAATGTATGATGAGATTATTTAGACTCTACATTTCATGTATGCATGATGATTATTATATTATTTTCAGTTATTGATGATGATTAGTTAGATGGTTTATTATCTCATGTGTTTTATTATGGATACTTACCCCATATTTGCATGTGTATGGTGTGCGTGTTTGTTCTTATGTATGGCATTTCTAATGTGGTTAAGGAAGGGAGTCGTAGTCACCTACTAGTCGGGATCTACACGATGCACCACTTCCTGCCATTTTCTGTTTAGTTAGCATATATATATATATATTGTATGTACATGCATGGTTTTTATGCAGGTTGCAGGTACCGGGTATCGACTTCCCTGAATTGCCAGGATGAGCATACCCCATTACACTATCTCAATGACAAGAGAAGGGAGACAAATTCTCAAGTCCAAATCCCAAACCCTTAAACCATTTGTCCTAAAGAGATAGGACAAGTATCTAGATATTTTACTTTCTGAATGTGTCGGATGACATAATTCATGATTTTTAACCCTTTAGACTGATTTTGTATGGATTGTTCTATGATGGGTTTTCATGTTTTATCTTGGAGGTCTATGGTGAATTATCTATTAATTAAGTCTTAAATAAATAGATTTAATTAATAAAATTAATTATTTGGGAAAAATTAATATAATATCATGACCTTTAGATATTTTGATTTTAATTAATTAAATGGGAATTAATTAAGAAAAAGAATTAAATAAAAGAAATTAGAAAGTAAAAATAATAATAAAGTAATAAATAAATAATAATAATAAAAGTTATAAGAGAATTAAAATAAAAGTTATAAGTTTGCCTAGGAGTAAACGCACCTCTTGATTGCACATATGTCAACAACACAAGAGTTAGTGCACCAATTAAGCACATGGTGTCTACAACCTTATGACTCATCTAGAAGGTTGGAAAAGACTCATGCTTAGTTGTCAACACCTTCTAGTTGTTTCTAGAGACATTCTAGGTGCTTCCTGAGAGTTTTTTATATTCAGGCACTCCTAAAAGCTTAGGAGGAGCGTTTTGGAGGACTCGAGAACGTGGGAGAAGGAAGGAACTTGCTCTGCAGTTTCTGAGGAGAAGTGAATTAGCATCAGAATCTGGGTAGACTCTTGTGATTTTACTTATGTTATTTTCGCTTCTTGTACTTCCTGTCTTCTTCGTGTCTTCTGAATACTTTCTGAGGATTCTATCTATGAATGTTCCAATTATTTTAATCTTGTCTTGGATATTTAATTCTTATGTGAGAAAACTCCTCATGCGTAGATCCAAAAAAATTATGGGGCTAGGGTTAAAATTTATAATCAAACCTATTAGAAAAAATTATTGAGTAAATTTAGAGAACAATTATTTCAAAGGAAAATTCTTATGGTTTAGAAAGCCCTTTTTATTTTAAAAATTATTTATTTGTTCTCTTTTAAAAATTATGCAATTCTGTGTGTGTGTGTGTGTGTGTGTGTGTGTGTGTGTGTGTGTGTGTGTGTGTGTGTGTGTGTGTGTGTGTGTGTGTGTGTGTGTGTGTGTGTGTGTGTGTGTGTGAAAGAAAATCGTTGTTAAATCACAGTTGAAAAAAAAAATTAATTCGATTTCGCAAATCAAAATTTGTTTTGAAAGAATGATTTTAATATATATATATATGTAGAAGTGGGGGGGGGACAAAACCTGCGCCCCCATACCCATTGTCATAGTAGTGTACCCGCCACCGCAAGTATTGCGACGACAGGGGTACTCGGTACCCATTGACGTCGCAGGCCCTGGGTCCTTACGTATCGCGGGAGTATATATATACAGTGTTTGCTTTAAAATATGTGGGTTGCAGAAATCAGTTTTTATATTTCATTTTTTTTAATAATGTTTTAAAATGTTATTATTATGTTTATAATTATATACATATATATATAAGTATATATGTATATATGTTATTAATAATAAATAATTATTATATTGATAAATGATTTGTATTATTAGATCATTTCTTTTAATAACAAATTATTTTATAATATTATAGTTGAACAATATAGGTTCAATTTAATTATTTTAATTGACTTGTATTATAAGGAAAAGAGGATAATGAAAAGAACTGGTAAATTTTCATTTACTATTTAAATTTGATGGGGGTCATATAAACAAAATGTCATTTGAATATTTGGAAAATCGATTCTAGAGTTATGGAAAATTTTAATCAACATATGGGTTAGGAAAAATGTACAAAATATTTCTCCATTCAATATCTAAATTTGAAAACGAAAACTAACACCCCCACACATTTTATTCAACTATGAAATTTTAGCAAACCAAAACATGTGCTTGTATTGTGTCTTCTCTATGCTTCTTGCTTTGGGTTTTTGGGTTGACTAGTGTTGACTAGTTGTAGGACATCTACTAGAGGCTCGGGGGTTATGATTGTGATGTCATGATGAGGTCTTTTGATTCTGATCTTTATAAACCCAACCATGGTTATGTGATGGTATGCTCTATGAAATGTTGTATTTACTGATTGTTATTGCTTTCTAGTCTTCTTGTGTGAAGTTGAGATTCATATGTATGAGACATTTGACTTAACCATTTTGAGTCATCGATCAATTATACTTAGGTTTACTTTCCAGTCATTTGATGGAATTGAAATTGTTATCTTATCTTGATGATGTCATGTTGTGACATGTTTTGACTCAACCATTTTGGAGTCTTTGATCAGTATTATTTTGAGATACTTTTGGTTGCTTATTAAGAACAAATGATTATTGTGATTATCAAGGATACCTTCAGTTGCCAATAGAGAACTGTTGTGGTCGTGATTATCTATGGATGCCTTTTAGTTGCTCATGGAGATTTGATGTTTATATTGTAAGTTGTCTTAATAAGTGAAAACATTCACACTTAATACTAACTTAATGAACCCTAAAAGATAATTGTTTTGTTCTCGCTGATGCCTCGAGTGCTTGTACAGACTAGGATGGGAGTAGAGAGAACACTTGGTTGTGACCTTGCATTCCGTAGTATGCCTCGTCTGTATGAGAGGATATTAGTGGCCACACAGGGATCACTAGGGGGCCGGGGTCTATTGGGAGTCTACCAGGGTAACTCTAGTGTGAGTTGTGCGATGACACTTTCCCGCTTGCATAGGAGGTTTCCTACATGTGTTTGTGTGCCTCTGGGATTAGATGTCGGTTTGTGATTGGAACCCTTGAGTTAGTATACTTTTAGGATTCCTGGTCTTAGAGAGTATTTATGCTATGTGATTTTGATAACCTGTTTGGGACTTGAGATTATCTCTTCAGCGCGGTGGGAGTGGACCATTTAGGTTCCACGCAGTTAGGTGGTAGTGCTTTATCACTCTTATCATATGATATCCATTAAAGACACCGTGGCTGATGCATTATTTGATTATGATGGTGGACACGTATCCTTACATTGATGATTTGCACATTTTAGATGATGTTATCTTATGCTTTACTTTGCATGTTAGATTACTTTCTGCATATGATGTAGTATGTTTATAGGAGTGGCATTCCTACTATCTTAAAACCGATGATCTTTTCGATGATTTGGGATGTTACGCACGGAGGGATGGCTAGGACCCACAATGGTCTAATGATGCTATTTATGGTTGGAAGGAACTGTGCACTTAGATATTTATCTTTGATGATTTATGGTTATCTCTTATGATGATGTATCATGTATGATGTATGGTTTCATTTATGTTATTGCATCATGGATTAGATTTAGAATAATGATATACTTTATTTCACACATGTATATTCTTTTAAGCCTATCATATCCTGTGACATGTACAGTGGAGGATTGGGCATTCAAAAATGTAATTAATGAACATTGGACTTTTCATTATTATTTCATGTGGATGTTGTATTAGATGGATTCATTAATAGTTAATTTAGATGTGATTCAATGTTAAGGGATCCTTAAAGAATGTAACCTGTTATGTATGTTATGTTTACTTTCATTTAGATTGATGCTATTGATTTCGTTACTATGTAAATGGTTTTTACTTTCATGATTAAAAAAAAATGATCGCCAAAGTTAGTAAAACTTTAGGTTAATTCTTTGGATCCCTTGGCAAGGCATTACAGATGATGCCACAAATAGTTATTGCTCACAGCCTGCTTTAGTGCTAAAAACATTGGTGGACATCTATTCCCAACATAAGAACTGATAGGAAAAACATGTAGCCAATTTCTAAATCATCGACTCTTTATCCTCCCAATGCCAATTTAATTTCCACCATTACAAATATGTGGTACCAAACTGAAGAGTGATTTGATTTCTCCTCCCATTTATTATCGTTTTCTACCTTTTGATGACATAAGAAATGTGAGAATCCCATATTCCCTATGGTGAGGCAAGAAATGTGGCACATATTTGCTTGGCTTATTAGGAGTGAATCATATGAGATTTCAAAATAATATTCAACCCATAAAAATGGGAATAGTTAGAAAAGGAGGAAAAACTACCTTTTCACATGACCAACAATAGTTCAAACAATATTAACCAAAGGCTGGAGTAGAACAAGAGCAACAAGAGTAAGTTCCGTAAGGCCAACATACGTCACAACAATAGCAAGAGACGAAGAAGAATGCACATTTCCTGAGGAAGCCAAACCAACAACAAAAGGCTCAACATCATCTTGGGAATAAAAATCATCATTAGTTTGTGAAAAGCATTAGAAGAATTAGAAGCCTAAACAGTTCAAGTAATTACTAGTAGCATCCTTCCACCAAGTAATAATGCCTTTATGATGAGAGAGAAATACAAAGCTAAATTATCAATATTGAAACATCTACAACACTTAAAGGTAAGGCCCTCATAATTCAACTAAGTTTATAAAACCATGTCCTCAAGGAGAGGTGTAGATATGTTAACGTCAATTAAAATTTGAGGAATTGTAGAATAGCCCATGGAGGAAATAGTATCATCACCCTTAAAGATGTCGACAGTAGAGTTGCCAATGGTCTCATAACAAAACTTACCCTAAAATGAAGGGAATGATTGGGAAGACAAACCCATATAGAATATGCATTGATCAACACTAAGTCATAATTATCAAAAGAGGCAAATGAAGCAAAAAAAAAACCCTTAGTAGAAGGCCAAAGCTCTATGGTGCGAACAACCAAGGGCTTCTAAGAATCCAACAACCAGTGGTGCAAATCTAAGAGAGAATGCCAATGACCAAGAAATCTATACACCAGTGGGTTGTATTTGTAAAAAGCCACATTTTATACATCTTGGACATAGTATCATCACCCTTAAAGATGTTGATAGTAGAGTTGCCAATGGTCTCATAACAAAACTTACCCTAAAATGAAGGGAATGATTGGGAAGACAAACCCATACAAAATACGCATTGATCAACACTAAGTCATAATCATCAAAAGAGGCAAATGAAGCAATAAAAAAACCCTTAGTAGAAGGCCAAAACTCTATGGTGCCAACAACCAAGGGCTTCTAAGAATCCAACAACCAGTGGTGCAAATCTAAGAGAGAATGCTAATGACCAAGAAATATGTACACCAGCGAGTTGTATTTGTAAAAAGCCGCATTTTCTACATCTTGCCCCGAAACCACAAGGGAGTTCTTTGCACAAGAAAAACCATGAGATTTCTTCAATGAAGTTCTATAAAGAATGAGTAGCAACACAAACAAATCTCCCTCAACTGCTAGTAGGAGGGATCCCAAAATCCCCAACACTTGCCACAGGAGGGACAACAACACCCACGACAAGAGTAGAAAAGTCAATAGTTTTGGAAGCACCACTAGCATCCACCAATTCAACCAATCAAATAGGTAGCATTAAGGGTACAAAAACATCATGATCCACCAAGTTGAAAGAAGGTGCAAGAAATTTTAGTCAATTGGATGGGAGAGACTTTTTACGTGAAACCAATAACTTTATGTAAGGTAAACCTACCAATATAAAACGTTCACCATAATTTCTAATAAAATAATGGTACGTTGTTGTCAATTTAGTGAAACCATAGATGCTTATTATTTCCAATAAAATGTTGGTGATTTCAAGGCTAATACATCTTACAATTTTGCGGCTTCTTGTGAGTAACTCACATCAATCAAGAGCAACTCAACACAAATAAGCAGTTGCCATTAATTTTCTTTTTTATTGTTTCATATATATGCAACTAAACTATGGACAGTGGTAAAAGGAAAGAAATCTAAGTACTCAGTCCCTCCTCTAGATAAGAATTTGCGGTCCTACAAGGGAGGTTCTAAATCTAAATCTAAATCTTAAGCTCCCTTGTTTAGGATTGATGTCCGTTGTGGTGGGAATTTCTTGGTTATTCTCTATCTGTGTTTAGTGACTCACATTGTTGTATTTATGCCTTATATTGTTATATCTTTTGATTTGATGTACAAGGTTTCGGGTCCTTTCAAAACCTGTTTTTACGTAATTAGAACTATGATTGTATTCTTTAGAAGAAACAATACTCCAGCATTTGCCTCATTTTACTGAAGCAATGTAAAATCTCTTGGTCTTTTTCTTCAACAAAGGTCAAGGAAGAAATAGTGCCGAAACATATAGCATCTCGTCTGAGTTCAATTTTATAGTTGGGGCTTAAATGAAATATATGATGCACATTTACCCAAATTCATGCTCAAAGATAAGTTGGGAAGAATTGGGATCAAAGACCTTTAACATTAAAATACAAGAGAAAGATTGAAATATTATTTTTGTTTTATGATATTTTCTTTTGGGCAAAGAAATGTTTTGGTTTTATGCCATTTTTTTTGGACAAAGAAAGGAAATATGGGATGATGCTTTATTTTTTTTCACAACCCAAGTTATCCAGTTTTAGAGGATGCCTTGGTAGTGTATACTAAGTTGAACAGAAAGACTCCAAGGGTCTAATTTTGGGGCCTAGGGGCTGAACTATGACACATATCTGTGGGTGTGTTATAGACTAAAGTTCGCACACTATCAATGATTCAATGTCCACATGTCATTTGCATGAGAAAGATATGATATTCATCACAGCTTATGTATCCTCTATTTTTAGTGTCTTAAAATTTGGGGATTTAGATAATTGTATGTTTTGGGAGTTAAATATGTAAAATTTGGTTGACATCCATAAATGAAATCTACAATAAGGTAATGAGTATAGTGTTATGATCCATGTGTATTACACTTTAAAAAGAGCTAGGACCATTTCCTACAAAAAATACTATGTAAGAGGGAGAGAAATAGACTGAAGCAACATCTTGTGTAGGAAGATTGTAAAGTTAGGGAGAACAATGTATTACAGTGACTTGAGTTAAATGATATATGGTAGCACCGAGAGACTTCAAGTCCATGGATGAATATACAATTGTGGAATAGATATATCATGCACAAATTTCCTTAAGATAATAATTATACCTGGACAATGAGTAGATGAATGCATCAAAACAGAGTCCACTCGAATAAACAAGTGCGGTGATAACACCAATATCATTCCTTGTGTTACAAAGAATAAATACATAGCATCGAGCAAATACTTCAGAAGTACTTAGTTATCACCAGTTCCTATTTGGGATGAAAGAAAAGTATTAAGGAGTCTATTGTTCACACAAATTAGTCATAAACTTCTTATTTACTTTTTTCTGGCTTACTTTAATACAAAACTCTTGTTTTAAATAATATTCATTTATTGAACTATAATACTTTAAATAATCTATTAATTTATTATATAATCTATGGTATGATAACAATACTTATTTATATTTTGATAATACCTAGAATATCAAAATAAAGATATTCATGTAGATCTATAAACAAATGTATTGTTTACTAACATTCTACGGGACTATTTGATCATATTATTAAAGAATTGATTAATAAAGACAGTCAAATGTATATCCAAAATGCCAAAAAGAAGTTATCCAAAAGAAGACAACTTTTAAGACTAATTGACAAAGAGAATGATCAATGAATCTTGAATTTACTATACAATAGAAATAACATATTGATTAAATGAAATTCAAAATTATCTGATAAATAGATAGAACACAAACTTCAGACATACTACATAACAACAATAACATTAGCAACTGTTAGCAACATATAACAACTATTTCAAAAACAAAATGGCGAGCCAATAAACTTATATTAAATAAAGAAAATAGAAAAGAAGTTATCCAGGACTGGTATCGAAGCATATAATGCCTGTGGAAAATATAACACCTAAATATGAAATCCTGCCTGTCAAAAAATGTATCCATTGGATTAGAGTTCAGTATCTTAAATTGCAATTGAAGATGACAGTTTATTGGGTAAACTTACCTTAATTTGGCAATGTGAGAAATGGGGAATCTGCCTTGTTCAACATAGACTTTGGGATCCAACTCATGGAGCTCACTTGGACACATGGAGTCCAACCATAACCACAACCACCATATCCACTGCAATCCGACCGAATAGATTCCCTTTCTGAATTTTGCGCCTGTAAAATAGAGTCCCCACCAGAAATATCAAACTGATATGATCACTCCAGCTGTAGGGATTGCATATCCCACAGAAAACCTCACATTTTCTTGAATATATATGAGAAATGTCTGTGCAAAAGTGTTCCCAGAAAGGCACTGAACATCCACCAATTTAAGGAAGGAGACATTCTGAGCCCTTTCTTTTGGATCAAATTCATTCAGTTGATCTGTTCCAATGGTGGATATATTGGACTTTGTACCCCCAGTACCCAGGGATAGCATGCACAATGCAAAATAAAAATTTCCAACTTGGAAAGTGGATTCTTTCTCGCAATAGTCTGAATTCTTTGGGCATTCTAGTGATCTCATAAATGGCTATGAGACTGTCAATGTCAAGATACAAAAAAAGTTTATGACAATAGTCTGAATTCTTTGGGCATTCTTGTGATCTCATAAATGGCTATGAGACTGTCAATGTCAAGATACAATAAAAGTTTATGGCACTCCCTTAAATTAACCTTATACCATTACAAGAAATGCAAAAGTTATTGTCCTAAACAAGTTTCAGACACTTGCAGAATCAAAAGATACAAATTATTGTGTATGCACCGTACTAATCTACACATGCTCATATGAGAGCAGAGTAGTTGAGAGCCTTGATAAGGATCGAGACATATCTGCCTCAGTTTGAATGTAATTGTGATTGATTTCCTTCACTGAACAACATCCTGATAAAGACATTGTAAGTTTGAACTCGTCTTGTAGCATTTCCAAAACTTTTGTCACTCCTGCCTCTCCCTTGGCCGCCAAAGCATAAACTATAGGCCTGACAATCAAATGTATATCCAAAATGCCAAATAGAAGTTATCCAAAAACATACAACTTTTAAGACTTATTGACAAAGAGAATGATCAACGAATCTTGAATATACTATACAATAGCAATAACATATTGATTAAATGAAATTCAAAATTATCTCATAAATAGATAGAACACAAACTTCAAACATACTACATAATAGCAATAACATTAGCAATTGTTAGAAACATATAACAACTATTTCAAAAACAAAATGGCGAGCCAATAAACTTATACTAAGTAAAGAAAATAAAAAGAAGTTATCTAGGACTGGTATTGAAGCATATAATGCCTGTGGAAAATATAACACCTAAATCTGAAATCCTGCAGGTCAAAAAATGTATCCATTGGATTAGAGTTCAGTATCTTAAATTGCAATTGAAGATGACAATTTATTGGGTAAACTTACCTCAACTTGGCAGTGTGAGAAATGGGGAATCTGCCTTGTTCAACATACACTTTGAGATCCAACTCTTGGAGCTCACTTGGACCTGCAGCCACCATAACCAGTGCAATCCAATTGAATAGATTCCCTTTCTGAATTTTGTGCCTGTAAAATGGAGTCCCCACCAGAAATATCAAACTGATATGATCACTCCAGCTGTGGGGATTGCGCATATCCCACAGAAAACCCCACATTTTCTTGAATATATGAAAAATGTCCGTGCAAAAAGTGTTCCCCAAAAGGCACTGAACATCCGCCAATTTAAGGAAGGAGACATTCCGAGCCCTCTCTTTTCGGTCAAATTCATTCAATTGATCTGCTCCAATGGTAGATATATTAGGCTTTGTATCCCCAGTACCCAGAGACAGCACGTACAATGTAAAATAAAAATTTATAACTTGGAATGTGGATGCTTTCTTGCAATAGTCCGAATTCTTTGGGCATTCTGGTGATCTCAGAAATGACAATGACTGTCAATGTCAAGATAGAAATAAGTTTAGGACACTTTCTCCCTTAAAGTAACCTTATACCATTACAAGAAATTAAAAAATTATTGTCCTAACCAAGTTTCGGACACTTGCAGAATCAAAAGATACAGATTATTGCTTTTGCACTGCATTAATCTACGCATGCTTATATGAGAGCAGAGTAGTTGAGAGCGTTGATAAGGATCGAAACATATCTGCCTCAATTTGAATGCAATTGCAATTAATTTCCTTCACTGAACAACATCCTGATAAAGCTATTGTAAGTTTGAACTCCTCTTGTAGCATTTCCAAAACTTTTTTCACTCCTGCTTCTCCCTTAGCTGCAAAAGCATAAACTATAGGCCTGCCAATCTGCATCCCTAATACAAGAATATGTTATTAAATTCCTGATTCAAATAACATGAGACAAACCCCTCTTAGCACAAGACAAAGTCATACTAATGCAAAATATATCTCAATTTTTCTAGAGTGATAAAATGAGATCAGTTTGGTGTCAAGGTAATGGGCACACTCATAAGTGTGTTACAGGTTGAACTCTACTTTTCCATTAACTGCAGGCCATTACTTAAGAAAACATGTGGTGAAGCTATGACATATAAAACCTAGGCTATTATTTCAACATAAACCAACTTTATAAAGATGCATTCCAGCATGACCAAGTTAAATTGTGGGCACATTTTAGAATTTGGTTTAAGATCTAAGATCCAGATGTCATGGGAATGGAAAACTTGGAGGTTAAGTGTAATAGAATATTGGCATAATCTAAGAGTGAAGGTCATAAACAAACAGTAATCAAAGATAAAAAGAAATGGCAGAGGCAACAAGAACCAAGTCCTCATCAAAGTAGTGAGAAAAAGTTACAAACAAAAATACCAGAAGCTCCAAGGGCCAGTGCCTTGAATACATTTGTTCCTCGTCAAACTCCTCCATATGGAAACACAGGGAGTTGACCTTGTGCAGCTTTTACAACCTGCATTCAGCCTGAAAATCAGATCATAGTCTTGGCTACTCAAAGACTCTGGAATTTCTTCTCCATTTATGATATAAATTAGTTAAACAGGTGTTGAACCACTCACCTCTTCCAAACAGATTATTGTTGCTAAAACATAATCAAGTTGTCTGGCTCCATGGTTTGACACAATTATACCTGCTGCAACTACTTGGATGGCCAGCCTAGTTGCATAATATATAATAACAGATAATCACAATTATCAACTTGATTTACTAATGTCCTCCCTTTCAGCAGAACTCCTGCAGAGCCCTCCATGACTTCTCAGACAAAACCCTGAAACAAACAGTTGCAACAATGAATTGAATCCGTCAAATTAGACTAAAAACTGAATAAAGAGATATGTGGGCTGCAAAAATCATCTAGGAGAAAAATCAACAATAATATGAATAGATGGAATTATGACTTTTTTATAATGGCTTTGTTTAATTGTAGTTGAGACAGGTAGACCATCATACAAGTAATAATTAAATCATAAATGCCAAGTTTGTTGAGAATCTCGATAACATCTACCGATAACAGTCTCCAAGATTTTCATTTTTGGGCCTTTCATTGGGCTTTTTATTTTTAATTTAAGGCTCCAATTTTTGCCCCTTCCTTTATATTCGTGTATTCTCTTCCATAGAAAGCTGCAAAGCCGTTGATTTGGCCAATGAAAATCTGCTGCCAACCATATTGCTCAAGAAGCTGTTAAAGTTTGATCAACTCCAGCAAACAAATATTACAAAAAATTGTAACGATAAAAATGAGAGCAATATTATTGGTCGTAGAGGAAAAGTTTAATCACTGTTTAATTACTAGCCTTGGCAATAGTTCTCTGCCATGCAATGGCAGGAACTAATAAAGGTTTGCGATTACATCCAAAGCTTAGATAAACTTTGAAGTTATATCTTTTTCCTGTATAATTTGTTAGGACAATATTATAGAAATTTTGGATTTTTTTCTCAATCAACACCTTTAATATTTGATAAGTTTCGAATTCATTATTTTATGAAATATTAGTGCTGGAAGGGCCTTCCATGCTAAATCTAATAGGCTTCTAGGGTCCGTTTGTTTGCTGGAATTAAACTGGAATTGGTAGGAAGAAATTCTTTAAAAAATTAGTACTCAGTTTGGATGCATTGAACTGGAATTGGAATATGAGTTTTGAATTCGTATTTTGGTCCGAAATGAGGATTTGTCAATTCCACATCAAGAAGTGGAATCACCAATTGTAATTTGAATTGGAATTAATCGAATTTGAATTGCAGTTTTTCCACTCAACAAAACCAGCATCTGACAAATTCTGAATTAATAGATCCAACATCTGACATTCTGGATATAAGACAAATGAAGCATTTGCTAATGCCAGCAGCCAAACAGGTCTCTAAAGATTCACATGAAGCACTAGCAGAATAAAGTGTAACAAAGATGCAGAGGAGACTAGCAGACCATCAGCCAAACAGGTCCCTAAAGATTCACATGCAGCACTATCAGGATAAATTGTAACTATTACTCAATTTTCACACATGTTCAAACGGAGGAAAACATACATGCTTATCACTTTCAAGTAATACTCAGAAATGCATTAAAGGAAAACATTTTATTCATATTGAAATAAAATACAATGTTTGTATGATGGAAAGAAGATGCTGAAAGTAAATTTCTCCCACACATTTGACTGTGAGAGTAGTCCCTATGTGCTGATATACATCCGTACTCTACTGAAATCAGTAACATGAAAGAGGATTAAAAGGAGAAAAAGGTCATGGGCAACAGTCATTGCTTATAATGACTGGTGGAGTGGCATCCATCCGCATCCATCTTTTTGTTGTTCTGGATCTCGCCCTTTCCATGCTTCCAATTCTTGCATCCACAAAAGAGAATAGGTTAGATCCAATGGATCTAAGCAATACTGATAACTCACTTCATCTCACATTCATCATCCTACACGCTATTCATCTCAGAAAAATACAGACATACATCAGCAGATAGAGAAGCCAATCACGAAAAATAAAAGTATTAAAGGGACAATTCATTTTGATTTGAAACCTTTTACTTGTAATAACTGGTGAAAACAGGATAAGCGTAGCAACTGTGATTGTCATGCATACCAAGATCAGGAAAATGAAACATCAAAGGGACGAACTTTAAAGTTTGGAAACCTTTTGTTTCACATATGCAAAAATAATGAACGCTACAGTGGAAGTATGGCAAAATAATGCAGTGTGAGAAGACAAATTCAGCTATACTTATCAGGAAAAAGGTCAAATAGAACTTTTAGAGCAATAGGTTGCTTCTATGTTAAAGCATCAAAACTAAGTATGAGTACGCTATATACAAAATGAAGGAAATAATCATATCTATTTGTTTATTCTTTTCAAAGATGAACAACACTGGAAGATTGAAATATCAAATCTTGATTTCATTACAGCATGGAAATAACAGCAAATGAAACATTAAAGGGACGAAATTTTAAGTTTTGAAACCTTTTGTTTTGTAAATGCAAGAAGAATGAAAGCTACAGGAAGAAGTTATTTATCACAAAAAAATAACAATTTTCAGGCAGTGATAAAAATGCATCATAAAGGTAGCAGATGCAAGCCATAGCAATGACAGAAGCAAGATAATACTCATCAATATCAATAACAAAAATGAAATACAGCATTATACAAAGCTTTATGATTGAAATCTGAGTGTACAAAGATGGAGCAGCAAGTTCGAGATAGCAAAAGGATATTAAATACCAGTAAGATCACAACAGATATGAAGCTGAATATAAGGAAATCTGCAGAGCCTCTACCAAAAGTAGTTTTCTTTCAATTTACTTAGAAGGAAACTAAGAAAGACAAGTGAAATAGCTGTTTAGAATACTGTAATATTAGATGTACCCCAATGTTGAGGTGTTAAATCTACTGAAGAGATCTTTTCTCATGATTTTCCTTACCTCTACTGCAATTTTTAATCTGATATTTGCAATTTGTAAATATGTGATGCTTCTAGTGCCATCTTGGAACAAAGACTTCATTAAACAGCAAAACCCAATTTCTGAGATAGGGAGATGAGAATGCACAATATAAGGTAAATTTTCGAAAAGTGGGGTTCACCTCTACTAAATATTGAGGATTGAGATCTACTTTGGGCAATGGAAGTGGTAGTGTTAAGAAAGCTAGACGAGATCAGGAGAATTGAAGAGCAGAGGGGACAATCCACAGCCAACATTCAGAAGACAAATGAAGATAGAAAGGAGGGTTTCCAATAAAAGATTGAAGGAAAAACTAAAAGTGAAGCTACTCTATCCAAGCTACAGATCTGGCTTGGAGAGTATTATTAAAAGCATTGATAGCTTACCTGTTGAATTGATCTAGTCACTAATAATGGCAAGTTTAAAACACAGTCATATTTATGAGAGATGTTGCTCGGATGCTAAGCTTCACTTAAAGAGTAACACAAGCAAAGCCCAGCAAAGAGCCAAAAACTCACTTACAGCAAAAACCCTCATGATAAAATATGGCAGAGATGAATTTTTAGGCATCTGAACAAGCAGAGAATTGAAAAGAATAAGGTATAACGCCCAGAATATGACCACTTCCAAAGCAAAAAAATCACAATCTACAAACGTCCAAACAGGCAGAACCTAGCATGGAAGAAATACGGCATCTACATTATAACAGCAATTTATGTTAAAAAAACAGTACTTATTGTAGTATATATTTCATGCCACGATCTAGAGTGTCAGGCGTCCAAATATAGCAAAGGTGGGATTTAAATAGCATGAACCTATAACAAATGAAGAGATTTAAACATGGTGCCCATCATGTGACGTTTTCAGCAACGCAAATCAAGAAAATCCAGGCGTCTAAAAACCCCAGCATACTGTTAGAAATCCACAGCCAAAGAAAGAAGAAGAAATGGTGTTCATGGCTTGCAAAACCCAACAGAGGAAAAAGAACCCACGAAAATAGCAGATTTTGGCTTCAAACAGCAAAGAATAACCAGTCGGCACCCTTGGACGTTCTCCATTCTATCAGATATGCCATTTTCAAAGAGAGATGGATTTATATTTGGATCTTCATATACCCTTCTCAGCTGGGAGTGAACTTTGTTTCATTTTCAAACCCTGGATGGGTTTTGTTCTTCATTCTGTTGATTGCATTTCTCTTGCGAACAGTTTTCTATTTGAGTTTCGATTTACTTGAAATAAAAAGCCACCCTTTTTATGGTTTGTTCTAAGGAATTTTTTTTTGTTTGGTTATTCTATTTGATCCTCTTTAGCTCCTTGGCCTATTACTTGATAGATGATTGCCACTTGAGCACTGTAGCATCTAATATTTCTATAGAGTTGCTCTTGTTTATGAATCTTTGTTATGGATAAGCACTCTTGCTCTTAAGATATTCTTGTAGAAAGCTTTCATGTTATATTACAAAACAAAAGGTTTCAAGCTAAAAGAACTTGTCCCTTTAATGTCTTTATTATGACACAAAACTTGTTGTAGCTTTCTTCTGTTGCAAGAGTAAAAGGTTTTGTAGATGAACATATCCCTTTAATTATTCTTATTGTACTTTTGATCAGCTTCAATGATCCTATCTCTTATACGAACACTGGGCCCAACAACCCTCATGGGAGCCTACGGTTATATCCGCATACCTATAAGAGATAGGATGTTGCACAAGAAACAAAAATGTTAGAAAATAAATCAAGATCTTGGGATTATGGATGTAACTGCATATGTCGGGGATAGGATAGTGAGATTATTGGTCATTGCTTAGATCATTTTGATCTAACTCTCTTCTTTGCATTTGCAGGATTTGGAGCGGGAGCATGGAAAGGTGGACAGCGGGATCAAAGATGTGGACATCCAGCATTCCAGGCAATGGCTAGTACCCATGACCCATTTTACTTTCTTGTTGTTTACTTTTCCCATTTGAAGTTAGATACATAGATCAGAATTTTGGTTTATTTATATTGGTTAGTTTCACGGCCTATGTGAAACTTGATGAGCACTTAATGAATAAAGTTACATTTTGAAAAAATATTTTGGCATATATTTGCTCTTATGTGATGCCCTTTTACTTTTTGTCATAAAATGTAGTTTATATGCATGAGATATCAAGTGTTTATCATAACCAGATGCATGATCATAAGCATTCCATTTAGCAGTCAAACTAGCAATCATGGCTCTATCAATTTTGAGCCAATAGGTGAAAAATGACCAACAATTTTGGTGACATCTACTGTATATCTGCCTGCTAGACATCATAAAAGTAGTAGCTCTAATAATTCATTGGGCTAGGAATCAAATAGATATGCAAGAATAGGTGCTAGGTATCTTCAACTCAATTTTATTAGCATTGCTTGTGATGATGAGCTCTCACTCATCATGATGGGTAGTGTGTATGAAATTGGGGTGAAGGAATAAATTGCGTATTCTTGGATATCTAATACACATCAACATTGTAGGTGAGCAAAATGGAATGATGTTGAATGTGTCTATGTACCTTGGTTAGGTGACTATGCTGGTATGTATGCTTCATGAGAAAATTATTACTCTAAAAAAATGCAATCTTGTGAGCATAAGTACGAGCACGAGCAGGTAATCAAGGTATGTGCATATGTGAAGCAATTTTGTATTTTGCTCATCTTCTGAAAACAACTTTGAAATTGTTATTGAAAACAAGGAAAACACTAAGAAAACCTAGGAAAATTGTCCATAGAAGAAAAATTGTCCATAGAAGCACTTAAGGAAAGAAAAACTTCAAAAAAATAGTGTAACAACACTTTATTTGCAACCTATTTGTATATGTACAAAGAACTTTGTAGATTTTACCTCAAAACAATGTTTAAGGTAATTACCATTAATTGGTATAGGCAACACATCTCCCTCCATAGTTGACAATTAATACACATTGTCCTCCTTGCAATCTGAAATTACGAATGGACCTCCCCAAAAGGAATCAAACTTGGTATGCTTGTTTGGCCTACCTTTAAGTTCATCCCACTTGAGAACAACATCACCTACATCAAAACTTCTTACCCTCACTTTCCTATCAAAGATCCTCTCTACTTGCATTTGCTGATACTCCATCTCTTGCATTGACTTTGATCCCTTTTCCTCCAATTCCATTAGCTGGGCATAACGTACTTGCATAGGATACCCTTCTTCAAACAAAACCAGTTGACTAGTAAGGTCTAAGGTTGGCAGCTCTATTGAAATAGACAACTTAGCCTCTTTACCGTGGACTATAATATAAGGTGAATTTTTAATGATCTTCTTAGGAGTTATCCTATCAACCCATAGAGAAGCCTTCAACTTTGAGTGCCAATCACATTGATTTTCTTGCAAAATCCTCTTTAGTATTTGTTGTCAATTAGGATTGCACCAATAGCAAGATGCAAAATCTAGCTATGCTACTGAAACATGGAAACTCTCTGGGGTGGTGGGTTGTCCTAAAACGAGAGATGAATCTGCAAGAGCTAGGCCAGTTCCTCCATAGTGATCACCTAAAACTTTAATTGTATGCGGGAAAAGGAATGAGAAGTGACTGAAAAATTATGAATACTAAACCTAAATGAGGTCATATACAAATGATTTGTATGCAACTTCAATTTAATTAACACCAATTACCCAAGATACAAATGATTCACAATACCCAAACAAGCATGCAACTACAAAAGTGATTCTATGCAAGGCCCCAATATCTTTTGCTTTAAAAGGAAACCTAAGCTTTACCAATTTTCTACAAAAAGATAAGAACACAAACAAAAACCTGCAATTACAAGTATCGAGATACTAACATGCAATAAAGAATATAACTTGAACGAAGGACGAACACAACATAAAAGCAAAGAACCCGCAATATTGCAAACAAGAATCAGTGAGAAGGAATGGCTGAATCTATATAATCAATGCTGAAAAATCTCAGCTACAAAGTGCTCCTACAATCAACTCAAAAATTTTGTAATGTGCAAAATAATCTGAGTGAGAAAGAAGAGACCTCTTAATGAGGTGAATGTAGAATAAATAGAGCTCAAAGCCCTAACTCGGATATCAAAAATATGCATGGCAAAAATGCCTCAAAACTGCTCCAATCTGTGAAGAAACCCATCAAATATGCCCTCAAACACCTGCCCAATTGATAGCCAACTAAAAAGCTGCCTCTATCTCCCCAAAAGCATGCACAAAATCCTAGGTCGGATCTCAAAACCAACTAAAAAATATAGCTTGTCAAATTACTCAAAAATATGCAAAATATACATAAAAGAGGCTCCCAAAGTGAATTGCATGTAAAAATGGCCTGAACTGCCTCATAATTGGCCCAGAAGCTCATAATAATCCCTCTAGTAGTCCACTGTATCTGAAATAAAAATAAAATCCCCTCTCAATAGTTTGCATGCACGCATGAGAAACGAAATAGCCTCTATAGCACTATGAAATGAACTCCAATCTCCAATAAAAATCAAGCTCTCATTAAGCTCATGCAAAAGGCTCCATCTTCTTAGAATAAGACTCTATGTGCATCATGTAAAAGGACTCTCCCAAATAAACAAGAACTCAATGTTGAACTCCTAGCTTGCCTTATTTGGATATAAAGAAAATAACTATTATATAAGTGTTTTATATAATGATAACATTTTATCGATGTTATTTACAATAAATTTCATGCAAATTTTATATATAAGAGATCTCATTTTATTTATTTATTTATTATTATCATTTTAATTTAATATATATAAAATAACAAACAACATTATTTAATATATATTAAATTATATAACAAAATGTAATGATATTATATATAATTTTATTAATTAATCTTATATTTATCTATTATATGTTTTCCCTGTGGTAACTTCATAATAAATATAAGATCAATTAATAAAATTGTTAGTAAGAATGGGCCAAAAATATCACCAACAGAGGATGGGGTAAAAACCCTAAAACATTTTTCACTTTTCATTCTTTTCTAGAGGCTGCTCTAGTTTGTGAGGCAGCAGCAGGGTTTTGTGAATGGAACTTCCTTTAAGAAGTTTGTATGTTGTTCAAATGCTGACTGTGAGGAAATTTAGAATCTCAATTTGATTGGATTCTTTGCACAATCTGGGTAACTCTATTTATTATAGATTACAATATTCCTGTGTGGTGCCTTGGAAAGACTTTCAAGGCATAATTTTGCTTTGAATTGAATATTGTTGCTTATGCATAATTTTCTTGTATAAAATTACCTCTTTTCTAAAAGATGTTCAGATCAAGTGGAAACAATGAAACACCATTCTTACATTTTTCATATTTGCATTGTTATAGCAAAATATTTTATACAGGTTACTTGATTTATGTGGGTTCCATATTGAGGTTCTTTTGATTTTTCATGGTCTTTTTTAAAAAGTAATGACTTTATCCATTGGGCTGGTAGCTATTCTGCAGTTTTTCATCATTTATTTGCTTTAGAAACAAGAAAACTTCTCTTCCTTCTAATGAAAATATTTCATTCAGTCTTGAATGTCTTCTTTGATCATTAAATCTACATGTCTTCTAAGCACATTTTTGGCATTGTTCCCACGTGAAAGCAAGTTCACATCATTCTGCGCAAAACTCATATTTTGGATTTTCATGATTCTACTTTGTCTGTGCTAAAATGGCAACACAAGATGACCATCCATTTTTCTTTAGATACCTTATCAGCTTCGTTTTAATTGGGATTTGATAATGCTGTTATCAAATATGATCATTGTGATATTGTCCATTGGGAAGAAATCTGTAAATATATGAAATTATAAATATTTTGTTTTTATTTGTCTTTAAAAAGTTGTATTCCACATCTTTCCTTTCCCATGTGACCTTTGATATATACACTTTGAATACTGGAAATTGACTGTGATCATACATTCAAACCAGAAGCTATCCAAAGCAATAAAAAATTTGATTCTTTGAAACCTTAAAAAAACAAAAAAAAAACTTCTCCCATACTACTATCATTGGACCTTGTTGTGTGTTGAAACCGCTGGCTTGCTCTTTGTATAGATTTGGATATTCTCCTAGATTACTGGGGTAGATTATGCATGAACTTTGACTCTACCTTAAAAGCTGTGACTTTTCTCAGTCTTTCATCACATGGAATCTCTATTTAGAAGATAAGAATTTGAAAAGATTTCAAAACAAAAAATTGATATCAAATGCTCATGAAGGCTTGACATCCACACCACTATACATTTAAACCTTTTAAACCCTTTAAAAAAAATAGAATTCAAGGGCTATCTACAGATTTTCCACAGCTATCAGCTATTACTCATTATATACTTTTCTTTTTTTCTTTCTCAAAGTATATAAAGTCCATGTTTAATGTAGCTTTGAAATCCCATGGGAGCATTTTTGTATTTTTAGTCAACATTCAGAAAATGATTTTAGTTTTGATATTTGTTGCTTGAATAATGTCACTCCATTCCTTTCTATAAAAGATCTTTGTTTCTTTTTTATGCCTTGCTATATATATTGTAAAGTGTTCAAAAACCTCAGCTCTAGCTACTTTTGCATTTGTTAGATAAACTGAACCAACCACCTTTGAAACCTACATATAGTCTTCGCCTTTACTCCTTATGTTGTTTATGTGGGTACTATCTATTCACAAAATATTTGTCCATCTTTTGTGATAACAAATATTCCCTTAAAGTGAATGATACATGATTCATATCACTTGTTCTGAATAAAAATGATATGGCTACCATAATTTAGTTCTATTTAGTTTTTTCCCAAGAAAAATGACTATTACCATAAACACTGAATTCATGTAGCATCTTCGTAGGTACACTTCATTTGGCAAGTTGAATATTGCAATAATCACATTCTTTTACCTCTCTTGAAATGTTGAATAACCTTATCCTTCATTGATCAAACAAGTCTCCTTCAAACATATCCATTCTTCTTTTAATAACATTATTTATAGGTTTTCTTTTAATGTAACTTCGTGGGCATTGAATCCTTCATGTCTTGGGCTAAAAATCTTCCCGTGACTCGTTCATTTTACTAAAACTGATGAATGTTGGATGTGATGGAAGGTTTCATAAAACTGATGATATGCCCCTTCAACAACTATAGTTTAGTCTTCAAACAACTACATGATGAGGTCTAAAGGTTTCATACTTATCATGAGCATGTCCCTTCAAAGGCCCCTATCTTCAACCGGGTATATAGTTTAGCCAGAAGGTCCCTTAGTCTTCGCCTCTACATGAATTAGTCGAAAGGCTTCATGCACATATCTTATGCATGATCCTTCAACAACCTCAAACTTCATACCTATATCTGCACATGAAACAAACTTATTAGCATAAAAATTGTTGTTTTTTTTCCTTCTCACACTTTTCTCGCCTTTGCATCTTTTGATGCATTTATCTAAATAGTCATGTTGTAAGAACACTAAGTAGTGCAGAGATATTTGGAATGGTTTCCATTACTCAGTTCATATAAATTGATCCCCCTTTTACATTTTGTAGGTCTACTCAAAGATGAGGATGCGGGCTCAAATCTTCTTCAAAATTCAAATGAACGACCCTTCCATTCAGGCAATGGAGGCTTTTCTCCTTATCTCTCCAGTACTTTTCTATTTATGCAATTTGTTTATTCAAATAGTGTATTAGGAGCTGCCACAACTTGTGTGGTATTTGAATGCATTGTATCAAATACTATCTAAAATTTGAACATTTTGTACTTTATAAAAGAGTTCTGAAACATATTTCAATAGAAATGTATGGTTTTGGTACTTGTATGTAGTTTGAATAAAAATGATCAATTTCTCTTGTTTATTGATTTTTGTACTTCGCATTCTGTAATATGTATGACTAACAACTTAAAACACAATGCAGTATATAAGCACGTTTAACATAGCAATTTAAGAGGCAGGCTAAATTGATAACAGTATTCTAACCAAATTTTTGTTTGTGGATTCTACTAATCCATTGCCTTGCAGGTAATAGTTGGAACTATTGCTGAGATAAATGCCATGCTCAAGTGCCCATTCAATCACTCTCAATCCAATGAAAGCAAGTACATTATCAGAGATTACAGAATCAAGGTTTCCAAATCTATGGATGATATCATTATAAAAATTTAGAACAACAATTTCATTAGCATTCTTTAGTGCTACTTCTTCTATCCAGCAGGTGAAATAATCAGTTGTTGTGATTAGCCACTTACGTCCGCCACTAGAAGGAGGGTTGATAGGACCTGAAGTCAACTCCCCATTTTATGAATGGATGTTTTGTTTTAGTAGGTTGCAGAGGTAAAGCTGT
The DNA here is from genome assembly GCA_028749045.1 of Cupressus sempervirens. Classification (NCBI taxonomy): domain Eukaryota; kingdom Viridiplantae; phylum Streptophyta; class Pinopsida; order Cupressales; family Cupressaceae; genus Cupressus; species Cupressus sempervirens. The sequence continues at coordinate 224,220,533 of CM053786.1, read as the reverse complement.
GAGCCTTTATTTTCCTGAAAACAAAGTGCACTTAATACACTTTCTTGCATATGCATGGCTATCATTAAAAATCAGGCCGATAGTAACCAACCTTGAATGCAGTAATTCTAGGAGAGAAATGACCTCCCAAATGCCCATCATGAAACTCGTGCAATACTTCTCCAATTCAATTTGAATCAATACACCTGAGAAGTACACCACTATGATATTTGCGATACAAAATATTATTAATCAATACATATGGAATGGAATGGAATGATCTTTGCCTTATCCAAACCTAGTGGGCATTGACTTGTCTCGAGGAACTAGATCATATCCTTCAACCAACTTGTTGCTCTCTGTAAAATGTAGTACTAGGGTTGTTTCAATTTGCTTTACCCCTGAAATTTCTTCATCACTCAATTGTTCACAGAGCCCTTTACCCCTAACTAGCTTGGTAACTTTAATGCTCACATCATACTCCATGATTTAGTTATCCAACATGGTTTTTTCTCATTCAAATCCATGCTAAGAAGAAATTCTTTGACACTTGGATGGGCTACTCTAAAATGAATTTTATTATAGGACAACAAATGTCTTTTTCAAACCTTTAACAATAGAAAGGACATTCTTTTCAACAAAGTTGTTCCTTTGTTCATAATCCTCCTAGCCTTTGCTAAAGAAAGCAATTGGCTATTCCAATCCTTTTGAACTTTTTTGGACCGACACAACATATATAATTTCACTTCCCCCATAGGCATACAAGATAAAGTCTTTGTTGAAATATGGATTCATTAGAGTGGGAGTTGCTGCTAAAGCTTCCTTGATAGCTTGAAAGTTATTCTTTGCTTCTTTAATCCAACTAAAAACAACGTTTTTTATTAACATGGTTGTTAGTGGCTTTGATAAATCTACAATATCAGGCAGAAAATGCCTCACAAAATTAATCCTTCCAATGAAAGACTATAATCCCTTCTTGTGGTATGGTAAAGACAGCTCTATAATGGCAAATGGCTACTACTCTCTCAGGATCCACTGTGACATTAGAAGCAACTTACCCCAATAATTTACCTTCATGCACAACAAACACACACTTTTTAGCATTGAGAGATATTCCAAACTCCTTGCAGCGTTCAAAAATCTGCCTCAAAAGACTTAGATGATTTGTTGCCTTCTTTGAATAAACTGTGATGTCATCCAAATACACTAAGACAAACTGATACATAAGGTTGTTGAGTGCCATTTCTATTGCCTTTTGGAAGTCTACACCTGCATTAGAAAGACCAAAAGATATCTTTCAGTAGGCCATGGTTCCCCACTTAATTGTAAATGCAATTATGAATTGATCGTCCCCTTTGACAAGAATTTGGTTCTACCTTGAATAATCATCCAACAATCAATATCTCTCTTAACTGAAAACATACTGCACGATCTACTCCATAGAAGGTAATGAGTGATGGTCTTTCAGAGATGCCCTATTAAGATCTCTAAAATCTATACATAATCTCAAATCTCCATTCTTCTTGCTAACTGGGACAAGGTTAAACACCCAACTAGTGTTCTTAATAAGATATATAATACCACTCTCAATCAGCTTCATAACTTCTTTGTGCATAAGAGGCTCTAATTTGGGGTTAATTGGTCTTTTCTTTTATCTGATTGGTTTGGAGTTAGGTTCTAACTCTAGGGTATGATGAGCAAGTTTTAGGTTAAAGCCTTTCAGATCCTCATATTTCCAAGCAAATATATCACTAAACTCTTGAAATAACTCATCAAATGATCGTTTTTCAGAATCTAAAACTACTTTTCCAAACTTTCAAATCTTACTTGGCTCAACCTCCAAATCTGCATAGTGTTCTTGCTGAATCAGCAGGCTAGTTTTATTCTTTCTAGCTTAGTCATCTGTGTAATAGATGGATTCCAATGTAGTGAGTCCTTTGGGCAACTTGTTATTTTTCAGCTGCAGCACTTGATCTCCATATTACTCTTTTAGCCTATCTTGATTTGAGGCTAAAAAAACATCTTCTAGCAGAAATTGCAAAATTTGTTCATCACTCTCAAAAACTTGCCACTTTACATTATTGTCAGGAAATGGTGACCTAAAAATGATTTTAACATGATGTTGATTACATTCTTTTTTAACATTGTCAAGAATATCAAACTGAGGTCCTATATCAACCAATCAATCAGTATGCGGATTTAGTTTTCTAGGAATTGCAACAATATTGAATGCTGAAAAATCTTCAATAATATCCCACACTCTATGTTTACAGGCTTTCAAAGTATCATTTTTAACAGAAACCAATGCCCTCAACTTATTTACCAGTAGTTCACTATTGCCATGAACTTTTCAGAACCTTAATACCTCTCTTTCTGGCCCATTCCAGCCCACTAATTAGACCTTCATACTCTGTTGTATTGTTAGTGCTTGAAGAACCGAACCTAAAGGTTGCATAATACTTTACTCTATTAGGAGACACTAGCATTGTACCTCCACCAACACCATGCTTAGTCCTAGATTCGTCAAAAGACATTCCAAACCTCATTTTGTTGTTCAAAATCAACTGCCACTTTTACCAAATTTGGCATAAACAAACCAACTTCTTGAAACATGTAGTTACCCATTCATGATGAGTCATTTTCAGCATGATGAGTCATTTTCAGCATGATGAGTATAACTTTTAGCCCATTCATCTAAAAGTATATCAAGAATTTCAGTCGTAGATGTATGTGAAATAGGGGCAGCATGTTCATCTTGTTCAAATATGACATAGTTCGCATTCATGGCACTAGGCACATAAGGTTCTATATTATCTTTTGCAAGCAACTCAGATTTTATAGTTACTTTTGTTCCATACCTAGTGCGGAAAATCATTCTGGTATATTTTAGCAACAATGGGATCTGCATCTTTATGAAGCAAATTCTTAGTTGGTTGTGTTGAGGATTTTTGTGGGATATTTTAACCCTTTGTGAGTGACGGTCCAACAGTTGCAAGTTCTTTATCTTTACTGGCTGTTTGGTCTACTTCTAGGGCTCTTTTATTTAGTAGAGCATATATTATAATTGTTAGATCACCATTCACACCTGTAATAACCCCAACCAGTTATAACTTCAACAAACACCAAATTGGTTTATAATTCAGTTATTTGACATTTCGTCAAACACCTTGAAAGCAAGGTTTGATACCACTGTAATGAGCCTTGTTGGCTCTCAAACAATTTGTGATGAAGAATTGATTTCTTTGTTTTTGATGTTTTGCAATTTTTGATACAACAATATAGCAGCAAAAGAAAAGAAATTGCAATAATGATTTGAACTCAAATATTTGGAAATTATGTAGGGAATACATAGCTGAAAACTCCAGATTTTAATATCAATTTAGATATTAAATATTTTCACAAAATATCAACAACCCAGTTGATAAAATATCCCCTATTATTTAAACCAACAATACCCAGAAAAATTAGAAATTACAATCCATGAACTTACATGTAGACATGCCTTGAAGACTAATAGCAACAAAAGAATTCTCCAACAAATAAACGCAACTGCAGATATGTTGCTCCCAAAGTGCATATAGAAAATAATGCCCAACAACAAATATGAATGGTACTCCACCAACTCCAAATTAACCAAAAAACAATTTTATATAACAATTCCAACAAATCCCTTCACAAATTCAAGACCAAACTCTAGTAGCAATAAAAATTAAACTTCTCCTTAGGAACAGTTAATATAGTAGAAATGACAAATTGTATACCTCAGCACAATTTGCTAAAAAATCTCGTAATAATTCTCAAAATTGGATCTACAATACTTCAGCTGTAGATCCCAAACCCTTATACTTCAGCAAGGGCACAGAAAAATCAAAACTTCAGTAATGTCACAAAGACGACAAAGAAAAATAAGATTATCAAGTATGTAATGTCCCCATTTTAGCAGTTGACCAAGTGTGTGTGCGTTAGCCTTGTTCTACATGGTCCCGAGGGCTAACGAAGGGTATAATGGGATTAGGAGAATGCGAGGATACTATCATATCAACAGCCACTTCTGTGTCAATTGAACCATCCAACGAGGAGTTTGGCAGTCAGCATACGGTTGTAGATGTGTGCTTTGATGATAGTACACTTGTTATTGCTAATGAGGTGAGCAATATAGTGACAGAGTCATATTATACTATCGATCAACAAAGTGTTAATGTTCACTCTTGGGATAGTACTATGTTCAACATGGATACAACATTGTCTTATGACAATCTGATGTTTGAGGCTGATGTTGATCATTCACCTGAGCGGAGTTGGGCTCAGTTTTCACCATCTACAAAGATTTAGTTTTGTGTTGCAGTAGTTGGGAGGAAGAGGTTTCATAGATCTTCTATGGAGCCGCCTTCTGGTGACATTCAGACTTATACTTCATCAGCACAAGTTTTGGGAGCTAATTTGCAGGACATGTGGTTGATCTTAATGATGTTCATTTGTAGTTTGTTTAATGTCCATATGGATATCACACATTACTTCAATTGGGATCTAGGTGGAGGTTGAATATGAGAAGAAATTGGTGTGTGAGTTGCAGCTCCGTTCTTGGCATTTTAGGACGTCTATCCTCTCTTGTAACATTCTAGACGTCATTCCCTTGGGGTTTGGCCTTTGGAATTCTTTTTTATTGGCTTCATTATCAGGCAATTTAGTTGCATTTCCAGCTACAGGCAGATTTGGTATTTTGCTCATATCTACTTCACTACTTTTCCGACGCTTATGCCGCTTTGAGGGAATGATATTACGAAGGTAGTGGACTGATTGAAGGACAAAGCACTGTAGCAGCAAGGTCGAAAGCATGGGCTGGAGTATTATGTCAATACTGCTGAAGTAATTAGTGAGTTGATAAATCTGCCATGTATTTGGTTTTATGAATTCTGAAAATAATATTTTATTAGCAGAAGTTCATTTCCACTTTGCATATTATTGTAGTTTCTTTCTTGTTTATGTTGTATGATACCAATTCCATGCACAAAACACAACAAACAAATAAACGTTTGATTTCCGGAGTTATAAGGGGTTTAAAACATTAAACAGAGAAATAAGAGGTTGAATGCAAACTGTTTGACAAAATTCCTTTCAGCAAATTGGTTTAGTTTTTTGGGACATTCAGGGGTGCCCATTACAGTGGTATCAGAGCTATAAGTCCTACCATCCCGTGGAGATCTTCAACATTTATGTTTGAGCATGCGACAAGGGCTTTATAATTTTAGCAATACCAGAGCAAGACAAAGTAGGAGTTCAAACTCGCTTAACGAACGGGATAGTTCATTTGTGTAGAGGGACATACAATCCAATCATACAGACACAGAGGAGACATTCTTTGAACAAGACAACAACATGGGTGAGCAAGATGTGATGTTCAGAAAGTTATTGGGTACATTAGAGAAGGGGCAACGTATGCAACAGGAGTAGAATAGGATGCAACAGGAGCAGAATAGGAAAATGGATGTGATGTTGCAGCTTATGGCTAAACAGATGGGCATCAACATTGACGATTTGTATGTTGCTCCAGAGCAGAAGGTAGTTGATTCTTCAGATGGGATCAAGACACCACCGGGCTATGTTGTTGGTGATAGTCAGGAGTCCACATATGAAGCTTTGTCAGAGGATGGCGATGCAACAATAATGGGATTATTGTATCGGATGATTGTGAATTGCATTTGATAAGAGTTTGGATGTGTGAATCACATATCTTTCTTGGCATTAGAGGACGTTCATCCTCTCTTGTAACATTCTAGACGTCATTCCCTTAGGGTTTGGCCTTTGGAATACATCTCTTTGTACTTGATTGCAACATTTTTAGAATTAATATAATTTCAGCCTTGGTTCAGCTTTTGGGCATTCCTGGGTGTCCATTACAAAATAAATGGAGGCTTTACTCATCAAATGGGCTCATATTTATAATCTCCAAATGGCACAAAGTTTCTGAAATGAACTTCACTTAAGAAGCTTTCCATACACAACATTAAAATAAATAGTCATCAATATAATTTATTAATTGCTTTTGGCTCCAAAAATGACTTTTTCCACCGTAACTTAATATTTTGACATGCAAGGCCACTGTTTCTTATTCCCACGATTTAAAACTTTTCATCCCAATTCCAATGACTTATGATACTGATGTAATGGATACCCTCGAAATAGCTCTGATACCACTGTAATGACCCTCCTCAAATCTGCTCTCAAAAAATGCCGATGAAAGCTCAAAAAATTTCATCATACAATTCACATGCAAGGGACGTATGACTGATATAGTATTTCAGCTGGCTTTAAATGACTCTTTTTCAATTTGCATCAATGAGAATCTTGTGCTAGAAGACTCCAAATGGACTACACAATGGCCTAACATGAGTGTGCTACTAATTTTGACAATATTCAGTGGATATATGATCTAAGCATGAGAAATGAACACCTATAGCCAACTGGCATTTTTACAAACAGTTGGTGTGCAAACTAACTAACTGATAAATAATGATATTGAATTGCTTAAATGACACCAGCAACTATTATCTTCTTAATTTGTAATGAAATTTCTAATACAATGCTCATGAAATATGGCCAAGACTTTTGGCATTTACATGGATTACAAAATGATAATGCTGGTATAATGCACACTTACAGCTAAAACTTATAACACCCTAAAAAAACAATACTAATAAAGGAACCTGGTTGTAGATGGCTGTAATAATTTTCTTCAATGCTGCCCCTTTTGCTTTGCTTTTCCGATTTGCTTTTTCGAACTGCTTTTTCAGACTGCTTTGTCGGCTTGCTTTTTCGGTTCTGCTTTTTCGGACTGCTTTTTCGTATCTGCTTTTTTAGACTACTACCCTATTGTACAGCCTGAGTTGGCCTAGTGGTGGAGAACTTGTACTCTTGAAAGAGAGGTCACAAGTTCAAATCCCACTGGGGGGTAGGGTATGTACGCCTCGTTTGTGGCGCCAAGTGCCTCTCGAAAAAGAGTACGAGATAGTCCCATATCACTGTCACCATATGTAAACCCAAAAACTATAGCATAGTGTCGTGGACTATAAAACCACCTTACCTTTTTTTTTTTTATATCTTTCAATGGCGTCAAGATTTTCAACTTGAAGGGATTTCGTCCTTCAAACTATTGAGACATAATCTCCAAAAAAATTCTCAATTTCTTTGACATTTCCAAGCATACTTAAAAGAAGCTCTTCCATTTCTTTTATAGTGTTCTCACAAGGGCTCCATCCTTCGTTTTCTCAATGTGGAACAAAACATAACTCCCTTTATGTAACTTATGTCTCCAATGTGATATAAAATAAAGGGGACTCTTTTAATTTAAATATTTCCCACAAACTATAGTCTATGCATTAATAAAGTTAAATATTTAAATTTCACTTTATAAAATAGCTTTATCAATGCATAACAAATCTTATCAGTGATAAACAAGTCTTCTTGTCGATTTTAAACAATTGCCATCGACATACCATTGCCACTGGATGTCCGTCCATGCCCAAGATGACTTACCATAAATAGTAAGTATGCCCAAAGTTGCCTCAAAACCCCTCAAAAAGACCTGCAATTGAAACTATCTAGGCCAAATGGCCTCTAAGTCCCTTTAATGTCCTGGTTAGCCTACGAGACTGTGGGGAAATAGGCTAACGACGACATCATGCTATGAATGCTAAAAAAGGGACATTACAACTGAGGTGACCAACCAACAACACCAACAAAATAGCAACCTCGGTGTTTTTAGATGAATAATAATAATTCACCCATCTTGCAATAACAATGAATGAACTTGACAGGTGACTTACTATAAATAGACGCTCCCTCCAAGATTCTTGAAGCCCAAACTAGAAGCCTGAAAGAAAAACTAAGAACATCACACGTCTGCTCTAACTCAACTGAGCTCATCGGGACCAACAGTTTGACTTACTATAAATTGTAAGTGCCTCAAAATGGAGCCAAAACACACCATAAGCTACTGAAAAGCCTATAATCCCACAACTAAGACTCTCAAATCCCACTGTTAGCTCATGAGGGTCGCGATATGGTGCACTGACCAAGCCAATTGTAGGACCCTGCTAAAAATGGGGACATTGCAACACCACTTAACTCTTCACCTTCTCAATTCACAAATGTCATCTCATTGGAATGGACATCTTATTGGTGTTCACGTAGGTAGCAAATGTGTCTTGTTGTGAATTTGCAGCATTTTGGACATTGAGCTCTTGATTTATCACCCCATTTAAACAAGTTGCTTGATTATGTGCTTGATTGCACAAATAGTATTGTTCATAATCTGCTCCAAGATTATTTTGAGCTGGAACAATGTCTTTAATCAGGTTTGCTATCTTCAAAGTGCAGAGCACACGAATATACTAAGGGGGGGTGGGGGTGTAAATCAATATATAAATAAATTTTACCTTCTTAAACTTCTGTTCAAACAATTAACTTCAAATGCTAAAATGAACAATTATGCACATGAACACAATAACACAAAGATTTATGTGGAAACCCAATGGGGGAGAAAACCACGGCAAATAAATGCTTTTATATAAACTTGATCTTTAACAATATTTTGTAGGCTCCAACCTACAACAGGCTACGACCTCTATGTTTATGAGCACTAACTCACTAGAAGCTCTGACTCCCACACTTTGTAGGCTTCGACCTACAATAAGCTCCAACTTAATCTACTATCTTCATGAGCACAAACCCACTACATACAAACCTATATTCCACCTTGACAAGGTTGCTTACACAACTGGATGATGGATGCAATCTATTCTTCTATCTGAAGTTAGTCTTTCATTTATAAATGCATATATAACATGTAGCCCACTTCTTTATATATATCACTTTCTTTCTTTAATTCTGATATAATATATTCATCAAATATATTATCTAATTTTTATATCATGAATGTCTTTACTACTCTTCCTTATTGTTTGCCACTTACTTCACGCACATGTAATTCTTCATATTACTCTTCTCAATCTGCCTTTTTATATTCTGCTCTCTTACACCATTCGTATATTCTTTTCACGTCTTCTTTATTCAACTATGCCCTTCATCCTTGCATTAATAAATCTTTTATTTTGGAAAGATGCGACTTTTCAATAACAAAACCCATGACCCTTCAAAAAATAATTACACTTAACATAATCATAATTGCACCAGATTCTCCCTATTTGATCTTGCAATAGTCTATGTTATAAAAGAGTTCTATAATATCATACTTCAGTCTTTCAAATCTGAAAATTCAAACTTCTATACGCTGAGTGAGCTCTTCTATTCACAACAGCATAAGCCATCAAATCCTTTCTCTATACCAAACACTGATTTTGGTTTCTATTGTGTTACTCAAAACTCCTGTTTCTATAATCATGCTAGTCTGAAATTTGCAGCAACTTTGTGCGATAACTGAACTAATTGTCATCTGTAGAACTCCAACATCAATTCATTGCTCACAAGATATCAATGACGCCTATGATGTTCAATATATATTCAATGTGTTGAATCGGACATATATCTGATTTTGCTATAAAACTTCATCTAGTTTCAATGTTGCTGCATATATTGTCCTTTTTTTATTTTATGGAATTCTCTCCGTCCCATTTCCTTATCGTTTCTTCCTCATAATGGAGTGGTGTTCTTCAAAACTGATGATGCATTAACCTGTGGTGTTTTATCATCTTCCTATCGGGATTCTACAACAAACTTTATTCAAAATGAATATTCACCGAACCCCTTTATGTTTTACTTCTTACTGATTGCTTGTCGCCTGTGAATGATGTGGCAGAGTTTTTCATTCTCTACAATACATATCATCTGCCCCAAACTTCGTTAAGTGCATTGTCGTCATCACATATGGATTTTCCATAGAAACTTCAACATATCTTCTCTCTTCCATTGCCAGGCATGCATGTTTGATCTTATATATATACCAAATTCGCAGCTTTGGTGTGTTCTGAATTTCGACAGTCAATAGGTAATCACGTAGCTACATGAATGATCTTTGTATGTTTCCTCGTAAATTTTTAGATATTTTTCGTGCTTCACATATGCCAGTATCTATACTCATTGGAGTGGAAATCCATTCGTTGTTTTTATTGCGAAGTAGATATGTTTTAAATGATAGTCACTCCACTATTATTTCTCCTATTTACATAGTGAAGCATATGCATATATGATTTCCGCTTACATATGGTTTGATATGCTTTATATATCTCTGTATACATATTCTTTAATTTTTCTTTACAAACCTTCTTTTCTTCCACATTCTTTTTATTACACAATATTATATAAATTATGATTCTAATGTATATACTATATACATTAGATTAATAGATCTTATTATATGCATATATGATTTCTGCTTACACATGGTTTGATATGCCTTATATATCTCTATATAAATATTCTTTCGTTTTTCTTTACAAACTTCCTTTTCTTCCACATATATCCTTTAATTTTCCTTTACAAACTTTTTTTCCTTCCACATATTCTTTTCATTACACAACACTATATAAATTATGATTCTTATGTATATACATTAGATTAATAGATCTTGTTATATACTTTCTTATCTTGAGTTGGAGATTGTTCCTAATAACCTCATCATAGGAAAAGGATTTGTACTAAATTTGGAACAGAGTCATTTGTAGTGTTTGAGATACCTAAGTCTTTTAGTTGCAACATTTTGCTCACACTTATTGCTCTAAGTTCTTAGAAAATTCTCAAGGTGAGGTTGGAATTAGTGAAAATTATAAACCTACTTCAAGGTGAGGTTGGAATTAATGAAAATAATACACCTACTTCAAGGTGAGGTTGGAATTAGTGAAAATATCAAGGTGAGGTTGTGTTGCTTATAGGCAAAAATGGGATTTGAAAAGGGAAAGAGAAAGTCGTATTGAAAAAATTAGAAGGGAGAAAAAAAACAAGGCACTTTGGCTTTGGGTGTGCGAATAAATCTACTATTGCTATAAAAATAATCACTAAAGGTAGACCAATGTTCGTGGTGAAATCACAACAATAACCTTGTCAAGGCTATGAACGCCTGGCTGGCAGCGAGGCTCTATCCACGTTGCTTTTTGAGTATGGTTATAAAAATAGCCAAGTCCAATGGACCTAAGATTTTTTCAACGTTCTTGTTGAACGAGGAATGAATGTACTAGCACACACGTAGGTAACTAAAGATTAAGGTGCCTAGCTCACTTTGTGGTCTTATGTCCATTTTGAGTGCATTTCCTAGTCATTTGATAGGTGAAAAAGAAATTAATTGAAGATTCTTGACTCCAAACAAATTATATTCTTGAAATGTTCAGGAAGATTTCTTTGGGTGGGTGCTAGATGTTGTGAGGTTTTCATACCATCACCTCATTGCAAAGCAAATGGGGAAACCCTCTTTTTGCTCATAGTTGTTAGGCTAGTTAGGTTTTAGCAGTGAGTTTGGCAATTTAGAGCTTTAAAACAGAGGGGTAATGCAGAAAACCAAATTCCCATGTTGTGATTTTAAAATGGGAACATTAAAATTGAAGTTTGTTGGGATCATGTAATAATGGGTTAAACATAAAATCCTGTGTTTAAATTTTGGCTAGTCAATTAGTCCAAAATTTAATATAAAGGCATATTTCATGCACAAGGACCTTAAAATCCTTATATAAATTGATTTTCCACACTTAAAATGACTCAAATCCTAAAGAAAATCAATTTTTCTTTAAAATAACACACAAAATCCGGACTATACATGAATTTCCCTCCATACATGAAAATCATGACTTCTCTTGTCATGACAATAAGTTTTGTCCTGGGTCAAATGCATTCATGCTCCTATGAGAACTCACATGCATTGATTGGATTATGTTGAGATTAATGTCCAAGCCCATCTAACACTAATTTTCAGACTTGACCATGGATTGGCTTCAGGAAAATCAGAACTTTGCTGAGGTCTGATTGTATTATTCTAAGTGATGGATTATTATTCTAACTGATGGATAAGCAAAAACTCGGGTTCCAACCTTAATTTCTATTATTTGTGCATGGTTTGGATCAGTTACAAGTCATTTTCAGACTTGTCCTCAGAAAAATTTTGGTTGGTTTTGGATCATGAACTTGATTTTAATGCTTGGTCTTTTTGTCCAATCTTCACTAATGACTCCATGATTACTCCATGATTAGAGAATTTTCTTAATTTGGAATGCTGGGATCATCATAAGAGGAATTAAAATAAAATTGCAGACTTGTCTTCAGAATTTTGACGCATTCCAAATAACTAGTTCGTTGTCATTATTGGATTGTTGTTCGTTTCCAAGGTTTTGTATGCATCTTAGGTCATGATTTGGAGTTAATTCGAGAAGTTAGGAAACTGATTTGAAATCAGAATTCATAAGTTTGTCCAAGTATTACAGATCTTTGCTCTTTTGGTATTCTTGCTTGCATTTTGATTGTTGCTTCCCTTGGATTAATTGATTAAAAATGTGTGAAATTAATTGTTTCATCCATGGATACATTCAAGTAGTTTGATGATATAGACTGAATATTTTCATAAGTCTGTATTCCTTACTAACTTTGAGCTTTGTACTAGGAATCATGTTCATGCCAAGAGCAGGGATAGTCACAAAGAAGTGAAAAAAAGATGTTGGAAGACAAATTCAAGCTCAAGCCTAGGATAGCGATGGAAACTAGTCTCAAAGCAATTGAGTTCGAAGGACAACACTTCAAGATAATGCACTTTGTAATGTCCCCATTTTTGGCCAATCTGTGTAATTGATTGAGTTAGCTCATCATAGCGATCCTCGTGAGCTAACAGGGTGTTTTGGGGGTCTTTGTTAATTACTTACTATTTTTAGTAAGTCTATTATGGGCAGTTGTTATTTTTAGTAGAGCAGTGGATGGCTTGGCAGTTGGTTATCACCTACAGTTGATAAAGTTTAAAATTACATGAACTCTTATTTAAAATTACATTAACTACACTCGGTTTCCTACATTACCGTGGATAGTCAAAAATCACTCATTGTGCCCAGTCAATGTTCACGTGAGCAGACCAAGCACGACATTTAGATTAAATGGGACCAGTCACGTGTCTGCAACAACTCCTTGCACATTAACTACACTCTATTTCCTAGATTACCAAAGATAGTCAAAGATCACTCATGATGCCCAATCAATGTTCACATGAGCAGACCAAGCACGACATTTAGATTAAAAGGGACCTGCAGTTTGTTGAGGTGTTACGAGATGAAGGATGTAGATCAGTTTCTAGTTCAGATCATTTGCACTTAATTATTAGAGCCCTTGGCATGAATGTGGAGCTGATGGAAGCCAAATTCCATTCCAAAATCTTACTCCAGCATTGTGCAATTCTGAGAATTATGACCAAGTTCTTTAATTTTCTCTTCTGATTATGTAAGCACAATTAATAAATAAGTGGTAATTCAATTACTTTGGGTGGTAAATGCTGGTCATTTCTTTACAATTTCTTGCATCCAAAATTCAAACAAAAGAACTATAAGACAATATTTATATTCCACCTCTCATTATTACTACTGCAATTTGTGGGTTGTGAAGAATAAAAGACATAAGTCTAGCTGGAATTATAAACCATTTCCAATATTGGATATAATAAGTATAGAGTTGATTTGCGTTAGTTACATTAGGACTAGTTGCATACATGCCAAGGCTTAGTAAAATGTCAAACCATCCAAATGATATAAGAAATTGGTGAATTAGGAAATTGTTCATGTTATAGCCAAGTTCGGGTTTTTACACACTTCAAAACTAGAACAAAGGAAAGAAACTTCAGGGATCAAGCTAGAGGAAGTATCAAAACTTCAAACTATAAGAATTTGGTATAGCTCTGATACCATGTAAGAATTTGCTATAGCTATGATACCAAATCAGAATTTGTCTTAGGGCAAAATCACCCAAGATCAAGGAACTCAAGCACAAGCACAACAGTAGACCAACAAGGTATGATCAAAATAGCAATATCCACAATTGATTTATTGCTATTCAATTCTCTGTTCAATGTGAAAGTACACTAGGAGTGTCTATATATAAAGGCCTTTGGAATGCTTCTAGAATGCCTAGAAGTTAGCAACATGATAAGTCATACAACTGGGCACATGCCCACCAGGTGTGGGTTATCCTCCATTAAGCACAAGAGTAAGTGTGATGATGAGAGGATAAGTCTACAAAGGTGTAGCATGCAAATTTATGTTGTAGACACCATGTGCTAAAGTAGGAATGCGAATAACTGTGTTGTCTACATGACGATTCAATTATGCAAACTCCAGTGTTGTAGACACCGTGTGCTGAATTAGAGTTGCTTATTTCTATGTTGTCAACATAAGAACTCATAAAAGTACGGAAACTCCTAAGTGTCTCACCAAATAAATAATAAAATAACACATTAACCTAAGTAAACTTAAGTAAAGCGTAAATAGTAAATACATATTTACACCAACAGCCCCCTTAAGTGCAACTTAAGGGAATGCACTTAAGCTTACGAAAGCTAGGATGAAATATAGGATGGGTCCCGACTACTAGACCATGTTAGGTACCCATGTACATAATGCAATGCAATCTCTCATAAAGAGGAGAAAGAGGGAAAACCTCATGGGAGAAACCCACCCCCAAAAAGAGAGATGAAAAGGCAAGATGCATGGATGGATGGAGTAATCAAGACCCCGCCATTACGACATACATCAAGTATATACAAAAGAGAAATATGAGAAGGAAAAAACCCCATAAGAGGAAAAGGTCCCCCCCATAAAAGAGAAGGAGACAAGGTAGTTCCCCCCACAAATGTAGTGTGTCAATCAGTGAGAGCTGCTCCAATGTAGAAGTTGATCCATGACCGTTGGATGATGTTCCTCCCCTTTGGAAGAAACAATGGTAGAGGGACAAGTGAGATGCTTTCCCTATGTGTAGAAAGAATCCCAATGATGAACGGTGTCTCTGAAACCTGCTTAATTATTTCTATGTCAATGCTGATGGTCGCCCCTTACAACCCTGCTGAAAAGAATCAGTGCAGATCTGGCAAAGATGCATGTAGAACCTGTCCCAAAGAACTATCTGTCTCCTCTAATTAGAAAGAGACCTCCTACAACTACTGTCCATAAGAATCCACAATCACATCAACCTGTGACTATTGATCATGTAGATAATGGACATGAGGGTCAAAGTGAACCCTCACAACAATTGGAGAAGGATCTGCCTCGTCAAAGAGAAGTTGTAGATCATCAAAGAAGTCTCCCAAGTCTGCTATGTGTCACTCCACAAACAAACTTGAAATGTCTACCAAGAAGTCATCAACTGATGCTAGAGCTGGAAGACAAAGTGTACTCTGTTGTGCTAGATCAATCACTGTGGCTATGGCTGAAGCATTCGTCTCAACAAGAAGAAGACAAATATCACCAATTATGTCTCCCACATCTTCAATGTGAGACTCCACAAACAAACCTGCAATGTCTGGTAGGAAGACATGAAGGTTCCTACTGCACTGAATCTGAAGCATCTGTGGCTAAAATTGGACCAGTAGGAGCAACAGGAGCATCAGGAGGTATGATCTCATTTGGAGAGGATGCAGCTGCAACTGGAGGAAAAAGATCTTTTGGGAGTGGAGAAATGTGTGGATCTCCATAAAACGCCCAAAGATGAATCCAAAAATCATATGGATCGGTTGACTTTATGTCTTCAAGTGAATCCATAACCCTCCATATCCATAAATAGAAAGAGTGTACGACAAATGAGGGAAAATGTGTTACCACGTAGGAAAGTCCTTTCGCATATGGCAGTGCATTGTGCTAACTAAGATATGTAATAACCAATTGACTCCATTGCTGATAGTTTTTTGGTGTCAAGGTAATTAAATCTTCCTCTTCCATGATGAACTAATCAATGTACCCCCAAAATGCAAAAAAAAATCAAAGAAACCCCCCCTAATGTATGATTCAGGCACTTTATAGGTAGTGCACGTACAATAGCCAATTTAGGGCCTATTTCTGAAAGTAGTATTTCTGTCCATAGAAGCCTATAATCTGATTGCAGATTTGGAAAGTAGACAAAAAAATGCACTTTCAAAAAAAATAGAACCTGATTATGTGTCCAGATGAGCCCATACTAAGCATTTGAAGTGGCAAAAATTGGAATTTGCAAGTTGCAGAAAAATTCAGGAACAAAGATCTCAAACCACCTGCACCAATGTGTAGATCATGAAATTCTACTCCAAAACAAAAACAAATTGCTCACAAAAAGGAGTTCGTATGAGGGAGATATCACTGTTTGAAAATCGCTGCTATAATTATTTTTCCTGAATTGCCGCCGTCGCGCCTCCAAAAATCAAATGGCTCTAGATTTTGCCTCAAATGTCCGATTTGGATGAAACAAAATCTGATTTGTGGTTTTTTTGACCTTCTGAATGTGATGCAAATATCTGATTTGCACCAGCAAACTTCAATCTTCACCTGCAAAAAATCTCTCTTACAAGTTTGATGGCCAATTTTTCTAGAAAAATAATGCAGATCTGAAATGATCATACCAATATCGCAAATCGGGCCTTTGGGTTGCCAGTTTCCCTCAAAAAATGGTTCGCTTTGGCTCTAGACGCTCCCAATGACTGTGATGCTCTGGATCTGGGTCAAGGTGCTGAAGCAAGAATGGTCTCGAACAGTTATGTGAAGAGAAATTCCCCAAGCTCTGATACCATGTAAGAATTTGGTATAGCTATGATACCAAATAAGAATTTGCCTTAGGGCAAAATCATCTTAGATCAAGGAACTCAATCACAAGCACAACAGTAGACCAACAAGGTATGATCAGAATAAAAATATCCACAATTAATTTATTGCTATTCAATTCTCTGTTCAATGTGAAAGTACACTAAGAGTGCATATATAAAGGCCTCTAAAATGCTTCTAGAATGCCTAGAAGTTAGCAACATGATAAGTCATACAACTAGGCACATGTCCACCAGGTGTGGGTTATCCTCCATAAAGCACAAGAGTAAGTGCGATGATGAGAGGATAAGCCTACAAATGTGTAGGACGCAAATTTATGTTGTAGACACCATGTGCTAAAATAGGAGTGTGAATAACTGTGTTGTCTACATGACAACTTAGTTAATTATGAAAACTCTAGTGTTGTAGACACCATGTGCTGAATTAGAGTTGCTTAAATCTGTGTTGTCAACATGACAACTCATAAAAGTACGCAAACTCCTAAGTGTCTAACCAAATAAATAATAAAATAATGCATTAACCTAAGTAAAGCATAAATAGTAAATACATATTTACACCAACACAAACAATTATCAAGGACATAAGGAAAAATCTTAGGTTGAGAGCAAGAAGGAATTCAAGGACAAGAGACTCATCAAGGGAGTGATCTTGATGATGATCGAGCCATACAAGGAAATGGACTTAATATGCCAATGAAGACATTAATGTGATCAAAGGATTACTCCAAAGATTAAAGCCGAAGATGAAGACAAAAGAATTCCAAACAATGAAGGTGAAAATACCAAGACTTCAAACATTGTAAAGCCCATCCATTCAAGAGAAAGAAGGTCCACGAATGATGAAGAGTCCCTAGAGTAAGGTGGTGGAACTAAGAAAAAGATCACATTAAGAATTTAAGGGGTCATGGAGTTATACCATGGATACATTCCTAGTAGTGACATGGAGGAACTTAGTGAAATTTTACTTAAGTTCATTGATTGTACTAAAAGGGAGGAGGAGAAAAGAAGTCTACATCTTGGGTGATAACTTGTATGATGACTTGGCGACTTCCCTATTTCTTATTGATACCCAAGCCTTTGAATTTTTCCATTGGCTCATAAGGTGGTACTTCATTTCTATTGGCTACTTTCGGTTGCCCTAATTTGCATTTATAATAGATTAATCTGGGCCCTTGATTTTAAATCAATCTTGGTCATTCACTATAATTGGGGCTCCTATAAAAACCCCACCCCTCTCATTTGCAAAGGGGGCCTTGTTGGAGAATTGTTGCCATTATAATGCCAAATTTGCTCTAGTTTTCATTGTTGTGTCTTGCATGGTGAATTTTTGTGATCATGTTTACATTATTGCATGGTGATCCATATTTCCTCACTTAACTTAGGATTTCATTTCATGTTGTTTAGAAGTAGTTTAGTTGGATGAAAGAATTGTGGATGTTTATTTGTTTGACTTGAATATAGATTAGGCCACTAGCCCCTTGCCGATGGTAGAAGTGCCTTGTCTGGTGAGCTAGTGAAAGTACTTCAATTGATATCCAATTTTTAGTTTGCATCCATTGAGGAGATTGAAGAGGGTAGATATTGATTTGAAAGCCACTTGAGCATATCCTTAGAAGCTTGCACTAGGTGGGAGGAGTCGCTGACTAAGCTACATCTAGTAGAGTTCAGGTCCGTCCACATTTCCTTGCATTCATAGTTCCTGTCTTACTTCAGTATGATTTTACCATCAATGCAATAGGTGGTCATATGGTGGGTGGGAGACTTCTTTATATGTTATATAGTGCAACGTGTGGAACCTTCTCAAGATGTCTGTACAACCCTCTCGATGTCTGTACGATGCAGGAATGGAAGCCATATGGCTAGAAAGGAAAGGTCGTATGGTATAATGGGAGGGTCATACAGCTAGGGAGGATGGTTTTATGGTGCAATTGGAAGACCACATGGTTGGGTAGGATGGTCGTACAGTGCAGGATGAAACCATATAGAGTGCAATCAGGGGGGATGTACGATGGAATCAATAATGGTGAACAAAACATGTACAAATGTTTGTGGAGATGTTAATAGCCTTCGATTTGCCAAGTAAGATGCTCGATAAGATTAAATACGTACAAACCATCAATTTGAACCCAAGACTTTAATATAGTTGCAAATAATGATAGTGCTCCAATTTGCCATATCTGAGCCAAACAATATAGATAGAATAGGGTGAGGGTTAAATCCCACCGAAACCGAAGAAAACCAAGTAGGGAAGATCATTCACTTCTACAATGGCGAACAATATTGAACTCCAATAGGAATTTGCAATAGAAAGAAATAATCCAAATTGCATACCAACTACTACCTATATGGCATACTTCAATACCCTTTGAAGAAACTTTTCGAGGTTTTACAAAGATAGCCGACAGGCACACCTATGGAAACAATTAAATAAAAATAGGTCTGAGATATATACTAAATCAATCAACCCATTAACAAAGGTTTGATTAATTATTTATTTTATGATGGGAACATTACAATCTTCCCATCCCAAAATTTTCTTGTCCTCAAGAAAATACAATGCTGGATGCTGCAGAATGTGTTCACCTTCCCAAGTCACGTCATACGACGACAAGTGTTTTCAGCATACCAAGTATTCCCTAAAGGCATGGTTCCGCAAAGTCTTCTCACGTACATCAATGATGTCATTCATTTCAAATACGAGCTTCCCTTCTTCACTGAGTGGCAGAAGATCTGTATTTACTACAATGTTCTGTCCCATGGCATTCTTCAAGCAGGAGACATGAAAGATGTTATGGATGCAGCTTCCTTCTGGAAGTTCCAATTTGTAGGCAACTTCACCAATGTAGCGAGCTACACGATAAGGACCATCAAAATGCGGCTTCAATTTTTCTTTTCCTTTTGCCTTCAATGAGGATTGCCTATATGGCTGGAGTCTGAGATAGACCAAGTCTCCCACTTTGAAACTTCTCTCAATCCGATGTCTGTTGACGTACACTTTTGTTGATTTTGCGCCCTTTGTAAGTTCTCCTTCAAGAATATCAAGACGTATTGCCCTTCCTAAAAAGTCAATCCCTCACCCTTGGTGCATGCCAATACCATGTCGATAAATGAAATGGGTTCATACCCGTATAGTGCTTTGAAGGGTGCCATCCTAATGTTCTATCCCATGGCATTCTTCAAGCAGGAGATATGAAAGATGTATGGATGCAACTTCCTTCTGGAAGTTCCAATTCGTAGGCAACTTCACCAGTGTAGCGAGCTACATGATAAGGATCATAAAAATGTAGCTTCAATTTTTTTTTCCCTTTTGCCTTAAATGAGGATTGCCTATATGGCTGGAGTCTAAGATAGACCAAGTCTCCCACTTTGAAACTTCTCTCGATCCGATGTCTGTCAACATACATCTTTTGTCGATTTTGCGCCCTTTGTAAGTTCTCCTTCAAGAATCTCAAGATGTATTGCCCTTCCTGAAGCCAATCCCTCGCCCTTGGTGCATGCCACTACCATGTCGATAAATGAAATGGGTTCATACCCATATAGTACTTTGAAGGGTGCCATCGCAATCAACATGTGATAAGTGGTATTGTAACATTATTTCCCTAGATGCATTTATTTGACCCATGCCCGTTGTTGTGCCAAAACATACTTCTGAAGGTAGCCTTCTAGCCACTTGTTCAAAATCTCCGCCTGTCCCTCTGTCTGAGGGTGGTAGCTAGTACTTGGCAACAATTCTGTCAAGAAAATACTAATAAACCCACCATCCCTGTCACTAATAATGTTTCGAGGTAACTCGTGCAGACGAAAAACTTCTCTTAAAAATAAGTTTGCTACGTGTGTGGCCTAGAAATCTGAGGAGATGACGAAAAGTGTGCATACTTCGTCAATCTGTCAACCACCACAAAGATACAATCCTTCTAATTTACCTTGGGAAGTCCGGTGATCAAATCCATTCAGATACTTTCGCACTTCTATTCTGGTGTAGGCAAGGGTTGTGTCTTTCAACCACCACAAAGATACAATCCTTCCCATTTACCTTAGGAAGTCTAGTGATGAAGTCCATAGAAATTGTTTTCCACTTCTGCTCTAGTATAGGCAAGGGTTGCAGTAATCCGACAAGTAAAATGTTTGGATTTGTTTTGTTGAGGTACTGCACATTCCCATACGTACTGCAACACATCTCTTTTAAGTCCTTTCCCCGAAAACCTCTCCGACTTGTCTATAGGTTTCAAGAAAACTCGGGTGTCTGGCCTACGGTGAGGCATGTATTTCCTTTAGGACTTTTTGCTTCAATTTGGATTTAGGTACTAAGTATATCTAATCCTTACAGTAAATGATGTCATCCACCACCTTGTATCAGTCATCCTGAGTGTCATCATCCATTAGCTTAAATGCAAATGTGTTTTTGGAATATTCTACCAATAAGTGTGCCTTCCAATCAACCAAAATCTAAGATAGCAAACAGATGGCAGGGTTTCTTGATAGTCCCTTCACATATTCAATGTCAAAATTAAAAGCCTGAATATTACTTACTCACTTTTGTTGCCTCTCATTCATATCTTGTTGCTCTAGAAAATATCTCAAACGATTATGATAGGTACAAGCAACAAACTTGGCACCTACTAGATACTGCCGAAACTTGGTCAGTGCATGTATAATGGCCAACATCTCTTTGTTGTAAATGCAATATAGATGCCCCGCTTGTGTAAGCTTCAGACTCTCATAGGCATAGTATATCGGTCATCTTGAGTGTCATCATCCATTAGCTTACATGCAAATGTGTTTTTGGAAAATTCCACCAATAAGTGTGCCTACAGTTAGCTAAAATTTGAGATAGAGAATAGATGGCAGGTTTTCTTGACAAGGCATCTACAACCACATTATTCTTTCCCTTCACATATTCAATGTCAAAATCAAATGCTTGAATCTTACTTACCCATTTTTGTTGCCTCTCATTCAAATCTCATTGCTCCAAAAAATATCTCAAACTATTATGATCGATACGAACAACAAACTTGGCACCTACTAGATACTGTCAGAACTTGGTTAGTGCATACATGATGGCCAACATCTCTTTGTCATAAATGGAATATAAATGCTATACTTGTGTAAGCTTTCGACTCTCATAAGCTATAGGGTGTCTATCTTGCATTAATATCATGCTAATGGCCTCTCCCGATGCATCACACTCTAGAGTGAATGGTTGAGTGAAATTAGGTAAGGCTAGAACTAGGCAAATGCTCATAGCTTCTTTTAACTTATTGAAAGTGTGTTGTGCTTTTTCATTCCATTGGAAGGAGCCTTTCTTAGTCAGATTTGTTAATGGTGCATTGAGCTGAGAGAAATCATTTATAAACCTCTAGTAATAACTACACAATCCCAAGGACCCTTGTAACTCAGAGAGCAATTTTGGTGAGGACCAATCCAGGATACTTGAATCTTCTCTTGGTGGACCTGCACTCCAAATTTACTGACAATGTGCCCTAGGTATAATATTTCTATCATTCTGAATTCACACTTGGATTGCTTTACAAACAAGGACTAAGCCTTCATGATCCCTAGGACTTCATTCAAGTGTTTCAAGTGTTCTACCCAAATTTTGCTATAAACAAGAATATCATCAAAGAATACCAACAAGTAGTTACGCAATTGTTTGTCAAAGATGTAGTTCATGCAAGACTGAAAAGTAACTAGAACGAAGATCTATTTTAGAAAAATAAACCACACCATGCAGCTCATCCAATAATTCATCGATCCTCGGAATAGGTTATATATTTTTTACGGTCTTCTTATTCAACGCACGGTAGTCTACACACATGCACATCACCCTGTCCTACATTTTTACCAATACGGTTGATGATGCAAAAGGGTTAGACCTGCGATAGATCCATCCTTTATTGAGCAACTCCTTAATCATCTTATTTATCTCATCTTTGAATTTTTGGGGGTGATGGTATGGTGTTGTGATAACTGGCTTGGCGCCAGCTTCCAACTCAATGGTATGCTCGAACCCACGATGGGGGGGTATGCGAGGAGGAATATCTATAAAAATCTTATCATGGGTATTCAATATATTTTGAAGATCATCATCCTAGTGGGGTGTTTGTTGTCCTTTTATTGGTTTTGTTGCTATGAAACAATGTGCAGCGCATGCAATGTCATCATGTTGAAAAATGGCCTCCATCTGTTGTGTCGAAACTGCCTACGGTCCCACGGAGAACAACCTTCTACGGTCCTACGGTCCATCATTGGCCATCCCACGGAGAACAACCTTCTACCCATCACAAACAAAAGTGAAGTCCATTCATTTAAAACTTTGTGGATATTCATCAAGTGTCTCTATTGTCTCTCAAAAGTTGCACCTTGTGCCAAGTTACAGAACTTGACCTTATAGAGAAACATGGGATCTTTCCGGGTCTGTGGGTTACCCAATTAGAAAGAACCCCTGGATTCTAGGCCAGTTCTTATAGGATACATTCACCTAAAGCTCAAAACTTAAATTTTCTAAGGGAAAGGGATAGAAGGATAGCATAAAATGAAACCTGCTAACTTCTAAAAGGTGTTGCACCAAGTAAAGCTTGGCTAAAATTGCATTACAAAACCTTACACAACTTGATCTACAATTCAACTCTCATATACACAACTCAGTATTACATATGTCCTTGCATCAACAATTTGCAAGAACATCATGAAATGATCATAATTTTAACAGGAGGAAATTATGTTCTCTCACCTCAAAATTGCTTTCCACATTAATACAACTTGTAACCTACAAGTAAATATTTATTTTTGCATAGATGTATTGCTTGGTAAAGTGCAAGATCAAGGAAATGAAAAGATAACTTCACAAGAAACTGCACTATGACACTTAGCACACAAAATAACAGAAAATGAGAACGAAAACAAAAAATCATATTGATCACCAAGCTGCCAAAATTCTGCCATACACTTTAGCACATGAGTTACAATAACTCCATTAATTGTTGTCAAAAACTTAAAGAAATTACTATTAACTCCAGAAATGAGCTGACTGGAGTCTAATTCCTCCTATATTGCTGCAGCAACTTGCCTTGCAAGCTTCTCCTTAATGTGTCTCTGTCTCTCCCTCTCTTCTTCTTCTTTTTGGAGATAGACCTGGTATTCTGTCTCCTCCTATTGTCTGTTATACTCCTGTTCCCTATCAATACTCTTCATCTCCTCTTGAAAGCTTAACAAATAGTCATCTAGGCTTATGTTATCAACATGCTGAGGTTGATTTAGAAAATCATAATGATAATTGGAAATAAAATGACCCTCATAGGGTTGTTGATGCATATTGGCAGGCTGCAATAAGGCTTGAGCAGGCATGGGTTGGTGGTAAGTATATGGAGCTTGATAGGTATTTTCTGTTACAGGATTTTTTATATTTCGTTGGGCATATCCAGCAGTGGATATGTCTTGATATGGTTGAAAAAATGGGTCATGAGGAGAATTTTTCATGAGAATGAGGTTGGTAAGGCATATTTGCATGAAAAAAAACATGTTGTAACATTCATACAAGCTAGAAAATCACTAAAATAAACAAAAACCAGAAAAAACGGGTAGATATTCTTCTAGAGTCGTCAAATGTGTCTTTTTGCTACCTCCAAAGGCAAAAAACTACTCTTGTACACATCTAACAGCAGAATATAAAGCTTAAAAAGAACTGAAAAATCAGCTGAGTCTCAAAAGTTGCACCCTTGTGCCAAGTTATAGAACTTGACCTTCTAGAGAAATGGGATCTATCCAGGTCCGTGGGTTACCCAATTGGAAAGAACCTCATGATTCCAGGCTGGTTCGTATAGGATGCATTCACCTAAAGATCAAAACTTAAATTGTCTAAGGGAAAGGGATAGAAGGATAACATAAAATGAAACCTACTAACTTCTAAAAGGTAATGCGCCAAGTAAAGCTTGGCTAAAATTGTATAACAGAACATTACACAACTTGATCCACAACTCAACTCTCGTATACACAACTCAGTATTACATATGTCCTTGCATCAACAATTACCAAGAAGATCATTGAATGATCACAATTTTAACAGGAGGAAATTCTGTCCTCTCACCTCAAAACAGCTTTCCACATTAATACAACTTGTAATCTGCAAGTAAATATATATTTCTACATAGAGGTACTATTTGGTAAAGTTCAAGATCAAGGAAATGAAAAGATAACTTCACAAAAAACTGCACTATGAGACTTAGCACACAGAATAATAGAAAATGAGAAGGAAAACAAAAATTGTATTGATCACCAAGCTGCCAAAATTCTGCCATACACTTTAGCACATGAGTTACAATAACTCCATTAATTGTTGTCAAGAACTTAAAGAAATTACTGTTAACTCGTGAAATTTGCACCCTATCTCTGCATCAAAATAATAAAGATTTCTAAATAACATTGGATCAGTCCAAAGGTGTGGGTGACATAAAACAGGACTGAACCCCCGAATTCTAGGCCAATTCCTATCATTTTTTTTTTCAAAATGGTATATCACTTGTAAACAGATGACTAGAAAAGAAACTTGTGAGCAAAAGGGGCGTGAAGAGACTGATTTAAAACAAATTTCTAGGTAAAATGGTGATACACCAAAAAATTATGATCAAAACTGCATTTTCTTGAACACAGGATAAATACTTTTAACAATGGATATATACTGATACAATTTTTGACAAATTGATCCGCATATAAGTATTTTAAAAGAAGACCAAATACTTGAAAGTATTAAAACGAGATTGATCACATTTAACACCTACAATAACTGGTACGATTTTTGACCTGCATAGAACAATAATAGTCACCTAAAGATGCTTAATGGGACAAATCTTAAAGGTTTCAGGATAACACAATCTGCATACAAGAAATGACACCAAAAATAGATCTCCAATGCTCAATATATTCCTTCGAGGTTTTGAAAATACAATTCCAATGTGAGACAATATTGAAGACACAGTGAAAATAACCAAAGGCCTCTACTCAATACTGAATGCCTTTTACAAGTACAAATGATAGAATATATCAAAAACCTCCTTTCAACTACCAATAAATGACCCTCAAAATTAGGAACCACCTTGGGTCAAAATCATGGAAAAAGACTCCAAAAAAGGAGTCAATCCTCATCAAAAATAATGACTCACTGCTTGATAACTGCACTAGGTCATAATAAAACCCATGACCCATGTCAAACTGTCCCAAAAATGCTTCAACAGATCATAAAGACCCTCAGGAAGGATAGTCAAAGTTCAAATCTGACCTTATACTTAGCTCCTACAATCCTTCCTCATAATCTCAACTGAATCATAATAACTCCCAAGACCAAGTTTCATGGCACATAATAAATACATTAATACTTGAGAAAATATTCAACATTCCTTTATTTTGCATTTAAAACAAAATATTAAATACCATTTAACATGTTTGACTCATAATGCAAATAACTTAACTCTTGAAACCTAACACCTAAAAACCCTTTAACTCTTCTTTCCCCTCAAAACACATTATTATTACATAATGTTTTAAGAAATAATTAAATAAAAACTTTATTACACACCCTCAAATTTCAAAACTTATGCAATGTTATTGAGGGCATAATATCTCTTTGCAATGCTAAAGTTATTAATTTTAGCATACACATTTGTTTGAAGAGCTGTGAAAAGGAATGCAACTAGGGTTTTCCCTTGACTTGCAGCCGCCATTACTGGTTTCTGGCATTCTTGGCGACTTCTAGGGCCATTTTCCTTTGACTGGAGTGTATGGCTTTTCTACATTTCTTATTAGCCACCATTGTTGTTTGCTCACTATTGTTGTTGATCTGTTGGGCACATCTTCAAGACCATCACTTGTATATAGGTATTGTTGGTTCCCAAAATCGCAGATTGGAATCATACGAGCCTTGCCTACTCGATGCTGGGATATCCAACCAGTTAAGGCCAACTTGACAGGATTGATCAATGCAATCCAAATCCCCTGCGCTTCTGGCTCTGCAAAACGAAGGCGGGTGTACCTGATCTGGACAAAACACAAATCCAAGACACTTATAGCAGATCAATTTGAATGTGAATGTGATGAAAGCTTTCAAAATGGAAAAAATTATAGAAAGCTTTAAGATTGCAAATTACGAATTAAGAATAAAAGTAAATAATTGTATGAATGTTTTTAAAATAAGAATAAGTATAGATTATGCAACAAATGAATATATTAATTCTTCAAAGGAAAGATATGAAATAATTGCCAGCATATAAATTATGAATCAAGAGTAAAAGACCAATGCTTAATAAATGGGCAGTCAGAGTCAATATTATTAGTTGAAATGTACAACTTTATAAAATTCAATATATTTAAACTATAAATAATTTTAACAATTCAGACGTAATGGATCAATTATATGAACTCAATTCTAAACTAGTCTAGGATGTACTTTGACTCTTGCGGAGACAAACTAGACATAAATACAGAAACAATAAAATATTTCACAATATCTATGTTTATCAAGTTTAAAATGCAATAATGACCTAGTCCACTCATCCGAATTTTAAAATATTTCTAGAAAATAAATAATTTTTTTTATAAAGGACACAACTTAATAATAATTTAAAACTCTAAAATATAAAATAAATAATTATGCTAGAAATAAATCACAATAAAGACACTCCTTACAGATGATCAATCTATTACGAATGTCAATTCTGGAATCACATATAAATTTGCTCAATAATCCAAAATCCAGGAGCTTTGTGCAATTGCTCATTCCTTTACCAATCAAAAAATATAATACATCATAAGT
Organism: Cupressus sempervirens; assembly: GCA_028749045.1. NCBI lineage: Eukaryota > Viridiplantae > Streptophyta > Pinopsida > Cupressales > Cupressaceae > Cupressus > Cupressus sempervirens. The sequence goes on along the minus strand of CM053786.1, from coordinate 224,193,000 downwards.
GCATCATAATATATAAAAATTTTAAAATAAAATATGAATTGTGTCTCCCCCCTTTGGTTTTTTACATCTATATTTATAATCGATGGAAAGGTATTTACCCAACCATTACACCTTTTCAATACAAAACTAATTGGTTATACTTTACAAAATATTATTAAATTCCTTTCACCACTAATAATAAATCAAAGTATGCCTAAAAAGCCAGTGACTGTGGAGATATTCTTTGAATGTACATTGATCCATCACCTAAGGGCAATGAAACACATTAAAATAAAAACGTTTTGCACCCACACTTGGCATCTCCACCGGCTCGCATCCATGTCTTCAAAAATTCATCTTCACTTTGAACCAACACATTCTCTCAATGTGTTTATTTCATACCTGCAAGAGAAATGAAGTATCGTTAGATTAGTAATATCTAACACATAACTTCCTATAAACTGGAGTCGCATATGAATCGATTGCCTTCCATACTTCTGCGTCGTTTTATATATCGAGCACCGTTCTCTTACATGATATTCCATAACTGGTAATCCATGATTACTTAGTAGGCACCCAGTATTCTTTATATTGCGCAAACTAAATCTTCATTGCATGAAATAGGTAACACAGGGGATATAAATTCGTCGCTCCGAAGAAAATCAAGTTGGGGTACACATCATCCAATCTCCTAGTGTGCATAGGCTCTTCCAACCATTTTTACTTCTTTTTCTCTCCCGCATATTCCTCAGACCTACAATAGATACGAGATATCATCAGAAATAAATCATTGAAGAGTTGTTACCAATGATTCGTAAATATGGCTCATGGCATTCATGGACAAAGGGTACTCTTTGACAGTTTCTGGAATCATCAGAATTTATCTTCTCTAACCACTGTTGCTGACCTGATAATCTAATGGTAATCTTTCGAACAAGAAAGTGCAATATCTATTACCTTGTGATGCATAACCATACTCATCTTTGGATATAAAATATTTAAAAGCAATGATTGTATGATGACAATATACATCTAATCACTCAGACATGACTTAGTTATAATATCTAATCTTCATGACTTGTACAGGCACTTCTTGTACAGCTTAACTTATAGATATTTTCAGACTTTGCTGGCTATCTCTTGTATGCTCTCAAAATCTGAATATTCATTCTTTCTATAGGAGCTTCTCCATTATGATTCCTTCATGGGTGTATTTGCTCTTTATAATATGTAATCGTAGGCATTTGCTTTTGCAATGATACGTTTGGCTCCATACTACTTCACTTCCGATAATTGCTCGAATTGTACAGGTGGCGGAACCAGATATTGTTGGTTGCTTTGACAATACTTCCTGTCTCCAACTCTTAAATCTATGATTACATTTAGAGCATTCATAACAGTAACCCAAATTGAGTAACAGGGCTCTACCACCATGGCTCAACCAAGTAAAAGAAAACATTTACTCTCTGAAATATTCATGGCAATCCTCAGAAAATTCTTCAGTTAAATCTATATTCATGTCTGCAATTGCAGTCTCAACTTCTGAAAATACAATACAAGTTTGAACCCTGAAAACCTAATGTGCTATTTTAGTTGCAACATACAATGAGTCAACTATAGATCATCTGCAACAGTTCTACTATCCATGATAGTAACACTGGTAGCATCCTCCAGCGATGTGTGTATATAGATAGTAGCAGATCTTGCCCTGTTTCAATTTTTACACTCCTTGCTTTATAATAGATTCTACAAAACAATAAAGCAATCAAAATGCTTCCATGATTGCTTACTGCATCTTGTATGTGGTGATTGAAATTAAGTTGAGTGGACAATTACACAATAACTAGATATGTTTCTTTGCATAATGAAGAATGGAGACCCAAATTCTGGGCTCCATCAGGTATCTCAGTATTCACGTTTTTGTATTTTGGCCACTAAATCGGGAGTTATTTTGAATTAAAGCCGCCATGAATAAGGATTTTGCTGTTATTTTCTACATTCTTGAGAGAATACATGATTCTCCTACATCATTTGTCAACTATGACAGGAATAACTAGGTTTTTAAGCCGTCATTTTGAAGATATATCCTGCACTCTCATACATGAGTTTCTCCTCTTCTCTGCATTTCTTCATTTTGCAAATCCTTTGAGGAAGTGTGATTTCAACTTACGCTGCCATATCTCACATTTTGTTGTGTCTGCCATGCCTGGAGATTAAAGCTACCATATACCTAGGCTTTTCATTTATATTTCTAACCCTATTGTTTGCAATATGGGTTTTGGTTATTTATTCATCATATGCCATAATGGAAATTCATTTTGTTGTTGCTGTTACCATATTTCTTGTGTGAGCTCTTCAATTTTTGGACAGATCTGAGCGAGGCCTGCATAATTGGAAACAATTTTTGTTGAACTTGAGACCTTCGTGTTGATTGATGGCCTTGGACATTGTAATGTTCCTGAGTTCCTTTGGTAAACAAACAATCAATAATGTTGTATCTTCCCTATAGGAGAGGTCGTACGAATGGTGTACGGTGCAGTAATAGTTGCTCAAATGTCCATACGGAAAGCCACAGTGGTCGTACGGTGAGAGGTTGCTAGGCAGTACGATGGAGATCACTAGGCTGTACGGTGGAAGAGGAGTAGTCGTACAATGAGGTTAGATGTCGTACGGTGGACTATGGAGAAAGAACAATGGTGTATACAAGCCGTACAAAGAAATAGGAGGTCATAAGGTGATGTTTGAAGGCTGTACGGCTGAACTATAAGGCCGTACGGTAGATAGAAACTCAGTCGTAGAATGATAGAGGGATATTATGGATGGATGGATGGATGAAGGGGCCGTATAGTCAAGGAGTGAGCAGTACGGGGAATAATAAGAGGTCACACGGTTAGGTATTCGAGCTCCATATGGAATACAATTTAGTTCATACACAAACACAATAGATCTCGATAGAATCCACACAATAATAGAGTCTTGGATGCGAATACTAATTGCAAAAGAGAATTCTCCTATTTGCCAGATCCGAACAAAGAATTACAGGCAACAATGGAATAGGATGAGGATTGAATCCCACCGAAACCGCACGAGCCAAATAGGGAAGATCTTTCACTTCCGAAATGGCGAACACTCCCAAACTCCAACAGGAATTCGCAGTACAGAGAAATATATTCCAAAGCATACCTATAGAGTACCTACAAGCCGTGCTTAAATACCCATCAAGGAACTTTCTGAGGGTGTACAAAAATAGCCAACGGCAACACAAACTATGGAAACAAAATATAAATGGGTCTGAGATACATTAAATCAATTGGCCCGTTACAAAAATTTGATTTATTATTTATTTCATAACGGGAACATTACAGTCCTCCCATCCCAAAATTTGCTTGTCCTCAAGCAAATGCAAACATGGTTCTAAGAAACATTCCATCATCAGTTCCTTCAGTTTCGAGTCAAGCACTAAGTAGATCTTCCCGTTGAAGTAAATGATGTCATCAATAACCTTGTATTTCTCATCGTGTACATAACCATCCATCAACTCACATGCAAAAGTGTTCTTGCAATACTCGGCCAATAGATGAGCCCACCACTTATCCAAGGAATGCGATGAGGTGTTGACTATCTTGTTTTTATCTGCAGCTCCTGGGACCAACTCCTGTTTTAAAATTGCCTCTATTTTCTTGATTGTGACTTTCGTCAATCCTTTATTTGTCATTCCTCTTAGCAACACCTTCTTGCCATCCATCTTGAATGAAAAGTCCATCCTTTTGAAACTTTGAGTGTACTGGTCAAGAGTTTCCAACCATTGGATGCCCAAAATGATATCAGTATGAACCAAATCTATGGCAAAGAAATCCTCTACCGGGGTATAGTTTCCCATGGAAATTTGTAGCCGTGGGATCACATGAGTGCAAGGTAACAAGGTTCCTGCTGCAACCTTAACCTCAAATCCTTTATGCTCAACTGCATGCAGGCCTTTGCTAGTGACCAAAAATGAATTAATGAAATTGAGTGTGGCACTGCTATCAATCATGATTGAGACTCGTTTTTTGTGAAGTGTGCCACGAACTCTGAAGATACCACCTCTAGTCAGTGTAGTGAGGGTAGCAATGGAACCCCCTTTCTGTATCAGGGCATTTATTCTCTTCTACTGGGTAATTTCTTCGTCAGTCGCTGCAGGTATTTGTTCTTCATCATCATCAGGCATCACCTCAATGTAATGAATCTTTCCCTTCCCAAGGCAGTGATGACCAGGACCCCATTGTTCTTTGCACGTGAAACAAAGCTTTTTCCTCTGGAGTTCTTGCCGAGATTCTTCATCTAATTGAGGTTTTTTCTAAATTGGCTCCTTGTCTTTATCTTCTTGTGGGGATGGTGTTGGTGTAACTACGTGAGTTTTGGAGGAAGATGCACCATGTCACGCACCTTCTTAATAGCTTCGTTGAGTGTACCCAAGTTGAACCCTTTGATCAAGCCTCTCAAAGGCTCTCTCAGCCCATCCATGAATAACACAATTCGACATTTTTCAGAGATGTCTGTGACTAATACAGACAGCCTTTGGAACTCAGTGACAGTTGTCTACCATGCCCGTTTGCTTTAACTAAGCCAAATCTTTGAAGTTTAGCTCAGGACCCTTCCCATCGAAATGATCAATGAGTCTCTCAGTAAACTCAACATAAGAGGTCACTTGGTCGTGACCGAGAGTGACCAGTCCATGATGCCACCACTCATGCGCTACTCCTTCCAAATGAAGTGTTGCAAACTTGATTGCTTTCTCTTCGAGCATTGGATTGAGTTGGAAATAGGTATCTGCCTTTAGGACCCATGACTGTGCGACAATGACTCCAGATCCATCAAATGGTGATAAGTTCACCTTCCCAATCTTTCTTCTGAGATCATCATTAAAATAACTGTGATTTCCTCTGCTAGAATATCTCATTCTTAGATCAACATAGTCTCTGTAAGATATATATCCTTCCATATTTACATTTCGCCAATCTTCCCGAAGCTTTTCTTGCATTTCCTCAAAAGTGGCCTCTCTTCCTTTGTGTGGTTCTTCTATCCTTGGAAGGAAGATGGGTATCGAGGGTCGAGAGCGAGAGGGTTGAAAGTTTGTCCTTCCAGAAACAAAATTGTCGCTATGCCCATTTTGTTCTTCTGTTGTCTTTCTCTCTGCCAATTTTTGTAGAGTTTCCTGCATAAACCTTTGGGTTTCGTTGATTTGCATTTAATTTCTATTCAGCGCTCTTAAAAGATTCATGAGGTCTGTCATAGGATCCTGATGATCTGTCATTCTATCAATAGGGTTATTTTGTAATGTTCCCGTTATAAAATAAATAATAAATTAAGCTTTGTAACAGGTCAATTGATTTAATTTATCTCGGACCCTTTTTTATTTTTGTTTTCGTAGTTTGCGTCACTGTTGGCTATCTTTGTACACCCGCGAAAAGTTTCTCGACGAGTATTTAAGCACGGCTTGTAGGTAGTCTGTAGGCATGCTTTGGATTATATTTCTCTATACTACGTATTCCTGTTGGAGTTCGGATTGTATGCCATTTCGGAAGTGAAAGACCTTCCCTATTTGGCTCATGCGATTTCGGTGGGATTCAACCCTCACTCTATTTTGTGTTGCATTGTGCTTCTTTGCTTGGATTTGGCAAGTCGGAGCATCTTCTTTGGCAATTATCATTCGCATCTAAATATCCATTATTATGTGGTGTTCATCTGGATCTATTGTGCTTGTATGGTGTATCTCTGTTTTGGTTTCCGATACCAATCTGTGTGGCTTTCTCGTTTCTGTTCTGCTCATTCAAATCCTTACAACCCCTCTTTCCTTTCACTGAACGGCTTACTGCCATACAGACTCCAGCTCTCCTGTACGATCTTCTAATATTACCGTACGGCTGCTTCCTCCACCATACGAACGACATAACCCCTTTGACGTCATTGCTATGCCATTTATGTCACTTGCATGACATCCTCTAGAAGACTGAATAGTCTTACCGTACATCATAGCTAGTTGACCCTGTACGACCAATAAGGCACCATACGTCCTTTTTCGTTCCTGTTCTGCTCATTCAAATCCTTACAACCCCTCCTTCCTTTCACTGAACGGCTTACTGCTGTACAGACTCCAGCTCTGCTGTATGGTCTTCTAATATTACCGTACGACTGCGTCCTCCACCGTACGAACGACATAACCCCTTTGACATCATTGCTATGCCATTTATGTCACTTGCACGACATCCTCTAGAAGACTGAATAGTATTACCATACAGCATAGCTAGTTGACCCTATACGACCAATAAGGCACCATACGTCCTTTTTCATCCTACACATTGACACCGTACAGCACACAACATGAGGCACTGGAAAGACTTCCCAAGGCACGGAAGAGAACATCTTGAGGCACCAAAAAGACTACCCAAGGCACAAAGGAGAACATCCTAAGGCACTGGAAAGACTACCCAAGGCACGGAGGAAGAACTACCTGAAGCATTTTTCTACCAGGAGCATACGACGAGGCTACCTAAGTAATTGCCTACGGATCGAGATCACCTACAGGCTGAGTTCACCTTAGGAACATTACAGTGGTATCACAACCTTTGATCTTGCCTGCCTATGGAAGTGAATGCAAGTTTATACTCGGAGGAGAAGACGAAATAACCCTATTGATAGAATGGCAGATCATAAGGATCCAACAACAAAACTCATGAATCTTTTAAGAGAGCTGAACAGAAATCAAAGGCAAATCAACGAAACCCAAAGGCTCATGCAGGAAACTTTACAAAAATTGGCCGAGGGAAAGACAACAAGAGAACAAAATGGGCATAGCAACGATTCTGTTTCGGGAAGGACAAACTTTCAACCCACTCACTCTCGACCCTCAATACCCATCTTCCTTCCAAGGATGAAGGCACCACACAAAGGCACCACACGAAGGCAAGAAAAACTTTGGGAAGATTGGCAAAATGCAAATATGGAAGGTGATATATCTTACAGAGACTATGTTGATCTAAGAATGAGATATTTTGGCGAAGGAAATCGCGATTATTTTAATGATGATCTCAGGAGAAAGATCGGAAAGGTTAACTTATTGCCATTTGATGGATCTGGAGTCATTACCGCACAATCATGGGTCCTAAAGGCATATACCTATTTCCAACTCAATCCAATGCCCGAAGGGGAAGCACTCAAGTTCGCAGCACTTCATCTGGAAGGAGTGGTACATGAGTGGTGGCATCATGGATTGGTCACTCTCGGTCACAACCAAGTGACCTCTTATGTTGAGTTTACTGAGAGACTCCTTGACCGTTTCGATGGGAAGGATCCTGACCTAAACTTCAAAGATCTAGCTCAGCTAAAGCAAATGGGCACGGTAGACAACTATGTCACTGAGTTCCAAAGGTTGTCCGTATTAGTCACAGACATCTCTGAAAGACGTCAAATTGTGTTATTCATGGATGGGTTGAGAGAGCCTTTGAGAGGCTGGATCAAAGGTTTCAACCCAGGTACACTCAACGAAGCTATTTTAGAAGGTGCATGACATGGCTGCATCTTCCTCCAAAACTCACGCAGCTACACCAACACCATCCCCACAAGAAGACAAAGGCAAGGAGCCAATTCAGAAAAACCTCAGTTTCAACTCCGAAGGAAAAAGCTTTGTTTCACGTGCAAAGAACCATAGGGTCCTGGTCATTGCTACCTCGGGAAGGGAAAGATTCATTACATTGAGGTGATGCCTGATGATGATGAAGAACAAATACCTGTAGCGACTGACGAAGAAATTACCCAGCAGGAGAGAATAAATGCCTTAATGCAAAAAGGGGGTTCCATTGCTACACTCACTAAACCGACTGGAGGTGGTATCTTCAGAGTTCGCGACACACTTCACGGAAAATGAATCTAAATCATGATTAATAGCGGTGCCACATTCAATTTCGTTAATTCATCTTTGGTCACCAGTAAAGGCCTACGCGCAGTTGAGCATGGAGGAATTGAGGTTAAGGTTGCAGGAGGAACCTTTTTACCTTGCACTCATGTGATCCCACAACTACAGATTTCAATGGGGAACTATACCCTGGCAGATGATTTCTTTGTCATAAATTTGGTTGATACTGATATCATTTTGGGCATTCAATGGCTGGAAACTCTTGACCAGTACAATCAAAGTTTCAAAAGGATGAACTTTTCATTTGAGACGGATGGCAAGGTGGTGTTGCTAAGAGGAATGTCAAATAAAGGATCGAGGGAAGTCACAATCAAGAAGATTGAGGCAATTTTTAAAGAGGATTTGGCCCAAACGCTGCAAGTAAAAACAAGATAGTCAACACCGCTCCGCATACCTTGGATAATTGGCAATTCCATCTGTTGGCCAAGTATTCCAAGAACACTTTTGCATGTGAGCTGATGGATGGTTACGTACGCGATAAAAGATACAAAGTTTATTGATGACATCATTTACTTCGATGGGAAGATCTACTTAGTGCCTGACTCGGAACTGAAGGAGCTAATTACTGAAGGTTTAGAACCGGGTTTACATTTGCTTGAGGACAAGCAAATTTTGGGATGGGAGGACTGTAATGTTCCCACTATAAAATAAATAATAAATTAAGCTTTGTAACGGGCCGATTGATTTAATTTATCTCGGACCCATTTTTATTTTTGTTTTCGTAGTTTGCGTCATCATCAGCTATCTTTCTAAACCCTCAAAAAGTTTCCCGACGGGTATTTAACCACGGCTTGTAGGTAATCTGTAGGCATGCTTTGGATTATATTTCTCTATACTACGGATTCCTGTTGGAGTTCGAATTGTTAACCATTTCGGAAGTGAAAGACTTTCCCTATTTGGCTCGTGTGGTTTCGGTGGGATTCAACCCTCACTCTATTCTGTGTTGCATTGTGCTTCTTTGCTTGGATTTGGCAAGTCGGAGCATCTTCTTTGGCAATTACCATTCGCATCTAAATATCCATTATTGTGTGGTGTTCATCTGGATCTATTGTGCTTGTATGGTGCATCTCTGTTTTGGTTTCCAATACCAATCTGTGTGGCTTTCTCATTTCTGTTCTACTCATTCAAATCCTTACAAACCCTCCTTCCTGTCACTGTACGACTTACTGTTGTATGGACTCCAACTCTCCCGTACGACTTGCTGCTGTATGGACATCATTGCTATGCTGTTTATGTCACTTGCACTGGAAGACTAAATAGTCTTACCGTACGGCATAGCTATGGCCCGTACGACCAACAAGGCACCATATGGCCTTTTTCATCCTGCACATTGACACTGTATGACACACAACCTAAGGCACTGGAAAGACTTCCCGAGGCATGGAGGAGAACATCCCGAGGCACTGGAAAGACTACCAGAGGCACGGAGGACAACATCCTGAGGCACTGGAAAGACTACTCGAGGGACAGAGGAATAACTACCTGAAGCATTTTGCTACCGGGAGCATACGAAAAGGCTACCTAAGTAATTGCCTATGGATCGAGATCGCCTACAAGCCGAGTTCACCTTAGGAACATTACATATTTCGTTTTCTCCTCCGAGTATAAACTTGCATTCACTTCCATAGGCAGGCAAGATCAAAAGCTCTGATACCACTATAATGTTCCTAACTTCCTCTAATAAACAAACAATCAATAATGGTGTATCTTCCCTACAGGAGAGGTCGTAAAGATGGTGTACGGTGCAAGAATAGTTGCTTAGATGTCTGTACGAAAAGCCACAGTGGCTGTATGGTGAGAGGTTGCTAGGCAGTACGGTGGAGATTACCAGGTCATACGGTGGAAGAGGAGCAGTCGTACAGTGAGTTTAGATGCCATAAGATGGACAATGGAGACAGAACAATGGTGTATGCAAGTCGTACAAGGAAATAGGAGGTTGTATGGTGATTTTTGAAGGCCATACGACTCACCTATAAGGTCGTACGGTAGACAAAAACTCAATCGTACAATGACAGAGCGATATTATGGATGGACAAATGGATGAAGGGGCCATACAGTCAAGAAGTGAGCAATACGGGGAAAAATAAGAGGTCACACGGTTAGGTATCCAAGCTCCATACAGAATACAATCTAGTTCATACACAAACACAATAGATCTTGATAGAATCCACACAATAATAGAGTCTTAAATAAGAATAATAATTGAAGAAGAGAATGCTTCAATTTGCCAAATCCAAACAAAGAATGACACGCAACAACGGAATAGAGTGAGGGTTGAATCCCACCGAAATCGAACGAGCCAAATAGGGAAGATCTTTCACTTCCAAAATGGCGAAAACTCCCAAACTCCAACAGGAATTCGTAGTACAGAGAAATATATTATGAAGCATACCTACAAACTACCTACAATACTACCTACAATACTACCTACAGACTACCTACAAAATCAGTCCTCTTGATATCTTCACTAATGAGTGTCGGGCTGCTATCAAAAGTTGATATCATTGTTAAGGCTAAAATTTTGCACCTTTTTAAACTTAAACAAGTTTAAGAATCTTGCCTAACATCGGATTCATTTCTGCATGTGGAAAATGGTAACTAGAAATGAAACCTCTGGATCCTAGGCCAGTTCCTATCAGATAATCATTGATAACTCAAAAAAACTAAGATGCGATTGTGAGGGAAAGGGATAGAAGTTACTAAAATAAACTTAAAATTTTAAACCCTAAACTAGAGAATCAGGTGATGCACCAAAATGATATGAAAGTTCAAATACTAATGACTAGGAGGGATCACTAGCATATCTGAATGAATACAAAAACACTTCCTTTCTGTATAGGCTTGCATAAATATTTTGTAATAAAGTCTGAAAATGAACCAGTAAAAGAAAGAAAACAGATATTTCTCTTATTAGCTTCACCTTTCAAAACATGAACTACAACCTGCAAACAAACATACTTTTCTGCAACTAGGTGTTTGGGTGAGACAAAACAACACGAAAAAAATGATGATTCGCTAATTGTCTTAATCAAATCACTTGAACATACACAAAATTACAGAAAGAAGAGAAGGCTTTAAAATAGATTCAGATAATTGTTAGCCGACTGGATGGTTCCGGCGATATTTTGTAGCCGACGGTCCGGCGGTGTTTCTGTAGCCGACAGTCTGGCGGTAAATAGTTTGTAGCGAATAAAATAATTGTGGCTGACGGATTCCTTCGGGAAGGTTCGGCGGTAGTATTTATATCCCGCCTGGGATCATTGTAATTCATCATTAATCTACTATTGCGAATATTATTCTGCTGTTCATGTTCTATTGTCTGTATGCGTTGATTTACTTTACCTGTACGGTAAACACCTCGAAGCTTGTGCCATTTGAGATATTCACATATTATGAGCATTTGTATCAACAACATTAGAAGTCAGACTCAATTAAAAAGCAAGCCAATGCTGCCCAACACACTCAGAGCAGAAAGAATGTATCTACCATGCCTTTATGGCCAGCATACCTACAGTTCATGTGAAATCTTCTACTTGGTATGTAGATTCCAGTTCCTCCCGACATTTCACTCACAGGTGTGATTGGTTTGTTGAATTCACTCCCTATTCTAACTCAGTAATCTTTGGAGGCGGCGAAGAATACAATATTGTCAACGAGGGCAATGTTTAGATTTAGTCCGGAGGAATAAGACTCATTTTCCTCAATGTATGATATGTTCTTGGCATGAAACGTAATCTTCTGTTTGTTAGTCAAATTATGAAGCACTCCCCTGAGTTAGATGTCGTTTTCAGTTGAAATAAGTATTTGATTATTGATCATGCTTCTCGCACTACACTTGTTGTCGGTCTTGAGGATCATGGTATTTATAGGCTTGTAGATTTAGGCGATTCCCTTGAGCGTGCCTTCATTGCCAAATCATCTTCTCTCAGCAGCCTCTAGCATCAACCTTCATCACCAAATCATTTTCTCTTAGCAGCCTCTAACATCAACAGTACAGTTACCTGAACATTCAACATCTAGAACAACTTGCTTAAAATAATTTAGTCCATGGCCTACCTGATATCCAGACCCAGAACCATCACATTTGCGGAGCTTGCCAAGTAGGGAAGCAACATAGGACACCATTTAAAGATGATGAATCATGGCGGGCATCTAAAGTATTCCAGCTGGTCCACACTGATGTATGTGGTCCTATGAATACTCCTTCTGTTACTGGGAACATGTACTTCTTACTCTTTGTGGATGATTTCAGTCGCAAAATGTGGGTATATTTTCTTAAGCAAAAATCAGATGCTTTTCCTATATTTCAGCAGTTTAAAGCCCTAGTAGAAAAAGAGTCTGGTTCCCCCATCCATACCCTTAGGATAGATAATGGGGGGGAATTCTGTTCTTCTGCTTTCTTTTCTTTTTGTACTACTCATGGCATTAGATGTCAGTTGACCACACCTCACACCCCTCAGGAAAATGGTGTTGTAGAGCATCAAAACCACACCATCACAGAAAGGGCTAGGGCTATGCTAGAACATAGAAATGTTCCCAGAAAATATTGGGCAGAAGCAGTATACACAGCTGTCTACCTTCTTAACAGGTCACCCACCCTTGCAGTTAACCATAAGACACTCCTGAGGAAGCCTGGTCTGGTCACAAACTTAGGATCAACCATTTGAATTTTTTTGTCTCTATAGCATATGTATGGATTCCTGATGCCAAACACACTAAGTTGGATTCCAAGAGCAAGAGACTCATGTTTGCAAGATATAATCACACACATAAGGCCTACAGATTGATTGATGTAAACACTGATCATTTAATCTTCAGTCGTGATGTTTTGTTTGATGAGGAACTCAGACCATTTGAGCTCTCCGTCTCCCTGCCGCATTCTGAGATTCAATCTTTAGCAATCTCTGACTTGGGTCTTTCTATTTTATATGAGTCATCTGATGCTACTGATACACCACCTCAGCCACCTCCAGATAATACAGCTCCTGCTCCTACTCCTCATCCAGCGATTCTAACAGCATCTGATATTGGCTCCTCTACTCTTCGGCCAAAATGGTGGGCTCAAACGATTAGTGATTTTTGTCCTAATGAACTCATTGAGGGTAGAACCTCCAGAAATAAGAGCATTCAGCACAACACAGTTAATGTTTCTCTTATGACCAACATCCACAGTATCCCTGAGCCCCAGACATATGCAGAGGCCAAAGGAATTCCAAAATGGGAATAGGCAATGGATACTAAGCTTCAGAGTCTTCAAAAGAATCACACCTGGGTTCTTTCAGATCTCCCTCCTGGGAAGAAACCCATTAGCTATAAATAGGTCTATAAGGTCAAGTACCATGTAGATGGTACCTTGGACAAATACAAAGCCAGACTTGTTGCTCGAGGATTCACCTAGTGTGAAGGGATTGACTATGAGGAGACCTTTGCCCCGACAGCCAAGATGAGCACTATTTGCCTTTTTCTTGCCATTGCAGCTCAGTATGGTTGGAAAGTTCATCAGATGGATGTGAAGAGTGCTTTTCTCAATGGTGAATTACAGGAAGAAGTCTACATGATGCAGCCCCAAGGTTTCAAGGTTGCTAGTTCAGAACCAAAAGTATGCAGACTCTAGAAGGCCCTCTATGGTCTTAGACAGGCCCCTCGAGCTTGGTACATAAAGATTGATCAGTACTTGGTTGCTCAAGGATTTTAGTGTAGCCTGTCAGACGGTAATCTGTATATTAAACACTCTAGTAATGATATTCGTTTTCTTGTTGTCTATGTGGATGATTTGATCGAAACTAGGAGTTCAGAACATTTGATTTCAGAAATCAAACAGGATCTATGCAAAACTTTTGATATGACAAATCTCGGATTGCTTCATTATTGTTTAGGTATTGAGGTCTGGCAGATCGACAATAGTATTTTTGTCTCAGTCCAAGTATGCCAGAAATTTGCTTGATAGGTTTTGAATGCAGGATTGCAAACCTGCCTCCACTCCTATGGAGACTAGTCTGAAATTGTCTGCACAATCTGATTCTCCTCCTGTAGATGAAACACTCTTCAGGCAACTAGTAGGTAGTCTCATCTACCTTACTACTACTAGACTTGGTCTCAGTTTTGCAGTTAGCTACATCTCACGGTTCATGACGAACCCCAAGACTGATCATTGGATAGCAATGAAATGTGTGTTGCGCTATGTACATGGTACTTCAGATTATGGTCTTCTTTACTCAAGGAGTGCTACTCCTCAGCTCAATGGATTCATAGATTTTGATTGGGCCAGCTCAGCTGATGACAAGAAATCTACTTCTAGCTATGTGTTTAGTATTGGATCTACAACAGTTACCTAGACTAGTAAGAAGCAATAGGTGCGGGCACTCTCCTCTATAGAAGCAAAATATGGAGGAGCTCTCAAGGCAGCTTGTGAAGTAGTTTTGGCTCCATTAGATGCTTGCAGATATGCATATTCGTCAAGCAAGTCCGACTTCTTTGTTTTTAGACAATCAGGGAGTACTCAAACTTGCCAAGAACCCAATGTTTCATAAACAAACCAAGCACATAGAGCTTCATTGCCATTACATCCGACAATTAGTAGAAGATGGATCTATTCAGTTACTCTATGTCCCTACCTTAGAGCAACCAGTAGATATTTTCACAGAACTAGCAGAAGAAGTCTACATGATGTAGCCGCTAGTTTTCAAGGTTGCCAGTTTAGAACCAAAAGTATGTAGACTCTAGAAGGCCCTCTATGGTCTTAAACAGGCCCCTCGGGCTTGGTACATAAAGATTGATTAGTACTTGGTTGCTCAGGGATTTCAGTTTAGCCCGTCAGACAATAATCTGTATATTAAACACTTCGGTAATGATATTCTTTTTCTTGTTGTCTATGTGGATGATTTGATCATTACTAGGAGTTCAGAACATTTGATTTGAGAAATCAAACAAGATCTATGCAAAACTTTTGATATGACAAATCTCAGATTGCTTCATTATTGTTTGGGTATTGAGGTTTGGCAGACTGACAACAGTATTTTTGTCTCAGTCCAAGTATGCTAGAAATTTGCTTGATAGGTTTCGAATGCAGGATTGCAAACTTGCCTCCACTCCTATGGAGACTGGTCTGAAATTGTCTGCACAATCTGATTCTCCTCCTATAGATGAAACACTCTTCAGGCAACTAGTAGGTAGTCTCATCTACCTTACTACTACAAGACTTGGTCTCAGTTTTGCAGTTAGCTACATCTCACGATTCATGACGAACCCCAAGACTAATCATTGGATAGCAACGAAATGTGTGTTGCACTATGTACATGGTACTTCAGATTATGGTCTTCTTTACTCAAGGAGTACTACTCCTTAGCTCAGTGGATTCACAGATTCCGATTGGGCTAGCTCAACTGATGACAGGAAATCTACTTCTGGCTATGTGTTTAGTATCGGATCTGCAACAGGTACCTAGACCAGTAAGAAGCAACAGGCATAGATATGCATATTTGGCTCCGTTAGATGCTTGCAGATATGCATATTCGTCAAGCAAGTCCAACTTCTTTGTTTTTAGACAATTAGGGAGTACTCAAACTTGCCAAGAACCCAGTGTTTCATGAACGAACCAAGCACATAGAGCTTCATTGCCATTACATCTGACAGTTAGTAGAAGATGGATCTATTCAGTTACTCTATATCCCTACCTTAGAGCAACCAGCAAATATTTTCACAAAACCCATTGGTCCTGACAAGTTTGTTAAATTCAGGGGATCTATTGGTGTAGTAAATAGATTGAGCATTAAGGGGGGTTATTAAATTAATCTTTATGTTTCTTTTTAATGCTCACTATTATATCTTATTGTATCTCTATAAATATTAGAATGTTTCTAATATTTAGATGTGGTCTAGAATAGAATGTTTCTATTCTATTCGATTCTCCTCTTTGTATATATAGATCATTTGATCTCTGATTAATAAGTCAAGTATTTTGCCATTTACATTTGTAACAGATACAAGGATTGGAATGGGCTAGGAGGAGACATATTAAATGTTTACAAGTTTTTGGTGACAGTGAACTAATTGTCAACCAAGTGAGAGGTATGAATGCTGCAAGGAATGATGTTTTAAAGTCATATAGACATAGAGTTTGGGATCTTATTGAAGAATTTGATTCTTTCAACCTGCTCACCATGCCAAGGAGTAAAAGTCAGCAAGCTGATCAGTTAGCAGCCATAGGAGCTCAATATGATATTCCAAACAGCATAAAGGAAAACCGCGATCAGCGACACATTGAGATCATTATCAGACCCTTAGTGCATGATAATAATATTGATTGGCAAGTTCTCGAAAATGATGAACAAATTTTACATTTCATGCTTGAAGAAGATGTTTTTGCTATATCAAATCAGGAAAAATATGAAGAGCAATAGGGATTATCAAGTGTTGCAATTAAAAAATAATAAGCTGCCCAAGGGATTACTTACTTTGGAGAGTGTTTTTAATTCAAATGATCAAGTCAAAACTGGTAAAGCCATCTTGCTGGTCCAAGAAAACAAGTATGAAGATTTTGAGATTGCACCCCAAAAGAATCTCAAAGTTGGGAAAATAAATTTTGTTGATGAAAAACAATCATTTCTTCATTTATTCCAAGATTTTATTGACATATTTGCATGGGAATATGGAGATCTGAAAGGTTTTGATCCACTGCTTGCACAACATACCATAGAGTTGGAGCCAACAGCCAAGCTCGTAAGGTAGAAACAAAGGCCAATTAATCCCAGATTAGAAGCATTAATGTAGAAAGAAGTTTTTAGGCTTATAGAGAGTGGAATCATATTTCCTAACAAGCATACTAGCTCAGTTGCAAACTTGGTCCTTGTGAGAAAGAAGAATGAAGAACATTGTAATGTCCCCTAGTTTAACCCCTCTTTTTGTTTGAACTTATGTATTAAACTTTCAATGGTAAGAAACTTCTTCATCTTGAAATATTTACAATTGCAGGACTAATATATGTATCATGAAGTCCCATACACCAGATAATGACGATCTTTCTATTTAAATCTTTATACAAAATGGAAGAAGTATAACTAGATTAATATAGATCAATCCTCAACAATGTTCTAGATATATATCAACTATCTTCTTTGATATGAGTGCGATATTGGCACTTGTATATGACCCGACAAAACTTCTTTGTTCTCTATGAGTTTGATATCTTTGATTATATTAATGGTTATGAGTTCTTCTAATACTTGTATCCAAGTCTAACACCTACTTGGTTGTTTTCCTATGTGATGACAAGATTGATCCTAATGTAATTCTGTGTGTCCCTGAAGTTAGACTTATGTAATTTGTAGTGTCTTCTGCCTTACCTAATTATCCATTGGATACCCAAGATTACTCTCCTTCACTATTGCTCCCAGCTGCGAGGTCTTCTCTTATTCATTCACACATTACCGCTCTCGGAATGGAAGATTCCAACTTTATCGAACCAAGACGACTTCTCCTTCCTTCGATGCTCTACTTTCCTCCTAAACGTTGATCACTTTGACCAGCGATTTCCTATCTACTTTCGTGTAGCGATGGATTTGTTTTTAAAATAGATAATCGTGTGTATCCTTTCCATATAGATGTTTCCTTCTGATATCTTATATATCGTATCCTGTGAAGAGTTGGCAACCTTTGGATATCTACGAGGCACAACCATTCCCAATCATTCCTAATGAATGAATCGTATCTTTCATGGTCAATGATTGCATTGAATTTCACCAGATAATCATTTGTGAATCAAGTAATTATATTTTAGAGCATTGGCATCGTATATCAATTCTGAAGGAAAGATTTGTTTGTGTATACCATGATAATGATACATAGGAATGTATCATTGATTTCCCAAGTTACATGATGTTCAAACACTTGATATGGATATATACTTGGCTAACTATATAAATTCTTTCATGCTTATCTTGCAGAGACGTTCAGTTTGTTTTCTCCCAACACATTTGCAGAGGTTGTTACGGTTAAGATACAATCGGGTATTAGTGGCAACAACTATCCTTTTCTATCAATACCTTGTATCGGATAGAATATAACGTATGAAAACTAGGTTCTTTGTTTGCTTATTGTATTTGCCTTATCAGTTGTCCATTGACCTCTGATGACATAAGTCATATATTTAATGTTAAGGGTAATTAGGAGGGCATGCTTCATATATATATATATATCCCAAAACTAATTATTTAGGCTATATCTAATAATTGATTTGTTGCCTATAATATTTTTATAGTCATAAACATTAGTTTATTTTGTAATCACTATTAATTCATATTTAGTTCGATCATTATATAAATCATATTTATATTTTATTATTTATTATTTATTTAGTTTGTGTTTCAATATCATTTAATTATTTGATTATTTATTCATTATTAAAATATATTTGTGATGTGGCGATACCACAAACTTAGGCTGTGTGTGGATTTCAGAGATTTAAAAGAGCTTCATTAAAGGATAGACATCCACTCCCTTCTATGGAACAGATTCTGCAATATGTTTCAGGGGCTTAACGCTTTTCACTATTAGATAGATATTACAATCAAATCTTGGTAAAAGAGGAAGATCAATGCAAAACCACGTTCACTACGAAGTGGGGTGCAATGGCATATAAAAGAACGCCATTTGGTTTGTCCAATGCTAGAGAAACTTTTCAAAAGGCTATGGACATGGCCTTTGGTAATCTTATGTATGAATTCGTTCTAGTAAACGTTGATGATATCACTGCCTATTCCGAGAAGGCAGCAGATCATATTGGCCACTTAAGGCAGATTTTTTAGCATTGTCAGGAGCTTGGAATTTCATTTAATCCAAATAAATGCATCTTCTCTCTTTATGAGGGTAAGTTACTTGGTTATGTTGTATCTAAAGAAGGTGTTACTGTTGATCCTAAAAGGGTTACAGCCATCTTAGAGCTTCCCTTACCTCATCATAAGAAAGGGTTGCAAAGTTTCATACATGATATAGCTACTCTTTTAAAGCCATTAACAATAATGTTGGAGAAAAATGTAGTTTTCAGCTAGACTAACAAAGGAAGGAGCAATTTTCAAGCAATCAAAGAGGCCTTAGTAGCAGCCCCAATGCTCGTAAATCCTGATTTTAAGAAAGATTTTATATTATATGCTTATGGCAGCCATGATGTTATTTCTGCAATTTTAGTATGACAGAATTCAGAAGGTTTTGATGTAATGTCTCCTTTTTCGTGAGCAATGGAGTTCAAAGGAATTAGCCTATTCCTGATCCTTGTAGGCTAATGGGACTTGATAAGGGCATCGTGAGGCAGTTACCCAATTGCTTGGTTGGCTCATTTCTTGGTCATATGAAGGTTTTTCCTATTATCACCATGGATATTTCTAATTTTGGAAACCTTATTTTATGTTATAATGTTATATTGCACTTTAGGAGTTGGGTTATATTTTATAATTATAAAGTGCAATATTAAAATAATAAAATAATATTATAATATTCCTTCTAGAAGGTGACTTGAGAAAGTTCTAGAAGGAGGCCGACCTATTGAGGAAAAAGAATAAATAGGCATTGAGGGCTCATTGTCTATCATGGAGGATTTTTGTTGATGTTGTTGTTTGTTGTTGATGTGCATTGTGGAACCTAGGGTTTCTGCAATAGTCATAATTGGCCATTGAGAACGAAAACTCTCAATTGGTACGCAATTTTGAGGGTGTGAAATATCACTTGAATTATTGCCAAGTTGAGTAAGTTGCTTCAGACTTTCTACTTGTACTTTAAAGCAAATTTTATGGCCTTTGGCCAAATTTTTGGTGGTATTGATTTGAAAAGATAAATTGGTGCATTGCTAGAGTCATTTTGGTGTATTGAGACTTCATCAAAATAGTTATTCAAGGTTCAATCTGCATCTTTGTCAATTCTGGAATAGATTACAGTCATATATATCAGCTTGAGGGAGCCACGATTTAGCTTATTGCAGCCATAACATCCATTGGTCTTGGTCTTGATTAGTAGTGCTTGACTTCTAAAGAGACGGAGATCATTATTGGAGCTGGAGGAGATCTTTAGAGGCTGATTTATATTTATTTTCTGAGGTCTGCTAGAACAGGGGCGAATTTGGCTGGGAAGCACAAATAAATTCATTAAAATTCATACTCTTGTTTTTTGCTTATGGATATTGGAGAAATCAATTTCTAGAGGGTGGACAATGATGTTTGGTGATTAAAATTAGAGGTTGCAGCTGCTATTATTTTATTTTTGAAGTCTGAAATATCCAGCAGGGGCGGCTAGGGCTGAGACATCTTTGATCACTCATAAGGTGCACTCTCCTTTGTTCTTGTTTGCTACTTCATCCCCAATCCAAGGCAACTTCATTCCTGGTTTCTTTGCATTGTTTTGAGCTCATTTACATGTCATATTTGTATATGTTTGAAGTCTGATTTTGTACTCAGAAATTAGCAAACTTCAGAAAAGTTGTAAATTGCCAAGAGTCTTGGCAATGTTTTGCATTTTGGTCTATAAAACAAGTGCTGGAGTTTAGTTTGGATTAGTAACATTATTCATAGTCTTCTAGATTCTAGATGGATGCATTCCAAGTGTTTGATAAAAAGTCACTTGGCTGTAGGTGGATATTTCACATGTAGAAATCATTTAATGAGCATTGTATTGAGTCTTTGTATTGCAAATTGAAGATATAGGTTGTTTTTTGTTGATAAATTGTCAATAAGCATTTCCATATTATTATTCACACTCAAATTTAGTATGCATACCAACTGTTTGTGAATATACCAGTTGGCTGTAGGCATTCATTTCTCATGCTTAGATCATACATATATGCATTGGATATTGTCAAATTATGTTGGACATTCGTGCTAGGATGTTGTTTAGTCAATTTAGAGTCATTTGTAAGCATTCTTATTGATGCTAATTGAAGAAAAGAGTCATTGTAGCAAACTGACATGTTATATCAGTCATTTGAACCTTGCACGTGAGTTGTTTGATGAAATTCCTTGAGCCTCTCCAATCAGCATTTTGAGGTCAGATTTGAGCAGGGTCATTACAGTGGTATCAGAGCGGTCTCCTGCCATCCTATTGGGTGAAGAATGAAGACATTATTGCTATTCCTAGGATGTAGTTAATTGCCATGATGGGAGAATTGGAGAAGCTTATACAAAGTCAAAGAAAGATGGCCGAATTGCTCTCACCTGTAACCATAGACAAAATTGCAAGGTATATGACTTCCATTTCTAAGAAGTCCACAACACAAAATAAAAAGAAGGAAGAACAAGAGGTCTCTACAAGTGAGGTATCTAGAAACCTCTACAATGAGTTTGCTGTAGTTGATGACTAGCATATAGCTGATCACATGGAGAATAAAAATCATATCAGCATAGAGGAAGATGGGCACATGACACTTCCGGATGACTTCAAAGATGAAGAAGAGCAAGAGGTGTTTGAAGACAAATCAGTTGCTTTGGAGCAGCCACTTGAGGATATGGTTTCTTGTGATGCTTCAATAGGTAAGTTTAACATTGCTTCTTCCTATCATAATAAAGAATTAGATTGTAGTCCAATGAATGTTGTTCATTCATAAGGAAGTCTATTGGAGACACAAGATATTAAGGAGGATGTGGAGTTTGATCCTCTACTTAGTGGAGCAACCACTAGTGTTTTTACTTCACGTGATGAAGAAGGCATTCTACAATGGCATGATGTCATCACAGATTTGTTTGAGGACAGCAACATTCTTATGAAGAAGAAGCTTGTGATCATGAACAAGCAAGTGATATGATTGTTACTTAATTTTAACACATGTTAAAATTCAGTTCTGAAAATTCAAATTTTATTTGCTGAAAACACTTTTCATTTGTTATTTGAAAGAATATAAATGTCCTTGTATCATTCATTTCATGAATATACAATTGATATTTTACACAATAATGAAATACTGAAGGCAAAGTATCTCACACAAATCGAGAATACAAATGCTATCTTTCATACGTGCTAAAGAACAAGAAAAATAAAATATATGGGAGAAAGTCAGAGATAACCAGTCATTGCCTTTCAGACTTTGACTAGTTAGATGTTCTCTATCGTTGCATTGTCACCCATGGTTCAGTTTTGATCCGGTAAGCTTCTGGTTCTTCGTTCTCCTGCAAGAGAAAAGAGGTGGGGTTAGATCTTTATGATCTAAGCAAAGACTAGTTATCTATAACCACGTACTCGCACATATCATATTCTTCTTATTTTTGAATACGTACAAAAAATAGCAATGTGGCATTCTAAGTATTCAGATGCAAATCACAGAGAGGTAGTTTGTGAGTGTCACGAGCCCGTGCTCGAACATCATAAAATATTCTATTTGTTATGATTGCATCTATTTCATCAAAATGAAGTTTATGCATATGCTGTAAGTGAATAGAAGCAACTCTTTAAGTAATACAATGCAAGGGAATGCAGGGAGCAACAGTTGTAGAGGAAATTCTAACGTGTCTATGAAACAGATACAGGAAACTATATTGCAGACAATGATCTTCCAGAAAATCCAATACAACAGTTACCAACAGTCACAGATAAACAATAGAAGAATCTGAATATACTGAGGTATTCTAAACTAAAAAAGGAGTAACAAGCACGAAGATATGCACACATACTTTGTCACTGTTACTACTGAATGTTCTAAAGCTCATATCAGACAAAAGAAATCAAATGATTACAGCATGTTGAATCAATGTGGAAATAAATGATTTCTATCTGGAAAGAGAAAATCTCACTCATAACTACAAGATTAGTATGATGATAATCACGAAGCATGTTAAAAGACGAGCATTCAGTCAAATACATACAGAAATCAGACCAGCAAATACCTGTTTTCTTTCATGAAAAGGCGACTTTAAGATAAAAAATGCCCTGATTTTTGTTACAACAGTATTGGTGAACACATGATTTCCAAATTAATGACAAAACTCTTGTCAGACAGCAGTAAGAGGTAAACCCATTGCATAAAAAGTAATAATCTGGAAAGGAAAATGATGAAATTAAAACACCAAATCGTGCCAGCAGTTAACAAAAATTTGTTTATCAAGCCATACAAAGATTTGCTGCTCAAATCTTCCATGTTATGCATGAATAAAGATAACTACAGCTCGATGGTTGCATATATCAGTTTGAAATTGAGGATCCAAAAGAAGTGGTTAGATTGGAACACAACACAGAACCCTTTAGCACATAAGGGCGAAATGTAAGCACAACAAAACCCTATCTGTCAAGTGGGTTTAGAACACAATGCTACAGCCAGAAATAAGGTCAAAGAAAAACCCTGCAAAAGAACGTGCTCCCAGCACTAGTTCTTAAAATGGAGACAATTTTGTTAAAAGGAAAAATCGTGCTTCCAGCACTAAAGTGAAAACACATTTTGTCATAACGTTTCCAAATATACCATCAAATGTAACAGAGTCGTGCTTCCAGCACAACAGCAAAATGTTTATTAAGAATGGAAAAATGTTACCTCTAGCCGTAAGAGACCATGGTGACTCTAGAATAACAGTAGAAGAGAAAAAATCGTGCTTCCAGCACTGAGACACGTCAGAGAATGAGCAGAACAAGGTGATTCAAACACTACAGCAAGTTGGTGACGGCAAACAATGGAGTTTTCTCAGCAAACCCTAGCCGACTATCTCTCTTTTCCTCCATGCGATGTGAAGCACGAATGAGCAACTTTTAGGGTTGCTAATATGACTTAAGTCTCTCACGCCTTTCCTGCATTGAATAAACTTTAAAATCCGTGGGAGACTATTAAGTCGGTTTGCTTTTCTTACTTTCTTTTCACTATGTGTATGTGCCATGTGTTAGAAGTATTTTTAAACACTTAATTGTTTTTTGCAAATTCAGTTGAAAACAAAAATATTTAATAGTGACCTTATAAACTATTCTATATTTTTGTTTTTAATGGCAAATCATTACAAACATGTTTCCCTTGTTTTCTATCTTTAGCATTGAGGACAAGTGGATAAGTATGACCTATTTTTAAGAGAGGAGAAAGATTCATTGAAGACTTAGTATTTCAAATCCTTTGGATTATAAAGAGAGATTGTAAAGATTTCTATTTTGGTCGAATTTATACTTTGACCAAGCTTTTTGGAGATCTTTATGGTCAGTTAGAACTTTTTTTAGGAATTTTTAACATGAGTCATAGGTTCTGTTATGACTTAGTGCAGTTGTTAGGAAGTGAGTCATCTTCTTGATAAGTTTTGACTCCCTTTTTGTAGCTTGTTTTCCTGAATTCGACCCAAGTGTTGGGATTGTATTTAGGAAGTTTTTTGAACTCATTGAGGGGGTCCTGATTATGCAAAAAAGAAGGCTTATGTGACAATTTTTTGTCCTTAATAATTTGGTGCAGAAATTTGTAACCCGATTTTTGGAAAGATTAAATGCAAGTGACAGTGGCTAAGTTTATGATTATTGTTTACCGTACAGGTAAAGTAAATCAACGCATACAGACAATAAAACATGAACAGCAGAATAATATTCGCAATAGTAGATTAATGATGAATTACAATGATCCCAGTCGGGATATAAATACTACCGCCGAACCTTCCAAAAGGAATCCGTCGGCCACAATTATTTTATCCGCTACAAACTATTTACCACCGGACCATCGGCTACAGAAACACCGTCGGACCGTCGGCTACAAAATACCGCCGGAACCATCCAGTCGGCTAACACGAGGTGAGAAAATGAAAGACAAATCGAAGAAATACCTAGAAGAGAGCTCGAATAACCCAGAAATAATATGTTGTCGGAATTCAAATCTGTTAGCTCAAAAATTGAGGCACAAAAATCAAGGCACCCAGAAAAATCTGACCAACCCCCCTTTGAGATCTCGAAAAACCCACCAAGAATATGTATTCAAAATAGTTTTACGACTGATTTTGAGGGATCAAAAATCTAGCCGATTGCTTCAAAAACCCTAGGTGGCCATTGGAGAGGCTGAAAATGATCAGAATCACCAAAAACGACCACAAACAGCAAGGGAAATCCAGAAAAGCATCGGTGCCCACAATGAGAGGAAAAAATGCAGCCAAGGTGAAACAAAGAACAGGTAACTTGCAGCCTTTTGCAAAAGAAAAACGAGGGCAAAACAAACAAGAAAAATGACACCCATGAACCAATCCGCAATTTGGTAGAATGAGGACTAAAAAAAATTTGCCCAAGAAAACAATACATAGGATCGCGATCTTCACTAATCTAAGGGAGAGAAAATTCGAAAAAAGCACAGATTTTTCAAAAATACTTGGAAAAAAAATTCAATATGAATTTTTCTTTTGAAAAATTTCTCGAATTTCAAAGAGGCTCTGATACCATGTTACAAATGTAAATAGCAAAATACTTGACTTATTGATTAGAGATCAAATGATCTATATATACAAAGAGGAGAGTCGAATAAAATAGAAACATTCTATTCTAGACTACACCTAAATATTAGAAACATTCTAATATTTACAGAGATGCAATAAGATAGAATAATGAGCATTAAAAAGAAACATAAAGATTATTCTAATAGTATCAAACCTTCATATTCAACAGTTTTGTTAGAACAAGAAAATGCAAAATCGAATGCAACATAATAATTCTCCCCTTGTGGGTAAACAAGAATTGCACCTTCCCTTACTCCAATTTTGTTTTTGGATCCATCAAAAAACATTTTCTAGATCTGATTTTGTTGTTCAGAGAACGGATTTGGTTTTTAACAAGATTGGGCATCATAGAATTAGGTTCAAAAATCATATAATTGCCAAAACCAATATCCTCAGCCTTCCTTCTTTGACTGTCATGAGCGCTTTCTACTGCCCATTCATCCAATAGGTTGTCTAGAAATTCCTCAGCTTAAGTATTTGGAAATATAAGATCAGTGTATTCTTCTTGGTAAAAAACTACACAATTTGTGTTAATTAGATTGGGATTATAGGGTTCGATGTGGTTTATAGCAAGTATTTCAGACCTAATTATTACTTTGGTTCCATACCTAGTCCAAAATAATATGCGTGACCAAGTTGTGGAAAAATAACCTTCTATTTTGGCTGTAATTTCTCTTGACAGACAAAGGGTAAAATATGGAGGTCAATCTATTATAAAGATATCTTGAGGAATAGAAATGTTGGGATGTGCATGGAGTGTTAAACTTGCATTTTTCATGAGACACACTATGTTAACACATGAACCATCCAGCTGAACTACACCTTTCTCTAAAGGTTCATACTTCAATTATAGCCAGTCTGCTATCTTTTTGGGCATAGGAAAGCTTGTGGCTCCACTATCTACCATGCAATTATAAACCAGCTTATTTCCTATCATCAATGAAACATAAAACGGTGGAGGCTTCACGTCCTTACCTTGGATCTTATTTTCCTTCTTGTTGTTGTCTTGGGAAACAACTTCTTGGTTTGTGAATATAGCTTTGTGAGGTTCATCAGAAACTTGATTTGGAATACTATTGCTAAGGCCTCCTTCAACAAGTTAGTTTAAACTGGAATAGCTAATGAATCCCACATAGACATCGTGATGCTCATTCTTTTCATGTTTTTCACAATATTGAATGGTACAATAGCATGCACTTTTGATTAGACTTTAGGAACGGGTTGATCTTGAGTAACAACAGGAGGATTTCTTTGTTGTTCTTTCTTCCCTTGAGGTACGGATGGCCTCTCAGATGATACATCAATACTTGTTGCTATTTCGTTCTCTAGTGCTCTCTTTTTTGCTCTAGTATAAACAACACTTGAGACATCATCTCTATTTACAGCACAATGTTCTTCTTCTTGCCAGTTTATGAAAGTAGCATTTATAGGAAGAACTTCTTGTTGTTTCTCAACTTCAACTTCAAATGTAGGTTGTGTACTAGAAGCAACCTAAACCATTAATGCTTGATTAATGACTCCATGAGAGCACATAGATTAATTGTGTTGCTGATGGCAAGGGTAACACCGATCATAGTCTGCTACTAAGTTATTTTGAGTAGAGACAATATCTCTAGTAGCATTTAAAGGAGGAGTAGTATTTAAAGGGGCAAGAGCATAAGGTCTAAAAGGTCTTTGTTTGAAATTTTGTCTATCAGCAAAGTTATCTTGATAAGTTTGCCTATTTGTTTGATATTGACCTTGATTTTGCTGCTGGAAAAGTTGATTTGCAGCCTAATTTAGAACTTGGTATAGCTGCCTAGCATGATTTTGTTGTTTTTTAATATTTACCAGCTCATTGCTGAAAGTTTTCTATCTTAAGCTGACCATTTCTTATTTCTCGTAGCTCTTATTAAGGGCTTTCAACTATAACTTCTTGGCTTGTAAAATGTGGCAAAGGATTGAAAGATGGTACAACCAAAGGTATATTGGGATAATTATTTGGATCAGTGTAACGAGACTCTGCGAGTCCGAGGCAGAGTCCCACTTTCCGAGGCAATTGGCCTTTGGACTCGAACTCGGCCAAGTCCTGGCACCGAGTCTAAGGACTCGCCAAACTCTCCGAGTCCCAAGCCTAGGACTCTCGCTGGCGAAAAACACATAAAGTGCAAAAAAACATTAAAAAGCATTGACTAATTGCATTTTTCCAATTGTTATAACATCTAATTGACCTAAAAAGGTCATTCCACCATTTTCTTATCCTTGTGATGATAGAGAGGAAAGAGTTGGAGAAGAATATTGGAGTTTTGAGAGAGAAATCAGCAAACTAGTTGGCTATCCCATATTGATTGTTGATGGTTTGTGCAACTTTGTAGCTTACACTTAAGCATTGAGAGGAGCTTAAGGAAGCATTTGGAGGAGGCTTCAACAAACTTCCCTAAATTACCATTGTTTGACTTTGTGCAAATTTGAAAAAGTGAGCAATAAATTGCATTTCTTTGTGTTGTTTTGTAATATGTTTTACATTCACATTTTTTACTTCTCATTTTGTTTATATTTGTTTAGTCTCTACTTCTACTATCTACTATTCAGAATCTAGATTTATTCTAATCTATGTTGATAACAAAGTAAGAAGGCCCTAATATTTAAAAATCTAATTCGATGTTAACTTTTTTCTATTTATAATATATTCATATTGTAGTAGCCTAGCAGCAAATACATTTAAATTTGACATAATGCCTCAGGGTGAGGGAAGTGGAACTAGGCCTACATTTAACCCTGATATAGACCCAAGTACAATAGCAAGGGATAGGGATTAAATACATGCCATCCCGGGGCACAAAAAGGGAGTTGTTACATGTTGGGGTTGCAGTGTAGTATATAAGGGGGGAGGAATAAATAGATTGAAGTATCACCTAACACATATAACTAGGCGTGATGCTAAAAACTGCAAAGATGTACCCCAAGATATTATGCGAGACATGAAAACTCTTCTAGAGGAAAAAATGGAGAAAAAAATTTGAAAAAGAAGCAACAAGAAAAAATGGCACAACTAGCCCAATAGCGATCTTCTAGTTTTCAATCTCCATTATACCCTACTCCACCTACGGATGCCGCTGCTTCTATGAGTGTAGCCATTGGGCCTCGCATTCGCAAGCATTAAAGATCGACACTTGATTCCATGTTTGTTCCACGCACGGCTCCAGGTGCACAACCATCGCTTGAGAGCATGGGTTGAAACAAGGAGAAGCATAATTACGCAAAATTGGCACTTGGAGACTTCTTCATCTACAACAACGTTTCATTCAATGCAGCAAGGTACTTATTTATTTAAATTTAAATTTATGTCTTACTTCTCTTGCTTTCAAATTTCAACTTTCAACTTTCAAGAGACAATAATATGCTTATTTTGTTTATTTTAATTTGTTTTTCGTTTTCAAATTTATTAATTTGTTTAACTTCAAATTTTATTCAATTTGTTTTAGGTCCCCTTATTGGCAAATTACAATCAATACTATTATTGTTTGTGGTCCGGGGTTCAAAGCCCCTAATGCTAATGAGCTAGGAGGCCCAATTTTGACCCAAAAGGTGGCTGATATAGAAGTTGCAATCAAGAAGCAGTGTGAGGTGTGAGGTGTGGAAGTTGCAATCATGATTGATGGTTGGACGGACAGAAGAATTAGAACACTCAACTTTAGTGTCTCCTCATTAGGTAATTGTACTTAGTCTTAGACATTAAAAATTTAGAAGTAAAACTTGTACTTAAGTGATTAAGTTTATAAACTATGAATTTATAAATTATGATTCATCATTAATCATTATACTAACTAATTTGTTTCTTTTTCTTTAGGTGCCACGGTTTTTTTGAAATCAATTGATGCTTCAGGAAAAACAAAAAATGTTGAATATCTTTGTGAGACAATGGATGAAGTGATAAAGGACGTAGGTGAGGAGAATGTGGTGCAGATAGTTACAGATAATGCAGCAAATTATGTTGCTACAGAAAAGTTTATTATGAAGAGAGACCCTCACATATTTTGGACCCCTTGTGTTGCTCACTGCATTGACCTCATATTAGAGGATCTTGGTGAACTCTCTTATTAGATAAAAACAATTATAGAGCAAGAAAGGAGTGTATGAAAATTCATATATAATCATACATAGATCGTTAACCTCATGAAGAAACACAATGAGCAAAAGGAGTTGTCTCGTCCAGGGGTCACTAGATTTGCAACCAACTTTCTCGCATTGAAATCTTTGCTTGATTCAAAGGGAGGTTTGAGACGTATGTTTGTTAGTGAGGAGTGGATTGCATCATTATATGCAAAGACCACTGCAAAGATTGATGCAGCTGATTACGTTTTTTATGAGGCTTCCCTTTGGACACCAAATGCTGATATTGTGACAGTAATTTTCCTTTTGTCCTCATTTCAACTTTATTTTGTTTATGAAATTATGTTATAAATTATTGTTCATTTTTTAAAGAAAAACTTAAAGCTGATTATTTCTCTTCCAACTTTCATAATGATGGCAGTTTGTAAAGCCGCTTGTTGTTCTCCTACGAACTGCTAATGGAGAGAAGCCCTCAGACGGCTACATTTACGAGGACATGGATAGGGTGAAGAAGGTCATTCGCTCTTTTTTTGCTGGGAATCGAGATAGGTATGGGCCTATATGGGATGTCATTGATAGACGTTGGCAGAATCTACTTCGTAAGCCTATACATGCAGCAGCCTACTTCCTTAGTCCAGCATACCAATTCAGCTCACATTTCAAGGTTGATGATAAGGTATGGAGCGACCTCTACGATGTTGTAGAGAGAATGTCACCTAATTTGAGAGTTGGAACAATAGTAGTCGATGAGATTGAGTTGTTTAAAAAAGCTTAAAGGGACTTATTTGCATGGGAGTTGTGAAAGAAAATAAGACAGAATTGATGCCTGGTAAAAAATTTTGATTCTACATCGTAATTTTTAATTCTATTGTCATTTTAATTTGATAAAATTAAAGTTATTGATATGATTTAAATTTTTCTTGTTTCAAATGCATGGTGGGAGATGTTTGGCACAAAGGTGCCAAATTTACATAGGATTGCGATTCGCATCTTGAGTGAGTCATTCAGTGCATCAGGATGCGAACGTAATTAGAATGTATTTGCAAACATAATTGGAGTCTATTTGAGCACATACACTTGAAGAAGCACAATAGGTTGGCAGTGAAAAAATTGAATGATCTTGTCTTCGTTCACTACAACCTTTACCTCCACCATAGACAAATCCTAGGCACTGATACATCACCGATTGTATTAGAGAATGTTGATCCACATGTAGAGTGGAACACAGAGATTGTTGATCCTGTCTTTAGTGATGAAGATGTGGAGTGGGTAGATTAGGTGGATCAGGAGGCTGAGGTAGTAGCAATGGCAGTCAAGACGACTATAGCGCAAAGAGAGTCGGGAGATAGAGTGCAAGACCCTGAGGCAAGGAGTGATGGACCTGAGTCTGATGATAAGGATTATGTATGTGAGGATGAGGATGATGATGAGGATAAGGATGAGGATGAGGATGAGTTTCAGCCTCAGACACAGGGAGAGAGGATGGCTCTACAGTCTTCCATGACTTATCTTAAGTGTACTCATAGGACATAGATTACTATGAGCCTTAGTAGTATGTTCGCTTTTATACTTATGTGATCTATGCAAAATTGTGTATGTGTATTAAGTAGCTTCTATTTATCTCAATTATTGTGTATTTGATGTTAATTGACTAAAAGATGCATGAAACAATCTTAAAATCCTTAAAAATTTTGACTAAAAAATGAATAACACAATATAAAGTTATAAATTATAAAGTTATAAAAGTAATAAACATAGTGTCACTCCAGTGTCAAAGACTCAAATGTCTACAATATTCATGAATTACAAAATTCATGGTATCAAAACTTCAAAACATATATCAAAATAACAACTAGAAGACTAAAGCTCATAGTAGTATGTCCTCCTATGAGTGCGCCTAAGATAAGTCATAGAAGACTATAGAGTCATCCTCTTTCCCTATGTCTGAAGCTGAGTCTTATCCTTATCCTCATCATCATCCTCATCCTCACCCACATAATCCTCACCATCAGACTCGGATCCATCACTCCTAGCCTCAGGGTCCTGCACTTTGTCTCCTCGCGCTCTAGCCTCCTCGACTGCCATCACTACTGCCTCAGCCTTCCGATCCACCTGATGTACCCACTCCACATCTTCATCACTAAAGAGAGGATCAATAATCTTTGTGTTTCACTCTGCATGTGGATCAACATTCTCTAATACAATCGTGATGTATCGGTGCCAAAGATTTGTCTATGGTGAAGGCAAAGGTTGTAGTAAACAAAGACAAGATCATTCAATTTTTTCACTGCCAACCTATTGCACTTTTCCGAGTGTATGTGCTCAAATAGACTCCAATGACGTTCACATCCTGATGAACTAGATGGATGGCTCAAGATGCGAATCACAATCCTCTATAAATTTGGCACCTTTGTGCCAAACATCTCCCACCATGCATCTGAAACAAGAAAATTTTAAATCATATCAATTACTTTGACTTTATCAAATTAAAATGGTAATAGAATTAGAAATTAGGGTGTAAAATCAAAGATTTTTACGAAGCATCAATTCTGTCCTATTTTTCTTGTACAGTTCCTGTGCAAATAAGTCCCCTTGAGCTTTCTTAAACAACTCAATCTCACGGATGACAATTGTTCCAACTCTTGAATTAGGTGACATTCTCTCTACAACATCATGGAGGCCGCTCCACACCTCATCATCAGCTTTGAAATGTGGGCTAAATTGGTATGCTGGATTAAAGAAGTAGGTTGTTGCATGTATAGGCCTATAAAGTAGATTGTGCCAACGTCTATCAATGACATCCTATATAAGCCCATACCTATCTCGATTCTCTGCAAAAAAAGAGCAAATGACCTCCTTCACTCTATCCATGCCCTCATAAATGTAGCCCTATAAGGGCTTCTTTACATCAGCAGATCATAGAAGAACAAGAAGCGGCTTTACAAACTGCAATCATTATGAAAGTTGGAAAAGAAATAATCATCTTTAAATTTTTCTTTAAAAAATGAACAATAATTTATAACATAATTTCGTAAACAAAATAAAGTTGAAATTAAGACAAAAAGAAAATTATCGTCAAAATATCAGCAATCGATGTCCAAAAAGAAGCCTCACAAAAAACGTGATCAACTGCATCAATCTCTGCAGTGGTCTTTGCATATGATGAAGCAATCCACTCTTCCCTAACAAACATGCATCTCAAACCTCCCTTTCAATCAAGCAAAGATTTCAATGTGAGAAAGTTGGTTGCAAATCTAGTGACCCCTGAATGAGACAGCTCCTTTTGCTCATTGTGCTTCCTTATGAGGTTAAAGACCCATGTTTGATTATATATGCATTTACATACACTCCTTCCATGCTCTATAATTGTTTTTATCCAAGAGAGTTTACCAAGATCCTCTAACATGAGGTCAATGTAGTGAGCAACACAAGGGGTCCAAAATATTCGAGGGTGTCTCTCTATAAATAGCTTTCCTGCAGCAACATAATTTGTTGCATTTTCTATAACTATCTGCACCACATTCTCCTCACCCACGTCCTTTATCATTTCATCCATTACCTCACAGAGATATTCAACATTCTTTGTTTTTCCTGGGGCATCAATTGATTTCAAAAAAATGGCAGCACCTGAAGAAAAAGAAACAAATTAGTATCATGATTAATGATGAATCATGATTCATAATTTATTAATTCATTATTTATAAAGTTATAAACTTAATCACTTAAGCACAAGTTCTACTTCTAAATTTTTAATTTCTAAGACTGTAAGTACAATTACCTGATGAGGAGACAAGAAAATTGAGTATTCTACTCCTATCAGTCCAACCATTAGTCATGATGGTGCAACCCTTCATCTTCCACACCTCACGCTACTTCTTCATTGCACCTTCTACATCAACCACCCTTTGGATCAAAATAGGGCCTCCTAGCTTGTTAGCACTAGGGGTTTTGAACCTTAGACCACAAACAGTAACAATATCGATTGCAATTTGCCAAAAAGGGGACCTAAAACAAATTAAATAAAATTTAATGTTAAAAAAATTAGTATATTATAAATAAATTTGAAACCAAAATACAAATTAAAATAAACAAAATAAGCATATTATTGTCTCTTGAAAGTTGAAAGTGAAACTTGAAACTTGAAAGCAAGAGAACACTGTTAAGACTAAAATTTTGCACCCTGTTAAACTAAACAAGTTTAACAATCTTGCCTAACATG
Source organism: Cupressus sempervirens (assembly GCA_028749045.1). Taxonomy (NCBI): domain Eukaryota; kingdom Viridiplantae; phylum Streptophyta; class Pinopsida; order Cupressales; family Cupressaceae; genus Cupressus; species Cupressus sempervirens. The sequence goes on along the minus strand of CM053786.1, from coordinate 224,159,354 downwards.
GGATTCATTTCTACATATGGAAAATACGTAACTAGAAATGAAACCTCCGAATTCTAGGCCGGTTCCTATTGGATAATCACTGATAACTCCAAAAAACTAAGATGAAATTGTGAGAGAAAGGGATATAAGTTACTGAAATAAACTTAAAATCTTAAACCCTAAACTAGAGAATTAGGTGATGCACCAAAATGATATGAAAGTTCAAATACTAATAACTAGGAGGGATCACTGGCATATCTGAATGAATACAAAAACACTTCCTTTCTATATAGGCTTGCATAAATATTTTGTAATAAAGTCTGAAAATGAACCAGTATAGGGAAGAAAATGGATAATTCTCTTATCAGCTTCACCTTTCAAAACATGAACTACAACTTGCAAACAAACATACTTTTCTGCAACTAGGTGTTTGGGTGAGACAAAACAACATGGAAAAATGATGATTCACTAGTTGTCTTTATCGAATCACTTGAACATACACAGAATTACAGAAAGAAGGGAAGGCTCCAAAATGGATTCAAAAAATCATAGACTCAGCCACTATCACTTGTATTTGATCTTTCCAAAAACGGGTTACAAATTTCTGCACAAAAATATTAAGGACAAAAAGTTGTCACATAAACCTTCTTTGCATAATTCCCACCCCCCAAAATGAAATCAAAAAACTCCCTAAATAAAATCCCAGCCATTTGGTTCGAATGCAGAAATCTAGGCTACAAAAAGGGAGTCAACACTTATCAAGAAGCATGACTCACTTCCTAACAACTGCACTAAGTCATAACAAAACCTATGACTCGTTAAAAATCCCTAAAAATGTTCTGACTGACCATAAAGATCTCCAAAAAGCTTGGTCAAAGTATGAATTCGACCAAAATAGAAATCTCTATAATCTCTCTTCATAATCCAAAGGATTTGAAATACTAAGTCTTTAACTAATCTTTCTCCATTTTCTCTTTCTTTAAACACGTCACACTTATAATGATATAAGGGACACATGTTGATAAAGATTTGCCATTTTAAAAAAATATATAGAATAGTTTATAAGGTCACTATTAAATATTTTCATTTTCAAATGAGTTTGCAAAAACAATTAAGTGTTTATAAACACTTCTAACCCATGGCACATACAAACATTGTGGAAAAATTAAAAATGAGAAACAAATCCTCTTAAGTCCCCACGGACTTCAAAACTCATAAAATGGAGAAAAGGAGGTATGTCGGTTTGAATACCCTAAAAACGACTTTATTTTGCATTTTCTTTCATTGCATGAATTTTGAAGAAGTCGGCTAGGGTTTGCTGGCTAGGGTTTGCTAGAGAAGATTTTATTGTTTTGCCATGATTCTTTCTTGCTGTAGCATTCAAATCACATTGTTGTTGCTGCCTCTGTGACGTGACTGAGTGCTGGAAGCACGTTTTAGTTGCTCTCATCATTTTGTAACTGGCAGTCATCATTTTGGAGTTGCCATTATGTGTTCTTCATTTCTCTTGTTCTACCATGAATTGGAAATGCGTTTTTTGACATAGCCGCCATATGTGAAGGTTATATTGGCGACCTCTTGCTATTTGATTATTTGAAGCTACCAGAGGTAATACATCTGATTTTTTTGCATCCTCTACTCAAAATTTCCATCATTCTTAACAAATAATGCTGAAAGCACGTTTTCTGGGCAATTTTTATTTATTTATGCCATCATTTAGGAAGGAAATTTTGTTGTTTGCTAATCTGATTTTCTCTTTATCTGATAATGTTGACGGCTCTTTGCATTTGATATGTCGTTTTCATTTGCATGATTGATATCCTGTTCTAAAACATGCATGAATATTGCAATAGATGGGTTCTTAGGTCGCAGAGTAGATGAATTGAGACTCTCTCCTATTTCTCCATTGAGAGCTACCACTGATGCATCTCTTGCCGCCATTTAGGAATTAATGTTGTTGGACCGTGAAGCATGCAGTTTTCAACTGTAGAGCACATATACTTGGAGAAGATCCAGAGAAGTAACATTTATGTGATAATACATTACATGATTTTGTATCAATAACTGAAACCAAGCCTTCTTAGCAACCAGCAACAACATGTGTAGAAGACCTGTCAATAGAGATGCAGCAAATCTTAAACTTATGAACTTTAAGTACCCCAATTTTTGAAACCCTGTAGCAGTGTCTAAGGAAGCTCCCTGATGACTTGAACTCTTGTTCAAATGGTTGTCAACTTTCTGATGCTCAGGGATAATCTTGTAAATTTGAACCATTCCATGTTGATCACCAATAACAAGTAAACAGGAGACAGGACAGAAATCTATGGCTGTAACTGTACAACCATTTACAGTAGCTTCTACATCACTCCGAGTTTTAATGGAAAGCAGTAAAAATATGAGAGGAGATGATGCAACCCACACATCGACCATTCCATTACTATGTCCAGTTTCAATGAGTTCAAGAATATTGAAGCTCAAAATTATTTGGGTCAAGAAATTATTTCCTTTTGTATTGTACTCTGCTCATTAGAATCTCTCTTCAGAACAATGACATCTTCGATCTTTTCCTGTTATGATTAAGATCTATGTATTTTCTTTTCCACTTTTTACTAGTGTATTGGCTGAGTTATCATGGCGTTGCTTGCTTTTACTGTTTATGCTTCAGTATTCCAGACAATATGTTTTCTGAAAATGCATGTAATATGATGCTGTTTACAGCTGTTTGGAAAAGGTTTCAATTTTTTATAAACACATTTCTGTCCTTTCTGTACTTTTAAAACTTTATACTCACTGTATTGTTTTGAAAAGATATCTTTCTGCATCTGTATATTGCTTTTTGCTACTGCATCATACTTTTAAATACTTCCATGTTTTCTGACTGATCTGTTGTACTGTTAACAATTTTTTAATTTGTTCTCATCTCTGCTTGTTCCTTGTCACAATGCTCTATTTTCCAGCAACTCACTCTTTTCAATTTTTTGATAATTGAAATGGTCTTTTATGAGGTTCGAGCACGGGCTCGTGACACTCACAAACTAGCTCTCTGTGATTTGCATCTAAATGCTTAGAATACACTTGCTATTTTTTGTATGTATTCAAAAATAAGAAGAATATGATATGTGCGAGTACGTGGTTATAGATAACTAGTCTTTGCTTAGATCATAAAGATCTAACCCCACCTCTTTTCTCTTGCAGGGGAATGAAAAACCTGGAGCTTACCTGATCAAAAACTGAACCATGAGCGACAATGCAGTGGCAGAGAACATCTAACCAGTCAAAGTCTGAAAGGCAATTACTAGTTATCTCTAACTTTCTCCCATATGTTTTATTTTCCTTGTTCTTAGTACGTATGAAAGATAGCAATTGTATTCTCGATTTGTGTGAGATACTTTGCCTTAAGTATTTCATTATTGTGTAAAATATCAATTGTATATTCATGAAATGAATGATACAAGGACATTTATATTCTTTCAAATAACAAATGAAAAGTGTTTTCAGCAAATAAAATTTGAATTTTCAGAACTGAATTTTAACATGTGTTAAAATTAAGTAACAAAGACATAAATTTAAATTTAAATAAATAAGTACCTTGCTGCATTGAATGAAATATTGTTGTAGATGAAGTCTCCAAGTGCCAATTTTGCATAATCATGCTTCTCCTTGTTCCAACCCATGCTCTCAAGCAATGGTTGTGCACCTGGAGCCATGCGTGGAACAAACATGTAATCAAGTGTCGATCTTTGCTTACGAATGTGAGGCCCAATGGTCAAGCTCGTAGAAGCAGTGGCTTCCATAGGTGGAGTAGGGGATAATGGAGAGTGAAAACTAAAAGATCCCTATTGGGCTAGTTGTGTCATTTATTCTTGTTGCTTCTTGCTTCTTTTTCAATTCTTTTTTCTCCATTGTTTCCTCTGAAAGAGTTAGCATGTCTCGCATAACATCTTGGGGTGCATCTTTGCATTTTTAAGCATCACACTTTGGTATATGTGTTAGATGATATTCCTTCCCCATTATTTACTTGGCATGTTTCCCTTTTTGTAACAAGTCCCTTTTTGTGCCCCAGGATGGCATGTTTCCAAGCCCTATCCCTTGCTATTGTACTTGGGTCTACATCAGGGTTAAATTCAGACCTAGTTCCTCTTTCCTCACCTTGAGGCATTATGTCAAATTTCAATGTGTTTACTGCTAGCCTTCTGCAATATGAATATATTATAAATAGAAAAAAGATAACATTAAATCAGATTTTTAAACTTTAGGGCCTTTTTACTTTGCCATCAACATAAATTAGAATAAATCTAGATTCTAAATAGTAGATAGTAGAAGTAGAGACTAAACAAATGCAAACAAAATGGGAAGTAAAAAATGTGAATGTAAAACATATTACAAAACAACACAAAGAAATGCAATTTGTTGCTCACCTCTTCAAATTTGCACAAAGTCAAACAATGGAAATGCAAGTTTGTAGAAGCCTCCTCTAAATGCTTCTTTAAGCTCCTCTCAATGCTTAAGTGCAAGCTACAAAGTTGCACAAACCATCAGTAATGGATACAGGAGAGCCAACCAGTTTGCTGATTTCTCTCTCAAAACACCAATATTCTTCTCTAACTCTTTCCCCTCTCTTCTGAGCATAAGCAAATGGTGGAATGACCTTTTTAGGTCAATTAGATGTTATAAGAAGAAAAATCCAACTTAAGTCAATGTTTTTTATGTTTTTGTGCACTTTAAGTGTTTGCCGCCTATGAGAGTCTTGGGCTCGGGACTTGGTGAGTCTAGCGAGTCCCTGGACTCAGCAAGTTCACATGGACTCTACCAAGACTCGGCCGAGTCTGAATCAAGAGGCCAATTGCCTCGAAAAGTGAGACTCTGCCTCAGACTTGCAGAGTCCTATTACATTGGTTTGCAGAGCCCAAATTCCAACTTCATTTTTAGATATACACCATTTTCAGACTTGGAATGTGAATTCAGACACAAATTCACTGGTCGGCTTTCAACAGGTTTAATAAGTTCAGTGATTCCATGATGTAGCTTCATGTTGTAAGTTCCTTGGTTTGTGTCCAATATTCAAAATGTAGATTTCAAGAATATTATGATTCAAACTCCAGATCCAAAATTGAAGTTCAAGTTTGAAGGTTCATGTGATTCAAGAGATTCAGCAATTCAAAGATTAAATTTTAACAACTATAACAACTTTTCTAAAAACTGAAAATTGGGTCTCAGTATGGGGATCATAACTTTCAAACCCACCGTTGGATCATGCTTGCTACGGATATGTGTGAGTAAACATAATTTTCTAAATTCAAACAAGACTAATTTTCAAAACGTGTCTCGATTTGTGAAATACATATGACTATTCATGTAATGTCCCTGTTATAAAATAAATAACAATTTAATCTTTGTAATAGACCCATTGATTTATTTTATCTGACCCATTTTTATTTTCTTTTTGTAGTTTGTGTCGCTGTCAGCTAATTTTTGTACACCCTTGGAAAGCTTTTCCCGACGGGTATTTAAGCACGACTCGTGGGTAGCCTGTAGGTATGCTTTGGATTATATCTCTTTGTACTGCGAATTCCTGTTGGAGTTTGGCATTATTCACCATTTCGAAAGTGAAAGACCTTTCCTATTTGGCTTGCACGGTTTCAGTGGGATTCAACCCTCACCCTATTCCGTCGGTGTTTGATTTCAGTGTGTATCTGGCAAATTGGAGTGCTCTCATTATTTTGCTAATACTTAACAACTAGTGTATGTTCTTCCATACTTGTGTAGATATTATTTGGTGTTCTGAATCTATGGTAATTTTGATATAATATTCTATATAGTCTATTTGTGCCTCATTGTGTGTCCAACTTTGTAACACCGTACGACTTCTCTGGGCCACTGTACGTCTTCCTTGCTACACCCTAACCTCCATACGGACTTGCTAGGCAACATCATTGGCGTACGGCATCACTCAGCCTATGTACAGCCACCTCCATTTATAGCACCCATACGACCATCTAACATAACTGTACGGCTTCATATGGTAACTGTACAGCCATATTTTCACACCATATGGCTCACTACATTGAAGTACGGCATTTCTCCAATCACCGTACAGCCTGCCTAATCACTGACTGAGCGTACAGACACTTACAAGGCAGAATATTGCAGGAAATTAAACTGTATGGCTTCCTGTTCTTGCTTCCCACCACCATACATCCTCTGCAAACCTAGTACCATCACCGTATGGCTATTCCAATGGCCAAAATCCTCCCCGTGCTGACTTCATTCAAGGGTAAGGTTGCAGTCATTCATTGTAACTCCAGTCCGCTAATTGAACCATTGCATCCCAAGAACATTACAATGGTATCAGAGCTCTTCAATCTTGCCAGCCTGTGGACGGTGAATGAGAGTTTATAGCTGGAAAAGGACACATTCTGTTGATCGAATGGCTGACGAACGAGAACCGACAGGCACCGAACTTGTGGCACTTCTAAGGGAACTTGTCCAAAATCAGGCACAAATCACTAATACGCAGCGACTTATGGAAGAAACTCTCAAGAAGTTGGCGGAGAACAAAATATCTCGGGAACAAAATGGACACAGCGCAGACTCAGTATCGAGTAAGCCCCACCCTCAGCGAGCACACTCTCGACTTTCCATGCCAACTTTCCCACCACAGATGGAAGCACATCACGGAGAGAGACTACCAACTTTCGAAGAGATAAGAGAGGATTGGAGGAATGCAAACCTTGAAGAGGACATTTCCTACAAAGATTACGTAGATCTGAGGATGAGATACTTGGGAAGCAAAAACAGAGGAGGATACTTTAACATGATCTCAGAAGAAAATTGAGTAAAGGAAATCTGTCTCCATTTGACGGATCGGGTTCCATTTCAGCATAGGCGTGGGTGATGAAAGCCGATACCTACTTTCAGCTAAATCTTATGCCTAAAGAAGAAGCTATCAAATTTGCCACGTTGCACTTGGAAGGAGTTGAGCACGAATGGTGGCACCATGGCACCATCACATTAGGGCATGATCAAATAAAGACCTATGTGGAATTTATGGAGAGATTAATAGAACGATTTGATGGGAAGGACCCCAAGCTCAATTTCAAAGATCTGAAGCAACTGAGACAAACTGGATCCGTAGATCAGTTAATTGCGGAATTTCAAAGACTTTCTGAGTTGGTCATGGACATCTCCAAAAGAATGCGAGTCGTGCTCTTTATAGATGGGCTGGCAGAACCACTGAAGGGTTTGGTGAAGGGATTCAATCTGTCTACCCTATCGAAAGCAATCAGTAACGCACGAAGTATGGCATCGTCGTCAGCATTGACCTCATCCTCTCGAAGTCACTCACATCCGAAACCACCGACGTTTCCGAGAGACAAACCTCCACCCAAGAAGTCGTCATTGGATGAAGCTACCCGATAGGAACTTCGAAGGAAGAAATTGTGTTTCAATTGCAAGGGCCCTTGGGAGCCTGGCCACCGGTGCCTCGGGAAGGGAAAGATCCATTACGTCGAGGTGGTGTCCGATGATGAGGACGAACACGAAGAAATGTCGGTTGAAGATGACCAGCCTAACACTGACGCCAACATGGCCAATTTAAACCGTACGGAGAGGATTGCCGACTTGGTACAGCGCAAGGAATCCATTGCATTGGCTGGCAGTCCAAGGTGCACAGTTTTTCGTGTGCGAGGTACCCTTCAAGGACAAAGGGTTACGGTGATGTTGGGCAATGGAGCTACTTTGAATTTCATAAACTCATCCTTGGTAAAGTGAAGAAGTCTCTCTACGGAAGCACACGCAGGCTTTCAGGTCAAGGTAGCCGGAGGGACTTTTCAGCCCTGCACACACCTTGTTCCTCAACTAAGCATCACAATGGCGAACCCCACAGTGATGGAGGACTTTTTCATAGTGGACCTCGCTGACATAGAAGTCATTCTGGGCATTCAGTGGATGGAGACACTTGATGAGTACACTTAGAGTTTCAAGCGGATGGACTTCACTTTTGTAGTTGACAAGAAGAAGGTGGTCCTTCAAGGGATTGCAAATGAAGGTTCGAAGGAAGTTTTCGCACATCAGATGGAGGCAATCTTGCGGCACGATGACGTTGCGTGGACTAGGCATTGTTTTATCTCAGCAGAACCTATAAAGGGGCACCGAACACCTCCACAGGATAAAGAACTTCAGGATATTTTGAGTAGGCATGAAAAGGTTTTCATGGATATTCCTCCTAGTATACCACCGCATTGGGGGTTTGAACACACAATAGAGTTGGAATCAAGGGCAAAACTAGTCATAACCACACCATACCGCCACCCCAAGAAATTCAAAGATGAGATTGAATGGACGATTCAGGAATTCCTTGAGAAAGGATGGATCCATCCCCATTCTAGCCCATTTGCATCATCCGTAGTGTTGGTCAAAAAGGACGAAACGATGCGCATGTGTGTGGACTATCGTGCGCTAAACAAAGAACAATAAAGAACAGGTACCCCATCCCAAGGATAGATGAGCTGCTGGATGAACTATATGGCGCGGTCTATTTTTCAAAAATAGATCTCCGATCCTGATACCATCAGATTCGAATGAGGGAAGATGTGGAGAAAACGGCTTTCTGCTACCACTACGGACACTATGAGTTCTTGATCATGCCATTCAGCTTGACTAACACACCTGCTATATTTCAGTCATGCATGAACCGCATCTTCAACAAATAGTTACGTAAGTATATATTGGTATTCTTTGATGAGAGGAGCACCTGAATGAAGTTCTGAGTATCATGGAGGAACAGTCCTTGTTCGCCAAGCAGTCCAAATGTGAGTTTGGTATAACAAAGATATTGTACTTGGGTCATGTTGTCAGTAAATACGGGGTTCAAGAGCATCAGGAGAAGATTCAGGCAATCCTCGACTAGCCTCCCCCAAAATCACTCACGAATCTATGAGGGTTCTTTGGATTGTGCAATTACTACAGGAGATTTGTCAAAGGTTTTTCTCAGCTTAGCGCACCTTTAACGAATCTAACGAAGAAATGGGCTTTCCAGTGGAACAAAAAAGCACAACTCACCTTTGATAAGCTAAAAGAGGGCATGAGCCACTTGCCCGATTCTTGCACTGCCTGACTTCACCCGACCATTCATTTTGGAATGCGACGCATCCAGAGAGAGCATTGGAGCAGTTCTGATGTAGGACAGACACCCCATCGCCTATGAGAGCAGGAAGCTTACACCAGCAGAACGCCTGTATTCCATTTACTACAAAGAAATGTTGGCCATCATACATGCACTAACCAAGTTCTAGCAGTATGTGGTTAGTGCCAAGTTTGCCATCCATACGGATCACAACAGTTTGAGATATTTCCTAGAGCAGGGAGACTTGAACGAATGACAACAAAAATGGGTAAGCAAAGTTCAGTCTTTTGATTTCGACATTGAATACGTAAAAGGGAAAAACAATGTTGTTGCAGATGCCTTGTCTAGAAAACCCACCATCTGCTCGCTAGACCAGATCTCAACTGACTGAAAGGCACAACTGCTGGTAGAATATTCCAAGAATACATTTACATGTGAGATAATGGATGGTCACATCCACGATGATTGGTACAGGGTGGTGGATGATATTATCTATTATAAAGATCGGATATACCTAGTGCCAGAATCCAAACTAAAGTAGAAGATCCTGAAGGAAGTGCATGACTCCCCTCTGGCTGGACATCCCGGCTTTCTTAAAACTTACAGAAGTATTCGAGAGTGATTTTCATGGAAGGGATTGAAAGGGGACGTGTTCCAACATGTGAGAGAATGTACGGTTTGCTAACAAAGCAAATCTAAACACACTCTTCCAGCCGGATTGTTACAGCCTTTGCCAATTCCCGAACATAAGTGGGAAAGTATATCAATGGACTTCATAACAAGTCTTCCCAAGGTGAATAGAAAGGACTGTATCTACATGGTGGTTGACAGATTAACAAAATATGCTCACTTCTTCACCATCCCCTCGAACCTTCAAGTTGCCTGCACGGGTTACCCCGAAACATCATCAGTGATCGGGATGGACGATTCGTCAATATTTTCAAGACAAAATTATCTCGGATGGCAGGGACAGAGTTATCACTGAGCACGAATTACCACCCGTAGACAGACGGCCAAACTGAGATTGTGAACAAATGGCTCGAAGGCTACCTTCGGAACTACATCTCGGCACAACGACGTGCGTGGGTCAAATGGATCCATCTCGGGGAATATTGCTACAATATCACATATCACATGTCAATCAGAATGGCGCCATTCAAAGCTCTATATGGGCACGAACCCCTCTCCTCCATTGACACAGTTCTAGGTGATAGTCGCGCTCCAAGGGCGAAGGATTGGCTATAGGAGGGACAAGACATACTGAGGAGCTTGAAGGAGAACCTGCAGCAAGCACAAAATCGACAGAAGGTGTACACCGACAGACATCGAATAGAAATGAGTTTTCAAGTAGGGGATCTGGTCTATCTCCGGCTTCAGCCATATCGACAGTCTTCATTAAAGGGAACAGGGAAGGAGAAATTGAAGCCACGTTTTTATGGTCCCTATCGTGTGATCTGTCGCATTGGTGAGGTAGCGTACGAACTGGAGCTTCTGGAGGGTAGCCGCATTCACAATGTCTTCCATGTTTCCTGTCTGAAGAAGGCTATAGGGCAAAAAGTCACTGTCACTACCGACCTTCCGCCACTCAATAAGGGAAGCTCATTTTGGAACCTGCTGAGATTCTCGAAGTGCATGAAAAGGCCCTACGGAACAACACTCTGAGGAAATACTTGGTACGCTGGCAACACCTACCGTTGGACGATGCAACGTGGGAAGGCGAGCACATCCTCCAGCACCGAGCATTGCACTTGCTTGAGGACAAGCAAATTTTGGGACAGGAGGGCTGTAATGTCCCCATTATAAAATAAATAATAAATTAATCTTTGTAACGGGCCGATTGATTTATTTTATCTCAGACCCATTTTTATTTTGTTTTCGTAGTTTGTGTCGCCATCAACTAATTTTTGTACACCCTCGAAAAGCTTTTCCCAACGAGTATTTAAGCACAGCTCATGGGTAGCTTGTAGGTATGCTTTGGATTATATCTCTTTGTACTGCGGATTCCTATTGGAGTTCGGCATTGTTCGCCATTTCGGAAGTGAAAGACCTTCCCTATTTGGCTTGTGCAGTTTCGGTGGGTTCAACCCTCACCCTATTCCGTCAGTGTTCGATTTCGGTGTGTATTTGGCCAAATTGGAGTGCTCTCATTATTTTGCTAATACTTAACAACTGGTGTATGTTCTTCCATACTTGTGCAGGTATTATTTGGTGTTCTGAATCTACAGTAATTTTGATATAATATTCTATATAGTCTGTTTGTGCCTCATTGTGTGTCCAACTGTGTAACATCGTACGGCTTCTCTGGGCCACCATACGGCTTCCCTACTGCACCTTAACCTCTGTACAAACCAACTAGGCAACATCATCAGTGTACAGCATCACTTAGCCTACATACGGCCACCTTAGCACCCATACGGCCATCTAACATAACCGTATGGCTTCATATGGTAACCATATGGTCATATTTTCACACCGTATGGCTCACTACATTGAAGTACAACATTTCTCCAATCACCATACAGCCTTCCTAATCACTGACTGAGCATACAGACACTTACAAGGCAAAATATTGCAGGAAATTAAATTGTACAACTTCTTGTTCTTGCTTCCCACCACCGTACATCCTCTGCAAACCCAGTACCATCACCGTATGGCTATTCCAGTGGCCAAAATCCTACCCGTACGGACTTCATTCAAGGGAAATGTTGCAATCATTCATTGTAACTCCAATCTGCTAATCGAACCATTGCGTCCCAGGAACATTACAGTTCACAACACTATTGAATCAGCACTAACAATCACATAATGCAAATTATAGAATATCAGTCACATTTTGGGGGCTATGTTTCTCAATCTGACCATTCGATATTTCCAAATATGTCTTGCCAAACCTAATTCTCTGAATCCTCTCCAAACGGTTTTGTCAGATCTATTACAGATCAAAAGTTATGATCATTTCCGTGAACTATCAAAACTGTCATGACAATTATGAAAAGATTACAGCATTTCATCACCAATAAATACCACATGTCAAAGTCTTCTTATAAACATTATAAAATGGTATCCATAAAGCCTTAATTAAAATGTTTATAAAGACTTTATGTTATGAAAGGAAATGGACAAAGGAAAATGACTGTGAACCATTAATCAAAGGAAAGGAGTTTTAATTTATGATAATTTCCAAGAATCAGTTGCCCGAACTGAATTGAAACTGACAAGGGAAAAGATAAATATGCCAGTTGAAGATAGAATTGGGGTAATGACTTTCAAATCCTTTCTTTTCCAAGACTTGGTGCTAGAGAAGAGAGAGCCATTTTTATGATTTTTATGATTTGTTGTGTTCTAGGGTTCCACTGTTTGGGCAGACTGCGTGCTGCGTGAGAGGAGGAATTTTGATTGTATGAAGGGAGAAGTTTTCTATTGTAATTAGAGATGCCTACTTTTATTTTAGTTTTCTTTTCTAGTTTTATGAAAATAATTTGATCAGCAGTAGTATTTAGAAGTAGTATTGTTTTTGAGTTGAATGATGATTTCATCAGTTTGAAGACTATGTGCTTCAGATTGTTCTCATTCTTGGTTTATGTGTGAATCGAGACTGAATAATGGAATCGAGTTCTACTATATTCATTTATTGCAAGGGCTATTTATTGTTTGTTTAGTCTTTACTTTTCTTTCTAAGTGCATATATGGATGAGAAGATTGTATGCTTCCATTGTTGTATGATGAGTCCTTTATTTCTATTTTAGTTGTAATAATTTGCCCCCTATCCAAGAATAGTGCGGGTAAGCCTTCACTTTCAGGTTAAAAGCTTTCTTAAATCTTATTCATTGTAAATCTAATCGGGGAGTTGTACCCTGTAAAATTCAAAGTGCGCTTGCATAATTCAATGTCAAAGCGACCCAATTGTTGGTATCTTTTTGCATCTTCATTTTTGGACAAATAAGAGTTATTTTGATGGTTTATTGTGTGAAGACAAATTTTTTTACCAACAAGATGTAAGTACCTACACTCAACAATTTCATATCTTTTATCTTAGGTCCAAATTATATGAGAATGAAAAACAAAAACTTGCAAGGTGCATTAATGGGTTTAAGTATCACATTCAAGATTAGTTAACTTTGGTGTCAATGGAATCAATCCATAAAGTTTACCAACTTACCCTCAAGATTGAGGAAAAGCAAAAGAGGAAAGGTGATCAAAATAATAGAGGAGAAAGAGGAAATAGGTTTAGAGGAAGAAGTAGATTCTTTGGAAGAGGAAACTATCCTAGGCAACAAGGAGAGAATCTAGTAGCAGTCAAGGGGCAGAGAATGACAATAGTAGTATGTAATAACCCTTTCTGGATATTTTACTAAAAACTCGTGATATTAACTTGCAGATTTAAATCTAAACAATAAACCAATATATGATACAAATTCTAGAACCTTAACCAATTTGTAAACCAAAGATTTGCATACAAGGAAGCTCAAAAAACTTTGTTTTATTTCTCCAATATTCAAAAATTACATATATAAACCAGGAATTAACACAAATAACCACCAAATGTGTTACTACATTATACAACAGCAATATAATAACATGCAACTATCCAAAAGATCCAATCTTATAAACAATAAAAACAATGAGATTAGCAATATAGATAAAACCTGTAAGAACGCTAGGTTTGCGTCTAACCTCCAAAGCTTTTTCAAGTGTTTGCGTCCTTGAAGAGATAACTAGTAACTGTTTCTAGCTCCCAGATTAATATTTGTTTTAAATATTATAATCTTCATAACTTCCCATGTGGAGCTTGTTGTACCTTTATTACTTTTCCCAATGTGTTGCACACTCTTTTAAGCAATGTGAGATAAAGAAGCTTTTTTGTCCTTTAAGTGAACATAGTAGCTTTTTTAAAAATAAAGTGACAAGTTAAATAAACTTTAATAGTCACTTAGTCAATAAACCATATAATCATCAGGCATTAAAATAACTGATCAAACGAACTCGGATAAGCATGTGCAATAGCTCATTGGAAAGCTCTCGGCGAGACGCTTCCAAACCAACACTAGAATATCAAGAATACTGAGCTCTGTTTACTTACTAAAAATAGTAAGTATCTGAACAACCTACCAAAACTGCTCTAATGGGTCTTAAATTGGAAATGTCTATGGCAAACCTCAAACTGAACCTCGTAAAGAACCTTTTCGTCCCCGAAAACTAGGCGAAGTGAGTTGGCAACACAGAATTATAATGTCCCAGAAAAAAGGGACATTACAAAGCCTCCCTTCTCAAAGATTGCTTGCTCTCAAGTAATCTACTCATACCTGCAGAAATCAAATGCTAGGATCCCATACTCGCCTTGAGAACGAGATTCTACTCCTCAGCCGATGTAACCCGGCATGCATCTTCCCAAATCCAGAATGGTGAAATAGTACAATAGGAATCGACATGCCAAATAACTGAATGCCAAGATTCCAAGGCTCATCATTAAGGGACACCAACTGCCATGTGTTGCTGCCTAGTGTACCAATACCCTTAGTCAAAATGAATGCCTCACTCCATGAGTGACCCTGTGAGTCTCTACTATCAAGTGATGATGGGAGCTCGGCAATATACCAATATCCACCCCAAGATGATAACGACCAAGCTCTCCTCCTAGCTCCCCGATAAAAGGCAATGTATAGGGATGCTCACCCTGGATCCCAAGTGAGAACTCGTGTGCTGTGTGCGATACCACTGACCAGCTCCTGTAATATCTATACCACTGTACCACTCCTACAATAACTGTACCAATGCAAATGACAGATCCGGCCAATCTGACTCCACCACTATATCACCCAGGCGAAAACGAAGTAATCCTAATCTCTGGAACTCTGATGTGTCAAAAGGCTGAAACATACAAATCATAATCATATGACCGTGTAACAACACAGCATAATCCTACATTAGCACACCTCCTAAACCTTCTCCTGATGCATATGTTATAACTACAAATTCCTTTTGTTAGTCAGGTACTTTTAGTATGAGAGTTGTGGTTAGCTTTTCTTTCAAGTATTCAAAGGTTGTTTGACATTTTTCTATCCATACAAATTTCTTTCCCTTCTCTGAAGTGATGTAATCGGGTAAGCTATCTTGGAGAAGTTCCTCACAAATTTCCTATAAAACCCTGCCAACCCCATAAAACTTCTAACTTCTGTCACATTTTTAGGTATGGGTCATTCCTTAATTATTTTGATTTTTGACGGATCTATGAGTATACCCTAAGCTGATATAATGTTCCCCAAATACTGAATTTCCTTTTGATAGAAAGTGCATTTAAACAGTTTTCCATATAATTTATGTTCTCTTAACCTTTGCAAAACTTTTTCCAGATGTTTTTGGTGTTCTTTCTCGTTCTTTGAATGGATTAGAATATCATCTATAAAGACCAGCACAAACTTATCCAGGCAATCTTGAAATATGCTATTCATTAAGTTCATAAAAGTTGTTGGGGCATTGGTTAACCCGAACGGCAACACTGTAAATTCATAATGTCCATACCTAATTCTAAATACAGTTTTGTGAATATCTTCGTCCTTAATACGAAGCTGGTGATATCTTGACCTCAAATTAATTTTTGAAAACACAGTTGCGCCATTCATTTTATCAAAAAGATCATCTATACTAGGAAGTGGATACTGGTTCTTGATGGTAACCTTAGTGAGCATTCTGTAATCTATGCATAATCTCATGGTCCAATCCTTCTTCCTAACAAACAACACTGGGGCTCCCCATGGTGAAACACTGGGCCGGTTCAATTTCTTGTTTAACATATCTTGTAGTTGTATATGCAACTCCATTAATTCTGTGCTAGTCATTCAATATGGTGCCCGAGAAATGGGTTTTGCTCTTGGTATCAAATCTATGGTAAAATGAAAGGCTCAAGAAGGTGGTAGACTAGGGAGTTCTTCAGGAAACACATCTTGATAATTCTTTGGATAGGGATATTTTTCTTTGAAAGATTCCTTTAACTTTTCTCTGATTTTCCCATCTTCAAAAATGTAGTCATCTCCATATGTGGTGTTTTTAGGTTCTCTATGTCCTCAACTCTAACTACAAAGATCTCACAGCCTTTTCTTCCATATTCTTAAGTTGCATGGGAGATATTTGTTTTGATTTAATTTCATGTTTAATCCCTATAATGCTAGTGGGTCTACCTTGATCATCCAAACAATTTACAGTTTTGGCAAAACAATCCACCTTGGCCTTGCTCACTGAGCCAATTAATGCCTATGATAATGTCGTAAGACCCGAGAGGTGCTACATAAAAGTTCAATTCCGTTAAAAAATTTGGAAAATCAACGTAAGCCTCAAACAGACATTGCTCTGCCTTAGCCCTTGACTGGTTTGCATATTCAACTATCCATGGTCTTGCCATAAAACTAGATTTTTTGGAAATCTAATTAATAGTTTAGGTGATATAAAATATTGAAAAGTCCCAGTATCAATTAAAATGGAGACAGGGTTCCCGTAGATCTTACCCGGAGTTTCAATCGGGCCTATTTGTTGTTCTTCTTGTCTATTGTCCAGGGCTACATGGATCCTTTGTTGATAAACTTGTTGTTGTTGTGGAAGAGGTGGTCATTGCAGCTGATTGGTGTTGGGTTTGACGGGGCATTTATTAGCATAATGATCTCCACAAGTGAAACATCCTAAAGGTGGCCCCTTCCTTTCATTACCCTTATTATTCTTACTTGTACTAAAATTACTTTTAACATCCTTGACTCTGTTTCCTTTTGATTCTGGCTTGCTATACTTGAAATCTTTAAATTGTTTTTTCTGAGATCTAGTATCAGCACCTTCTATATTCCAGTTTGTTTTCCTTTTATTATCCCGGATGGAGTCATCCTTCTTGATTTTTTGTGTTTTTGCCGAACAGCATTCTCTAGAGCTTCCTCCATAGTTCGAGGAGTGAGAACATCAACTGCTCCTCCTATTCTGTTATTCAGACCCATAATGAATTTTCTCACCTTCAGATTGCTGATAGGGTGGTACATACTTCAATAGTCGAGTGAATTTACAATCATATTTCCCTTGCTTCAAGTTTTGAAAGTCCAGAAGTTTTTGGTCATAAAAGGTTTGGGGTAGCCAGCAATTTCTAAAAAATGGTTACAAGCTTCTCCCAAGTAATTGTTGTTCATTTTTTACAAATGTTCAAATGAAGGAAATATATGCTTATTACTTTCAAAGTAATTCTCAGAAAATACATCAAAGAAAAGTATTTTATTCATTTTGAAATAATGTTCAATATTTGCATGATGGAGTAAATCATTACAGAAATTAAATGCTGAAAGTAAATTTCTCCCACACATCTGACTGTGAGAATATTCTCTACATGCTGATATACATCTATACCTTACTGAAATCAATAACTGAATAGAA
Source organism: Cupressus sempervirens (assembly GCA_028749045.1). Taxonomy (NCBI): domain Eukaryota; kingdom Viridiplantae; phylum Streptophyta; class Pinopsida; order Cupressales; family Cupressaceae; genus Cupressus; species Cupressus sempervirens. Next base: position 224,141,851 of record CM053786.1, on the reverse strand, counting down.
GGGAAAAAAGAGAAAGGATCATGGGCACCAGTCATTGCCTGTAATGACTGGTGATGTGGCATCCAACTGCGTCCATCCTCTTGTTGCTCCAGACATGGCCCGTTCCGTGCTTCCAATTCCTGTATTCACAAAGAAGAGAACGGGTTAGATCCAATGGATCTAAACAACGCTGATGACTCTCTCAAATCTCTCATTTACCATCCCACATGTTATTCATCTCAGTAAGATACAGATATACACCAGCAAGTAGAGAGGCCGATCATGAAATACAAAAGTATTAAAGGAACAATTCATTTTGTTTTGAAACCTTTTACTGATAAAAACTGGTGAAAATGGGAGAAGTATAGCAGCAATAATGAAAGACACGGTGACAAGATTCAGATACAGCAAAAGATAACCATTTCAACCAAGTGAAAAGAATGTGTCATACAGGTCAAAATGCAAACTGAAGCAAGATAATAGTCATAGACTTACAACAGGTTACCAACAGAAAAGCACAACATTCAGAATAGAGATAAATGTGGCAAAATGTAACTATTTTTCAGCATTCAGCAACTCTCATGAAATCACAGGTTTGAATAATATAAAAGGATGCTATGTAAATACCAGAAGGAAAAAGGGGGAAATACGTTACAGCAATATACTATTGATGCAATGTGATGCTCAGAAATTTCTACTAAAATCTTTCCTGACATGAAAAGTCATACACAGCCAAAAGAGAGCAAAGTGTAACTAAAATGACATTCTCAGATAGCAGTGAACAATCAAAAAAGCATATGAAATCAGGTCATGAATTGAACGTAACCAGCATAAATGAATAACTGTCAGTATTTCACGAACATAATACAGGGGCTGAAAGTATGCGACATTTCAAAGGGAAAAAATTACTGGTCTAAAACTGAGAGAGGTGTTCAGTTTTTAGCAAATTACTAGCAAACAGGTTACCAACAGATCTGATACATTTTCTAAGAAAGAAATAAGCAATTTTACCTTCAGCAAAGCATGATAGAACATAATAGAAATGGATCTACAGGTTTTATACCAACAGATATGACCATGAGATAACTCTAAGACACCTTCATGCAAAAGATAGTCACTTCAAAGGATGGAGGAAATGGTAAGTGGGTTCCTTGTAGACAAAAAAACCCTCATATAAAATGACAGATCTGGGGTTAATGTTACGGGTATTCTTCCAGTTTTGAAGCCCGTGTAAGGAGAAATAAATAAACAGTGGCAGCTCTCTTATTACATCACAAGCCCTTATGTCATTTTCAAAGGAAAGGGCAAAATCACGCTACCATGGTTAGAGCTTTGGAGAAATAACCAGCTGTAGTAAGGGTCAGCAGGTTAATTCTGTTTTACTCTTTAAAAATCTGCAGTAAACTCATATATGGAGGCCTCAATACATCCAAGGCATAAACCCGTTAAGAGCAAGTAACAGAGATCAAGTCATGAAGAACTTTCAACAAGGAAACATTACTTCTGAGAGTCATTTTCTGCTAAAACATTTTTGATGAAAATTTCATATACAACAAAAGAAAATCTATGGAAAGTGGACATCTGAAGGAAAACCTCTATATTGCATACCGTAAGCTCTGAATCTCCAGCAGCATCAAATATGGAAGTTTGCTTCTAGAAGAACCCAGCGGAAATAAGAAAAGATCCCACGAAAATAGTAATTTTCGTTCATAACAGCAAAGTAAGATAAATGGTGCGCGGAACTCAGTAAATCAATAAGAAACCCACAAAAAATGAAACAGTTTTCGGCTGCTATGACACCATAATTCCAGTCAGCGTCCTCATAACTCTTCCAACTCACGCTGCAAATCATGGCGTCTAAACAGAAAAAATCGGATGACCATTTGCGTCCTTCTTCAGGAGAAAATCGCAAGATTTGCAGGTGCCTAGGGTTGAAAGAAACCCTTAGTTTTCTTACGCAAAGTGCAAGTCTCTAAGATGAGATTAAAAACCAAGCAATTGCCTTTCCTTTACAAAACTCGCCCTTTATCAAAGTTGATAAATTTTCGGGTCCGCCCATAGATCAGGGGAGTTCGATATTTATTTTTTTTGCACAGCTTTGATAATGCGATTTGCATTACAAATTATGTCTTTGCAAAATTGATAAATTTATTATGCTGAAAGGGTTGGTTTATAATCAACTTAAAATATAATATTTTAAGGTTAATGCAAGAAAAAATGAGATAGACTCCTAATAAAGACTTCTTTTGATTATTATTTTAATTGCATAGATATTTTGATTGTAATTATTATTTTAAATAATTGATAGCCTTATAAGTCAATTATTAAAAAAAATAATAAACATTCATGCAATTAAAAATAATAATAATTAAATATAGAGTCAAGACAAGAAAATGGAGAAATCGGTATTTTTTTTTTTTTTTATAAAAAAAAAAATGCCAAATTTTAAGGGGCAATCTCAGTTGATATTTTTAGAGGCCCAGTTCAGACTGAAGAGTTCAGAGTGTATAAAGGAGTGATTTGTGGCAGTTTGGGGGACATTCTTTAGACTTTTCTTATGCATGGATGGTAGAAGCTCAGTTTGAGATATTTGGGGCATATTTTTGGAGTTTTTAGAGGTCATTAATAATGAGTTAACTCATTATTTCGACCCAGCTTTTCTGCTTGGCGGCAGTTGTATTGTTTATATATACTCCTCTTATTTTATGAGGAAGGGGTTCAGATTTGGAGAAGAAGGGCTTATGTGATTCCCATCCTTAGCATTTCTTTTTTTTGGTTTTTCTGATCCATATGCAGATGTACTGTTTTTTTTAGGCCTTTGATGGAAATAAAGTTTTCATTGGAACCAGTTTTGGAGCTGACAGATTTAGCTGTGTGCGTTAAGGTGATTGATGTTATTCAAATTGTGTTTTAAAAATAGGCCTTTCTGAATGATGTCTTATCTTGTACCTTCTTTATCCAAATAGCTGTTCATAGGTTTTTGAGTTGTGTTTTTTCTTCAAGTTCATAAACCTTCTCTTGAATTATTAATATGAATTAGCGGATTTTCAAATAAGGTTTCTTGTGAATGTCTTGTCAAATCTTTCATTGTGTCTCAAGTATAGCAGTAACCTGTGTTATCAATTTTGGTGTATCACCTTACTTCTTTAAGTTTTCCGTGTTTTAGGTTATCTTTTTACCCTTTTCCATCTGAAAGTTTCAATTCTCCATTAGTATAAGTAAGGTATAAGATATATCATACAGGAACCGGCCTAGAATCCGGAGGTTCAGCCAAGTTTTAAGTTACCCACAACTTTTGGCTGATCCCATGTTTCTCAAAAATCGCCGCGAGTTTTAAGACTTAAGGCAAATTTTTAGGGTGCAGATTTTGGAGATAACAGTAATCTCAGTGGTTTTGATGTTTTGGTCAACTTTGGTGTTTCCCCACCAGGTTGCAGCTTCTCCAGTAAAGTGGTATATCCCCCAAACTGCTTTTGAGGGTTCTAATAAGTTCCTGATTTCAAAATATTGTTCCATTTAAATTAACTAAGCTTTTGCATCCTCTTCGGACTTAGAACCAACAAATTTGGGTGGTTTTATTTTCTTAATATCTACTGACAAATCAGCCACTATTTCTTGTTTCTTTTGTTTTTCAGTTTGAATGGGTGAAGAGGTTTTCTTATTATATCTAGAGACTTTTGTCTCTGTTCTAAGAGGAGGTGATGATTGTGTTTTCTCATAGTTATGCCCCATCTAGGCTGCCATCTCATTGATTCTCCTTTCCATGTTATCCAACTTCAGTTGCATTTCTTGCAAAATCTAAAGTAACAAATCAGTGGACGATTGAGTGTTTTCACGAACCATGTCATGATCTGCAATGTTCTCATTGCTGTTCATTTTGTTTGTTTACTGGTTTAAGCTATGAATTTGCAAAATTTTATTGAATCTATATTTTTTTTTTAAATGTACCTACAACCCAAAGAGCTTTGCAAATACATAAAACACATAAATTAACCCAATTTATTTATTTAGGCTGCTACATTCATGGCAGCCTTATTTACAAAAATTTCCTCTATTGAGGATGTTTACATCATAAAATCTAATCTTGGTTCTCAGTATTTAGTCAAAAATTTCCTCTATTGAGGATGTTTACATCATAAAATCTAATCTTGGTTCTCAGTATTTAGTTCTGACTCAAATCTATACATATCCCGCACCATCCTGTATTCAGTTATGACTCGAATTTTACACCCCTTCACCATTTCATTTTTATATTTATATGTACGTATATATATAGATATATTAATATTATAACAATATGATGAAAGATCAATTAAAATCCCTTGAGGTATACTTTTGTATTTTAATTAGATTATTTTATGCTTTCTTAGATTATTTTCTTAATAGCTCATGCGGGTCCCACAAATGTATCATGTGTTCAAGTCGTTGTGTCCTTTCCAAAGAAGTTTAAGATCATACCTGTTGATCCTGATGACTAAACTAAGTGAGCATCCCAATCCGATGATCTCATTTAGCAATGCTTCCCCCCTCTTCATCTTCTCCTGAAATCACCCAAGAAAACACTTTCGCCATAATAACAATTCTATAATAATTTCATATAAACATTTTAAAAGACCTTAAATTATTAATCATAATTTCAAATCAAGCAATTGCTAACCATCTTCATTAACAATTAATACAACGTATATAAATAACTTCCTATTTCACATGATCATGAAAGAATAATCCGTTAAATCCAACGGTTATGAACAAATTTAAATTAGATCAAAATTTTGGGATGTAACAGCGTGCGACTGTCCAAGGACAGTCCACCGCTGCCAAGGCAACATACGCTGCCCTTGGGCAGCGTGGCTTGACCGCACCCCATTTTGGGGACAACGATAATTAAATCACTTTATAAAATTTCATTGATTTTTATTAAATTATATTATTAATACTATTTTTAAGGATTTTAATATTATTATTATTAATAATTGTTGTTGTTATTTTATTTAATAATTGTTATTTTATTTTATTTAATAATTATTAATATTAATAAATTAATATAATTAAAAATATATTATTTTATTGATATTTGGATAATTGTTATTATTGATGATTTAATAATGATTAAAAAAAATTAATAATAATAGTTAATTATAAAGTTATTATTTACTTTGGGAAATTGATTTGTATTAGTAGGTATGCCAATTTGAGTTTTAAAATGTAAATTTTGGTTGTAAATCAAATTTATTTGTGCTTTCAAAATCAAACAAGATTGATGAAATTACTCTATCAGTTGTATGTTTTTCTTTTGATGATTCGAGAATCAAAGTAGTTTTGATACTTTGGTAATGAAAACTAGAACCTTCTTTGTACATTGAACATTTTTGTGTTTTGAAAACCCTATCAAAATATAATACTTTGAAAAGACAAAGACTGTAATGTGTATTGAACCTTGTGTTTTGATAACGAATTGAACTATGAAACAATGGTTTAAACAACGTTATATAGTGAATCCTCTGAGATTTTAGTGAACTCGGAAACCATAGTGAATTTGGCAACTAATGAAATAGAAAACTGAAACCCTGGTTGTTATTTAATCTTTGTGTTTTGAAAACAAAAATGAGAACTTGAAAACCTATAAGTGGAAATTAAACCTTTGTGTTTTCATAACTTATGGTATTGAGAAAGTTATATTGTATGTTTAGTATGCGACGTGTGGTTTACTTATGTTGGGTTTTGTGGTTGACTTAGTTCTTTGAACAGTTATTAGGATGTTTACCAGAGGCTTGGGGGTTTGTTCTGTGATGTCATGATGATGTTTTTGTTATGATCTTTTATACCCAACCATGGTGATGTGTCGTGTGTTTCTATGATGAGTTTGATCTAATGATGATTGTTGCTTTCCAGTATTCTTGTGTGAAATTGAGGTGGATAATGTGTCTTTCTTGATATAACCTTTGAGTCTTCAATCAGTTATCTTTGGTTTACTTTTTAGTTGCTTATATAGGACTGAGATGATTATGTGATTTGTTTTGGTGATGTCATGTTGTGACATGGATTTGGTTTATGTGTACTTGATTTTGGATCATTTCTATTAGGATGATTGTATTGGTGGAATATGTGATTATGATTAGTGATATTTAAGTGTTTTCTAATTACTTGTTTAAGAACTGATGTGTGGCATATGGTCATTTGAGATCTTTTGCTTTTGCTAAGCTTAGGGTAGGTTGTTGGGAAGTGGTTTGCAATGGAAGCCGAAGCCCTAAAGAGGCTACCTGGGTAAACAATTTGTAGGTTGTTTTAATAAGTGATAACATTTCAATAACTGGGTTTAAAATGAATTAATAAGATATGGTACCACATAAAGTCACTAGGGGGCTAGAGTCCTGAGAGACTGCTAGGGTAACCTTAGAGTTGACTCGTCAATATGCCTTGTCTATACGAAAGGATACTAATGCCGCATAGAGACACTAGGGGGCCGGAGTCCAAAGAGGTTGCTAAGTTAACCTTAGAGTTGGCTCATGCAATGACACTTGCCCACTTACATAGTAGATTTCCTACATGTCTTTGTTGCCTCTAGGATTACTTGATACATGTCTCTTGATACCCTTTGAGATACTTTACTTTCCTGTGATTTCGTAAGCCTAGGTGTTGGTTTTGACTTGTGAGTTTGTTATCTTGTTTAGGACTTGAGACTATCTCCTTAGTGCGGTGGGATTGGACCTTTTTGGGTTTCACGAGGTTGGGTGGTAGTGAATTTTCTTATACCATTGAGATCTGACTATTGAATTTCGTTGTTGGATGTGTCTGTGCAGATGTTCCTTTTTATCTGATCTTATATTTCTATTGGATGGTTAATCTTAGTATATTGTATTTGATTTCATAGATCTTACGAGATGATGTAATCTATTTCATGATGTATATTATTTTAGCCTTTCATACACTGTGACCTATACAGTGGATGATTGTGCATTCTGTTTATTGCCAAGTGGCATCCTATAATTGTATATTATTTAAATGAATTTGTACTTGTAGTTATTCTTTAATGTGGATGTGTTATATATTGGTCTTAGTATTAATTAAACTTAAATGTGATTCAATGTCATGGGACCCTTAAGAATTGTAATTTGTTTTATGGTATGTGTTTATGTAAATGTAATTTATGCTTCCGCTATATTATATCTATTGTTGATAAGTTATTATCTTTTAAAAAAAAAGTTTGAGAAACTTAGTGAAACTTTAGTTTAATTTCTTTTGGGTCACATGGCAGGGCGTTACATTTGCCCTCTCAATGATACTTGCTTATTTTCCATAGAGTAGCAATTACCAAAGGATTTTTTCCAAGTTAATCCCAAAGCATCAGCAACCTTAGCAAGCATGATATTGTCAAAGGCCCTAGAATCTAGGACACAATTGCTTAGCTTGAAACCATTGATCAGTAGGGATTAATAGAAAGGTCCAGTCTTACCTAGAACTGAGGATGGAATATTTTTTAATTCAAGGGCAATCAAAGAGATTGAGTGGGCTATGATTCTTTGACAAATTTGCTAAGTCTATCAAACTGATCTGGATATGCTCGTAGGTATTCTATCTCAAGCATCTAGATTTTGGTCTTCTTAGCATGATCTATGATATCAAAATCTTGGAAAATACTAGCCAAGGAAGCATTGAAATAGTATTAGCATTAGGCACGTTGGGCTTCAAAATACCAGATGGAGTAGAATGATAAACACTTGATTTTTTACTAGGTCAATAGGTAGGCTGGCAAAGTTGTTCCCCTCTTTGCAATGGTGACAAGTGTTTGAGGAGTATCCATCTTCTTTAGAAGCTCTTCTTGTTGTTGAGTCAGCTTTGTTTGCAAATGCGCCATGACCGCGTAGGCTTGTACAAAATCATTCTCATGTTCTTCATCACCATATTGGACGTATCCAATAGTAAAGTCATTGAATGCTTGATTACCTTCATGATAGAGAGCAGTATTATCCTCGAGAAGATAATCATCTTGATTGTCATTAGTAAGATCAGCTTCATAATAACCAAGGGCTGAGTTACTTGGTGGTGCTTCAAGTGCAAGCCTCTTCGGAGGAGGAGGGAACTTATTCTGGTTCTTGGCAACATAGTTATTTGTAGAATTAGGATATGGCCATCTTGGAATATCCTTATACAAAGCAGCAAATGACCCTTGAGAAATTTGCTTCTTAAGAGCAAGAAGTTCATTTGACAATTTCTAATCTAGTGGATCAATTCAGCATGATGAAGAAGATTTTGTATCAGAATTATTTTTGAACCGATTGGAATCCATAGGGATCTTTCCAGCATGTATCAAGTCACTTCAATTTTTGTCGCCAGAGTTTGTGCATGAGTCAAGGTAATAGAAGAAGCCCTTCTCGGCAAGAAACTGACTTCTAGAAGTTGAGTGTTAATGAAAAAATACTTCAAATTCGTTGCAATAGGTTGAGAAGTAATGGGAATCCGGTTAGCCAGTTTGCTAAACTTTACATTAAACTCCCGTATTCCATCATTGGAGTCCTTCATTTGTGTGAGTTGTGCTAAGAGAGCGTGTTCATCTTTTGCAGGCTTGAATCTTTCAAGAAACTTGGTCTAAAAGGATGCCCATCCCGTGATGGAATTGGGTTCCAAGTTGTAGAACCAATCAGCTGCTATACCTTGTAAGGTCTCAATAAAGAGCCTTATAGAGATATCTTCATGTTTGACACCAAAAATTCCTACTACATAGAAAGCCTTAATGTGTTCATCAGGGTGTTGTTTACCGTTCTTGTAGAATTTGGAAAAATTCTTATAGGAACCTTGGGGTAATGTTGTTGCAAGATTCAGTGGGCCAAAAGTTGCTCCCCATGATCCAGTGACCATTTTGGTATTAGAAATACAAGTATGGTTGATATGAATAGTAGGAATAAAACTGGGAATCTTCACTAGGTATAGTAGTCTTCTTTTTGGAAGGTGGGTAACTTGTAGTTCGGGAAAGAGAAGGGATTTTAGTAAGCAAATCAAAATGAGCTTGTTGAGCCCGGAATGATCAAGTAGAACTTGAGGAACTATCAACCTTCTTTCTCCTTGAATACATGTGCTCGAACCTTGCCAGTTTGACATCCAATAGTGCCAATTAGAAAAAAAAATTGAAACTTCAAGCAAAAGCAAGAGGCCTCTGAATGCGTTCGTAGTCCCGACGGAGTCACCAAAAAACTATTGGGTGGATATTTTGCAACCAATAGTTTTGGATAATATCCAATCATAAAATAGGTAGACTAGCCACAGCATATGAGACAGTCTCTCATACCCTTGGAAGGCTCCCCCTTCTCATCATTCCTTCGATCAACTCAAGGTAAGCAAGAAGTTGAGAGATTTTTAAAGGGTATTACCAATATTCTTTCCTCATAACTTTCAGAAAAGAATCTACTTGCCTGCAGAGCGAGTAATGGGCAAGATAAAAACTCTAACTACACTTTTATATAAAGTTGGAAACGGTGATACCAATAAACCAACACTAACTAAAAAGCTAGCTGAAAGTGTACCAGTTTGGCTCTAAGTTTGATCTTAAACTATGCTATAAGAATAACCTTTACTATTGGGGCACAAAGAGTTCTAAAAGTAAAGGATTATAACTACATTTGAGAATTAAGAAAGAGATACAAGCTATAGTCAAAGCTCCTAGTCTATGTATCTCCACAACCGCTCTATGTCAAAGCTTCAACTCTGATTGCCTCCTAACTCTTTATACTCAATTATCAAGAACACAAAAATAAATGAATTAAAGATATCAAATGCTAATCACAGTCAAAGCTTCTAACTTGCACTAGTCACAATTCTACTCAATCAATCCCTGTCAAAGCTTCAACTCCAATTGCCTCCTAACTCTTTATACTCAATTATCAAGAACACAAAAACAAATGAATCAAAGATTACAAATGCAAATCATAATCAATGCTTCTAACTTGCACTAGTCACAATTCTACTCAATCAAAGTTCACCTTCAATTGCCTCTTTGTATTTGCTTTTCTTTCAAAATAGCATTACACCATCAAAGTTATGCTAGCACAATTTTTTCAGAGCTCTCTTGTATACAATAAAAGATGGGGCACTCCTTTATATAGACAAAGGAGTTGAAAAAAAGGAGGTAAAAGTGGGAGCAACTCAACCGATGTTGACCTGATCTAACTAACAAGAGAAATTATTTGCTTACATGTCATAAGGACATGCAAATCATATTACATGTAATTACACAATTTCATGCAATACATCTTCTTCAATCTACAAACTTGAAAAAGAAAAGAAATAAGACAGAAAAAAGAGAAACGATCCTAAGGATTGTTCTTAAGTGCCTTAAACTTAATAATGACATCACACACTATAGGAACATCTCATATTTCCATTGTCTTTGATATGGATTCTATTCTGACTGCGTCAACATATATTGGTTTTACAACTTTACAATTTGCCACGAGAGAATTGTGTAGATGCTTTGCTAAAGTTTTGTACAAAGCAAACCTATTCATTGTGTGAGAACCAAAACCTTCAGAATCTAGATCAGCATTAACTCTGATTGTATATTTCGAAGTCACCTCATCTATTGCAATCAAGTTTTCGTGCTCAGTAAGAACTTGACATCCCATTTGGTCCAGGTCACACATTACCTCAATTTCAATTGACTGACAATTTTCTAAGGCTGCCTAGAACTTTGTTAAAAGTTTCGTTAACGTCTTTTCCTTGTAACCCATGAGTCCATGAGACCTAATAGAACATTTGTAAGATGGGACAACGTCACATGCAACCAGGGCATCCAAATCAGAATTGGTGATTTCATCCCAATCACATAGAATTTCCTTGAAGGTGTTAGCTTCCTGACTCAAAGATGCAATCAAATCATGTGCATCTCTTCAACATTTCTAATAAATTCAAGGATTTTGAACGCATCTGTAATGGCTTGAACTCCTTCAGAGACAACCTTTCCAAACCAAGTTTTATCAAAATTAACCACGATCCTTGAAGTAATCTTAATTTTCAAAGATCTAGACTTGGTTTACTTAATAAGAAGATTATCTGGGGGCAGCACAACCTTCTCTTCATAGTGAAGTTGCCCAACCAAGCAAGCAAACTAAAAACTCACCTGATGAATCACAGACAGCAGTAACCATCGACATTGATCCTGATTGTATTTTCATAGTGACTAAGCATGGTTTAATTTGTAGAGCTACACCTAGAGGTACCTGATGAGAAAATTCCGGAGAATTTATACATCCATTGCCCAAAATCACTGGAATCTTTGAGACTGCGTAGTGATATTTGCTACGTGACAAGCTGACTTGATCATAGTCGTTATAGGAACTTGTAACTGATCCCCTTTATTAGAAAGACCTGAGAAAGATCTCATGGTTGTAGTTATGTAACCAAGTAAGAGTTAATGTAGAATGGCATTGAGGTTCCCACATTAAGAAACTACTCACAAATAGCAGTACTTATAAGTTCTCCCAAGAAGATAGGTCTTCATTGTCAAAGATCTATAGAATGAATTTATACATCCATGGCCCAAAATCACTGGAATCTTTGAGACTGCATATCCTGCTAAGAAGAGTAATCAAGTCTTCACATTCTGGATTGAAGTTTGACCTATGAAGGGTTTTAGGCCATATTGAAAAATTGTTTCTTTTGGCCTTTAACCAATATTCAATTATATATTTTTGATAATTCGCCCTCTTTTCATTCCATAACTCCAAAGACATATACTTTGACAAGTCTACACACTCTGCATTTTGAGGAACTTTAAAGATTTGTTCAATAACCTTTAGGTCAAGGCTAATGATGACCTATGAATCTGCATTTTTTATTCTCTTGGTCTTTGGGCCGAAATTTCGTGCACATGCCAAGACTAATTTTGGTTCCAAAGCAACCATTGGGAAAGTAGATACCAAATAAATATTCTTCTTCTTGATATGTTTCATTTCATGAGTCAAAGGAGATTCAACCCTTTGTATGAAATCAGCCATGTCAACGTGCTCAATCTCTATGTCAAAAACATTATCAAGAGATGGTGAAACTTAGGATGCAGTCACATGAGCTAACTCTTTATCATATCAGTACTTCATCTTTTCTTTGGATTTCGAAGATGAGGGCATATCTTGTGCTACAACATGAAAATTCTAAAATGTAAATACATCATCAGAGGATATTGGTTCCATAAAGATGTCAATTCTGGATCAGCAACAAAGGATCTATGAGGGGCAAAATGCTTGGAGTATGGATCAAATACTCAAAGATCTTGTGTAATGACCATGAATAAAATGGTAGACATGTATAAATTCTGAAATGTGATTCTGGGATATGAAATACATATGGGTGAAGGATGAGTCCTTATGTAAGTTCTTTGAGGCATAAAGGTTCGGCACATGGGAATGCATGCAAATGATGACTTTTGACTTTTAAAGAGTTACCTTTAGTTAAAATTGAGTTCTCTAGATGCAATTGCATGTAAACTAATTTACATGTAATCATGACTTGATGCAATCATTCAATGAGGTTTGAAGAATGAGATTATATGTAAACACATATGGAGAGTGAGATTACATGTAAATATGGATGGAGGATGTTATTACATGTAATTTCTATTGGATTGCAATGATGGATGTGGAGTAAAAAGATGCACTTGCATAGAAAGGTGAAAAAATGGAAAGAACTCACAATTTCTTCAACAAGAAGAAAAACGAAAAATAAAGTGAACAACCAACGAAAACAAGCACAAAATAAACACATACCAAGGTTGCATGGGTACTCGTACCCACACCCCTGGTACTCGTACCCACGTACCCAAGTACCGGGTACACGTATCCCACGTACCAGGTACTTGGTGGAGAGCATCATAGCTAAGGACCTTGATTAAGATTCTGATTTTTTTTTTTTGGTTTTTTGTTTTTGTATTAGCTTGTTGTTTATCAAACTTAATTCAATACCAAATCAGTTTGAAACTTTGATACTCATTAACAATAAACTTTATCACTGTTCAAGTCAAAAGTTTATCAATTGCAATATGTCATTGTCATATGGTTTAGGATCTTCTTGTTCATGTTTAAAGTCTGCCTTCTTTGTTATGCATCTAAGCATTTATCATGTATTATTATTTCAAACATATAGCAAATCTGAAACTGAAAACAGTACATTACATTTGCAAACTTTATCACTATTCTTGTTTTGAAAAACCATTGTCATGACTCATAAAATCAGATTTTTTATAAATATAAAAGTGTAATTTTTAAATAAGTTTGACATACCCAAGTACCTCCGTCCCCTATTATGAAAAATACTTTAAACATTCAGCAATAGCATATATATATATATATATATATTTGACTTATGGCTTATATTTTCAGATTTATTGTTTTGAATGCTCAATGTCATGACTCATGACAGATATTTTGATTTTTATATTTTCTATAAAATATTAATTATATAGAAAAAATTAGGCACACACACGTACCCCCGTCCCCTATTTTGAAAAATATGCGTACTCGTACCCGCTCCCGTACCCGTTCCCCTACCCGTTCCCGTTCCCGTACCCACATACCCATGCAACCTTGACACATACCATTGGTCTTAGATTCAAACACATTAACAAGCAAGTTGCGCTCAAGTGCAAATTCAAATTTGGAGTTTGGGAAAAATCCAAACATGTGTTCTTAAGATGCCATGACATGAGTCGTTTTTGTCATTTCAGGGCAAAAACATGATCTTAGAAACCAATAACAGGGATTAAAAGGCCCAAACGATTCATCCTATAGCCAAAACGTGCTCAATAACTACCAAGAAATGGATTTTTTGCAAAAAGTTGGTCTCTAGAGACTATGAAATTCAAAGTTTTTTGCATGAGATACAATGCCAAGGGCATGAGAATGCCAAAAGACGCAAAAACAACCTTGATCTCTATTAACCCTCACTAGGTGATAAATTAATTAAACATCAATTTTTCTTCACAAGATTAATGGTTTCACATTTCGTCAAACACTTTGCATGAAATCTCTATCTCGTTGTCTTTTGTCTTCATATTACTTCCACTTGATTGTAATGGCTAAAATTTAGTTTAGATGCATGCAAATGGTCATTAGATGTCCAAACAAAGAAGCTTAAGTACAAATGCAATCTTTTTTTACCATTCAAATATATACATATGATTTCAGCATGTGAAATGTGCATCTACAGCCAATAGACATTTCTACAAACACTTGGCATGCAATCTAATGACTGAAACACATAACTACAACTTGGCATTTTAACAAACAATTGTTGTGCAACCTTATATAACTCCTTATTTCAATACCAAACTGTTTACAGTAGACCACAAATAATAATGCCAATATGAAACTATTGATTTGCAATTACAAACTTTCAAATTATTACTACAACTCTCATGAAATTTGCAATTAAATGAAAAACCTATAGGTGGTTGTTGTAGATGTAAAATTGCATCAGATTTGTATGAGGAAGCATGTACATCAATATGCTCCCTCCAACTTAAGGAAGATTGTAGTTAGCATGTAATAGACGTTGCGCCAATAAAGAAAACATCAAACTCCTGCAATATTCACGGATTTCTAACCCTTGGATAGCATAATTATAAATGACTACAACAACAAATGTAAAGGGCATTCAAAACTGTAACCCAGATCACTAAATTTCTTCAGGGCCAAAATATCTTCCTAGCCTCAGTTGAATAGTAATGGAAGATGCAAATAAATTCTCTTCTCAGCCACAATAGATACAATAGAGAAGCAATGGAAATTTTGCTATACATGGCAGCCAAATAATCCAGAAGACAAGGAGAATGCAGTTCGTTAAACCCATAAAAAATAGCGAAGCTCTAAACAGCAAATAAGAGACAAATTAAGTCTAAAGAGCACAGAGTAGTTAGAAAAGACATTCTAATAATTAAATTAAAAATATCCCTAAAAATTGCATAGAAATCAGTACATACACAGCAAGTAAATAAGTATTGTAAGCTTTCACAAAGCAAATAGAGATTCCAGTATTCATTCCTACAACTAGAGGCAGAGACATTACATAGACCTTGACATATTCTTCAATACTTTGTCAGATGCAATATTATTTTCAATTCATATTACATATCAAAAATATAGAAATACGGATCATTCTTACATAATTCAAAACGATATAATAAACATAGTAGTGAACTTATTCTGGGGATAATAATAGTATCAATTTCATATTGATTATTACACCATTTACATTCATAACACATAATCTAAAAGATAAATAAATAGATTTCATATAATTTGGGATTAGTAGACAATTGTCCCCTAATATCAAATATAGCCCAGGAAGTGGACATTACATGGTGCACCTAGTGCTAGTAAAACTGCCTTGGGTTCTAATGAGGATTTTTTTTTTAATAATCCCTATGATGATTAATCAACATTGAATCATGTTTCATGAACTACATTTTCTTTTTGTAATTTAGTAATTCAATGGAATGATTTTCTATAATGTCCCCATCATAAAATAAATAAGATATTAAAACTTTGTTTATGGAACCGATTGATTTAGTATACCTCAAATCCAACTCTTTTTCTTATTATTTTGTAGATTTTTGTTGTGTCTTATATCAACACTTAGTTTTTGCCTTGATGGGGTATTTATGTCTGTCGGGTTGTTTTGTTTTAGCATGCAATTTGATTTGTTATTTTGTATTGCAAACCATTTGGGTTCTACTCGTGTGTCATTTCATAAGTGAAAGACCTTCCTTACTTGGCTTGTTGCAATTCTAATGTGTGTCATCCCTGCCCTTCTCTACTTGGTTTACTTTGCTCACATCTAGCGAGTCTGAGTGTCATCATTGTTTGCAATTATAGTTACTACTCGATGATGACTAGTTAATTTGGATCAATCTTGGCCATAATTATGTTATTAAAATCACATTGGACTTAGACATTCAATCCATTAATTATCTGTGTCTAAAGTAGGTGTTGGCGAATTCGTTGATGTTAAGGAACATAACAGACATTCAATCCACTAATTATCTGTGTCTAAAGTGGGTGTTGGTGAATTCGTTGATGTAAAGGAACATAGCTCGTCACAACCAATTCTGTGTATAGCATACTAACTATACCATACAACCTACCGCAACATATGGCCTCCTATTGCACTATATCGTACCTACTCTCATTGTACACCAAAGACATAGCATTCATACCATTAAGATTCCCCAATTTCATTGTACACATTGTCTACCCATCATATGGTCATCGTTTCCATTTGTATTGACTGTCATTCCATTGCCACCACATACCATACAACTAACACACAGACATCGGATGACTACGGGCTGTCTCACTTGGCACTTTGATTGTGTATGGTCCCATCTACATGCCTTTGTTGTATGGCAAACAAAGTTGGCCATATGAACATTTGAAATTTTCAACTCCAAATCTAACATCCGACTCCTAGGTAGATCTAGGACTTTACATTTTTATTGTTTATCTTTGGCATTTGACATTGAACAATGAAATGATCTAGTGTTACAATTGTCTATATTTCTCTTAATTTTTCGTATATATATATATAGAAACCCCTACGAACATTCGAGCACCCAAAAACTAGGTTCTTGTACCTGGTCTAGAAAAACTTATCAATTTGCCCAAAACAATTGCAAACCAGTGTGAGTTGTTGCCAAATTATACAAAGAATTGATAAAACCTTTGGAACCATCCTAGTTTATTTATGCATTGATGAAAAATCAAGGAGCTTCAGTTTACAAATGAATGCTAAATCAGTTTTTATTTAGATGATTTGAAGCTTATCTGTATGATTGGAGGGTAACCACATCTTGTCTGCCGTATAATCATTCCAACTCCAAACAAAAGGCAACTGCATCCCTTCAGCATCTTGTAAATCCCATTTTAGTAGAGCTGTTTGAGCAGAAATACATAAAACATCAGTTGTGGGTGAGTATTGAAGATAAACAAATAAAGTGAAAATATCTAGAAAAATGTGCTCATCAGAGTGCAAGATGAAGGGTAAAGAGGAGAGTACCTATATGCACTATATATTGTTTCATTCTCATATTCCCTTTACAAACCTTATGACCAACTTTGGTTGTTTAACAAGAAGAAATATTATCCTCTGTCTAGCACACAGCCTTGTGCACACAACATTCGTTATTGTTCAAGTTCAGAACAGAGAAGAAACTATGAAAAATAAGAAGATTTGAATCAGAGCCAGATCTTGAAACTAGTGAGCTAATCATTTTTCATTATAACAGATTCTCCATCTAAAATTTAAACTAAAAGGAAAACAAACTCCTATTTGTGAGCTTATCTGTGTTTGAATTAAAGAAAACAATGTCAGTAGTATAAAGAATCGTATCCCCTTAAAGTGAATCTAATGTGTAGAAGGCTGTCATATGAGGAGTTATACACCAAATCCAAAAGAATTAGCTGTGCAGGAGAAAGATTAACTCATTGCCTGAGAACACAGAATTCAAACACTGGGTTTTCTTCTCCGGTACTTGTGATAAGAAGTTTCCCATCTCTTTCTTCTCTGAATCGGTTATGTGATCTCTCACTGGAATTACAATAAAGCATTGAGCTATCTCCAAGACAAAAGATTTGAACACTTGCTCGGTTCTGTTTTACATGCCTGCATTGGAATCTCACTTCATTATTTTCCAAAGGGGCAGAAGCACCTAATGAATATTAGGTGAAAGTATTATAATTACATTTAAATGTCAAATTATCATCAAACATGTCACTTGTAATGCAAGTAAAAGCAATAATACTATTTGATACCCAGGACAACAAAACTAAGAAGATCAAAAAACACCATTTGATGCCATTGCATATATATTCATTCTGAGATAGATAGCGTGGAAAATAACCACCAGATGCATTAATATATATAGCCAAGAATAGTATTTTTTTTACACTTCTATTTTATACTTAAAATGTATACAAGTATATGGGGGCTTTGTTCCAATATTTTAGAAAATTTTAAATAACTACCAGATAGATTTAAATATATAGCTAAGAATGGTATCCATAATTCACTCTGTTATTTTATGTGAAAAATATGAGCATGTCTAGAGGGGCTTCGTTTAAATTTCATTGGAAAATGTAACTTAACATTGAGATTATAGCTCTGCATATTATCATTATATAGTTCTGTTTGAAATTAAGTTGCTGGTAAGTTATATTTTTCATAAGCATTATTCACGCATGGTTCTCTTAAATAGATGACATTACTTGCTGTTATTTAAACGATTTTTCTCTACATTTAAGAATAGGCAAGAAAGGGCATGTTCACATAGGCTCTGCACAATGATATACCAACACGGAGATGAAATCCTCAATTCTTATTGCTACCAAGGCTGTTTAGTAGAAATAACATTATTGCTTCCATATGTAATTGGCGGCAAGATGGGTGTTCCAGTATCTAGAGCGTTGGAAAGAGGCAGAAGACCATTAATGCTTTTATTAACTTTATTTACCTCATTTAAACCTTGTTTGCTCTTTCAGCGAAAGAGAGAAGGAGGCTGAACACGGTCAGAGTTTCATTGTTAGCTCAGTGGATGGGGACGGTAGATATTAAAAAAGGCACAGCCTATTCTCTACATTTAAGAATAGGCCAGAAAGGGCATGTTCACATAGGCTATGCACAGTCATATACCAACACGGAGATGAAATCCTCAATTCTTATTGCTACCAAGGCTGTTTAGTAGAAATGACATTAATGTGGCCAAGGCTTCCATATGTAATTGGCGGCAAGATGGGTGTTCTCTTTCTGCTTTTTTTACAAAAGGCACACCCAAGACCAGTATCTAGAATGGTGGAAAGAGGCAGAAGACCATAAATGCTTTTATTCAATTTATTTACCTCATTTAAACCTTGTTTCTTCTTTCAGCAAAAGAGAGAAGGGGGCTGAACACGGTCAGAGGTTCATTGTTAACTCAGTGGATGGGGACGATAGATATGTTGACACAACCACGCCCTACTACAATACCCTTCTCAGTTTGGCCGATGCTATTAAAAGCAAATATACAATGCCTTAAAATAAGCAAAGTAAGAGAAGAGGAACAGAAGAATGTTGATAGACAGTCCGACCCAAATATGCACTGAAATAAGTGAAGTAAAAGAAGGAACCAATTGGCAGCTAATTAAATTCTACATACCTGTCTTTACAGCAGAAGAATTTGGGTATTAAATTCCACATACCTGGAAGAAATGGCCCTGGGTTGCTCCGCCTCTTCCTCTGTTCCTCTGTTCTTACAACAGCCACAGCCCTGAGCCCGGAGCTTACTATTGTATCCAGTATTTGCCCCCAATTCCTCCGAACTTGCTCAAATCTGCCACAACCCTGAGCCCGGTGAATCTGTGTGATCATAATTAGAGAAGTCATGACTTTACAACGGAAGAATTGGGATATTAAATTCTACATACCTGGAAGAAGAAATTGCTCTGTTCTGTCTCTTCCTCTGCTCAACCACAAAAATCAACACTAAAACAGAAAGACAAATGAAAAAGAAATGAACAAACAAAACTTGGACAGAAAAGCCAGCGTGCACGCTGTAAACAATCAAACAGATCAAACACTTCAAAAAATTGGACAGACAGAGAACAAAAAAATTGAAAGCAATGGACGACTATCAAGAAACGAGGAAAGAACAGAGCACGGAAAATTGAGAGCGCACGGAGAGAAATGAATGCAATGAAAGGATTTATGTAACCAAAATTTTAAAAGCGTAGTCCGCTCCTCTCAACGGCTATTTAAAAAACACAAAATTATTTTAAATAAAATTTAAATTATTAAATTATTATTCAGAATTTATTTAATCAGATTTGAAATGCTTATTCCGGTCCTTTCAACGGTTAATTAAAAAATTATAAATCTCTTAAATAATATATAGATGATTAAATTAATATTTTTTAGTGACAATTTTTATTTTAAGTGAATGGCAATAGTGATTTTGATAATTTTTATTACAAATCAATGGTAATAGTGATAGAAAGATTGAAAATATTTTAAGTAAATTCTTATTAAGTTATAGAAGAAGTATATCAATATAATGTTATATTTAATTTTATATACCTCTTCATTCTAAATTATATTAAATTTTAATCTTTTTTATCTTTGTATGATTTAGGAAAAGTTCAGCATAAGATGCTTCTACATTCTCTAATAGAATAAGAAATTTAGAGCTTAGGCTATGTGTCAACAATGTTGAATTGAGCGAGGTGAATATGTAGAACCTATATTAAGACGATAAGAAAGTGCATCATCATCATATTGGTCATTATTCAGCATTAATGAAATGCCCTATACCACAAGTGATAAAGGATTTTGACATGTTATAACTACCATCCCCACCATGTAATTTATTCTTCCACCCTCTTCATTTGTTATGCTCAATGGTCAAACCATTATCAACCTAGTCGAACTCCTTATATGGATGCATCACGGTAAATATTTAGATTTCCTATTCCACAATTGTGTAATGTAGTACACAATGTTTTTTTTTTTTTTTTAGGAAATGAAATTTTAGGCCTTGTTATACTTATCTATATCATTTACAACTTTCAAAATGTTATCTTATTTTCCTACTCTTACCTACATTTGGGTTCTCGATTTTCCTACTCATCAATGCCTCACATTTTCAACATGTCCCAATGTGTATATAAATGTCTATATTGTTAGTTAATGGTATCCACATGTATACATATGTAATGTTCCTGTTATAAAATAAATAATAAATTAAACATTTGTAACGGGCCGATTGATTTAATGTATCTCAAACCCATTTTATTTTTTGTCTTCATAGTTTGTGTTGCTGTCAGCTATCTTTGTACACCCTTGGAAGGGTTTACCGTGGCTTGTAGGAAGTCTGTAGGTATGTAATCTAGATTTTTTTTGGTATTGTGAACTCCTGTTTAGGGTTCTCTGTAGTTTTCCATTTCGGAAGTGAAAGATCTTCCCTATTTGGCTTATGCAGTTTCGGTGGGATTTAACCCTCACCTTATTCCATTGGTGCATGTAATATTTTGCTCGAATCAGGCAAATTGGAGCATCATCTTTCAACATATATTATTCATATTATGTTTTTTGATACTATCTGATATTGTCTGATATTGTCATTATTTAGTGCGTATCTAGTTTCCTACTCATATTACACTATCAAACCCCTCTACATTTCCTTGCCATACACCCTATATCCTGTCATAGTACGGACACTTGCCCTCACTATATGAACGAACGCCCCCTCACCCCCACCATACAACATTTTCTAAACACCGTACGAGCCTCTTTAATATCGTACGACCTTCCATATATTCCGTACGGCCACCTCTTCTCAACTACCCCCAACAATCCATACAGTCCCCACTATCTACCGTAGAGCCTCCCTAGCACACTGTACGAACTCTTAGTCTTACTGTAGGGTCACCCCTCCAAATCACTATATAGCCTGCTAGAACCTCTCCCACCGTATGCCACTCTTGCCTACATCATACGACCTTCAGCTTGGTCCATACATCCTCTTCTAACTTTTCGTATAGGCATTCTAGTGACAACATATCTGTTTGAAGGTATTGGTAGGTCCAAAATACTATAGTGGTATCAAAGTGCTTCAATCTTGCCAACCTGTGGATAGTGAATGAGAGTTTATAGCTGGAAGAGAAGGACACATTCCATTGATCGAATGGATAACAAATAGGAACCGACCACTGCCGAACTTGTGGCACTACTGAGGGAACTTGCCAAGAATCATGCACAAATCACTGATACGTAGTGACTCATGAAAGAAACTCTTAAGAAGTTGGCGAAGAACAAAATATGTGGAGAACAAAATGATCGTAGTGTAGACTCGGTGTCAGGTAAATCAAACCCTCAGCCAACACGCTCTCGACCTTCCATGCTAACTTTTTCAACATGGACAAAGGCACAACACAAAGGGAGACAACAAACCTTTGAAGAGATGAGAGAAGACTGGAAGAATGCAAACCTTTAAGAAGATGTATCCTACAAAGATTACACAGATCTAAGAATGAGATATTCGGGAGGCAAAAACAAAGGATACTTTAACAATGATCTTAGAAGAAAGTTGAGTAAGGTAAATCTATCTCCATTTGATGGATTAGGTTCCATATTAACACAAGCGTGGGTAATGAAATTCGATGCCTACTTCTAGTTGAATCCTATGCTAGAAGAAGAAGCAATCAAATTTGTCGTGTTGCACTTGGAGGGAGTTGCGCATGAATGGTGGCACCACGACACCATCACATTAGGGCATGATCAAATAAATACTTATGCAAAATTCACGGAGAGATTGATAGAATGATTTGATGGTAAAGATTTGGAGCTCAATTTCAAATATTTGGCACAACTAAGACAAACTGGATCGGTCAATCAGTTCATTGCAGAATTTCAGAGACTCTCTATTTTGGTTGCAGATATTTCTGAAAGAAGATTCATGGATAGATTGACAAAACCTCTAAAGGTTTGGGTAAAGGGGTTCAATCCTGTCACCCTGTCAAAAGAAATCAATAAAACACAGAGTATGACATTGTCATCGGTGTCGTCCTCTTAAAGTTACTCACATCCTAAACCGCCGATGTTTCCGAGGGACAAACCTCCACCCAAGAAGCTGTCGTTGGATGAAGCTACCAAATAGGAACTTCAAAGGAAGAAATTGTGTTTCAATTGGAAGGGACCTTGGGAGCCTAGTCATCGATGCCTCAGAAAGGGGAAGATCCATTACATTAAGGTCATGTCCGATGATGAGGACAAACAAGAAGAAATGTCGACCAAAGATAACCAACCCCACAATGACACCAACATTAGTTTGAAACATACAGAGAGAATTGCCACTTTGGTACAACACAGAGGTGCCATTGCATTGGATGGTAGCCCAAGGTGCACAGTTTTTCATGTATGGGGTATCCTTCAAGGACAAAAGATTACGGTGATGTTGGATAATGGAGCTACTCTAAATTTCATAAACTCATCCTTGGTAAAACGAAGAAGTCTCCCTACAGAGGTGCATGCAAGCTTTCAGGTCAAGGTAGCCAAAGGGACTTTCCTGCCCTACACGCACCTTGTTCCTTAGCTGAGTATCACAATGGCGAATCTCACAGCGACTAAGGACTTCTTCATAGTGGACCTGGCTGACATGGAAGTTATTCTTGGCATATAATGGATGGAGACCCTTGATGAATACACTCAGAGTTTCAAACGGATGGACTTCACTTTAGCGGTTGACAGAAAGAAAGTTGTCCTCCAAGGAATTGCAAATGAAGGTTTGAAGGAAGGTTCTACGCATCAGATGGGGGCAATCTTTCGGCACAATGACATTGTGTGGGTTGCACATTGTTTTATCTCGGTACAACCTGTACAGAGGCATCAAACACCACCACAAGATAATGAACTTCAGGATATTTTAAGTAGGCATGACAAAGTTTCCATAGATATTCCTCCTAGCATACCACCTTATCGGGGGTTTGAACACACTATCGAGTTGGAATTAGAAGCAAAGCTAGTCATAACCACACCGTACTACCACCCCAAGAAATTCAAAGATGAGATCAAAAGGATGATTCAGGAATTGCTAGAGAAAGGATGGATCCATCCTAGTTCTAGCCCATTTGCATAATCTGTGGTGTTGGTCAAAAAGAAGGATGGGACGATGCGCATGTGTGGACTACCACGCATTGAACAAAATAATAATAAAGAATAGATATCCCATTCCAAGGATAGATGAGCTATTGGATGAATTGTATGACACAGTCTATTTTTCAAAAATAGATCTCTATTCTAGATACCGTCAGATCCGCATGAGGAAACAAGATGTGGAGAAAACAAATTTTTGTTGTCACTAGGGATATTATGAGTTTCTAATCATGCCATTCAGATTGACCAATGCACCTGCTACATTTCAATCATGCATGAACCGCATCTTCAACAAGCAATTGCATAAGTATTTATTGGTATTCTTTGATGATCTTATTTATAGTAGGACATGGGAGGAGCACCTGAAGCATTTGAATGAAGTTATAAGTATAATGGTGGAACAGTCCTTGTTTGCCAAGTAGTCCAAATGTGAATTTGGTATGACAGAAATATTGTACTTGGGGCATGTTGTTAGTAAATATAGAGTTCAAGTGCATCAAGAGAAGATTCAAGCTATCCTCGACTGGCCTCCCCCAAAATCACTCATGGATTTGCAAGGATTCTTTGGATTGTGCAGTTACTACAGGTGTTTCGTCAAAGGGTTCTCTTAACTCAATGCAACTTTAATGGATCTAACAAAGAAGAGGTCATTCTAGTGGAACAAAAAGGCACAACTCACCTTTGATAAGCAAAAAGAGACCATGAGCACTTGTCTTGTACTTGCACTACCTGATTTCAGTCGACCATTCATTTTGGAGTGCAATGCCTCCAAGGAAGGCATTGGAGTAGTACTAATGCAAGATAGACACCCCATCACTTATGAGAGTAGGAAGTTTACACTAGTAGAACACCAATATTCCATTTACGACAAAAACATGTTGGCCATCATACATGCACTAACCAAGTTTTAGTAGTATTTGGTAGGTGCCAAGTTTGTCGTCCGTATAGATCACAATAGTCTGAGATATTTTTTGGAGCAATGGGACTTGAACAAATGACAAAAAAAATGGACAATCAAAGTTCAACCTTTTGATTTTGACATTGAATATGTAAAAGGGAAGAACAATGTGGTTGCAGATGCCTTATCTGAGAAACCCACCATCTGCTCACTAAACCAGATTTCAATAGACTAGAAGGCACATCTATTAGTGGAATATTTCAAAAACACATTTTCTTATGAAATAATGGATGGCCACACTCACGATGATCGGTACAGAGTGGTAGATGACATCATCTACTATAAAGATCAGATACACTTGATGCTAGAATCCAAATTAAAGCAAAAAATCTTGAAGGAAGTACACAACTCACCTCTAGCTAGACACTTGAGTTTCCTTAAAACTTACAAAAGTCTTCAGGAGAGGTTTTCATGGAAAGGACTTAAAGGGGATGTGTTGCAGTATGTAAGACTGTGTACAGTCTGCCAATAGAACAAGTCTGAATATACTCTTCCTGTCGAGCTACTATAACCTCTACCAATTCCTGAACATAAGTAGGAAAGTATATCAATGGTTTTCATAACAGGGCTTCCCAAGGTAAATAGAAAGGATTGTATTTTCGTGGTGGTTGACAGATTGACAAAGTATGCACATTTCTTCGCCATCCCCTTCGACCTTCAGGGCATACAAGTTGTCGATCTATTCTTTAGAGAAGTTTTTTGTCTGCACAAGTTACCCTAAAACATCATTAGTGAGTGTGATAGAGAATTCGTCAGTATCTTCTAGACAAAACTATTTCAGATGGCAGGGACAAAACTATCACCAAGTACAAGTTACCACCCACAGACAAATGAACAAACAGAGATTGTGAACAAATGGCTTGAAGGCTACCTTCAGAACTATGTTTCGGCACAACAACGAGTGTGGGTAAAATGGATTCATCTAGGAGAATATTTCTACAATACCACGTATCACATGTCTATCGGGATGGCACCATTCAAAGCTTTGTATGGGTATGAACCCCTCTCCTTCATCGACACAGTTCTGGGTGACAATTGCACTCCAAGGGTGAGGGACTGGCTTTAGGAGGGACAAGACATATGGAGGTGCTTGAAAGAAAACCTACAATGGGCACAAAATCAATAGAAGATGTACGCTAACAAACATAGGATAGAGAGGAGTTTCAAAGTGTGGGATCTTGTCTATCTCTGGCTCCAGCCATACCAACAATCTTCATTAAAGGGAACAGGAAAGAAAAAATTGAAGCCACGATTTTATGGCCCCTATCACATGGTCTGTCACATTGGTGAAGTCAGGTACGAACTAAAACTTCCAGAGGGGAGCTGCATTCATAATGTCTTCCATGTTTCTTGTTTGAAGAAAGTCATAGGGAAAAATGTCATAGTTGCTATCGACCTTCTACCACTCACTGAAGAAGGAAAAATCATTTTGGAACTTGCCAAGATCCTCAAAGTATGTGAAAAGACCCTATAAAACTGCACTGTGAAGGAATACTTGGTACGATGGCGACACCTACCATTAGACGACACAATGTGGGAAGGTGAGCACATTCTCTAGCACCCTGCATTACATTTTCTTGAGGACAAGAAAACTTTGGGACGAGAGGACTGTAATGTTCCTATTATAAAATAAATAATATATTAAACATTTGTAATAGGCTGATTGATTTAGTGTATCTCGGACCAATTTTTATTTTTTTGTCTTCATAGTTTGTGTCATCATCGGCTATCTTTGTACACCCTCGAAAGGGTTTCCCAATGGGTATTTAAGCACAACTTATTGGAAGTTTTTAGGTGTGCAATCTAGATTATTTCTTTGTACTACAAACTCCTGTCTAGGGTTCTTTGTAGTTCACCATTTTGGAAGTGAAAGATCTTCCCTATTTGGCTTATGTAGTTTTGGTGGGATTAAATGCTCACCCTATTCCATTGGTGCATGTAATATTTCACTCAGATTTGGCAAATCAGAGCATCATCTTTTGGCATATATTATTCATATTATGTTTTCTAATACTATCTGATAGTGTCTAATATTGTCATTATTTAGTGCAAGTGTGTCTAGTTTCCTGCTCATATTACACTATCAAACCCCTCTACAGTTCCTTGTTGTACACCCTCTATCCTGTCATCGTACATACACTTACCCTCACTATACACATGGATTCCCCCTCTCCCCCACTGTAAAACATTTTTTGAAACTGTATAGGCCTCTTTAATACTGTACGACCTTCCATATATTCCATATAGCTACCTCTTCTCAACTGCTCCCAACAATCCATACAGTCCCCACTATCTATTGTATGGCCTCCCTAGGCACACCGTACGAATCTTAGTCTTACTATAGGGTCACCCCTCCAAATTATTGTACGGCCTACTAGAACCTCTCCCACCATACGCCACTCTTGCCTGCATCATATGACCTTTAGCTTGGTCTGTACATCCTCTTCTGACTTTTTGTATGGGCATTCTAGTGACAACATATCTATTTGAAGGTACTGGTAGGTCCGAAACACTACAACATAGAATTTCCACCTTGGAGTTCATCATTGATTGTAATATCTTTAGAAAATTCAATTATTAGGAGTCAATACTAGTTGTTAGATTCATGATTGAGGCCTAACTAGATTGATAAGAGAATTTTTTTTTTTTTTGAGTAGATAATGGTGAGGGTATGAGTTTGGTTCAACCATGAGTAGTAGTTTACATTAGAGCCCTATTTTGGTAAGGATAGATATTAACATCCAAATAGATACTTTCTTAATGCACTCATTTAGTGAGGATGTTTGCATTATCCAATTCTTTTTTTTTTAATATTATGATATGCGAGAGTTTTTGAAGCTTATATGCATGTATTTTATCTATTTATTATGGTGCATACAAAAAATAATTTACATACCCTCTTATTTGGTGTGAAAGGTGTCTCATAAATGACATGTTAACTGTAAAATATATTTAGATGTGACACTGCGCTCATAAATTTCTTACAAATATTCAAGTAGCATTAAGTCAATAAAGAAGAATTTTTAAGAGATTATTATAAATAATGTTAATTACTTGGCAATTTGAGATAAGTAATCAAAATTAAACTGTCATATTTGGGTATGTGATATACATGGTTTCTAGATGGAGCATAAATGTCACCTACTGTTCAATAATTAAATCATCAATAGTTGTTATTTCTTCTTTTATAGCTAAAGATTGTTTAATTTTTAAGGTGGTGGGAAATTCATTCTCTCAAACCTGTGTGATAATTTTTGTATTGAAGTATACACTCATAGAATAATATTTGTGATTCTTAATGTAATTATTTATCATGTACCACAAAGTAATATTAATCAAGTACCCTAATATATAACTGCTTCTATTTCATTTCTAGAAGCATCATATTCTAGAAGGAATTCCTTGGTGAAGTTCAGAGTGGAAAGTACTAGAGTTGTACACTAGTAGATTCATTCCAAAGAAAAGAATCCTTCTTCAATAGAGTGGTAAGGGGTGTTTCTATATGACCATAATTCTTCACAAATATTCTATAGTACCCTATCAATCCCAAGAAGCTCCTCATCTTTTTAATGGTTTTTGGAATAGGCCATTCCATGATAGTCTTGATTTTGTTAGGGTGCACCTTTACTCCATGCAAAACTATGTGTCCCAAATACTCCACCTTCCTAAGACCAAAAGCACACTTGAATGACTTAGCATAGAGTTGATGATCTTCAAGTAATTGTAATGTTTGATCTACATGCTACAAATGTTCTTCCCAAGTCTTGTTATAAATCAATATATCATCAAAGAACACTAACATTAACTTTCTCAAGAACTTCTTAAAAATGAAATTCATCAAACTTTGGAATGCAGATGGTGCATTGGTAAGATAAAATGGCATCACCAAAAATTCATAATGACCTTCATTAGTTTGAAATTTTGTCTTACAAATATCTTCCTCCTTAATTTGAATTTGGTGATAACCAAATCTAAGATCTAACTTGGTAAAATACATATCTCCGTTTAATTTATCTAGAAACTTATCCATGACTAGAATAGGAAACTTATCTTTAATGGTGTAGTTGTTAAGCACTCTATAATCTGGATACATGCACCAAGTTTCATCCATCTTACGCACCATCACTACAAGTGAGGAGTAAGCACTTTGGTTATGCCTGACAATTCTTGCCTCTAGAATTTCTTCAACAATTTTTTTAATCTCACTTTTTTGTATGTGTGGGTACCTATAAGGTTTGATGTTTAGTGGTTGACTCCCTAGAACTATTTGTATGGCATGGTCATGATCCCTCTTAAGAGGAATCCCTTTAGGCATATCACCAAGAATCATTGAATGAAGATCAATTATTGCTTGTAAATCTAAATGAGTGAGAGCATTAGATTGAGAGACATCTAATGAACATAGTTGGGCCACAAATCCATTCAGTCCTTTCTTAAGCACTTTTTGCATTTGATGAGAGCTTACCATCTATGGGGATTTTTCCCTCAACCCCCTTAGCTCCACTACCTTTCCTTTTGATTGAAATCTCATGAATAGTTCTTTGAAGTTCATCTCAATTGTTCCCAATGTAGTAAGCCATTTTACTCCCAAAACAATATATGTTGCACCCATGGATATCGATACATTGGAGTATCAAGTTGGTAATCTCCCATGGATAATTTAATGCTATGACACTTCCTCGAACAACTAAATGTACCCCCATTTACAATAAAAACCTAAAACTCTATGGTTGGATATATAAAACAATTTAGAAGAGTTGCCAACTTTTTGTTGATGAAATTATGAGCACTACATGAGGTAGTCAACATTGTTACTTTATGCTTCTTTAAGAAACCCACTATCTTGAGATTTTGTGGTGCACTGAAATTTAAAAGTGCATGACAATAAATGATTGGTTGAGGATCATGTGATTTCTCACTCAATTCCCTATCCTCCACTAATATGGGTTCCTCCTCTTATTCCTCACTTGGCTCTAGAATATAGAACAATTTATTTTTACTATATTTATGTCCTCGACTATATTTTCTATCACAACTGAAACACAACCTTTTTTCTCCTTTCTCCTCAATCTATTTTTGGAATCAAGCTACTAGGTCGAGGAAGATAAGGTGTTGAATATCCTTTATCTCTTGTCAGATTATCATCTTGCTTTCTAGGAATCAAATACTTCTCCTCTACCCTACGTGCCAATGTAAAAAACTCATTTACTAAGCTAGGACTAAACATGTGTACCTAATGTTGAATGTGATCCTTGAGAGCACCCAAGAATAAATCATTCAAGTTCTCCTATGTAATTTTATCCACTCTTAAGGTTACATTTTGCAATTTTTTAATATAATCCTTAATTGATCATTTTTTTGAAGTTTAGCAAATTGGCTAAAGAAGTTGTCTATCACACTATTACTATGTTGTGATTGGAGTTCTTCTATAAAAATTAACCACAACACAGTGAGACCCTTTTTCCTCTAATGAGTAGAAAGCCAATGATACCAAGTGAATCTATCTTGTTCTAGATATAGGGAAGCCATCGTAGCCCTTTGTCCATATGGATTTGATGTACTTAAAAATAATTATCCATTTGGTTTATCCATGTTAGAGGATCCTTACCATCAAACTTGCGCATATCCACCTTTAGAAAAAAAATTCCTAGATCAAATAGGATTTTAAAATTTGTGTAATTATTAGCCGACTTGAAAGTTTCACCTTGGTTCCTTGAGAATTCCTTCCTTGGTTCATTCATATAGGCACTTAACATGCTTCACATATCTTATATATCTCCTTGTAGGTCACACATATCCCTCTTACCCTCTTCCTTAAACTTACTTATTTCCTTGTTGGGATTACTATTCTCTATTGTTTCACAATCTGTATCAAACAATTTCTCTGGTGTGGTAGCATTCTTTTTGCCTTTTGTTGTGGTCCTTGTCATGATGGAAACTAATTTTTTGAAATAAATCATAGAAATGAAATGTAAATTCTCTAAATTTTTAATATAACTTGGTAGGGCCAAGATACAAAAAAAATCCAAAAAATTAGCAAATTTTCTACTTTGAGAGTGAATTTTCCCAATGTTACAATAACTCACTTATTTTTGCTTTAATTTCTCCAAGCTTTGGAATGTAGGCTTCTCTACTATGTATTAAAAAATCCAATACAAGTTATACTCCAATTCGGTAGGATGTGAGAGATATGTAGATCTCAATAAATTGTGTAAAAATCATAATTCTGCAATAATTTTCTCAAATCTACTTGAATTCTCTAAAATCTAGATTGTAGCTTCTTTACTATTGTCTTCAAAAACCCTTTAAAAATCTTTTAAAAACTTGTTAAAATGTAAAAGTTATGCTCTTCCCAAAACTGCCTCCAATGTTGAGAAAAAAAACTTGCCTCTATGGTGCTAAGATCATGCTTTGATACCTCTTGTAATGAAATATATTGCATAATGGAAGAGGATAATATGAAATATTTTGAAAATGCTTGATAATAACTAGGAATAATAGGCCACTTTGAGGGTGAAACCTCCAAATGTCTCTAATAAGAACACATTTTCCAACATGATCCTGAAATAAGACTCACATCCTCCTATATATACCTAATTATGATTAGGATGAAAAGGCACACCCCTATATAACACTTAGGCCAACCTACCTAACTAAAATATAATATAATAATGATAACATGACTTAATTAAGGGTTAAGATAGCCACAAGTTGACTATACATAATCCTATGTACACCAATATTAAGGGTGTACTAGATGTCCTTGCACTTATATTAAGTTGGATTTCATGATGAAAGATGCATGTTTTTTTTTTCTCAAAAAATTGTGGGATTAAGGTATGCTCCCAATACATAAAATCAAAGATAATTAATCTAGCATTCACCCCTTAACCTATGCTCCCACCCTATTGATCTTTTTGTTTCCTCTAGGGACTCCTTCAGAGGACTAAAGACATCTATCTTACATCTCTTTTCTTAACTTTGTTTAGGTGGGGATGCCTTTGGGGCCACTTTCCCTTTTGAGTGATGTTTCATTTAGATTCTTGTTGTTCTAGATTAACTCCTAGTTAGGACCATAGTCCCTTCTTCCACCTCCCTCCTATGTATGGACCATTTTGTGGACCCTTCTTCTCCCTCCTTGATTTCACCTAGAAGGACACAGGGGTCCAAGAAGGTTTATGCCCATAAGCTCTAATTAAGAGAGAAGCTTGTTGGTGCAGTGGCTTTACCTTTGGAGGCTAACTCTACTCTCCTAAGCTTTAAATCTACCTGCAAGATTAGTGGTAATATAGTTAAGGTTCTAAAAGAAATTATTGTAGACATTATTATCTCCTTGGAGTTTTCCTTGGTTGGAAGGTTCTCCTCCTTTAGACCTTCTATTTACCAACTGAGAAAATGGGTAGTTTCTAGCTAGTCCTTTAAAGGAAGTGTCAAGATTGATGTTCTTTCTCATGGGATATTCTTATTTAGTATTCTAAACAAGGACCTTATCTTAAGACTCAATGATGGGAATATCTTGTTCATATCTAAGAGCACTGAGAGGGTGGGGGTGAATGAGTACAATTAGGTAACCTACAAATTCAATCACTAAAGTGACTAACCTTAACAACAGCTTCCAAAACATATACCAATGACTAAAATAATTTAATATAAGTAAATAACAACAAACATCCACAAAATTATCACATATGACACAATGATTTTTGTAAGTGGAAACCCTCAACTAGAGGGATAAAACCACATTGGGGATGACACCCACAAGCCCTTCACAACAATAGTTGGGTTTCCCCTGTTAGCAACTACAATACCCTTTCTAACAATTCATTCAATTAGGAGTGATTTTTATACATTTATGAGTACAATGAGGTCTATTAGGATCTACCTCGCTAGAGGATTTTGGAACTCCTTCTAAGAGTCCACACACTTAAGGGATTTCTCTTGCTGCAACTATTACAGAACAAGAAATTGTATGATCTGGATGTGGCACTCATTGCCTTTCATATCTAATATGTTCTCTATACTCTATCACTACTCTCTACTCAATACTTCGATCACAACCCTAAATAACTAAAATCTCTTGATTGAATTTGTCTAACTTTATAACTCAGCAATACTATGAATAGTTGTATATAAGAACATCACTTTTTCCTCTTAATCCCCATCATTTATCCTTCATACTTATTTCACATATCTTGATGCCATAAAATATTTTTATTGGCCACATCACTCCATGTTAGGATTTACATGAGATTTCTTCAAGAATAGTCAAAACATGTTCTATTGATTCCAAGCATCATTTAGAATCTTTTCCTCAAACTCGTTATGATTTCCAACTATGTCCTCAATATATCCTCATTAACTAATACATGTCACCATAACATCTTATCTCACCTTATCATTTATACCGATCATCAATCATCAATTCATGACTAGTAGCTCAAGAACATGAGTTGTTCATTACTTCTGCTACTTAGATTCTTACTTACTTATCATCATCTAGGGTTGCAATCATAACCATAGTGCCTTCTAGCCATACAGATGTTTTTTATCCTTAACCAATAATGTTGATTACTGTATGTGAAAGAGTCATATCAATTTTTATGTTGTCATTGATCTCAAGCCTTAGTTGGTTAAGATATTATGCCAATTTAGTAGAGTGGCATAACATTTGATTGATGAAGAGGATTTGAACAAAGCATGATGATGAGATTAGAGTGATGAAAAGTATGGTATTTAATGGGAACTTGAATGAGTTAGGCTATGACAGTGTAATGTTGGTTTGATTATTCTACATGAAGTCTATTCAAAGAAATGGAGGCTACAAGTGGTGCTAAGCTAAGTTAAGTTACACTAAGTGAACAATGTAAATGGAGGAATACAATATTGTCCAAGCTACTAGAGGTATAACTAAGTGCATCATGAATGGAGGAATACAATATTTCCCAAGCTACTAGAGTTATAACTGAGTGAATCAAAAAGAGAAGATGGACTTAAGTGTTAACCAAGCACGGTGTTGCTTGAGTGAAGTGGTTATGTTCACTGAGCAAAGAACAAATGGAAAAATGAAATATAAAGCCAAAAAATGATAAAAATTAAGAATGTTCAAGAAGCATAAAAGATAAGGATGAGTTTTTTTATGAGATCAATAGATGGAATAATTCAAAGATGATCGAATGGAGACAATTTTCTATTTTTTAGAGTGAGAACAAACTTTGAGGTGAACTGGTATTAACTAAATGACTAGATACATTAAACCTAAACTAAAATGAAGGCCTATGGATGTAATTAAGTGACAAAATATAGACGATGTTGAAATATTGGAGATTGCTCTTTAAGGAGATGGTCAAGATTATTTATGGTTATTGGTGTTGCTGATATTATTGATGGATATTGTGATTGTGTGAATTTGTTGAAGAAGAAAAAGACAAGGTGAACTGAGAAGGACAGTGGTGAAAGAAAGTGAAGTGTGAGTTTGTGAATCATCCAAAAAGAGATTTGTAAAAATCAAGAAAAGTAGAGGTTTGAACAATCAAGATAGTACTAAACCTAACAGATCATTTTATTTGTTTGATGCAGTTTAAGGAAGGGCTATCCCCAAAGGAAATGTCCTAGCCCCTAGAAAAGCACACAGAAGAAACAAAATAACAATGCAAGATCTGATACCAATTGACAACACTTTATTCATAATATAACTATTTACATGTAATGTGCATGGTTGTAAGACCTTCTAGGTTATGGAAAAATACAATAACACTTACAATAATAGTTTTGCAAGATCCCTCAAGATCCAACCCCAAACCCCTAGCTATTCAAGATCTAAAAACTTGTAAAGATCTCTAAGAAGAATCTAAATTTGTGCCCACAAGCCCACCAAGAAATCTCCTTGTTTCTCAAGGCTCAACTACTAGCTCAAATTTTTCTCTAGCTCTCCATCCTCTTCCCCAAGCTAGATGCTAATATTTAATCTCCTTAAGACTCCACAAGAGACCCCTATTTATATCCAACTAAGTCATAGGTCAGCCTAGAAATTTAAAAATTAAATAAACCCTTACATTAAATGCATACAACCAAATTAAATGTCATGGCTAGCTCAAACTAGAAATTGATCATAGGCAACAAAGTAGAAACCAAGACATGATCGAGCATCAAAAGAATCATTGCCAAGTATCAACATGTGTCAAGTCCTCCATAAAATGAGCCCTTTTATTGACTAATACTTAGTCAACAAAATGACCAAGCATAATTCAGCCATGTAGTATAGCCAAGCTCCTAGTGTATTTCAAGTTTCCATAAGCATCATCAAGTACCTTCAGTGACCGAGTGCCACCATGAAATGATCGAGTAACTCTTCTCCAACTAAGCACCTTGGTTAACATTACAACCATAAACTATGAGGTAATAATTGAGAAACATCCTTTCTATGACCAAGTCCTCAAACTCCAAGGCCAAAACACTCAAACATGTAGGATTGCCAACTACCCTAGGATGATCCTGCGTCAGACACCCCAGGTGCAAAAAAGATGTCCTTAATAGTTGGAAGAACATATTATAGGATTCAACACATAAATCCCATATTGTTTCTTCACATACATGTCCTCCAAGTCTTCAACTTGCACACTCTTTCCCTTGTTCCACTTCTGCTTCTTTGCTTCTTGCTTCGATGTTTCATACCTATTTTTTTTCCATGCCGATCTCTAACCCTCTCATAATCCTTTAGCTCAACTTGACTACCAATACTTAGGTTCATTCTACTAAGCACTTCACTCTACAAGGAATTAGGGAATTCTTCTTACTACCTTTCACAACTATAAATACATTCTTGACACAATCATGCACAACTATGCAATCATACTACCAAGCTCTACCAAGCAATATGTAACAACTATTCATGTCTCTAATATCATACAAAACTTAATCCTTCTACTGTCCAATCTAGAAATCAACATGACACAGCTCTCTCACTTCCAAAGCATGTTCATCTTGTAACCAACCAATCCTATAAGGAGAATGATGTCTTACTCTCTTCAAACCAAGTTTTTGAACCATCTCCTCAGCAACAAGGTTATTTGTACTACCACTATCCATAATTGCATTGTAGACTTTACCACCAGACTTACAATGAGTCCTAAAAAAATTATCTTCTAACAAGGTTCCAATGTCCTCTCACTAAAAATTACTCATCAAGCCACAAAATCTCCCCTTGCTCAGGTTTGATGACAGAGTCTTTAACCTCATTCACCACAACAACTCTCCTATCACCAACCTTCTATGAACATTAATAAGATCTATATCCTTTTTCATCACATCTATAGAAAGTGTCCTTAAATGCACCTCTACCTATC
This sequence comes from Cupressus sempervirens, assembly GCA_028749045.1. Lineage (NCBI taxonomy): Eukaryota > Viridiplantae > Streptophyta > Pinopsida > Cupressales > Cupressaceae > Cupressus > Cupressus sempervirens. Next base: position 224,105,911 of record CM053786.1, on the reverse strand, counting down.
CTTCTCTTCTGATCAACAAGTTTTGGTTCATCTTCCTCACTTGGTTTGTCCTTTGTCAAGCAATCCTACTTCTTCTTCCCTCATGAACTACCTTGATTTTGCCTCTTCAACTTATCTTCTATCTTTAGGGCATGCTAATAAGTATCTTCAACCAATTCAATCTTCAAAATTCCAACCTCCACTTGGATATTGAATCTCAAACCATTAATGTATTGAGATACGTTTTCCTAAGATAATTCTCTATGCCTAGATTGAATAGTCAACTTGTAGAACTTCTTGCTATAATCTTTCATAGACATATCCTTCTACTTCAGATTCTACAACTTCTTAAACAACTCAAGTTCATAATCAACATGAATGAGCTTATCCTTCAATTTAGTTACCATCAATCTCAATTTAGTGATCTTCAACTCACCTTCCTCTTCTTAGTCTCATTGTAGTTCTTTCCACCAAAGAGAAGCGTGCCCTTTCAAGTTAGTTTGTGCCAACCTCACTTTGAGTGGATCTTCAATATCCTCCAACTCAAAGTAGTCTTCTAATTCACCAATCCAATCAATTAGTTCTTAAGAATTCAAAATACCTAAGAAATTAAAAACATCCATGTTATGCTTCAACTTCAACTGAGATCTAGGTCTAGAAAAATGACCAACCCTATCTCCCATATGTCTCTGCACATGATCAGTTCTATCTTCACCACTTGATCTAGAAACCTCAAAGTCTTCAACAACTTCCTCATAACTATCTTCAGTACCCACTTGATGAAGTACATAGACAATAGATCTCATGATCTCATTCTTTATTAATTCTATCTCAGATTTGAAATCCATTTAACCTTCTCTAAGATCCTTGTTTCCACAACATCACATAGGTCTTCAATTTCCCTAAGTTCTAATCTTCTTGGAGGCATCTTCTAAGGTCTAAAAAATCCATCTCCTCAAGATCAATTGTGCTCTGATACTAGCTGATGCAGTGCAAGGAAGGATTACCCCCAAAGGATATGTCCTAGCCCCCAACAAATAACCACACAACCGAGACAAAATAACAATGCAAGATCTAATAGCAATTGACAACTCTTTATTCATAAAAAAATTGTTTACATGCAATGCTCCTAGCTATAAGGCCTTCTTATTTATGGCCAAATACAATAGTAGGGTAAAAGCACAAACTTGTGTCACCTTTTATAAAGGAAAAAGATATCAGAACTTAAATTATTCAACTTTAATGATAGAAAAGAAATATTTGTGTTTAGAATTTAAAGATGATCTAAAGTAATGAAATGTGTAAAATTGGATGAAGTTTATGCCTGCAATTTTTTTTTTCAAATTGAGTGAAACTTTTATCATTTTTTTAATTTTTAAAGTCTATTTTTTAATTTTTTTTAAATTTTGAAAATATAGAGTTTCATTCCCACCAAACAAATATATGCAAATGATCATATTTTGGTCTAATTTTGAACTATGTTATAGTTGATAGGTATACCTACTGGACAATTTTTTTTTTTTTTTGATTTTAGACTTATATCTTTCAAGTTATAAGTGTTCAAAGTTGAACTTATTAGAAATTGACAAAAAAAATAAAAAATTCCTGCTAAACTTTTTCTATCAAATCTACATATTTTTAAAAACAAATTATATATTCTTGAAGATGACTCTCTCCTCTAGAGGTATACATAAAGTTTTTATTTTTGAACATGATTTACACTTTTTTTTTCTTTTTTTGAATAGACATCTTCTTGAATCTTAAAAACCTACTTATAATATTTTATAAATATAACATATTTTAAATAATCAAAATACTACAAAATTAATATGACCATAATCTTGACTCCAAGATCTACAAAAGGGTATTTTTAGTTTTTGAAAAAACTTCATTCTGTATGGAGAAATTAGTATTGAAAGTGAAGAGTTTTAAGAAATTGTATCTTTTGCTTGTGTGGCTACCACTTAGGATGACACATAGACATTTACAACCGAAACCCTTTTGACTGTAATAGTTTCGGCCATAACCCTTGTCAGCCAAAAAAATTTGCTGGCAGTTACATTGGTGGTTTCATATAAAATAATTTGGTTTTAATTTCAATTTATAATAAATGCATAGTAATTTACGAAATTCAAAGGAGCATTTTCAAAAATAAATATTTTTTGAAGCTATGGTTATCAATTATTTTGTGGAGTTTAACAACAATTATAAAGAATTGTCAATGAGGTATTCTTTTTTCACCTAGTTATTTTTATGTACTCTATATTAAAGTATTGAAATATATTTCTAGTGGAATATAAATTAAAATATTTTCCTATAAGTCACAGTATTGAATGGGTACTAAAAAGGCTAGATCAAGGAAATATGATAGAATAAGAGATGAAAAAATGAAAGGTCATACAAAACATAATCAAAACCAACCTAATGAAGTTAACGAAGAAGATGAAATTCATGAAGAGGATGAGATTCAAGAAGATGAACAAATTGGTAGTTCTAATGATAGAAGCATCTTATTAGGTATAGGGAATTTGATGGATTTGAATGAGGATCTATTTTTTAGTCAAATTCCATTTACACAAATGGTAAAAGAGAATGCTATTAAAAAGCATTGCCAAAACATGTGGGATAAATATTTCAAAAACAAAAAGTATATTTGGAAAGGCACAATTATTTGTAAAGTTATTTAGGAGAAAAGATACGAGGCATGTTTTGGAGTTTTTGGGTGTTGATAATAGGAAAAACCATGTGCATAATGTTAATAAAACAATAGTTGAAAATTTGCCAAAAACTTATAACAAAATTGACAACACAACTTGAGGAGGCAATTTCAACACTACATGTAGAGCGTTGATGAGTACTATATCTAGTAGAAAGTTGACACATAGAAAACAAGTACATGCAATTTCTTATTTACTACATATATCTAGAAGAACTATTCAAAGATACATTAGGAGGAGAAATATGTTAGATGAAGACATTAAGAATAATTGGGTGAATATTTGTAGAGTTCCTCAAAAAGATAAAATTTTTGAAGATGTAAAAAGATAGGTTATTGAATTTTGGACCACATCATCTCATGTTTCTTCCAATAGACATGATGCTATACAAATTAAAGATCAAGAGATAGGGGCAAAAATTGAACATCCAAAATATTTTATAACTATAACACAAAGTGAATTATTTCAAACATTCAAGTAAGAATTTTTAAATGTGAAAATATGATAGAGAATGTTTGAGAGTCTGCATCCTTCCTTTGTATGCATAAATAAGATACATGAAACTTGTTGTTGTCAAAACCATGTTGAATTTGGTCTATACTTGTAATCATATAAAAAAGTTATGACAATACTGTTAGTCTCAAAATGGTTTTGACATTTGAGTGCCAACACACTTAACCACTTTCTACATTGAAGCCAAGTACACTATGTATGCCGAGTCAAAATTCTAACAGGTGTCGAATGATCTTCAGGTGCCGAGCAATCTTTAAGTGCTGAGTAAAGATCAAGTGCCGAGTGACTACAAGTGCTGAGTAATATTTAGGTGCCAAGTCATAGATGATGCCGAGCAGGATAGAATCACTACAGGAGTTGAGTGAGCTAGTTTCTTATAAGTGTCGAGCATTAGGATTTAGAAAGTGCCGAGTAACAAAGAATGTGTATATGAGTTTGAAAAGGCACAAACTTAGATGTAAACCATTTTTATGGCTGACATATGATGAATCTTGAAGGATCTAAGTGATAAGATCAAATCTTTTGTATTTCCTATGCAATCTACATGCAGCCAATAAGAAAAATGGAGAAGGCATGCAACCAATAATAAAAGTGCAAGGAATGAGTGGGAAATAAAGATTCAATATGGATCGTAGATCCATACCTAACCCTAAGTCTTTGAAAGCCTTTATAAGGAAGACAAAATCTCATTGTGAAGGATGAGAAAAGAAAAATATGGAAAGCTATAGTGAAATTTAGAGCGAAGACTGAAAAGACTTAGAGGAAAAGAGCAGCAATTAGATATTTAGTTGATTAGAACAAAGCAAGGAATACGAACAGATATCAGATTTCAGAGAATCAAGATCAGAGAGAGAAGATCAAGTACTTGGATTCAGCAATTAAGAATTGTAAGCTATCAAGTTTATTATACCTAATATTCTCTAGGAATTGTATTAGAAAGGAAATCCTATGTTGATAGGTTAGCTTAACAGCTAGGTTGTAGATCCTTTGAAGAAGTGATAAAATCCTTTAACAAGGTGACACTTAATGAAAAGTGTTTGTAAATCCTTTAACCAGGTCACTATTGATACAGTGTAAAGCCTTTAACAGGGCAGGCCTTTCATAGGGCAGACCATCAAAAGTGGTCAAAACAATTATTGCTACAGTGATTTTGTGGGTATCATCCCCACCCCACTTTTACCTTCTTATTCCTGGAGGGTTTCTGGGTTACCAAAATCTAGTGTTATGTGTTTTTGATGCATGTGTTTACTTCATGTTTATTTCATATGTTTACATGCATGTAATATACTTTTAGTTAAATTTTTTAATTGAAATGGTGTAATACTTCTGATTCACCCCCCCTCTCAGAAGCATTCTTCCCATTTGAATATTCTAATAAATACTTAATCCAAATTTGGTCATCCCTAGTAGTGTGTCACAATTTGTGAAGTCTATATTATGTGATAAATTAGAAGATTTAGATGAGTTCAGAGTACAATGCATCATAAATCAATGTCTAGATTATGGAGATTTATCTAAATTTCTATTGCAAATTGAGAATATTAATGAATCAACACTAGTTTCATGGATCAGATATGAATATGAGACATACCAAAATAAGGCAGGAGTTGAATCCAAAAAAATTGTATTGAAGGAGAGTGAATTGTGGTATGATGAGTTTATGACTAAGTTCCATCCATTGATATATCCACATATCCAATATTTTCATGGTGCACGATGGCAAGCTAAACAATTTTGTGATTCAAAAAATTGTCTTCAACCGAGTTGTATTCTTTCAGTTGTAGATTTCTTTGAGAACTATACATTTTCACCTCAAATAGATGTTAGTTTGTGGTGACTGATCAAGAAAGTACTGTACATACTTCATAAATTCTTTGGGGTTTCGGGAAGTCTTTTAAAAATTTTTGGGTCATGGCCGACATGTTATAACCCTAAATGGCATAAAATTACTTGTATAAAAGAGCTTAGGGTTAGGTATTTTCACTAAGGTGTGATGTGGAATTGCTTCTTGCGATGGTATTGAGCTATAAGGGATTACAGATTGTAATCAAGTTGTAATCACTGGATTGTAATAATATCGGACTTGCTATTTGGTGGACGTAGCCCAGGGATTGGGTGAACCATGTTAAATCTTGGTGCCTTGTGTTCTTTTCTGTGTGATCTATTATTTTTTTATTATTGGTTATATTTGCATGTAATTGTTATTTTCTGTTTGTGGTTTAATCCTAGCAATAGAGCTTCAAGGGCAATATTTGTGCAAGTGACTTAGAGATAGCACATTTGAGGTGAATGAGATAGAAAGTTCAGAGGAAAATGAATGCATTATCATCAAGGAGGTTCATTTCTATATTATCGATGATAGAGTTCATGATAGGAGCTATGTCACTTATTGTTTTGCAATGTTCTCTAAAGACCTTAGAAATCGTGGAATAAATATTTCAAAGTAATGGATTTGGTCTAATGGTTGTGCAGGTTAGTGTATGTATGTGTATATTTTTATTTAACTTTAAATTTAAAAATTATATTGATCTGTATACGTATTTCAATTTGATTTATATAATTATTTTTAATCTCATTTCATGAAATCACATGACAATTTAAATCTGCAAAAGTATTTAATTAGTTAGCCATGCAACATGCTAGAAGCAATGTTAGGTTTTTGTTGAACTTCTTTGAAAGTGGACATGGAAAAGGGGAGCATGATGAAGCAGGAGCATGTATAAAGCATGACTTCGATTACAAGAACTTTCAAGTACATATACACATACATTTAGTGTGTTCTTGATCTACACATAACATATATAGATGTATAGATTCTCTCTAGAGATCTAGATATATGTACGTATATATATATATATATATATATATATATATATATATATATACATATATATATATATATATATATATATATATATATACATATATATATGTACATATATATCTATATACATATATATATGTACATATATATCTATATACATATATATATGTACATATATATCTATATACATATATATATGTACATATATATCTATATATATATATATGTACATATATATCTATATATATCTAGATATATGTACATATATATATATATATCTAGATATATGTACATATATATATATATATATATATACATATATACATATATATATATATATATACATATATACATATATATATATATATATACATATATACATATATATATATATATACATATATACATATATATATATATACATATATACATATATATATATATATACATATATACATATATATATATATATACATATATACATATATATATATATATACATATATACATATATATATATATATATATACATATATACATATATATATATATATACATATATACATATATATATATATATACATATATACATATATATATATATATATATATATATATATAGATATAGATATATCTAGATATATGTACATATATATATATATATATATATATATATATATATGTATATATATATATATATATATATGTATATATATATATATATATATATATATATATATATATATATATATATATATATATATATATATATATATATATAGATTTAATGTATTTTAAATTATGTATACATGCATGTTACACATTCAGGTAATAGGATAGAGAGTATGAATGAAATTATTAAATGGTGCAAAGGTCATTTTGCTACTCGAGATACTAAATACAATAAGCGTTATTTTTTGGAAGTGAAAGTTAAATATTATATATTTATTTATTTGATATAATACACATGTGTATATTCTTATAATTCAAGTTTTTAATTATATATTTATTATGAAATGTGATATATATTCTTATAAATATATATTAATTAAATTATCCACATTTGTAAAAGATATAGATTGATCTAATCCTTACAATTGCCAAACGATTTCTGGTATTAAAAGTTTACATCAAATGGTGACTACAGGACACCACAAATCTCCAGTGATTAAAGTACAAGAGAAATCATATTTTTGTGATGGCTGCATGAAGGACAATCCAATTAGTGTATGTGAAAATATTGTGAATAGATATGTTTCACATTGGGATTTGAAGAACATAGTTAGAAAGCCTCCTTTTGAAGATGTTGACATTGACATTGACATTCATGATCTTATATATTCAACTAATTATGAGTGTGTTTCTGATTTACTTATGGAAGGTTTTTGGCATATTTACATATATATGAAACACATGTATGTTTATTAAAATAAACTTATATATATATATATATATATAAATTTTCACTTTATAAACATGTCTATTTTTATGTACATGCAGGAGATTATTTTGTTGTCCAAGCCTTAGTAGATAATGTAGAAAATGTAGACTATTATCTTCTAAGATGCACAAAAGAAAAACACAAGGTGCTAGAAGGAACTATAGATGCTGATGGACAGTCATATCCAATTGGATCAAATGTTGTTGAAGGAACATATTATCAACAAAACATGATAATCAATAGTGGTATTGAATTTATTGAATAAATGCCTGGAGAAAAGGTTTTACAATACAGTAACTATGTTATAGTGAAAAAGTTGCAATTTTATGTAATACCAAGAAGAGGATGTCGTGGAAATCAAAATTGGAAACTATCTATTGAAGAACATGAAAAGATTCTAGAGATAATTAGAAATAGAGAGGATCTTAACAATACAATGTTTGTGGAGCTCTAGTTAAGCTATTTGTACTTGTTTTCTATATATAACCCTCATACTTTCATATTTATTATATACACATTATTTTGGATATATGTATTATAAATTTATATACATTTGACCATGGATCTTGGATATATGGTACAAATTATGAACATGTATTGTTATTTATATTTTGTGTATGGTTTGATGTATATATATGTATACATTCCATTGGGACTTCTCCTTAGGACCTCCCCTTAAGATAACCCCTTAAGACATCCCATTAGGACTTCCCCTTAGGACCTCCCCTTAAGACTTCCCCTTAAGACAACCCCTTAATACATCCCATTAGGACTTCCCCTCTTGACCTCCCCATAAGACTTCCCCTTAAGAAAATCCCTTAAGACATCCCATTCTAGGAGTTCCCCTTACAACCTCCCCTTAAGACATCCCCTTAAGATTGTATGCGTGAATTTGTGGGCCTTTGAACCTCACACACACTTCAACGTAGTCATTCCCTATGGATTCATCCTAGAATGAACATAGGATAGTTCATCCAAGAGGTTTGATAGTGCGACCTGTTGCCTTCTATCTAGAAGGATTTTTCCTATTTATGCCCTTAGAGTTGAGGTGCAAGCAACCAGACCTTTCTAGAACAAAGAGTTTAAATGCAATTAAGTCTATATGAGATGCAAATAATCTAGATGAGGTATGTGCTTAATCTAATAACATATAAAATAAACTAGATTATATGTATGCATATTAAAGCTATATGATCTTTAAATCTAAACAATGAAAAGCTTATGATAATAATGAGCTAGTGAGTGCACAATTCAACAGAGATTCATTGCAAATTCCATTCAACCTTTGTAATGAGGAATTATGAACCCTTAAATAGAATCTAGAAATGAATCAACGGTCAGGATCAACCTTGATGAATAGTTAGGATTAGATAGAAGATTTAGTTAAGATGAAAATTTCCTTGTGTAGGTGAAGTGAACTATTTCAAATCTAAGTGTGATGAGTAGTTAACTGAACTTGTCATAAGTGTGAGAGCAAGTTAACTAGATTAATTCCAATTTTGAGAAGTAGTTCACTCAGAGTTTCCATTTCAGAATTGAAGAGAAGATTTTGAAGATATTATTTAATTTAATAAAGTGAGATATGATCTCATAAATGCCTTTTCTATTTAATTGAATAATCTAATTCAATTAATTAAAGTGGGCATAATATTAAATTAAATATTTTAATTCCCTAGTACATTAGCCTTAGGATATGATTTAATTTAATTAAAGTGTAAACACTTCAAATTAAATCAAATATTAATCAGATAGGTTTAATGTGACTAATACGAGTCAATAATTAGAAATTAAATAGGTAGTTTGATTAATATAGATTTAGGGTTTTCTGCATTTGACACTTAGGTCAAGTAGCGAAAACTAGAACTAGAATTGCCTAGTGACATAGGACTTTAGAATTGACCAGAATAGACCAAAATTGGTGATCATGGCAATGAGCCAATTTCGGGGTATTACAAAGACAACCCCTTAAGACATCCCATTCTAGGAGTTCCCCTTAGGACCTCCCCTTAATACTTCCCCTTGAGACAACCCCTTAAGACATCCCATTAGGACTTCCCCTTAGGACCTCCCCTTAAGGCTTCCCCTTAAGACAACCCCTTAAGACATCCCATTAGGACTTCCCCTTAGGACCTCCCCATAAGACTTCCCCTTAAGACAACCCCTTAAGACATCCCATTCTAGGAGTTCCCCTTACGACCTCCCCTTAAGACATCCCATTCTAGGAGTTCCCCTTAGGACCTCCCCTTAAAATTTCCCCTTAAGACAACCCCTTAAGACATCCCATTAGGACTTCCTCTTAGGACCTCCCCTTAAGACTTCCCCTCAAGACAACGCCTTAAGACATCCCATTAGGACTTCCCCTTAAGACAACCCCTTAAGACATCCCATTAGGACAACCCCTTTACTAATTAAATACACTCTTATTAGATTCTATAGCATGTATTATATTCTTTATGTTATACTTTGTGTTCTTGTATGTATTAAATCTAGTGATTAAATGTTGTAACACATGTATTCTTTACTAGTACTCTTTATGTTCTTAAATATATTTTAAATTTATTGATTAAATTGTAACACATGTACAAAATAACACATGATCTATGAAATAAAAATATGAATATTGAAAAGATACATACATTCAACATGAACATAAGACATGAACTTACCATGTACATCTAGACAATAACACATCTATGAAATAATGTACCCATGTAAAATGTATCCAAAATACCATATAAAATGTCTCCAAAATACCACATCAAATGTCTCTAAAATACCACATCAAATGTATCCAAATAACATATAAAATGTCTCCAAAATACCACATCAAATGTCTCTAAAGTACCACATCAAATGTATCCAAATAACATATAAACAACATTGAGCTCTCCATATCAAAGTATCTAAAATAAAATGTGTGTGTGTGTATGTATATATATATATAATGTATCAACATCAATGAAATATACATCTAAATAAGATCAATCACATCCCCCTCCTGATCCATGACCCCAAAAGGCTCTATGATGTGGGTCTAAACCCTGTGTCAAACGAAAGAAATTTGTTATTATAAAATTATGTATGTGCATGTATTATATCGCATGTATATATATATATATATATATGTATGTATGTATGTATGTATGTATGTATGTATGTATGTATGTATGTATGTATGTATGTATGTATGTATGTATGTATGTAACATACCTGTGACTCATGTTGTGTAGGATTTGTTGGGGTCTAAATATCTCCAAAATACAACATACCATCACTAAGACCCTATAGAACACATGTATGTACACAAGTTAGATTGAATCACCTAAATATACGTATGTCTCTAAGTACATGTATAAAATCTCAAGTATGTTAAATTTATAAGTGTAAATTATAGTAACAAATAAATTTAAACATATAAATTTATATTTATCATAGCATCATGTAATGCTCTACCAATCTAACTGATATCTGAATCATGTAGTGATAAAGTAGCCTGATCCAGGTCAATCGTCTCATCTGAAAGCATAGTGGTAAATAGATGTTGTCATACTGTGGGGACATAAGTATTGGGGGGTGTTGTAGGAGGTGGTACAAGATCTTGAGTAGGTGGGGGGCAGGTGTTGTAGGGCCCTGTGTAGGAGTAGGTGCTACAAGATCTTGAGTAGGTGTGGGGGCAGGTGTTGTAGGGCTCTATGTAGGAGTAGGTGTTGTAGAAGGTGTAGGGATATCCTCCTATCTCTATGAACCCTATGATCCTATTATGCATGAGAGAATATGGTTGATGTATCCACCAATGTCACTAAGAGGAATCTCTGTGACTGTCAATAATGCCTAATATGAACCAAGAAGATTAGATGCTAAATAGGATGCCATATAACACAATGATGCATAGCTAATATATTAGAAACCTCTAGTGGAGATGGTATATCTGCTATCCCATACACATCATCAACTCCTATGCTAGAGGATGCAGCTGTCAAAATGGTACCACAAGATTGTAACATATATCTACCACATCAATTTGAAGACATCTCCTATAACTGTGTAGCAACTATAGCAATGCTAGAATATATCTGAGTCCTGACTGTATCATCTGGAATAGTCATACATGCAACAACCATTTGTGGAGCTCTCAACATGACCAAAAGGTTTGGACCCACCATTGTCCATTTATTAACGGGCATAGGGGTGTTTTTAGGTCTAAATCTCTCTAATAATCTACCAAGGCCTTGTCCAACATGACCTAGAAAATCTGTATAATCTACATCATGATGTAAAGGAAATTTTGCCAACAATTGTTTGTAGAAATAAAGAGAAAATTCATCCTGCTGTGGCCACCTGTGATGTGCAGATAACTAGTGAGGATATATAAATGGTGCAACAAGCTGATATGTACACTTTGTAGCTAAATAACCTCTAACCCTTGACCTATCTATATAAAAGGGAAACATACTCTTCGAGATAGTGGTGGAGATTTGTCTATCAGTGTGTGTATACTTCATAGTGCCAGTGACACTACGAGAAAGGGAAGAGTAAAAAGTCTTAATACTGATAACATCATATGGGTTGTATGTCTTTATTATTTGAATCATATAACATAACTCTTTTCTCATAGAAACAATCTTCTCCCTATTAAGGAGAGTGGTAGAAGCCAAAAGTGTAGAATCAAGAAACTTTATAGCATGAGATAACCTAGCAACTATATCTCTAAATAAATGTTGTCTCTCCTCAGAGGATGATGTTAGTCTACGTGTTATACCTAACTCAACACTATGACCCCCTCCCTGAACACTAGCCTCCCCTGAAGACATAGGTGCACCACCAGTACCAGATGCCATAATGATATGCAAAGAAGATATGTCTATAAATATAGAGTTAAGATATGTAAGATATAAAACTGAAAATTTAATTTAATTTAAAACATGTATGTATATATATGTATAAAGTTGAATGTAACTAAAAAATATAGATCATTTTATTTAACACACATGTTAAATATATATCAACTTGATGTATAGCTCATGTATGTGAACAAAAAATATGCACATGTATGTGTGATAAAAAACTAATCTAAAATTAAGTCAACTTTCTTCTACCTAATTTTTAACTACATGTTAAAGTACGTAGGTTTACTATGTTAATGTTTTCTAAAATGTAACTAATTTTTAGCTATCTTGAGGTTTGAACAAGTTTTCTAAGTTTCATTGTACATGCATCTTATTATAGTTTCCAAGTTTTCTAAGTTTGAAATTGGTTAGATTTTAAGTTTTCAAGTTTGAACAACTAGAAGTTATTATAGTTTAGTTCTACCTAATGTTTCACTACATGTTAGTTATCTATATAGGTTTGTACTATGTTAATATTTTCTCAAATGTAATTAATTTAGTTATCTAGGTCTCAACTTGAGTTTTTTATGTTTGATGTAAAATCTACATTTATGATTAAGTATATATTTAATTAAAAAAATACTATATAGCTCTCTATCCAACATATTAGTTAACTATATATAAAAAATTAACTAATCTAAATAACTAACTACTAAAACACTTAAAATATAATTAATTTAATTATTAAAATGATTAAAATAAAATTAATTTAACTAATAATAACATGTAATAACTAAAAAATCTTGACAAAACCAAAAAATAAATTAAAAAAACCATCTACACTTATAGTCGAAACACCCTATTTCGCTCCTCAAAATTCATAATCTGCAACAGTGTAAATGACCTCCAAAACTATTTTTTGGCCTATTTGTAATATCTTATATACTTTTAGCCGTAACCATGATGGCCACATAGGCACAAGAAAGTACCACACATGTATGGCCAATAGGGTTACTGCCGAAACCTTTATGGCCAAAAGGGTTACAATCGAAACTCTCCAGGGTATCCCAAAGGGTGACATAGTTTTGTGCTTTTACCCAACACTTACAATAACAGTTCTACAAGAACCCTCAAGATCCAACCCTAAACCCCTAGTTAGTCAAGATCTACAAAATAGTAAAGAACTCCAAGAAGAATCTTAACTTGTACCCACAAGCCCACCAAGTAATCTCCTTTTTTCTCAAGCCTCAACTACTAGCTCAAAATTTGCTCCTCCTCTCCATCGTCTTCCCCAAGATAGATTATAATCTCTAATCTCCTTAAGAATCCATAGGACTCCCCTATTTATACCCAACTAAGCCATGGGTTAGCCTAGAAATTTATAAATTAAATAAACCCTTACATTAAATGCCAATGTTGGCTCAAACTAGAAATTGATCATAGACAAATTAGTCAAAGTAGAAACCAAGATATGATCGAGCATCATAAAAAAATAACCACTACCGAGTATCAACATTTACCATATCCTCCAAAAATGAAGCCCCTTTATTGACTGAGCTACTTGGTCAACATAACAACTAATCATTATTGATCCATGCAATATAGTCAAGCTCCTAGTATATGCCAAGTTCTCATAAGCATCATCAAGTACCTTCAATGATCGAGTGCCATCAGGAAATGACTAAGTAATGCTTCTCCAACTAAGCACCTTGGTTAACACTACAACCAAAAACTACTCAGTAATGATTGAGAAACACCCTTTCTTTGACTGGGTCCTCAAACTCCAAGGCCAAAACACTCCAACATGCAGGATTGTCAACTACTCTATGATGCTCTTGCATCATTGTTACTTTCTTTTCATTGTAGTAGATAGAATCTCTTAACCAAGTGGACCTAACCAGTCTATAAAATCCTATATGGTAACATTGATTAATGATATTTGTAAGTCTATTAGAGTAGGCTACTCTTTACAAATGTTAAGGAGTGAATAAGGTTTGGGTGATCTTTGGTTAAAATCCTTTAACTAGGTTACACTGAAAATGTGCATGTAAACCTTTAACAAGGTTTTCTCCTAGGATATCTCAATTTGGAAGAGTGAATTATTTGGGTTGTCAGTTCTAGGTGGTTTTTCCCTTTGTAGGGTTTCCACATGAAAATTGTGTGTTCAATTTTTGCGATTGCTCATTTGTTGCAAAGTTTATTTCATGTTTTATATTTCAAGTTCAAACTTATTATAAGATTAATAATTGCTCTCATATTTGATATAGTTGTAAATAGTTTGAAGGAAAAAAATTATAAGTGAAAGTTGAATGTGGTTATTGAGATTTTAGAGTTGAGCTCTTGAAGGAAAGAAGTTTAAAGGGACTTGAGCTAAACATCTAAAGATGTATAAGACATAGTCATCTAAAATAAACAAGGATAATATCTCCTCAGAGAAAAATAGAATAAAGTTGCACTTATCTAGAGTTGGAGATCATGCTCTAAAGTAGCTAATGTTTCTTGTGTTGCTCATATAATTATGGATGAAATGAATTAGAAGAGAGAACACAATACTATGATGATTGAGATTGGATCTTCCCTAAGGGTCCATTTGTTTTGCAAAATTAGCAAAACTGGGTTTTGATTCAAAACCTGGTTTTGTCAAAATAAGGTTTTGAATTTTGAAATTTGATTTTAAGAAAATATTTTTTCCTATTTGGTTAACCTGGAAGATGAGTGGGAAGATAAATCTTCCATGTTTGATTTGTAAATTTGGAATTGGAATTAGTTTTTTTCAATTTTTCATTTTTTTAATTTATAAAATTTGAATATTTTTATTATTTAATTAATTTTTCTATTTTTAAATTTATTTTTATTTATTAAATATTTAAATTTAAATTTATTTATGAATGAGGTTAATTTTTCCAATTTATAAAAACTAGTTAAAAATAACAAAATTGTTTATGAACTGCAAAACACAACATCTAGTATTCATACTTGTGGAGCAGCTGCAAATCAAAGTGAAAAAAAGAAGAGGCAATGATCATGGGAAAAAAACCAAAGGTAGCAAACCAAATAGGTCTACGGTGTACACAAAAAAATTGCTTTCAAAAACCTCCCTTAGAAACTCCCCACCCCTAGAGCTAAAGCAAAATTCCAAAAAATGTTGGAAGACACACCTGGAAAATACAGTCGCCTTTAGTTGCCATGGCATAAAAAGTAGTTTTTAGTTGAATGGTGAAAATTGTGGTGACATGATGGTTTGATTTTTTTTTAGGTTAGAAATTTAGCAGATACCAAAAACTGTTCAATTCAATTTTGTTGTAATCCCCAAAATGTCAAACCTTGGATTTAGTTCCCAATTCTTTCTATTTTGATGGAAGACTGGTATCCTCATTTTGGGTTGAAATTAGAAGATTGAAATTCTAATTATGTTTCCACAATTTTGACCTAGACAACCATTTTGACAAAATTGGGTTTTGTCAAACCCAATTTTGTGAAACAAATAGGCCCTAAATGATTTGGAATTTGATGATACCAAGAACTATGCTAATGCTAAAGAGATGTGGGGTAAGTTGGCACTTGTAAATGGTGGAGATGAAAATGTGTTGAGAGATAAATCAGAGAGTTTAAGAGGCAAATATGATGACATGAGAGTGAAAGATGGTGAAAATATTGTTCAATATGTGAACCAAATCAAAGAAATTATGAGTAAAATCAAAGTTGTTGGAGGATTCATTAGTGATATTGAATTTGTAAGTAAATTTCTTAGAACTCTCTTACCTATCTATTCTATTGAAGTATATGCAATTTAAGAAGTTAGAGCTATGCCTGTGATGCTCTTACACTCAATGGTTTAGTTGGTTGCTTGCTTGCATTTGATTTAAGTAAATTTGAGAATAGTATGCCTACACTTGGGAATGCTTTCAAGTCTTCACTAACCATGACTAGTAGTTCAAAGAAAGATAATAGTAGTAAGGATGAAAGTGAGTCAAAATTTGGCGATGATAAAGAGGACATTGAATCATTTCTAGCAAGATGATTACCATGAGGTAAAAGTAAATTCAAAGGTAAATTATTGTTGGAAATGTAAGAGAAGTAATTGAGAGGGGAGGGGTGAATTAGTTACCACAAAAATAAACCCCATATCCCTTAAGATGTTAGTACAAAATAAAATCAAACTCTGGTGAAGATATTGTTGTAACTCAGTTAGCACTAAAACACTCAATTAACATAGTAGCTCAATTTAAACTAACAATCACTGTCACTTGACAAACACTCAGTTAATACTGAATGTATGCATTGTTACTAATTAACACTAAATATGAAAATCTTTTGATATTAAGTGTGATTAACCTTAATTAACTTAGTTGTAGAATCATAAAGAAAATAACATGAACACAAGAGACACTCAAATTTAATGTGGAAAACCATTTTGAGAAAAACCACCAATTGCAAATAGTTACTATTTTTCAATCTTCCAAAGTAAGCCCTATTAGGAGCGAACCCTATTAAAGGTTACAAAACAAACTTTTATTTGTGACCCTATTAAAGGATATAGTACACCCTGTTAGGAGTGGCCTTGTTAGAGGTCTTTAGACACTTCAATCTAGAAATGCCACCTTGTTAGAGGATTTGGCAAATAACTGTTAAGCTAACTTTGTCAAGAGATTTGATTTACTACTACAATTATTAGGGAGTAACAATGATATGACCTGATTGCTAATGTACCTCAACTTGACCTTATACTTATATGTTTTTATCTTGTCAAGTCAGTTTGAATACAATTTAAAAAAAATGAAATTCATCCCATGAGTTAGCTAGAACTAATCAACAAAATTGATAAAGGAAAATCCTTTATTAGCCAACTCAACTTGGTCAAGACTAAATTATAAATGATTTTCCTTAAGAAATCCTTTGGTAATCAAGTGATCTCGATTAACACTGGTTCCATGCCAACTTTTCTTTAGCTGCCAAGTGAACTTGATAGATATTGTCTTCCTGCAAACTCCCTTTGGTAGCTGAGTGAGCTCAGTTAACACTTGCTCTAGACTTGGTAAACACTGAGACTCTCATCATATAGTGCAACATCCTTTGACTCCTGAGTGAGCTTGACATAGACTGATTGCTTGATATATACTTGAAATTTGTGTAACATCAAAGACACCAAACAATTAAATGATTTTATCCAACAATCTCCCTCTTTGGCATTGATGGAAACACAAGATGTCATGATACATAGAAATTTTAGAGAAACATAGAAGTAATGATAATATCCTTCATTTCATTCTAATTCTCATCCATGAGAACTCCATCTGTCATCAATCTCTGATTGCAATGACTGCAATATCAACTTTTCCTCTTTGATATCAACCAAATTCATTCTCCCTCTTTGAAATTTCTAATATATAACAAAAAAATCTCCATATTATACATAAAATTTCTCTAATGTATGAAAACAAACTCTCCCTCTTTGACATCTTATGCCAAACACAACAATCAATGTGGTTTCCATGTACCTTGATGTACAGATTCATATGCAATATGCTCTAATAATACTGCATCAACTTGTTTGATCTTCAACATGCTTGGTTGATGCATCTCTAAAATTTGATTAATGAGCTTCAGACAGGGAATCACCCCTAGCTTACCTCTTAGATACAAAAATGCATCCTTAAGTAATGGCTTGGTGAATATATTTGCAATCTGTTCTTTTGTATTCACATATTCCAACCTCACCTTTTTGTCTTGTACAATTCTCTCAAAAAATGATATTTTATTGCAATGTGCTTAGTCTTATTGTGCATCACTAGATTATTGGATATGTTGATTACACTAGCATTTCATAGAAGATAACAACTAGGTCCTTGATCTCCTCCTTCATACCTAACAAAAATTGCTTGAACCACACAATATTGGAACAATTGACTACTACAACAACATATTCTTCTTTTGTTGTAGATTGAGATGTTGGTCTCATATTGGTTTTGACAATTGAGTGTCAAGACACTTAAGAAATTTTCTAAGTTGATGCTAAGTATAATATAGATGCTAAGTTATAGTATGCGCTGAGCTACAAATTCAACAATTATCAAGTCATTTAGATGTCGAGTAGATAGATAATGCTAAGCAAGTTCCAACTATCGAGTAAACTATAGGTGCCAAGCAAGATAGAATTTTTATATGTTTTGAGCATCAGTAATCAGTAAGTGTTGAGTAACACAGAATCAACATAAGAGTTTGTGCCCCCACAAACTAAGATGTAAACCATTTTTAAGCTGACATATGATGAATCTTAAAGGATTCCCTATGAAATCAACATGCAACCAATTAGAAAAATGGAAAGAATTGAGTGGGAAAGATGGATGAATCTCAATCATAGATTCATACCTAACCCTAAGTCATGAAACCTTTTTAAGGAGGTTGAAACCCTATAATTTAGTAATGTATGGAAATGCATGAGAGAGTATGCAAGAAGAGAATTGAAGAGAGGAATGACAAAGTGAAAGAGAGTGAAGAATAGAAGGGTGAAGAATACATTCAAGGTGACATAGAAAAACAGAGGAATTCCCAGATCAATGGACATCAAAATAGAGTATCAGCACTTCATATAGAATCATATCAGATCAAAGAGGATGAGATCAGAATGAATTGAACATCGATCTAAAATTATCAATTGACGATTGTAAGTTATTAGGTCAATACATTCTACTAAACTTTCTAGCCATTCTATTAGGAGAATAAAAATCCTATGAAGATAGGTTGGTTTAATAGCCATTTTGTAAATCCTTTAATAGGGTGACATTCCAAGCGAATGTTTGTAAATCCTTTAGATAGGTACACCATTAACATGGTGTTAGAGCCTTTAATAGGGCAGACCTCTTATAGGGCAGACCATTGCTGATGGTCAAACTTTGTAACCTTGACAAGTTACATATTACTGCAGTGGTAAGTTGTGGGTGTCATTCCCACCCTAGTTTTACCTTCTCATTTTGGAGGGTTTCTGGGCGATCAAATATTTTGTTGTCTATTTTCATGCATGCCTTTACTTTCATGTTAATTAGAAATGTTTCATGCATGTATTGATTTTAGTTAAAAGTTTTAAGAGCTTAAAGTTTGGTACTTTTGATTCACCCCCCCCTCTCAGAAGTATTCTTCCCACTTGTAAATTCCAACAATTCATATCAGAGCCAAGTTCTTACAAGGAGAAGCCTTAAAACTTGAAGAAAATATTTAGAAATGGAGGTCTACAAGCTTGGGAAGATTATAGAGAATCAAGAGATCGAGATACATCTCATTCTACATTTTTCGGAAGAAGCTAGGGAAGAATTAAGGAAATCCCTAAAGAGAAGAAAGAAATTGCCATAGCTGAAAATGGCACATAGTACAAGGAGATTGACACCTTAAAATGTTTGCCAATGGAGATTCTAAGGAGTTTGATGTAGTAATTATAGACCTGATGGAGAATAATAGAGCTTAAATAGAAGAGATCAAAACTCTCAAGATTGAACAAGAATCACAAGCCATGATGCATTGTGAAGTGACTGAATAGAAGAAGAGACCCATTGAAGATAAAGCTATGATAGAAGATGACAAGATAAACCTTACCCATAGACTAAAGGAAAAGTCAATTAAGCTTACAAGAGTTTCCAACATGTAACTAGACATGCTAAGCCAAATGATGAATGCCCATCATGAGCTGAATGTCAAGGACTTTGAGATCTCCACATTGAAGATGCAAAATGAACAATTGCAAAATGACTTGAGAAGAGAAAAAGTAATTGTAGAAAGTTTCAAAAAACCTAATGAAGCCATCAAGTTCTTTGAACAGCTACTGAAATCACCAGGATCCAGTAATGACAGTTCAGGACTAGGATACACTAGCACTGAAAAAGGAGAGTTATCAAAGACTGTAGAAGATAGAATTGAAAAAGGTAAGAATACTAAACCCACTTGTCATTTTTGTGATAAAAAGGGACATACCTCTAATGTATGTAGGAGCAAGAATGCCAATCAACATGACAAACCTAAAACATGGGTCACTATCACAAGTGTAATACACAAGGTCATTAAGCACATGACTGTAGGACTACAATCATCACGACACCTAGATTTGAAGGACACTTCTACAATTTCAAGAAGTATGGACATAGAGCCTTTGAATGTAGATCCAAGCCTATGTGGACACCAAACCAACTAGCAAAGTCAAATAGTCATGGACATCACTACAATTGGGACTACAACACCAAGCATAGTTGTCACTACTATCAATAATATGGACACATTCCTGAGAACTGCATAAGAACATACTTTAGTGGCAATTACAATAGGTGGTTGAGTCAAGCCACTTGTTTTAGCTACCCAAAGACAAGACATATCATCAAGTATTTCCCAACAAGATCAAAGGCACCCAATTCTGAGTTCAACAAAGGAAAAGGGAAAGTTGATGTTGAACAGATTAGAGGAGAAATGAATAGAACATAAAAAAGAAAAGATGGAAGCAACACATCCAATGGAGGGATCACTTCACCTAAAAGGTCAAGTGGTCAGACTTCATCCAATAAAACAATAAGGTAAGTGGGACTGATAATCAAATGCTTTATCATACATCAGTTCTCAAAAATAAATTAGCACTAAAAAGGATAGATCAACATAAATAAAGATGGAAGGTTAAATTTTTAAAACCTTCACATTGTTGCCATGCAAGAAAAGTTGTCTTCAGATGCTGAGTTATTTGCCAAAGTCAGTAGAAGCCAAGTTAGTAGTAGCTGTTGAGTAAAGGGAAATTCTTATTGAAGTCGAGTAAGGGAAACTTCACTAAATGTCAAGTGTTGGAGAATCAATGGAAGCCAAGTAAAATAGAATCGCATAAGGAGAAAAGTGGATAGATGTATATGCAATAAGCATTAAATGCTATGAAATGAAATGTATAAGGTTGAGTTCTTGATCATTTTTGATCATCATGAACATAGAGCAAGAGCAAGAAGAGCACAAAATGATTTCCAATTAGAGATTGAAGCTTTTACAAAGATCTTAGTCAAGATTTAGCATCGTTTCATCAATTTAAGGTATTTACTCTAGTACCAAGCTACACAGTTACACCATTTTTTATATCTTGAAACCCTAGTTTTCAGAAATGGCATCTAGCTCTAGGAAACCCTAGGACAAGGAACCATGTGAGATTGAGCTAGTTAGTAATAAAGTAAAATAACCTAACTTTGAACCAATTCCCAAAGTTGCATATAAGAACAACCCTGTCGATGCTTTATCCATTATTCCACCTAAAGTTATGGTGGTACAAGATGTTAGAAGGTGCTATAATTGTAAGATAGGTGCAATTGGTGACATGGAGATTCAACAAGCTTATGATAAACTTTGTGAGAATGAGGTATTAAAGGAAGAATTTCAAATTTTTGAGAGGAAGGGCTTAACCTGGGCCCTAGATTTTCCTACAGTATTTAAAACAGAATGGATAAGAATTATGCTAAGTAGAATCCATGATGGATGCTTATTGTTGAAGGATGGATTGATCAAATTGTCAAAAAGAATTATACATAATGTAACTAGGTATCCCACCCTAGAATGGACAAAGACCCTAAGGAGTGATTCTAAAGAAGCCATAGAGAAGAACATTGGGGCAAAGTGGAACAAGAGAGGGATGACAATTGACACAATCAAAGATCCTCTTGTAGAATTTTCTATTAGGGTCATATCCCATAAATTCTACTAGTCAAGTATACTAAATAGTGTACCTTGTATTGTAGTTGACATTGGATACAAAATTGTCAAGAAGGATCATACATATGATATAGTTGAACTACAATTACAACAAAATTACAATAGATTATGGAGAACTTGGGAACTATAATAAGGTCCAAGGGTGCCCAATGCAAATTTGGATCAATTTTGGTATGTATATTCTTTTATGTTTAGAATGAATTTCCTTCTTTGGCAAGATAGGTTGGAAGACAAACAAATCAATAACAATAAAGGTTAATGAATACATAGAAAAAATGGGGGAAAATTTTGAAACTATAATGACTAGTTACTTTGAAGACTTCAAAAGTTAGTGAAACAGAGACTTTGAATACCTATCTCTCTTATTGAACAACACATCAATGACATTTATTTCTTTATAGACATTGATTATACATATATTCAAGTTGCAATGCCAAGAGTCAGATGGCGAAGACCACTTGGTTATGAAATCAATATTGATGAAGCTTGAACAAAAATAATAACTTTACTTGTAGAGGAAGTGGATAGAACTACTTAACCCTTTGGCACTTATGATGTTGTCAGATCCAAGGTGGACATGGAACTAAAAATTGTAGACACCTAAATTTGATTACACCACTTTGGTAATCCTATTTAGTTATCTCTAAAGGCATCATTAATTAAATTCCTATTTAATTAATCCTTTGCCATCCCCTAGCTGATTAATTTAATTAATCATCTATAGTCCTAATTGATAAATCAAATAACCTATCATTTATCAATTAATCCTATTCTCTTATCTAATTCCAAAATCTCCATTTATTAAATAAATCTATTTGATAAATAAAACCCTCAAATCTAATAACCCCTAACCTATCCCTAACCCTTTATTTAGCCTAATCCACTCCATCCACCCATACTAACCAAGCTTAGCCACTAAGTCACCCACCCTCATGAATTCCATCCACTTACATATCTCTAACAAGCCTAATCTAATCCTAAATCACCTCTAATCCCTTCCCTAAACTTGTCACATTCCCTAAGCAAGATTAAGACTTTCCTAAGCCAAACAAAGTCAACAATCTCAACTCCCTCCAAAATATCCCAACCACTAAGCCTTCAATGCTCTTATAAAAGACATAAAGACTCTTACAAGCCCATTCATTGCTCTTACAAGCCATTTATGAGGGTCTTTATGAAGATATTATCCCTTGAGCCTCTTTTGTTGACTCATCCTTACCCTTTCTTCCATCCACTCACCTTGTGACATGTGTCACTCCTTGATTGGTTGTAAGGAAGCACAATCCATGTGCTCCCCTTTGAGTGCATCCTATCCCTCCTTAAGCTTTCATCTCTCCTTGCATCTTAGCCCTCCATTCCTCAAGCCCTTAGCCTATAAATTGAATCCCCTCCCAAGCCATTTCATCACAACCTTTGAGCTAAAGTTATAATGCCATTTTAAGACCAAGTTTTACAAAAAAGCCATCATCCACATCCAAATCCAAATCCTCCATTGAAGCAAATTTACATTCCAAATCCTATCAAATAGACTCATCCCTAAATCAAGTGACCATCCTCATTGGGAGAGCCATTCCATGGCTCATATTCTCATTTGAGGGTTTTCACTTTGTCTCTCATATATGTTATGGTTTTTATGCTAGTTAATGCTTTGTTCTCTTAATAGATTAGTATTTCTTGCTAACATATTTCTCATATACATTTTGGCATGCCCAGTGGCACGCCAAAAAAAAAAAAAAAATTTAACTTTTGGTGGTTCCATAGAATAGAGGTTTTTTTAAGCATTTTTACGCCTAGGAAAAAGAACAAAAAAAGTTAATTTTTTTTTTCCATAGTTAAGCTTTCATTTTGGAAGATTTTGGGTGACTAATCAATTTTCTTTTTTGTCTCATTGCAAGTTGGAGCAACAAACTTATTCATGTTTTTTAGGTTTTTCGTGGAATGAACTTGAATGGTTAAACACATTTTTCTTTGAATGTATGTTGTTCAAAACACACTCTTGAATGCCATGGATAAAAATAAAAATTTTCCTTGGAATGCATGACTAAAACAAACAAACTCAATCTTGAATGCAAAAGATCAACTAACCATTGCAATATCTCACACTTCAATTTTTGGGCATAAAAAGAATCTACATTCTAGAAACTTCCTAAATTATAAAAACCAAATAAAGATGCTTTAAGTGAGTTTTTAGTTGGGCTCACCCTCTTTAATCACCCATCAATTTAACCATTGGTTGCAATCTCAGTGCCATCTATGGGGATGGGTC
Organism: Cupressus sempervirens; assembly: GCA_028749045.1. Classification (NCBI taxonomy): domain Eukaryota; kingdom Viridiplantae; phylum Streptophyta; class Pinopsida; order Cupressales; family Cupressaceae; genus Cupressus; species Cupressus sempervirens. Next base: position 224,081,628 of record CM053786.1, on the reverse strand, counting down.
CACCTAAGAGGGTGTTAAGTGCTCCACAAAGATCAAACTTCACTTACTTGTGTTTTTATTAGTTTTTCTAACTTAGAAAATTCTTTGAATGCACATAGGCTCGCTAACACTTCATTTGGGCATTAAAATTGGACAAATCTTGACGTGGAGGGCCTCTGGGCACGCGCTTGAAAATGAGTTTTACACATCTTTCTTTTTGGGCTTAAAACAAACTCACACTCAATCTTGAATGCCTAATAATCAATGAACATCGCATGGTTTTGACACATTTTCAATGACGCTCACATTTTTTATGTTAACGATCTCTCAATTTCCATTATGCTGATGACGCTGTCAAGTTGGAATGAACATTGTATGCCATAATCACAAGTGTCTTCAATCATAGCTTACAAAATCTAAATCATCAATTGGAATGAACACATGTCTTTTAAAACCCAAGATCATGTATGTGGTCTTGTTTTACACTTTTTAGGAGGCCTGCTTGGAGATTTCATCACCCCTTGGACAACCTCAACTCCAGCGTTCCAGCAGAGTATAAAGATCAGGAGGTGAATCCAAAGACACCTCTCTTGAGATCAAAATTCTATCACTCGGGTTAAGCCTCAAGGAACTTTATACCCTTGAGAAGTGAAAGAGGAGAAGTGGGTTACCGCTCCTCTCAGCTGTGTGACAGCTTTTTGGTTTCATCTACGAATTTGGGCCTCACATACAGCTAAACCAAATTTCATCCTTGTAGAAAGCTTCCTAGGATGTTGGGGTGTTTAATGAGCTTGCTCCAAAATTTTGTCTGCTTGTTTGTTCATAGCTTTTGAATGAATGTTTGCCAACTTTGGTCAAAATCCCAGAAAAGCAGAAATCATCCCAGCTCAAGGCATACTTAGCGTAGTTACTGCCTCATCAAAAAATCATCCAAGCTCCCTTGCCGTAACCAAATCTATCTAGTTCTCTACCTTAGAACAATCCCAAATCCAAAGTCCATCCAAATCATCCCCCCCAGCCAACTAGAAAACCAATCCAAAATCACACCCAAGCCTTTAAAGAGTTGTTGTCATTCTGCCAAAATTTTTCTATCCAATCAATCCTACCAATTGACCAATCTCACCAAGGTTATCCCTCTGATAGAGCATTGTCTAGGGTAATCCAGCTTTGTCACTTGTAGCCCTCATCACCTTGAGCTAAAGGTTGGGATCCACAAGTGGTCAATCTTGTGTCATGCCCATAGGATCATTAGTCTATCCTCAAGTTGACACAGCCACCACCAAATCTAGCGCACAAGAAAGAAAAACTCTCACCTTTTGATAGCATACCCTTGAAAGTCTTCCATCCATAGGAAAGCCAAAAATCTCTAGCCAATCCTCCTTAGGTCTGTCATGCAGCTTTGACTCTCCCTAGGAAATCTTTCATTAGCCAATCCAAAATCTGCACTTAATCCAAATCCAACCATGAGCTTTCATGTTCATCCATATGCAAGACCCCATCCCCATCCGACTCATCATCAAAACATAAAATCCCAAACCTATCATGATGTGTTTGGTCGTATTGTCCTTGCTCCCGCCACCCCCTATTCTAATGATGATAAAAATCTTGTTGACTATGACGGGTTTATTGAAAGCCTTAGAAACATTCCCCCAAGCATCCCCCAAAATCCACGTATTCTTCCAAACTATCTAGTCATGCCATCTGATATCCCAGCTTCTCCTCCATCACCCAATCAACCAAGCTTCCAATCTTCCACCCCATCACACTAGCTATTCTTGTCAATCCACCTCCACCTCTGACACACGAGTCTCCAAGGAATCTCCTAGAGGAAATACAAGAAAAGCCACCTCCAGTAGTCGATAAGCCATGTCATCTAATCCAACCATGTGAAGTAGTCAGTGATGAAGCTTCCCCATCTATAATATCACCTCCATCTCCCATAGCTATCATCCCCATACCATCTATCAAATTGCTTAAAATCCTTCCACTTCCCGCGATCATCAAAATTGTAGCACCTATCAAATCCCTCCAAATCCTATCCACATCCCCTCCAAGCATTTTTCAAATCTCCCATAATAACCCTTATGCATCCATCTTCTACTCACTCATCTCCACTACCAAATCTACCATCTATCCATCCATTTCCTTTGAAGAGTCCATCCCTTCACCTCCTATCGCACCATCCAGTCCAATCCAATCCTATCAAGATCCTACCCAAAAGCATGCTGACATCCCCCAAAGCATAAATGAAGATATCATCATACCATGTCTTCCATCCATAGTGTAGTCACTATCCCCACCATCTCCAAAACCTCAAGCCATACCTCCTCTACTGCAGGATATCTTTTCATCCCATTAGCTAAATCAAGATCCTATCCTACCATTTCCCCTATTCCATGCTTCCATCTTACCACCTATCCAAGCTATTCCACCATATATAATCTACCCTCTTGGTTCACTTACATTCATCCATGGTGGCCTCCTCTTAGCAGAAGAATTAAGAATAATATCTCCCTGTTGCAGTACATCTAATAAGGAACTTCTACCATTTTCTACAAGCAAAAAGTTTCCTCAGCTCGTTCAAATGCTCAATCGATGGCATTATCAAGGTCAAGGTTTAGGACCACAAGAGAAAGGAATCAAAAAGCCTATTATTGCGCAAAAGAATCCAAGATTTCATGGTCTTGGATATGTATCCAAAGGCTCACCATCTAAAAGTGTTGGTACACACCATCCCCAAACCAAGCCTATCTCCAGGCCCACCACACCATCCTCCCATCACTCCTTCAAGAAATCTTATGTCATCCCCCCTCCACCATCTTTTCAATCTAAAACAACCTACCATATCCCCCCATCATCCACTAAATCCATTTTGGGTCCCTATGTCACAAATTCTACCATCCTCCATCCTCCTATCAGCCATCATAAAAATCCTATTCCCTCCATTCCTACGCAAGATCAACAAAGGCACATATCAAGGCATATCATCCATCATCATCCCCCTACATGCTCTTCCATATCCTCTCCATCTCACAAAGCTTCTCCTAACCATCTTCCCAAAGCTTACCACAACAATGTGAATGCCTACTTCAAAATGCATAAAGCTAAAAATCCACATCCTAGGCAATCATATGTCTATTCTTAAAAACATACTCCAAAAAGGCAAAATCCAATCAAAGAATGCAAAACAATGCAAAAGCCTATGAAAAGAAAATCCAAAACCATGTGGATCCCAAAGAAAAAAGTTGAAACCCAATGCATAATGGCATCCACCATTGCTAATCTCCCATCTAGTTGCTCGTGTCCCCCATCTAAAACTCTATCTTGGGTGTCTATATCCCCAAGTGCGCTTCCATAAATCCTCCATCAAGTCCGCATCTGCCATCTATCCCCCATATGCTCTTTTCACACCCATCCCAACATGTGCCAATGTTGATCCTACAAGCATCCCCATCTCATGCTCCTTTCTAGCCTTTTCATCCCTCCATCTCTTACCATCAATCCCATCTAATCCAATCTATTGCATAAATCACACATCTAGTGTACCAACAGCTAGCTGTAAAATTGAACATTCCAACAGCAAGTGAAAAATCCCAAAAAAGCTAAAAAAAATAGCTGAAGAAAGCCAAAATCATTCCAGCTAAGTCCAAAGTCAAAAAGTCAAAAAAATAAAAAAAATAAAGTGTCCACTAGTGAAAACTTAGCAATTCAAGTGCCCTGGACAAGTACCATGATGAAAACTTGGCAAACAAGCGTCATGCGTAATCTAGCCATCCCCAGCTTAGCCTATCATCCTCATGCTTTTGGTCACATTTTTCCATCTAGCTCCATCTTCCAATTTATCTACCTATCTTTCATCCTCTAGCTTTTATCTATCACCATCCACTTCTCTTCTATAGCTTCAACCAATCATCCTAGCTATCATTCATCTCCGTAGCACCTTCAACTTTTCCATCCTAGCTTCAATCCTATCACATCCATTGTAAGACCTCCTTCCACATGTCATCTTTTGACTGGGGGCACTGTATTCCTTGGAGATCTTGTCTTGTCCATCCTCACTTGTCATTGGCATCTAGCTCTAGGCTATCCTCATGCAAACCCAATTTCATCTCTTTATATCCATCATAATCCTAGCTATCTACCATCCTATCTAGCCATCTCATCCTGCTCCTCTAGCTATCCTTGTCCAAAAAATCTCTCATCATCATTGGGATGCATCCTCACCAAATCCATGTCTTCTGCTATCACCCCATCCTTAGCTTTTGCATCTTGCACAACATCGAACCATCCCGCTATCCTATCATCCTAAGCTTTTGCCTGCTTGTAACTATCTTGGTCAAATTTAGCTTGTAAATATCCGAGTCTGTCAGCTTGTACATCCTCTTTAGCTTAGTACCATTGTATCTATCCAGCTTTTGTGTCAGTTCCTCCTTGATCAACATCTTGCACACATCGCACAACCCTTGGTTAGCTATTCCAATGCATCCTTTAGCTAGATCTCCTATCACCTAAGTGTTATCCTTCTTAGTTTAGCTTGCTAGATGCCTCACTCATCTAGATCCATCATCTTAGGTGCTCTCCAATAGATCCATGTAGGATATAGCTTTCCTCATGTCTGATCTTGGCTCATTAGTACCTCGTCCTACCCATCTCGTTGGAAAATGGTTCTCTTTTGGATTTTCTCTTTCTTTTGATTTGGAATCTTCACTTTTGGGTCTTGAAGTATCTTTTCCAAGCAATCTTTTTGTTCCCTCCTCAAGGTTTCCATGATCTTCCATATCATGGTATGCTGTGAATGGGGCAATCTGAGCGTAAGGTCTTGATCAAGTCTTTTGTTTGTTTTTCTCTTTTGCTTGTGGGTTACCCAGTGTCGATTCCACATGGCTTCCTCTGGGACTCATGTGTGATGCTAGGGCAATCCTTGCGTGTTTTTTTTGAGTTAGTTTGTCAATCCTCTAGATAGTTGGTGAAAAAGCTTTGATGTTCTTGGTAACCTTGGTAATTAACCAACAGTCCTATAACAACTCTAGTGCTCAACTATATGTTGGTACTTCTCTTTGAAGTATCCCCCTGCTCAAAATGCTTTAATGGAATCCCTTCATCTCCATTATCTCCCATCCATATCGAGCATCTACCCCAACTTATGCATTAGTATCTCTTTGAATCAATCATCACTCTTAGCTTTAGGGATCCACAATCCTAGTCTTAAGGATCCACCCATCCAATCAATCCATCTAAGCCTCATCTTTTGAGATCCACAATCCTAGTTTTAGGGATCCACCCATCCAATCAATCCACCAAGTCTCATCTTTCGAGATCCACAATCCTAGTCCGAGGGATCTTCGAAACCCATCTTCTGCCAATCTGACTTTTTGAGATCCTGTTGCATCAGCTTTATCATCCCATCATCCATCTCCCTATCCTGGATTCCTTTTTATATTGCTCCGCTCCTTCATCCTCTACCTTCCCTAAAGTATTAAGCTTGCTTCCTCTTGTGCCTTTGATTCTCCCTTTATCATTCTTCCATAGTGAGAGTTTGTGCTAATTTAGCCCGTTCTCTTTGCCAATCTGAGTCTCCTTGCTTATCTCGACTTCTGGTGCTTTTCAAGAAGCCGTCAAGCCTCATTTCTCTCTCTGCTGCCTTCTTGAGGGGGCATCATCTAAGTCTAGTCTCTCCTCTTCTTATCCGAGACTGGGGCAACCTTGTTGCTAAAACATCTTCCTCATGTCATCTTCATTCGAACTTCTTTGAAATAGTGTTGTCTCAACACCATGTCAAAGAGGAGAAAAATGTAGACACCTAAATTTGATTACACTGCTTTGGTAATCCTATTTAGTTATCTCTAAAGGCATCATTAATTAAATTCTTATTTAATTAATCCTTTGCCATCCCCTAGCTGATTAATTTAATTAATCATCTATAGTCCTAATTGATAAATCAAATAACCTATCATTTATCAATTAATCCTATTCTCCTATCTAATTCCAAAATCTCCATTTATTAAATAAATCTATTTGATAAATAAAACCCTCAAATCTAATAACCCCTAACCTATCCCTAACCCTTCATTTAGCCTAATCCACCCCATCCACCCATACTAACCAAGCTTAGCCACTAAGTCACCCACCCTCATGAATGCCATCCACTTGCATATCTCTAAAAAGCCTAATCTAATCCTAAATCACCTCTAATCCCTCCCCTAAACTTGTCACATTCCCTAAGCAAGCTTAAGACTTTCCTAAGCTAAACAAAGTCAACAATCTCAACTCCCTCCAAAATATCCCAACCACTAAGTCTTCAATGCTCTTACAAAAGCCATAAAGACTCTTACAAGCCCATTCATTGCTCTTACAAGTCATTTATGAGGTTCTTTATGAATATATTATCCCTTGAGCCTCCTTTGTTGACTCATCCTTGCCCTTTCCTCCATCCACTCACCTTGTAACATGTGTCACTCTCTGATTGGCTGTAAGGAAGCACAATCCATGTGCTCCCCTTTGAGTGCATCCTAGCCCTCCTTAAGCTTTCATCTCTCCTTGCATCTTAGCCCTCCATCCATCAAGCCCTTAGCCTATAAATTGAATCCCCTCCCAAGCCATTTCATCACAACCTTTGAGCTAAAGTTATAATGCCATTTTAAGACTAAGTTTTACAACAAAGCCATCATCCACACCCAAATCCAAATCCTCCATTGAAGCAAATTTACATTCCAAATCCTATCAAATAGACTCATCCCTAAATCAAGTGACCATCCTCATTGGGAGAGCCATTCCATGGCTCATATTCTCATTTGAGGGTTTTCACTTTGTCTCTCATATATGTTATGGTCTTTATGCTAGTTAATGCTTTGTTCTCTTAATAGATTAGTATTTCTTGCTAACATATTTCTCATATACAAAAATAATTTCAATTTTGAAAAAGAAAGATAGACTGGTGAAGAAGCTAAAGGCTAGATTTGGTGAAGGCACAATAAAACCAGAAGAAGAGGATGATGATGAAGAAGAAGAAGAAGAAGAAGAAGGCCAAGAGCCACTTGCATTAACCAAGGCATGGGAGAATATGCAGAAGAGGTAGAAGGTGCCAAGGAGAAAGATCAAGCCAAGCAAGCACCTACCAAGCCTAAGCCAAAGAAGAGAAAAGCTTAGAAACAACTGTTAGCTCAACCCAACAGCAAGAAGATAACTAAGCCAAGCCTAGCAAAGCCCTCTACAAGGGAAAATATAAGAGATACAACAAAGAAGGCTAAGGAGAATGAAAAGAAGAAGGCCACTAAACAGGAAGGTCTAGCCAAGAAGAAGCTAAGAAGAAAGTATGTTGCACCTCTTGAATCCGATGAAGAAAGAATAGAGTCTAAGGACATAAGCCAATTTAGAGTGGCAAGTCACACTACCAAGTCTAATTTGGAAAATATATGTGATAACATTAGAGATAATGCAAACTTATTTGGCTTGAAAGGCATTGATTTTAGTAAGTTGACTAGAGAAGAATAGAACATAGTTGAAGAGTTAGTCTACACTATGATGGCTAAGTTCACAAACACTCTACTTGAACTTGACAATTCAATGCCTAAGGAGTTATATTCAATTGTAGAAAATAAATGGCATTATTGCCTCAATATGGAAAAAGAAATAAGAGATTCAACATTGGCTCGAGTAATGCTTGAACTTACTAAAGGGAAAATTAACAAGGCAAATAAGAAGCATGGGAGAAAATTTGCACCCAAGTATAAAGCATTTAGTATTCTATAGAATAAAATTGAAGATGTTGTCTAAAAGTCCACACAAATGTGGAAATTAATTTATGGCCTAACAACTGTCAAAGAAGGTTAGGAAGATACCTTTGAGGGAAGAAACAATGAAGAAGAAGAGGACAATGATAAGGAAGAAGAAGGTAAAAAAGAAAAGGAAGATGATAAAGTGGAGAAGGAAACACAAAAGGATGATATGGCAACTTCTAAACAACAAAAAACATGATAGAGTGTGTAAGACACACAATTGCCACCACCAATTCCTCCACATGTAACTCCCACATTTATAGATATAGTAACTATACAAGATGTTCCTGACAATTTTGGTCAGAACATAAATCCACTAACTACAGAGGATCTTGAAAGAATCCTTCACCAGATTACCCTACAAGCACAACTAAGTACAAATTTAGTCTAGGTGAGTGTGGAAGAACTACAAAAAGTTGTAGCTGACTTCACAAGGGATAAGGTGAATCCATTAAGAACCACCTTCTCATATCCCAATTGCTACAAGTGGACAACCCCAAGAGAAAACTGCACAAGACACATCAACTAAGTTTGACTCCACAGTACTAGTCACTACAATTGCCGAGGAGCTAGTAAAGGATCAAATAGGATAGATGGATACCTCTATCTCTACAACACAAGAATAAGGTACACCCACAAAGATTACTATAATTGACAAGGAAAGATCTAAAATTGACAAGGAAAGTCCTAAGGAGAAGGAGCAAGAGGTAATACAAACATTGATAAATCTACCTATAATAGGGACTCCAATTAGAACATCTAAAAAGCCAAGCACTGATGTGATACCACTTCAAATTTTAGTACTAGGCTCGAGCTCTACAAAGGTTGCAAGGGTACTTCATTATGGAGACCCTACTCTAGATGAAGAAATAATCATTTCTAAGTATGACTATGCAACCATGAACATTGAACAGATAAATGAAGTGTAAGAGGCACTAGAAAAGAAAAAGAAATAGGAGATACTTAGAAATGAGTATAAACAAAGGCAAGCATTAATTAAGGTTAAATACATCTTTCTAGATGTATTTAGCTTGTAGGTACCTGATGAAACTAAGCCCATTATGGAGCAACTATCCAGTATACTGGACCAAGTACAGAATGAAGACCTTGATACAAATGTAAAACTGTTAGAATGATTTGAAAAGAAGTTTTAAACAAAGGTGGATGAAAGAATATCAAGTGAAATAGTGCTTTGACAAGTTGAGTTGGCCAAGAAGATTTAAAAGGTAAAGCTAGTACTTGAGAATATATTCTTACTGTACTCAAAATTGTGTGACCCATCAATTTTCACACAAGAAACCAACCAACAAATAATGAGCTTGGAAGGTAACCTAAAGATATCAGCTATGCAACTACCTAAAGATCCAACTCAGAGTGAGAAGCATTTTCAAACTACGCTTCACACTCAGAAGGAACTAGCTGTGTTAATAGTAGATGAGGCAAATACAAAGGCCAAATTGATACATATTCAATCTTCCATAACCCCACACATGGAATTTTTGTAGAAAGAATTGGTCTATGCTGAAAATGTGTTAAAGAAAGACCCCAATCTTTCTACATTGGAAGGCTTAGTTCACCTTGTAGTAGAGATAACCATCTAGCTTAAAACACTAGAAATTGCATTAGAAAACTAGGATGCTACTTTGAGGATAGTAATGGAGGTAAATAAATCATTTTTGGCTAAATACTCAGTTAATGTATAGAACTCTTTGACATAAGTATCAAAAAGGGGGAGATAAAATTTTGGGGAGATAAATTTTGAGGGGGAGAAATAGAAAAGCCAAAAGGAAGAAATAATTGCAAGGGAATATGTGTGGAAGGGGGAGTCAGTATAGAGTAGATAGAAAAACAATAACAAGGCAAGAGTATTAGAATTAGTATGAGACAAATCCAACATGAAAAGTTTTGGATACAACAAAGGAACATCAACTCAGGGGGAGTTACAAATTTTGAGGTATAAACTCCTTCACAAAAATTTTGAACAATTTTTAAAGTTTTGTATATATGTCGAATAGAATGTATATTATACTTGAAGAGATTAGATTATCATGTATAGTTAAGTGTTTTTGACACTCATGTCAAAGGGGGAGATTGTTGGTCTTAGATTAGTTTTGACAATTGAGTGTCAACACACTTAAGAAATTTTCTAAGTTAATGCTGAGTATAATATAGCTACCAAGTTATAGTATGTGCCAAGCCAAAAATTTAACAAGTACCGATTCATTCAGATGCCGAGCATATAGATAGTGCCAAGCAAGTTTCAATTACCAAGTAAACTATAGGTGCTAAGCAAGACACAATTTCTATAGGTGTTAAGTAAGACAAAATTTCTATGTATCGAACATTAGTAACCAATAAGTGTCGAGTAACAAAAAATCAACATAAGAGTCTATGTGCTCACAAACTAAGATGTAAACCATTTTTGAGCTGACATATGATGAATCTTGAAGGATTAAAAGATAAGATTGAATCTTTTTGATTCCCTATGCAATCAACATGCAATCAATCAAAAAAAAGGAAGGAATTGAGTAGAAAAGATGGATGGATCTCAATCATAGATTCATACCTAACCCTAAGTCATGAAACCTTTTTAAGGAGGTTAAAACCCCATAATTTAGTAATGTATGGAAATACATGAGAGAGTATGCGAGAAGAGAATTAAAGAGAGGAATGATAGAGTGAAAGAGAGAAAAGAATAAAAGGGTGAAGAATACATTCAAGGTGACTTAGAAAAACAAAGGAATTGCTAGATTAGTGGACATTAGAATAGAGTATCAACACTTTGTACAAAATCATATTAGATCAAACAAGATCAGATCAGAATAGACTAAACATTGATCTGAAATCAACGATTGAAGATTGTAAGTTATCAAGTCAACACATTCTACTATACTTTCTAGCCATTCTATTAGGAGAATGAAAATCCCATGAAGATAGGTTGGTTTAGCAACCATTTTTAAAATCCTTTAATAGGGTGACATTCCAAGTGAATGTTTGTAAATCTTTTAGATAGGTACACCATTAATAGGGTGTTGGAGCCTTTAACAGGGTAGGACTCTCATAGGGTAAACCATTGATGATGGTCAAACTTTGTAACCTTGACAAGTTACATATTGCTGTAGTGATAAGTTTTGGGTGTCATCCCACCCTAGTTTTACCTTCTCATTTTGGAGGTTTTCTGGGTGATCAAATATTGTGTTGTCTATTTTCATGCATGTCTTTACTTTCATGTTAATTAGAAATGTTTCATGCATGTATTGATTTTAGTTAAAAGTTTTAAGAGCTTAAAGTTTGGTACTTTTGATTCACTTCCCCTCTCAGAAGTATTCTTCCCACTTGTAAATTCCAACATAAGAGATATAGTTTCTCTTCTTTCTTGTCCAAGATACTAGCCTCTTTCCAATAAAAAGTTCTCCTCCACTAGTTCTCTTCCTATCATCAACACTTCCTTCCCAATCAACATTAGTGAATGCCTTCAAATCAAAGTTTCCTCCTTTCTTATACCACAAACCATATTCTTTAGTACCTTTCATATACCTTATGATTCTTTTGATTTCCATCATATGATTTATTTAGGATTAGTAGATAATCTAGCCACTATACCAACTATTAATGCTATATCAAGTCTTGTGTGTACCACATATTGAAGTTTTGCAATCATTGATCTATATGTAGTCTGATCTACCTCCTTGGAATTTTCATCTTTGGAAAGCTTATGTCCAATAGACATAGGTGTTCCAAATGGTCTAGAATCCTCCATTCCAAATTTCTTGAGTATCTCCTTGATTTATTTTAATTGATTAATATAGATATCATCCTTCATCTATTGAATTTGCAAGCCAACAAAGAATTTGATCTCTCCAAACGTTGACATTTCAAATTCCTTTGTCATTTCTACATAAAATGATTTACACAAATCATCATTTCTAGTAAATAATGTATCATCCATAAGGATTTTTGCCAACACAATCTTCTTATTTGGTCCTTATTTGATTTATAGGTTGCTATTATCATTAGTTCTTTGAAAACCAATATTTATGAGATAACTATGTAACCTTTAATACCATAATCTAGGGGCTTGTTTGAGACCATGCAAAGCTCTGTGTAGTTTGCAAACTATGTCCCTTTTACTAGGATCAATGAAACCTTTTGGTTGCTATATGTAGACTTCCCCTTCTAAGATTACATTCAAGAATGCTAATTTCACATCCATCCGATATACTTCAAATTCTTTATGTGTTGCATATGCAAGGATTGTTCTAACACTTTCTAGTCTACCGATAGGAGAAAAAGTCTCTCCATAATCAATACCTTCTTCTTGAGCATAACCTTTGCAAACTGACCATGCCTTGTTTCTTGAAACTTTTTCATTCTCATTCAACTTATTTATGAATACCCATTTTGTGCCAATCACATTCTTATCCCTAGGTCTAGGAACAAGAGTCCAAGTTTTATTCCTTTCAATTTTATCAATCTCTTCATTCATTTCTTCTATCCATATTTCATTCTCTAATGCATCTTTGACATATTTAGGTTCAAATTTAGTAAGAAAACATGTACCTTTTAATTTTTTTCTTGTCATTGTTCTAACTGAGTGATCTCCAATGATTTTATTAGGTGCATGATGCCTTCTAACATATCTAAAAATTCTAGGCTCCTTCTTTCTAAATTCACTAGGTTCACCATAATTTTTAGAATCGTGCTCAGGTCCCACTATCTATGACTAGGGTCCATTAGATGACTCAGTTTGCACTTGTTGAAACTTAGGTCCTTTTGATTGTGACTCAAGTCCTTTCGACTATGACTTAAGTTGCACAAGTTGCAACTCAGGTTGAACTGGGGATTATGGGCACTCGAGTGATGAAGATTGTTGATTCCCACTTTCTTGAACTTTAGGTATAGTATCAGGCTCATAGTAAACAAAGTTTATGTAGTCTCTAGGTTCTTTCCTTCTTTATTCTTTAGACTTTTCTACAAACTCATCAATCTTTACATGTGCACTTTCTATAAATTTGTGAGTAGATAGATTCAAACATTTGTATGCTTTACTCTTATTAGAATATCCCAAGAATATACCTTCATCACTTTTCACATCAAATTTTCCTTTTCTTGACTCCTTCAGAATATAAAAATTGCTTCCAAATACTTTGAAATAACACATATTAGTTTTATAGCCATACCATAATTCAAAAGGTGTTTGATTTGAGTCTTTCTTCAGCTAAACTTAGCTCAAGGTTTGAACTGTAGTGTTGATTGCTTTCTTCCAGTATTTGGTAGCAACATTCTTCTCTATCATCAGTGTCCTTTCACAATCCATGATTGATCTATTCCTTCTCTTAGAAATACAATTCTGCTAAGGTGTACTAGGTGTAGATACCTATCTTTTAATTCCTCTTTCATTGAATTCATTTTAGATGAATTTACCTCCTCTGTCTTATCTTAAACATTTTAGTTTCTTTCTTATTTCCTTCTCAACTCTTTCTAGATACCATTTGAAAATTTGAAAAGTTTCTGATTTATCCTTTAAATACATAATTTCCATCATCCTAGAATAATCATTAAAAAAAAAAAGTACTTATCTCCAATATAGCTTTGTATGCCTATAGGTCCACAAAGGTCTTTATGAACCAGCTCCAAGACTTCTTCAGAGTGATATTTTTTCTTTTAAAACTTGTCTTTCCCATCTTTCCAATTTGACAATTCTTGCACATGCCCATATTAGGTTTCTTTAGGCTTGTAATGCCTCTAACCCTTTTGTTCTTTCTTATATTTACCAGTTTATCAAAGTTCACATGACACAACCTCTTATGCCATAACCAACTTTCTTCTACTTGAGCTATGAAACATGAAATTTATAGTTAGATCTATGTAGAATACATTACCTCTTGTTTGATTACTAGTCATAACTAAATTTTCATCTCCATCCAATAGCTTGGCTTTTTTATTCATGAATTCTACCTTGAATTGTATGTTATTCAATTGTGCCACAATAAGAAGATTATGTTTCAGTCCTTCAACCCAATAAGCATTGTCATATTTGAGATAATAGGTTAGCACAATAAAACCTTTTCCCTTCACATAACGCAGTTCATCATTTCCAAATCTGACATTTCGACCATCATAGTGTTCCAAGGGCTCAAATTTAGATTTATCACCAATCATGTGGTGAGAAAAAATACTATCAATAATCCATGTATCATTCTTATTAACATGTGAGATACAAGTTATCTTATCATTCTCATCATCTGATTCATCTTTAACAACAATGTAAATCATTTCATCTTCTTCACTACTATCTGAATATTTAGCAATGTAACAAGATTTCTTACCTTTGTCCTTGTAGTCTCTGTAGCTTTTGAAATCCTTCTTTCCTTTGTACTTTTCATGTTTCTTTTCTTCTTTTCCTTCTCTATTTGGACACCTTGCAACAATGTGACCAACTTCTTCATAAGAAAACCAGATCAAAGATATTTTACCTTTGTACTGTCCTTTTCCTTTGGGAAATCTTCTTGCAAGCAATTCTTCAATGACTTCAAGATCATCATTAGAACCATCTTCATCTTCACTATCAGACTTCTTTCTTTCAGACTTTGCAACTTTCTTCTTGAGTGATAGCTTAGCTTGAAATGTAGACTTAGGGTTATTAGAGTTAGGAACATAATTATCAAAATTATCTAACTCAAATATAGTCAACCTTTCCACTAGTGCATCCAAGGTTATATCATTCTTAGGATCGTATCTCATTTCATGAATTGTTGACACTTTGATTGCATAAATTAGAAGAAGGGTCATGAGTACCTTGCTCTCTACTGTTACATCATCAATTTTCCCACCCAAGGATCTGATTACACACACACAGGCTTTGATTATTTTAGTTTACTATGTAATGTTCTCATCTTCTTTCATCTTCATCTGATCAAATTGACCCTTGAGACTTTTTGCTTTAGCTCTCCTCACATTATCATCACCTCTATAGATAGATTTTAGTTTGATACACATCTCATAAGCAATACAATAGTCTTTTACCTTATCAAATTCAACATAATTAAGAGTTGAAGCAATATCACTCATCATAATGTTATGATTCTTCTTTTTTGTAATCTCTTCCACAATCATAGTTTCAATAGGTGCCACATACTTGGTGTCTAGGTACTTTAGGCCTGAGTCTCCAATGGTTGCCAAATGTAATATGATGAGTTCCTTCCATACCTTGAAGTTATCTACATTCATCTTAGGGATCTCCCTTCTATAAGACATCTTGATCTTTAGCTTAGGTCCTTGAAACCTTCTCTGCAAGCACCAAAATCTCTAATACCAATTGTTGGAAATGTAAAAGGAGTATCTAAGAGGGGATTGGTGAATTAATTACCACAAAAATAAATGCTAGATCCCTTAAGATGTTAGTACAAAACATAATCAACATTTGTTGAGTATAGTGGGATAACTTGATTAGCACTGAGACATTTAGTTAACACAATAACTTAGTTTACACTAACAATCACTATCACTCAACAAATACTCAATTAATACTAAATATATGCATTATTACTAATTAATACATAATATGCAAATCTTATGATATTAAGTGTGATTAACCTTAATTAACTTAGTTGCATAATCATAAAGAAAATAACATGAACACAAGAGACACAACAATTTAACATGAAAACCCAATTTGGGAAAAACCACCAAACTCAACTAGTTACTATTTTTCACTCTTATGAAGTGAGCCCTATTAGGAGCCAACCCTAATAAAGGTTACAAAACACACTGTTAGGTGTGACCCTATTAAAGGATTTGGTTCACCCTATTAGGAGTGGCCTTGTTAGAGATCTTTAGACACTTCAATCTAGAAATGCCAACTTGTTAGAGGTCTTTAGACACTTCAATCTAGAAATGCCACAATTATTAGAAAGTAACAATGATATGACCTAATTGTTGATGCAAACTATATTTGCTGATTTCAGATCTCTATTCTAGCTTGAATACTTGATCCTCCTTGATTAGAATGTTCTTTGCAGGTCGATCAACTCTGAATTTGCCTCCTTGATTTATCTTTCCAATCCTGTGCTTGTTGTACAGATTCAATCCTCAACTTGACCTTATACTTATATATTTTATCTTGTCAAGTTAGCTTGAATACAATTTCAAATAAATGAAATTCATCCCATGAGTTGGCTAGAACTAACCAAAAAAATTGATACATGAAAATCCTTTGTTAGCTAACCCAATTTGGTCAAGACTAACTCAGAAATGATTTTTCTTCAAACTTCTTTTGGTAATTGAGTGAGCTTAGTTAACATTTGTTTCATGCCAACTTTTCTTTGACTACTGAGTGAACTCAGTAGACACTATCTTCCTACAAACTCCCTTTGGTAGACGCTAATGAGAAAAAGTATGAGGAAGGAAAAGTTCTTATTTCACATGGTAGTAAGAATGATACTTGGATCATTGATAGTGGTTATTTAGATCACATGATTGTTGATAATAGTAAATTTGAAAAAATTGAAGAATATGAAGGTGAAACTATTAATTTAGGGAATGATGTTCCATGTTTAGCTAAAGGTAGAGGATAATTAATTGTTTATGATAAAATAAGATATGATGATACATATTGAGTACATAGACTAAATTATTATATGTTGAGTGTTGTGCTATCCTAAAAGTAGTTATGTTGTTTATTAGTGTCAAAATGTGCATAATAATTGAGTCATTATGTTGCCTAAGAAATGAAGGAGGACATGGAAGAACATTATAGTTGTACCCGAGATCTAGTGGAAGATGAATGATACTATATCTACCAAAAAGAAGTTTTACCTGAGGTAAGCTAAAAGTTATACTGAGCAAGTTAGTAGTTACCTAGCTGAATTTACACTGAGTGCTATCGTAAAGGAACATTGTATTTATTGAGTGACACAGAGACAACCTCAAAGTTTTAATTTGCATAGAATCTAATGTGACATGACTACATTGAGTAAAAATAATAGTTTACAATAATTGAGGTAAAGATTTGATAAGAGAATTTCTTGAAGGATGTGAATTTATTATTTATTATTTTAAGGCAACACAAACCAATTAAAATAAAGTTGAAATAGAAGGAAGGAATGGATGTTTCTAGATCCATTGAATATAATCAGAGGACTATTCTAGAAGAATCTAAAACCTAATTAGGTCAAGCTATAAAATGAATAAATAATACTATAAAAGGAGCAGTTCAAAATAGTTTGAAGTTGTACTTGATGTTGGTATGGTTGAGGTTACGTTATGAAGAGGTAAATACTACCGAGTAAGGAATTGAAGCAACAATACTGAACAAAGGTCAAAAATCAAAGTTAAGGGTAGAACAAAGTGGAATCATGAATCTCTCATAGGAAGGTGATATTGATTGAGAAGAAGAGGGATCTAATCAAGAAAAGTAAGTTGCCACTATAGGTCATTTGCTGCTACTTTCTAATCATTGTAGTAGGTTTCTAAATCCTTGAAAAAGGTGGACTTAATTGTCTTATTTGTAAATCTATTAACTAAGTATACACTTGATGAGTGTTGTATAATCCTTGTAAAATGGAGAATTTTGCAAATCTCATTGTATAGTCCTAACCGAGTAAGTCATCATAAGTTACTAAACATTGTAGCCCTAACAAGGTAACCTCTATTGGCAGTAGTGCTAGATTTGTGGGTACCATCTTGACAATTTTCCTTTGACCAAGGGTTTTATAATACCAAATACTTGTGTTATGTGTTATGTATTACAAGTTTATGTTTTAATGTTGAATTGGTTTATTTACTTTAATTTGTAAGTAAAATATTATATGTTTAATGTTAATTAGGTAATATAAGAAGAAGAAAAAGTACCAAGTTTGTTAAATGAAAAATATTTAGACACTAATTTACCCCACCCTAGCCCATCCCCCCCCCACTCACCAGCATCCTATCTATCATGTATTTCAATAAATTGTATCAAAGTTGTGTTCTCTTGTTAAAGGTTTTACTACATGAGAGTAAAGATCCAAGTCATGGAGACGTGCAAATTGGATATGACCATTGAGAATCAAATATTAGAATTGTGGATAACCATGACTCAAATAAACGAATTGAAGAATGACCTAAAATAATCCTTGAATAGGAGAAATGAAATTTCTTAGCAAACTGATGAGACAACCTATCAAGAACAAGTTATAGAAGAAATATTTGATGGAAATATGTATGATGAAGTGCAATATACAAGAATGTATGAGATAATGGAACAAAAGAGATAAGCTAAGCATGATAAACAAATTATAGAAGAAGATAAGAGAAAAATTATTGCAATATTGGATGCAAAAGATGAAGTGATCTTAGGATTGATACATAATCACTTTGATATGGTAGACCAACTACTTCATGCAAATCATGAAATTGGCATAAAGATGGAAGATGTTGTTGAACTAAGAATTGAAAATGAAAGACTAAAGAGTTAACTAAAATCTAAAAAAGAACTAATTGAGAGAATAAATAGATCATAAGAAAGTGTGATGTTATTGGATGAGCAACTTAGAGCACAAAGACGATTGAGAGATACAATAGACCTAGGTTATACCAAACATTCTACTACTAAGAAAGGTGAATCTTCAAAATAAAATGAGCAAAGGAATTTTTACACCAATCATAACCCAAACAAACCAACATGCTATCATTGTGGAAATCTTGGACATAGAACAAATGTATGTAGAGGCAAAAAAGGTAAGAGAAATCTTACTCCCAAATTTAATAGTTATATTTATCATTGCAATAAGTATGGACATTAAGCATCTGAGTGTAGATCCAAGTTTAGCATATCGCCTAAGAGTTATGTATTTAATGGTTACTACTATATTTATAATAAGTTTGGACATAATTAACAAGATTGTAGATCATAGATGAAGGCCAATTAGAAATCAAGGAAGAAAGGAAATACAATCATTGAGATTATAACACATGGTATTCATGTAATGTATGTGGTAAGTATGGTCATATTGCTTCAAAGTGCATGAGATTACATTTTGGAGGTAGATCTAGAAATTGGAGAAACATTGGCATGGTATGTTATAATTATTAGATGGTTGGTCATCTAAGCATGAATTGTAGAAATTGAGTCTCAACACCAAATGATGAAAATTCTAAAGGTAAAAGAAAAGTGGGTGTAGATGAAATTAAGTAATAAATGAACAAGAAGTGGTTAAGGAAGACAAATAAAATAAGAAATCAAGTGCAACAAATGGGGATACCTCATCCAATGGATTAGGTGAAACTTCTACCTCTAACTAAAATTACAAAGGTGGTAAGGATTGTATTATCATTGGCAAGTTATATATTAGTTCCTAGAATAAAGTGGAATGAAGTCCATAGCTACATAATAGATGATGTACAAGGATATCACATGAAGTTAATAAATATTTCAATTAGAAAGTGTCACTAAATGGATTAGTAACTAAGTGATAGTAGTGGAAAACAAGAAAGTAATACTAAAGGTTTGATGATGTCTTATATTGGCATGAATTGAGTCTTCTAAGTTGATTGAGCTATGATGGAAATGTAAAGTAATTAAGAAGCTAAGAGTGACCAAGTTCATTCATGATTTTAGAATGTGGAGTGTGAGAAAAAGAAAGAATTAAGTGATTGGAGCTAAAAATCACTTATAGAAGAATTCAAAGTGAGAACTTATTAGTGAAATTGTGAGCAAAGTTAGTGGTGTACAAATTGGGTGAAAAGGCAAGTGTCCGAAAAAACCCTACTTAACATAAATGGATTCTAGCTCCACAAGTGTGAAAAGACAAACCATGGAAAATGTGAACCATGTTAAGATGATATGAAATGAAGCATGAAAAGAGCCAAAGTATAAACTATATTTGGAAATCATCATGTAAATGGACAAGGTAGGTTCTCTATCTACTATACAACCTAGGATTTTACTTGTAAATGATATACGATCATTTTATCATTCCAAATTTGGGGAAGTTAGAGATCTTGAATTGTGTGAATTTTATGATGAGATGTACATTGATGAAAAACTAAAAGATGAGTTCATGCACTTGGAATCAACTAGACTTGTTCATGCCCTACATTTTTCATAAAATTTCAAAACAAGCTAGATTAGGGCTGTGTTAAGAAGAGTACATGATATGTGTATCTGGTTGGACGAACCTATTAACATAACCAAGGATTTTATTCACATGGTTATGGGACTCCCTATCACCAAAAAAGTTTAAACCATTACGACTACTCCCAAGCATAAAATTGAGGAAAACACAAAAGACCAATGGGACAACAAAGGAATATAAGCGGATATTATTAAGGATTTGGAGGTCAAATTTAGAGTACATGTAGTTGCCTATAAAACCTTTGAATCTAGCAGGCACAATAGTGTTTCATGCATGGCAATTGATTTAGGTTTAAGAAAGGTCATAGATATGATATTGTCAAGTTACAACTCATGCAACTAGTAGACAACATAAAACTATCTGAGTTTCCAAGTCAAATAAATGCAAGTTTGGGTCATTTTTGGTACACATGTTCTTTTATATTCAAAATTATTTCCCTAGTGCCAGAGATGTTAATTGGAAAAATGATACTCTAGTCACATACCAAATTAATGAGTACATAAAAACTCTTAGAAGCAACTTTGAAAGTGTCATGAATGAATATTTTGAGAAATTTAAGGAGAGGATGAACCAAAGATACAAGATACCTTTGACCCTAGTTGATAATATCATGTGAAACTTGTTCCTTAGTTAATATATACTAGACTATTATAAAAGTGGTAAAACCAAGAGTTGCATGGCTAGAACCAATAAATTGTGAGATTAATATAGACCAAGAAACTAAAGAAATTAAAGCATTGATTAATGAACCTATTAATCCTATAGAACTTGAATTTGGGACATATGAAATAGCCAAAAAGAACATTACCATGAATATTGTTATACCAAAAATGGAGAGAAAAGAAAAGAAAATAATGAAGAATTTGGAAACTATATTAGGTGAAGAAGATGAAAATAGACCAATGATGATCACCAAAGGGAAAGGTGAAGACAAATTTGTGAAAGAGGGAAAGGGAAAATCTATTTATGTTGTGAAGCCATAGTAATCAAAAGGAAAGAAATGGCCAACAACTACCCCTACAAGACCCAAAGTTACAAGATCTTGAGCCTGAGATGCTGAAGAGGTCACTCCTACATTGAAGAAAGATATTTTGAAGATCACTAAGGTCATTGCACAAAAAGACAAGACTTCTCAGAAAAGGAAGCATGCCCCCAATTCCACAAGTAAATAGGCTAGGAGACAAACTTAGAGGAAAAGAGGTCTCCTAATCAAAGATGATGACAATGAAGAGGATAGTGAGAAAATAGAGTTAGATGAACAAGAAAAGTTTAGAATTCCCTTTCCCAAAAGACTAAGAACCATAGAAGAGATAACTGAGAATATAGTGAATGGTAAATTATTCGATGATTTCAAATATTATAAGTATGATTTGATGAGTGAAGAAGACAAGAAAAATAATTTAGAAGCACTGATATTTATGATGAAAAGAGTTATGCACCCTAGAGATTGGAAATTAGATCCCAAATTATTTACATCAAAGGATTGATAATAGGTAGAAATATGTTCTAAAATATGAGAAATAAATGAGATGAAAGTCATTAGAAAACATTATGCCTAAGTTTGGTTTAGAAGACATACATTAAGCTCTATAGAATCACAAGAATGTATTTGTGCAAAAGTATATTGTAGATGGTCAATTAAATAAAGTGGATGAAGATTCAAAGGTCATATGGAAACAAGTTTATAACACTAAGGATTTGAATGTAATGATTGATGTTGATAATACCCAAATTGAGTAGTATGTTGATCTTGATAACCAAGATGATGAGTTTGATACTATTTTTCCATAAGATATTATTGAATCAGTTCATGAAATGGAGATTGGTATCATTTGAAAGCAAGATGATGTTACAATTAAATATATTCTAGAGGAGGATCTAGTTGAAAAGTTGAAGTATGAAGTTATCACAATGTCTACTAAGTTAGAGATAGAGGGAACAATATTTTATGAGCCAACACATGCTCATATAATTGTATTTGATCTCATTATAAAAAATAATTAAAGATTTCCCCAAGCATAAGGAGAAAAATGAAAATGAAAATTCTATAGGCTCCTTGCATGTGTTAGAAGAAACCTATGTGAATATTGAGAAATAATAAATTGAAAGAGAAACTAAGCAACATGCTCAAATAACTCAAGGTGGAAAAGGAAATGAAAGTACATGAGATGAGAAAATTGATGATAAACATGTTAAAATTGGAGGAGACTCCATGGATCATAATGCACATATTTATGCTACGGGTGATATAGCACAAGCCCACAGACCTCCAAGTGAGGGAACTATTGGGCATGGCCAACTAGTTATTGCACAAGAATAGAGCACTAGAGGAATTACATTTGTTAGTCCAATATAAAGTTTTTCTATTGCTCCCATGTTCTTACATACATATATTTTGAATCTACCTAAAGTTAAAGTGAAAGAGATATTGAGTGTAGAGGACAAGAATAATGAAGGTGGAGATACATCACAAAGCATGGAAATTGTACCATTTGTACCTACACCAACTGTATCAAATGTTGAACCATTAAAACAAGAGGAAGCACCACAAATAAAAACTAGGATCACATTGCCAAATCTAGAAATTCAAGTTCCACAACCATAAAATATTTCACCAGGCACTTGCGAAGGGAAGAAGCTTAAAAGGAATAAGAAGGAGTCTCATGCATTTTTGTCCAACTTTGTTACCTTAGAAGAGGAAATAAATATACCAAGATGGAATCCTAATACTTTAGATGATGATAAAATGGAAATTTATCTAGAGCTATGTGAAAGAAAGAAGGAAAAAAAGATATTGAGGAGAAAGCACAAGAAGTAGGTGTTGGATGATGTTAAAGATATACTTCTTGAAGCTATACTAGATATAGTTTTGAATGAGAAAGTGCCCATATTGGATCAAGTGGTTCAATTTTTTGACAAGCTAAATGATCTAGAGATTGACACATGATCAATATTATTAGAAAGGAGTGAAAATAAATTTGAAAGAAGAGTCTTGGAGAAAGTCTCCACTAATATAAAAATTAAGCAAGTAGCTATGTCTACTTCTATTACAAATTTGGAGAGGCTAGAATAATTTTTTTATTTTATTCTTTCAAAGTTTGTGTGATATACCATTCTCAAGAAGTGGAGTAAAGAAAAAATTATAGAAGGTTAATGAAGACATGAAGGCAAGTGCAAAAGAATTGAAGAATTACCTAATTACATCTTCTATTTACTACTCCTAAGTAAGATATTTAATCAGTTCACAACATGAGTGTTTATAGGAAGAGTGCAATATAAGAGTTGAGATAAATGAAATTTAGGCTTTACTATTACCAAATCTTGAGGTAATACAAATAAATCTAAGAACTGCAAGTGAATTTGTTGTGGCCCCAAGTTTATCAATAGTAGATCACATGACATATCTGGTAGTTAAGCTATTGATTCAAGTGTAGCAAATAAATGTGATAACAACCAATTGGGACATTACAATGCCAATCATGAATATGCACCATAAATATTTTCTTGATAATTATGGATTGTACCCATAGTAATTTTGCATGTATTATGTTATTTTGACATAAGTGTCAAAAAAGGGGGATAATATGTAAATGAAATAATATTATATATTTTTGTATCTGTATATGTTTGTTCATATTATGTATGTATTAACATAGATATAAGGAGTGATGTAATATAAACATAATCTTTTTTTGAAAATATTATGAAAAATATAATTTATACTAACCATAAGTATATGTTTAAGGGGAGGGTTTTGTATAAAGGTCAATGTTATCCATGTACATATTATATTTGACACTAATGTCAAAGGGGGAGAATGCTACTCCCAAAAGGAGTTATGTTGTTTATTAGTGTCAAAAGGTGCATAGTAACCAAGTAATTATGTTTTTCAAGAAATGAAGGAGGACATGGAAGAACAATATAGTTGTACTCAAGCTCTAGTGGAAACCAAGTGATACTATATCCACCAAGAATTTTTTTTTACCTGAGTTAAGCTAAAATTTATACTGATCAAGTCAATAATCATCAAGTAGAGTCTATATTGAGTGTCAACATGAAGGAACATTGTATTTACCAAGTGACATAGATACAACATCAAAAGTTTGAATCTACACATAATCTAATGTGACACGACTACATTGAGCAAGAAAAATAGTTTACAATAATCAAGGTCAAGATTTGATAAGAGATTTTCTTGAAGATGTAAATTTATTATTAATGATTTCAAGGAAGCACAAACCAATTAAAATAAAGTTTGAATAGAAGGAAGGAATGAATTTTTCCATAACCATTGATAACAAGCAAAGGACTATTCTAGAAGGATCTAAAACCCTAATTAGGTCATGCTAAGAAATAAAAAAGAATACTATAAAAGGAGAAATTGAAAAAAATTTGAAGTTATAGTTGTTTATGGTATGATTTAGGTTATGCTTTGAAAAGGTGAATACTGTCGAGTAAGCAATTGAAGCAACAATACATAATAGAGGTTAGAGATCAAAGTTAAGTATAAAACATAATAAAACTCTAGATCTATCATAGAAAGGTGATAATCATTGAGAAGAATAGGTATCTAATCAAGAAAAGTGCTACTTTCTAATCATTTTAGTAGTTTTCTAAATCATTAAAAAAGGTGGACTTAATAGTCCTACTTGTAAATAACTTAACTGAGTACACATTTGATGAGTGTTGTAAAATCCTTGTAAAAAGTAGATCTTTAATTTATATCATCATATACTCCTAACCAAATAAGTTATTAGAAGTGACTAAACATTATATCCCTAATAAGGTAACCTCTTACTATAGTAGTGATGGATTTGTTGGCACCATCCCCACCAAAGTCTTTCCTCTAACTAGGGGTTTCTACGATACCAAATACTAGTGTTATGTTTTATGTATTAATGACATAATGTGTTGATGTTGAATTAGTTAATTTTCTTTCATCTATAAGTAAAGTGCTATATGTTTAATGTTAACCAAGTAATAGAAGAAGAGAATAATGTACTAAATTTTTCAAAGGGAAAAGTTTTAGAGGATAATAATTCACCCCCTTTCCCCAACATCCTATCTATCATACATTCCAACATGTTTCTAAGTTTAATAACACAAGTTTTCAAGTTCACCAAAAAAAGAAAGTTATATTTGTCACTTAGTCTAAGTACATAAAGGTGATCTTAAAATCTTTTGACATGAATGAGTCGAGGCCAATCAGTACACATATGGTGTCTAGATGAAAATTATCAAAGGAAGATACTACTGTTAATATAAATGAGACACAATACAAATCAATGATTTGGAAACTATAGTATGTTGTGCATAGTATATAAGATATTACACACATAGTTAGAATTTTTGCAAGGTTTTCCTCTAATCTTAAGAAAACACATATAAGTGATTTTAAGAGGATATTCAGATATCTTAGTTAAAGGGACTGAAGATTATGGATTATAGTATAAAGAAGATGGTTATTGTAAACTGAAGGTTTATACAAATGTTAATTGGGCTACAAATGTTGATGATAGAAAGAGTACAAATGGTGGAGTTTTCTTTTTAGGAGAAAGACTAGTTACCTAGTTAAGCAAGAAACATAGTTGCATTTCAAAATCTACCATTGAAGTCGAGTATGTTGATACTATAATTATTTTTTCTAATCTTGTTTGGATCAAGAAACTATTGGAAGGAATGCAAGAATAAATGATTGAGGTTGTTGCTATCTACTATGATAATATTGATGCAATATACATATCAAAGAATCTAGTGATGTATGCAAAAACCAAGCACATATCTATCAAGTATCACTAATTGAGAGAGCAAGTACAAGAGAAATAAGTGAGGTTAGAATATGTAAAATCTATAGAGAAACTTGTTGACATATACACCAAGCCATTTCCTAAGGATGATTTTGAGTATCTAAGAGGAAAGTAAGGAGTCCTTCCCCTATCCAAGGTTCACTAAGCAAAGATGCATGTTGCATTAATTCATGGATGATGTGTTATATCATTTTGGAGTTGATGTGAGGATTATGATGCAGGAGCATCCTGGGTTGCCTTGTTGTCCTGCTCATTTCTTGTTCATTCTATAGTTGGTGCTGAGTTACTTAGTTGGTGCCGAGTTACTTAGTTGATGCCAAGTTACTGTAGCACTCTTCATGTGTCAAGTTACCTAGTGTATGCTAAGTGATTCTTCATGTGCTGAGTTACCCAGTGTATGCCGAGTGATTCTTCATGTGCTGAGCTACTCAATGTATGCTGAGTGTTTTCTTTATGTGCTGAGCTGCTTAGTTTATGCTGAGTGTTTCTTCATGTGCCGAGTTTCCAATTGATGCCGAGTGATGTTGAGTGCCAATTTTCAGTTGATGTTGAGTGAAAATTTCCTAGTGGGTGCCGAGTTATCTGTGTCTGGTTCCTATTTGGGCCGACTTTGCTCGCATTTAATTTTGGTATAGATAGTTATATTTTATGAGAGCCAACTTGTGGCTTCTCTATGTTCTAGAATATTTTGTAAGCCATTTGGCAAGTATAAATAGAGAGTTTAGGATTAGAGTTAGGTAGGTTTTGAAAAACAAGAAAAGTTTTAGAAGTTGGAGATGAGAGAGTAGAACTAAAAGTGCGAGTTTGCAGTTGGATCTTTGAATGTGAATGTATTTATAATTGGCCGTAACCCAGAAGGCCTTACAACTGGGCATGTATGCTGAATATTTGATGAATCAATAAAGTATTTTCTCTTCTCTTTCTTTGGTTTCTATTCTTTGTGTTTGCTTCTGTTGTGTTAACTCTTGTAGGGTGGTTTGGATAGCTGGGTGAGCCTTTGGCCCTAGTTATTCATCTTTTTCCTGCATCAGTTGGTATCAGAGATTGAGGTTCATCCTTGTGGAAATTGGATCGTGTAGAACCTTGATTTGGATTTGGTTGTAGGGTGGTAGATCTGCAGATTTGATCTATAACTTGTAGAGGGTTATGATCTTCCAGGAACCTAATTTGTGAAGATGGTTTGTGGTAGAGGAAATAATGTTGATAATGCTATATTGGATCAGTTGAGACAAATTTCAGCCTGAATAGATGCTATGAAGACATCCTAGAGGAGAGGAGCACATCTTGATGATGGAAGTGATGATGAAGCAGTAGTACCAAACCCTAATCAAGAACCTAAAGAAGACCAAGATGAAGCAAGATTGTTGAGATTATTGTCTAGAGTGAATTCAAAGCCTGCTATAGAAGTTGTTCCTTATTATGGAAAATTGGATACCAATGCTGTGTTGGATTGGATCTTTGATATGGAGTTCTTTGAGTATGAAAACACTACTGATAATAGAAAGGTGAAGATTGCAGTCACTAAGTTGAAAGGTCATGTATCACTATGGTGGGAGCACTTGCAAACTGATAGACAAAGAAGAGGAAAGGAGAAGATTAGAACTTGGCCAAAGATGGTGAACAAGGTAAAGAAAAAATTCCTTCCTGCTGATTACCAAGTTAGCTTGTTGAGAAGGATGCAAAATTTTAAGCAAAAAGACATGATTGTGAAAGAGTATACTGAGGAATTCTATAAACTAGACATCAGATTTAGACATGTGGATGACAATGTTGAAAAAATTGCAAGGTACATTAATGGATTGAGATCTGGAATATAAGATGAACTAAGTTTTGTGAAGCTAGAAAGTATAGAAGAAGCATATCAATATGCCTTGAAAGCTAAGGAGATCTTGACAAAGAAGCATGAACAAAGATAGAGAGGTAGAGGTGGTACATTCTAGAGAGGCAGAGGTAGATCTTATGGAGAAAGTGGTAGATCTGACAGTTTTGTGCAGGATAAAGGAAAATTTGAATGGAAGAATGATGACAAAGGCAAGACTAAATGGAAAAGTGGTAATTCTTATCGAAGAGGCACTAATTCTTATCGAGGAAGAGGTAATTCTTATTCTAGAGGTGGATTTCATGGTAATTGTTTTAGATGTGGCAAAGAAGGGCATAGATCCTTTGAATGTAGATCTTTTGAAGGTGGGCAAAATAATAGAAATGCTATGATTCAAGAAGATGATGAGGGTTCACCAAGTGGACCTGAGGCTAGAGAAAATTTGATGGTGAGAAGAACCTTATGTAATAAGGGAGGTGATGAGGAACCTGTTTTAAGAAGAAGTCTTTTCAAGACAAGATGTAAGATGGATGAAAAATGCTGTAAAGTGATCATTGACAGTGGAAGTTCTACAAATCTGGTATCAGAAGAGCTTGTTACAAAGTTGTAGTTGTAGAGGCTAAAACATCCCAAACCTTATCATGTTTCATGGATCAAAGATGAGCATAAGAAATTGGTAAGTGAGCAATGCCTTGTGAAGTTCAAAATTGGGCATTACTTTGATGAAGTTTTGTGTGATATTATGCCCATGGATTGTTGTCATATTTTGTTGGGTAGACCTTGGCAATATGATAGATATGTTGTACATGATGGACGATTGAATCAATATACTCTTTGGGTAAATGTGAAGAAACAAACATTGTTGCCTTTGATGGAAGTTCCAGATGAGGTTAATTGTACTACTATAAAAAATTGCATGATTAATGGGAAACAATTTGAAAAGGAAGTGAAGAAGAATCAAGTTTGTTTTGCTATAATTCCAAGAAAATTGAGTTTTGTCAATGGAGACTGAGTGTAAGAAAACAATGTTAACTGAGTACCAGTCAGTGGTGATTGAGTGACAGATGGTAGTATTGACCAAGTGCTAGGAGAATTGTAGAGTTGCTGAATGAGTATACATGCATTATTGCTAAAGATATTCCTGATGGTTTACCTCCTATAAGAAGTATAAATCATTGTATGGATTTGATTCCTAGAGCTAGTTTTCCAAACAAAGCACCATATAGATTAACACCTGGAGAGAATGAAGAACTTAACAGACAAGTGCATGAGTTGTTGCAGAAAGGTTTGACCAGAGAAAGCTTGAGTCCATGTGCTGTACCTCCTATATTAGCACCTAAAAAGAATGGAGAATGGAGAATGTGTATTGATTTTAGAGCCATTAACAAGATAATAGTGAAATATAGGTTTCCTATGCCAAGGATGGATGACATAATGGATTGCTTGAGTGGAGCAAAGTATTTTACCAAGATTGATTTGAAGAGTGACTATCATCAGATCAGAATCAGAGAAGGTGATGAATGAAAGACTGCTTTCAAGACAAAAGATGGTTTGTATGAATGGTTGGTTATGCCTTTTGGTTTGACTAATGCACCTAGTACTTTCATGAGGTTGATGAATGAAGTTTTGAAAAAATTGTTGGGCAAATTTGTGATTGTTTATTTGGATGATATTTTGATATTCAGGAAGACTAAGGAAGAACATATTGAGCATATTAGACAAGTATTGCAGAGGTTGAAAGAGGAAAAGTTGCTAATTAATCTGAAAAAGTGTTCTTTTATGCAAGAGGAGATTGTGTATCTAGGATTTGTTATTTTAGTTGATGGATTGAGGATGGATCCTGAGAAGGTTAAAGAAAATTTGGAATGGCCCACACCTAAGAATGTGGGTGAGGTAAGATCATTTCATGGTTTGGCTAGTTTTTACAGAAAGTTTATAAAAAAATTTAGTGCTGTTTGTAATGCTATGAATGAAATAATGAGGGGAGATAAAAAGGAATTCAAGTGGACACATGGAGTTGATAAGAGTTTTGAGACTTTGAAACAAAAGGTTGCTGAATTACTTGTATTGGCTTTACCCGATTTCAACAAAGTATTTCAAGTTGAATGTGATGCAAGTGGTAATGTAATAGGAGTTGTATTAAGTCAAGAAGGTAAGCTTATTGTTTTCTTTAGTGAAAATTTGAATGATGCTAAAAGGAAATATTCTATGTATGATCAAGAGTTTTATGCTATTGTTCAAGCATTGAAGAAGTGGAGACATTATTTGATGCTTAAGGAGTTTGTGTTGTATACTGATCATAAAGCTTTACAATACTTGGGAAGTCAACATAAATTGAATGAAAGACATATGAAGTGGGTTGAGTATTTGCAAAGTTTTACATTTATGATCAAGCATAAGAGTGGAGTTACTAAAAAAGTTGCTGATGCATTGAGTAGAAGACATTCATTGTTGATTGAAATTAAGGTTGAAGTTTTTGGTTTTGATGAGATGAAAGAGTTATATGATGCTGATCCTAATTTTTCTGAGGTGTGGAGAGAGTGCAGAGCACCAAATCTGACAGATCACATAAGTAAGTATAATGAGTATTTCATTCAAGAAGGCATGTTTTTCAAAGGTATTCATTTGTGTATTCCTAGAAGTCCTATGAGGTTGAATTTGATTAAGGAAAAGCATAGTGGTGGATTAGCTGGACATTTTGGAATTGATAAGACATTGAATTTCCTAAAAGAGAAGTATTATTGGCCACAAATGTATAAGAGTGTTCAAAAATTTGTAAAGAGTTGTGGATTTTGTCAAGTTGCAAAGGGAGTGAGTCAAAATACTAGTTTGTATACACCTATTATTGTTTTTGAGAAACCTTGGACTGACATTAGTATGGATTTTGTTCTTGGATTTCCTAAAATAGTGCAGGGGTATGATTCCATATTTGTTGTAGTGGATGGATTTTCTAAGATGGCTCATTTTATACCATGTAAGAAGACATCAGATGCTGAGCATGTTGCTGAACTTTTCTTTAAAGAGATTGTGAGATTGCATGGATTACCAAGAAGCATTATTTCAGATAGAGATAGCAAGTTTGTTGGTTATTTTTGAAAGACTTTATGGAAGAAGATTGGTACTAAATTGAAGTTTAGTTCTACATTCCATCCACAAATAGATGGATAGACAGAGGTTGTGAATAGAAGCTTGGGAAATTTGCTGAGATGTTTAGTTGGGAATAAGCCGAGTAATTGGGAGATGGTATTGGCACAAGATGAATTTGCATATAACAATTCTGTGAATAGGAGTACAGGGAAGACACCTTTTGAGATTGTTACTGGAATGCATCCTAGAGGTATATCAGATTTGAGAAATGTTACTAGTGAAGAAAAGAAAAGCACTGTAGGAGAAGAATTTGCTGATTTTATGGAGTCTTTGCATAAGGAAGTGAAGTTGAGGTTGGAACAAGGCAATCAGAAGTATAAGGAGAATGTAGATCAGTCCAGAAGACACCATGATTTTCAAGTTGGTGATAAGGTGATGGTTCATCTGAAGAAAGGAAGATTCCTACTTGGAACATATACCAAGCTGAGGATGAAGAAATTTGGACCTTGTAAGATCCTAAAGAAATTTGATAGTTGTAATGCTTATGAAGTTGAGTTACTTGATGACATGGATATACCTCCTATATTCAATATTGCTGATTTGTATAAGTATCATGAGTTAGATGATGAAGTTGTTGTACCTGATGATTATCCTAAGAAATATATTGAGGAAGTTGAATAGATATTGGATCAGAGAGTCAGCAAGAGTACAAAAGGAAAAGAATACTATGAATATTTGGTGAAGTGAAAGAATAGACCTATTGAAGATGCTTCATGGATTTCTCAATTTGAGTTGGATTTAGCTCAAGTTGGAACATCTCAATGATTCAGGAGAATCATTTCTTTCAACCGCAGTTGTTTGATGTAGGAGCATCCTAGGTTGCATTGTTGTCCTGCTCATTTCTTGTTCATTCTATAGTTGGTGCCGAGTTACATAGTTGATGCTGAGTTACTATAGCACTCTTCATGTGCCGAGTTACCTAGTGCATGCTGAGTGATTCTTCATGTGTTGAGTTACCCAGTGTATGCTAAGTGATTCTTCATGTGTCAAGCTACTCAGTGTGTGCCGAGTGTTTTTTCATGTGCTAAGCTACTCAATGTATGCCGATTGTTTCTTCATGTGCCAAGTTTCCAGTTGATGCCGAGTGATGCCGAGTGCTAGTTTTTAGTTGATGCCGAGTGTTAGTTTCCTAGTGGGTGCTGAGTTATCTGTGTCTGGTTCCTATTTGGGCTGACTTTGCTCACATTTAATTTTGGTATAGATAGTTATATTTGTTGAGAGTCGACTTGTGGCTTCTCTATGTTCTAGAATGTTTTGTAAGCTATTTTGGCAAGTATAAATAAAGAGTTTAGGCTTAGAGTTAGGTAGGTTTTGAAAAACAAGAAAAGTTTTTAAAGTTGGAGAGAGCAGAACTGAAAGTGTAAGTTTGTAGTTGGATCTTTGAATGTGAATGTATTTGTAATTGGCCATAACCTAGAAGGCCTTATAGTTGGGCATGTATGGTGAATATTTGATGAATCAATAAAGTATTTTCTCTTCTCTCTCTTTGGTTTCTGTTCTTTGTGTTTTCTTTTGTTGTGTTAACTCTTGCAGGGTGGTTTAGATAGCTAGGTGAGCCTTTGGTCCTAGTTATTCATCTTTTGCCAGTGTCAGATTAACAATTTAGGAGTTGTTTTGAAGTTGTGAAAATGTTTTGTAAGGAAACTAATGTAAATGGTACATAGAAGGTACAACTACAATTTTTTATAAGTTTCATAGTGGAACTTATAGTTACCTTTGGCATTGATGTCAAACAAAGAGAGAATTGGTAAGTGAGAGAATTAGTGAGTGAGAGAACTAGTAAGAAATGAAAAGAACTAGAAAAGGGGAGAAAATTAGAGAACTATACCCAAAGGTGAATAGTTTTCTAAAGAAGAAGATGCTAAAGATAAAGACTAAGTGATGGTAATAATAAAATCTTGTACAAAGAACCTAAAAGATGTCAAAGAGATGAAACAATACATTCTATTGTCAATGCATACATTTGATTATCTTATGTGTATTTTTTTGCAATTTAAAATGTTATGTTAAGTATTATCATTAATGCCAAATGGGGAGATTGTTTTAGATTAAGGAAAAATAGGTTTTGAAGGGACTTGGAACCCTTTAACAAAAGCTAAAGATCAACATTAAGCACCACCAAGTTTTACAAGGAACTGAAACCTAAAGTTTACCAAAAAAGCACAAAAAAACTAGGTTTTATAGGGACTTGAAACCACAAGAGTAATCCAAGAAGAAAATACACCCAGGTTTTACAAGGACTTGGAACCTAAATTTTAAACAAAAAGCTGGAAATAAAAATAAAACTAGCAAAATAGCATAGACCAACAACTAGTACAATAGCGACCATGACCAACACTTACAATACCTCTTTTATGATTTTCTCAACCTCCTTACATACATCTACATCACTTTGGATAATATCAACCATGGAAAAGTCAGGAACCTCAAGTGCCTTAGTAATCTTTTTTCTTCATGCTCTGCCTAGTTCTCTTACTTGGTCCTCCTAGACTCTTCACACCAATAGTATCTGGAGACATAATCTCCTCATTGCTTTTCTTTCCCAAACTGGCCACCAAAACACATAACTAGAAGTAAACAACTCCATCCTCTACCTACTATCGTTGATTAATTGATAGAGTTCCAACTCATACTCCTCAAGTTTGTTAGGAATGTTATCAACTTGGTTTTCTAGATGGGCTCTCATAGTACATTTGTGATCTAGCTCTTTCTAAATATCCCCAACTTTTTTCTTAAGCACGATTATCTCATTGTATAGCCAAGAATCACCTTGAAAAAATGCCTCAACTTTGAGCTTGGCAGTGTGAAGGAAAGATAACTTTGCCTAATGAGACTCATCTCTGCATCCATCATCTACCCTATTCACAAAGTCAATAGTGGTTTCCTTATTCTCCTTTATATTGACCTGGAGCTTAGTGTTTGCATCCTACTTCTGATTTAGCTCATCTTTATTATCCTTTCTCAGGCTATGCTCTTTCATGACAAGGAATTCAACCTCATTTTAATTTTCAATATCCATGTCCATTTTCTTCTCAATGGCATTCCTTTTAGAAGGAGAAGGGTGATCACTATGTTTCCCCTCTTCATCCCATAACACTTCCAACTCTATATTAGACTTAGCTTTCCTATCTTTATTATCATCCACATTATCCTTGTTAGTAGACATGCCTCTACTCCCAGAGTAACCATCCAACTTCAAACTGAGGTTCCCCATTTCCATTTTGGCATCATCTTCAACAAAAATTTTAGAATCCATAACTTCCTCCACATTTTTCTTTTTAATCTCCCTTTTATTTCCCTTTTTGGTACTCTTGATGTCACTAGTATCTTCCTCACTTTTAAATTTCTTTGAGTGAGGTTCATTACTAGTCACTTTCCACTTTTCCTCCACAACTGGAGATAGTTTAACAACCTTAGTTTTGTAGTAATTGTCAATAAGTAAAATTAAACCCTTATGGAGCATGGGACATGACTCCTTCTTCCTATGGGTTTGGAGACTTTGAATCAAAGAGTATTTCAAATAAAATGAGAAAGAAACTCTATATTTGTACCTAAAATGATTTAAGAACATAAAATGAAACTTGTGGACCCTCCTAGATCTACCATCATGGATGAAATACTCATGAATGCACTATTAAAAATCCCTCCAAATAACCTTAATCTAGCTAAAGTCATAGAAGTTGTCACTCTTCTCCAACCTTTTCTCCTCTTCATCACTTTTTGGGAATTTGTTGAAGGCAACATTCAAAATGCTGGTCTCCATGTTGAATTTAAGTCCCTCCATTAGAAGACCCATAATCTCTACAATAAATTGCTTAGATAGTTTCATAGTAACCACATGTAGCGTAACCCTATATTCTATCCAATTTTTGAAAAAATACTCTATAATGTGGGGCTCATTCACATGAAGTTTCTCAATATATGTCATTACTTTCCCTTTTTTTAGTATATCCCACACAACTAAATTCGCCTTCCATTCCATGCAATTATTTGGCTCTTGCTTTCTTGGTTCCCCTCCCATCTCGTATTCGGCTCTGCACTTGCAACTACTTTGAAAAGCAAAAATCAACAATAAAAGTAAAGTGTATTTGATTTCCAAGAAAATTTTAACCCTACATATGTGCCAAGTACAATCCATAATTGTAAAAAGGTACCTCATTGGGATACAAAGATAATTCTCCATAAACCCATCACTTCCCCTCATAAATTCCTTAATCTTGAGTGATCTTTCCTTCGATAGCATGTGTCTTTTCATTATTAACAATTGCCATCAACCTAACTTCCTTGCTTAGGTCATCTTGCCATCTCAACTTTGTTTCACTATAGACTACTTGATTCACAGTCTAGTTAGTGACTTTGTTGTCCTCTCAAAAAAATGAGAAATAAGAACATTATCAAATTTTGTTATAAGGTCTTTTATTTCCATTATAATTCCCTCAATACTCCATGTTATTAGGCTCTTATTATTTAGCATGTCAATAATATTAAGAGAATCTCCTTGAATCCATAAATTCTAAAATCTAGATTCCATGACCATCCTCATAGTGAACAAAGCAACCATAGTCTTAACTTTGTGACTAGTGGACTTGCCTATAGGTATTGCAATAACATCTAGTACACTATTGTAGTGGTCTCTCAAAATACCCCCACATCTTGCTTTTCCAGGATTCCCTTTAGCTAAACTATCAAAATAAGCTTTAATCCAACCCAAAGGTGGAGATTTACCATTCATAGGATTACTTATTTGGGTTGCATCAAATATTTTCCTCTGAGATTTGAAGTTCTCTTTGATGGATTTGATAATATTTTGACCCAAAACTCACTCAGGAGTTTCTTTATTTCTAAAAATTCTATTGTTTCTCTCTTTCTAGATACCCCGCCAAATTTGAGAAAGAGAAATCTTCCAAAGAAAACCAATATCTACATCCTTTGTGGGACATGTCTAGCTTTGAAAACATTGATCAATGTTATTTGTTGAACCCAATCAATATCCCAATAGTGAAGGAGATGGCACCAGACATTCTAGCTGAAACTACAATTTAAAAATAGGTGATTCCTATCTTCAGAATCCACCTTGCAAAGACAACATATGTTGACCAAATAAACCCTTCTTTTTTGCAAGTTATCCAGAGTTAGAATTTTATTTTGAAGCATAGTCCACACAAGATATTGAT
Organism: Cupressus sempervirens; assembly: GCA_028749045.1. Lineage (NCBI taxonomy): Eukaryota > Viridiplantae > Streptophyta > Pinopsida > Cupressales > Cupressaceae > Cupressus > Cupressus sempervirens. Next base: position 224,045,811 of record CM053786.1, on the reverse strand, counting down.
TTTGGGAATAAGTCCTTTAATCCATTCTTTGGTCCACACTAGAGGATTTCCTTTCTCCTTAGATCTAAAAATAGAGGAGACCTTGAAGCATCCTCTAGGTTCAATCCCCCATACCAAAATATCCTCTTTTTGTGGATAAAGGCTATAAGCATTCAAAGCCAACCGGATGCTAGAAAAATCATGATTAATCTTAGCAAAATTAACCCATTCACTATTAATCCAATAATTCTCCACAAAATCACCATAAGTCTATTTACATGTATCAACAAAAGTCCAATCCTCAAAATCTTCAATCAAAGGATGATCCAAAAGCCACTCATCATCCCAAAATCTGACTTTACTCCCATTACTCACTTTCCATTTACATCTTTTATTTAAAATATGTCTATGTCTCTAGACTACATTCCAAATAGTAGAAGATGAAGGAACATTAGGGTAGGATAGAAAATTATAAAAAAAAGGAGCCTCATAAAGGTACTTTTATTTCCAAATGGAACTCCATTCCTTATTATCATGATAGACTCTCCATCCTTGTTTAGCTAATAAGGCTTTTTTCGTACTTCTTATAGATCTGATACCCAATCCACCTTCCAACTTGGGTTTATAGATCTTTTCCTAGGCTATCAAGGCCATTCTCTTCTTTTCCTCTATTCTAGACCAAAGAAAATTTATTTGAATTTTATCAATAACATCTACAAATTTAGCTAGAATCCTATAGAGGCTCAAAGCATAAGTAGGAATACTTTGAAGGCAAGCTTTGAGAAGAGTAACTTTACCAGCTTGACTCAACATATTACCTTTCCACCCCACAAGTTATTTATTTAATTTCTTAACAAGATCCTTCCAAAAAATATCTAAAGGAGAAAGCCCTAAGGGGAGACTAAGATAAGTACACATAAATGATCCTATAGAGCAACCAATAATATTAGCAATCTTTCCCTATCTAAAAGTGGGAGTATTAATAAGAAATAAAGAGCTCTTGTTCAAATTAATCAGTAGTCCAAAAGTAGAGGAATAAAGATTAAGGGCCTTTTCAAGATTTCTTGCCTCCCTAAAATCAACTTTACCAAGGAAAATGGTATCATCCAAAAATTGTTTGTGAGAACAAACAAGAGGATGAGATGAAGGTCTCAAACCTTGAATTTTATCTTTTGAAACCAATTTCCCAATATATCTGCCCAAGCAATCAACCATAATAGTAAAGAGAATTGGAGATAAAGGATCGCCATGCCTCAACCCCCTAGAGGGTTTAAAAAAATCTATAGATCTCCCATTGACAAGCACATCAACAAAAGTGGGAGAAACCATCTACATAATAAGATTAATTACATTGACACTAAAACCAAAAGAAAGTAAGATCTTATAGAGGAAAGATCATTCAACTCTATCATAGGCTTTAGCTATATCAAATTTCATAATAAAATCCTGATTGTTAGAAAGAGATAAAGAATAGATATTTTCATGCATAGGAATTATAGAGTTAAGGATTTGTCAACCAGGAATAAAATCATTATGTTGCTTATAAATAAAATTAGGAAGAAAGTTCAATAATTTCAAAGTAAGGACTTTAGAAATGATTTTATAAATTGAATTCCAAAGACTAATAGGTTTGAACTGATCCAAAGAATTGGCTCCAATCTTCTTTGGAATCAGACATAGGAAGGTAGAATTAATTTCCTTCAACATTATTTTAGCCCCATAGAATTCTTTGATAGCATCACATACATCTTTGCCAACTACTTTCCACTCTTTCTGAAAGGAAATCATAGGAAATTCGTCTGGCCCTGGTGACTTATCTCCTTCAAGCAATAAAATAGCTTTGAAGATTTCCTCTCCCTTAGGAATAGCACACAATAGTTTATTCTACTCAAAGGTACCAAAGAGGGAATTTCATCCAGTAACTCAACCTATTTAGCTTCATTAATATCTAGGTCTAAAGACAATAGGGAAGAAAAAATGAAATCATTCATTAGAAATATCCTTTTCATTAGTGATTTTATGTCTTCCTTTAGTGAGACTAGAAATATGATTTTTAGCTCTGTATTTCAAAGTAGACAAATGGAATTTTTTTGTATTTCTATCTCCTTCTTTGAGCTAAATGGATTTGGACCTCTGTCTCCAATAGATCTCTTCTTTAGAAATGATGTCATGGTACTCTATCAATTTTTCATTTTCTTCCTTCACCAATTCCATCGAGTATCCCTCCTGCTGAATTCTATCTTGGATAACTTTGAGATCATCTTTAATATTTGATTAACTTTAAAAGATATTCCCAAAATATCTATTATTCCATTCCCTACCTTTCTTTTTAATATTTTTGAGTTTAGAAGCCACATGGAATAAAGTCATTCATTTAATATTAATGTTTCTCCATTCTTCTAGTTGATCCTCTAACTGTAGATGTTGCATCCACATTTTCTCAAATATGGATGGGAAGTTCTTACTATCTTGAATAGCCTACACCATAAATAAAAGAGGAAAATGGTCAAAAGCAATCTTCTGGATAGCCTTAAGATTACATAGAAAATCTTTAGTCCAATCTAGGCATATTAGGACTCTATCCAAGTGAGCTTGGATGCAATCATTTCCAATTATTTTATTACTCCATGTGAAATCAATCCCTTGAAGATATAAGTCCATTAGTCCCTTGTTTATAAAGTCCATTAAATCCACTCTTCCTTCCAGGTGACTAGAATTTCCACCTTTTTTTCATGTTCATAAAGAGGAACATTAAAATACCCTAGAAAAAACCATCTACCATAATAATCATCACTCTTAATCTTAGATAAAGAGTCCCAAAACTTTTTTCTAGAATTCTTATTATTGGGCACACACACATTAACTATATACCAATAGTTATTCTAGTCCAAGCTCTTTATCTTGACTGCCATAAATTTTTTATTAGCATCTAGCAAAGTACCAAAAAATAATGATTACTTCCACAAAATCATCATTCGCCTAGAAGCACCTTCAAAAAGTTACTAGCCATTATACAATAATTATTAAAAGATTTTAGCTTTTTGACTTTGTCTTTTTCCATTTTAGTTTCTTTGAGAACTAAGATATTAGGGTTGTCCTCTCTAACAAAATTTTGAACAATATCAATTTTATGAATACTATATATCCCTCTAATATTCCAGCTGATCACTTTCATTATAACTTTTTAGGAGTAAAATAAAAAATAGTTTCCTATTTTCCATCAACAATATTCTATAAGCTTTCACTTTCTCTTGTCTTTCTAGTAGATTTTCTACCAGATTTCGTTGGAGTTCCAACATTTGGTTTCAATTTGAGAGAGCCAATTTCCATTTTACTTCTCTGAGTTTTAACTCCTATAGGTATAAGTTTAGGGTTATATTTTTTCTCTATTTTCTTTCTTTGACCCTATTTCTATTTAGATTCTTTCTTTTTAGTAATCAGATCCATACACTTAGACTCTAAAACACTTTCAAAAATAAAAAAATTCTTGACATAGGGGTCTCAAAAGGGTCTGAAATTCTTCATTTTGTGACTCTAAAATATCAATCTCATCAAGTTGACCACTTCTTTCCTTAAGAACTTATCCTTCCTCACTCTCCTCTAAATATTCAATACCTTCCAAATCAAGATCTTTATTTTGATAGATAATCATCTAGTTCATTGTATTTTCACACTCTTTATCCTTGAGACTAGAAGCTTCAATTTTTTGGGATATCTCCTCTTCTTCTGACAACATCTCCTTACTTTGATTATCATGTAATTATTTTATTTCAACTACCTTATTAGGGATAGCTTGAGGTTTCCACACCCTTTTTTGAATCTTAGTTTCCACATTCATCATCTTCAATTTTATTTTTATTTTATTGGATAATTTTTATCCTAGTGGCCCTATTTTTTATAGACAAAACATGCATTAGGAAGGTCTTCAAAGACTATCTCTTACATCCATTTTACAAGTTTTGAATTTAATTCCACCTCCTAGTGTAGGTTCTTCAAATGATCAACTTTCACACAGATTTTGGCACAATTTAGTTTAGGCCTAGCCACTGTCCCATTATCAATAGCTACGAGTTCACCAAATGAACCAACTATCCCCTTAAACATTTCTTCATTCCAAAACTCAAGTGAGAGTCTTGGTAATCTAACCCATATCAGAGTAGTAAGGAAAAAAGCATCAGACAGATCCATATTGGGTTCCCACTTTTTGATTGTTAAAGGGGGAGATTGTTATTCCCAACTAATAATGATGATTACTATATGTGAAAGAGTCATATCAGTTATTACATTGTCATTGATGTTAAGCCTTGGTTGGTTAAGACATTATGCTTATTTAGTACAATGCCATATCATTTGGTTTATGAAGAGGATCTAAAGAAAGTATGATGATATGATCAAAGTGATGATAAGTATGGTATTTAATGGGTACTTGAATAAGATAGACCCTAATAGTGCAATATTGGTTTGATTATTCTACATGAAGTCTATTCAAAGAAATGAAATCTAGAATTGACACTGAGCTAAGTCAAGTTGAACTAAGTGAACAAGCTAAAATGAGGAATACAATATTGCCCTAGCTACTATAGTTATAATTGAATGCTTGAAAAAAATAAGTTGGAGTTGAATGTTAATTAAGTGATGTTAGTGTTAACCAAACACAATGTTTCCCAAGTGAAGTGGTTATGTTCACCGAGCAAAGCAAAAATAGAAAGATGAGATATGAAGCCAAAAAATGATGAAAATTAAGAATTTTTTAGAAGCATAAAATATAAGTATGAAGTTTTATATGAGAGTAAAGGTTGGATAATTGATAGATAATTGTATAGAGAAGATTTTCTATTTTCAAAGTGAGCACAAACTTTGAGTTGAACTAGTATTGATCAAATGACTAGATGCATTGATCTTGAACTAAAATGAAGATCTATAGATGTAATTGTTAACAATTTAGCCTACCTCCTAGACCTAAATTTATATATTAAGCTTGCTTATATATTGTGCTATGTGTTTTAAGTTGCTAATCATCTTGGAAATATTCAAGACTAGCTAGGTTACTGAGAGGGGAGGGGTGAATCAGTAACTTCAATTTTTTTTAACAATTTTAGAACTTAATAGCCTAATCCAACTACCATTAATAGATCTAATCTACTGCATGCATGAGAAACTAAAAGCATATAACACTTTGAACACAATATTTGGTGACCCAGAAACCTTCCAAATAGAAAGTAAAACTAGGGTGGGGATGATACCCACAAACTTCAATACTGCATCATAAAGTTGGCCTATTAAGGTGTACAATGATCACTTCTAATGATATACCCTATTAAGAGCAATTAGGACTGCTAGGTCCACCTTGTTAGAGGTTTTACAAACATACAATGAAGTATGCACTCGGTAAAGAGATTTAAAGAAAATACTATTAAGTCTACCCTGTTAAAGGATTTGAAGTTGATTCACCTATTAGGATGAAATAGTAGATCTCTTACTTACAACTAAATTTTTGATTGAGATCATTTAAATACTAATCACCTCTATGTAATAGATGTAACTCTACTACTCCTGATATGGCCTTGCAATACACTTTTATCTGCTATTGATTCACATTTGCATGCTTATCTTTCATTCACATTATCTCATATTATGTTTCTTCTCTTGATATGATACAATTCATTACATGTATATATACCAATCTAATTCATATAATTGCAAGGTCGACCAATACACAAGTTAACACTAATATTACAAAGTTGGCCCAAATGTATATACTTGAGTTCTAAAAACTAGCTTGGTGAATTTTTGATACATGACATCCACTGTCATTACTTGACATCGTCATGCACTTGGTAGAAGTAGAGCCTCGATTCATACTAATCACTTAATGTAGTTTTGAACTCAGTGTACACTAGTGACTCAGTATATACTATGTAACTTGGTGTAAACTACATTCTCTATTTACCACAACAACGCTTGGTAGACACTATTTTCATTCAACTTAGTTAACACTGGCTTCACTTGACTTAAGTTGTTAACTCAATAGAAACTGCAAAGCTCGACGAATACTGAACTACTCGGTCTAAACTATAGTACTTGTCAAACACTTAAACTACTTAGTCTGAACTGGAGTTTGAATAAGTGTTCTCACTAATAACAAACTTGACTTAATGTCAACAATCTCTCCCTTTGGCATTAGTGACAAAAACACTTATCATCCATAATTTATGTACAACATAGTGTGATACTTGGCTTGGCATGGCATGTTAAATTTTTGAGATTTTTCAAAATTTGTCTTTGTAACCTTGTTATATATACATTTTCTTTGCATATATCTCCCCTATACAATGTACATAACTTATCATAAATATTGATATATTGAGTGTATCTCTTGGTATGGTATCTTTCTCTTATGATATATACAAATATCTCTCCTCCTTAATTATATCCATGTCTCTCTCCCATTTTTGACAATAATGCCAAAGATTTATACATAATTTACTTACATAGAGACACCAAGATTTGAGAGAAATTTAGAACATACCTTAATAATAAGAGTTAAGATCTTATCATAGTTATCTTGTAAAACTTTGTAGGTTTGAAAAGAAACTCGTACTTCTACAAAAAGCTCAATCATATGATCTACAATTGAGAAATCATTATCATGGATCAATATTTTGGAATAAGCAATGTTCTTTTGCATTGTATCCATGATGGGAAGGATCATATTTTGGATGTCTATGAGTGTAGACTAGATCCTTGCTTCCTCTCTCAATAATTCTACCTACATATGTGATAAGAATGTGATCTTCATATGATGTACAAAGCTTGAACTAGGGTCAAGTTGTAACTACTTCACACTATCCATCAGATCTCCATCAATCTTATTCAATTTTCTCTTTATTTCCTTAGTATTCTTGATAACATCACAATAACTTTGCAAAAAGAGATGTCAAATTTGTGTAAGAAGATTCAAGATTTGACAGAATTGAAGAAAGTTCTACCTATTCAATAGCTATTTGTTGAGCAATGTGCTCAAGCACTTTGTTATAAAACTTCTTTTCTACTTTCTCCATTAACTTATCTTGGCCACTGGAATCTTCATTGAATTTCCTAACTACCTCTTCTAATTGCAACAAAATGTGTTGAGAAGAATCAACATCAACACCTATAACTTCTGTCAAAATATTCTTTGCATCCTCAATAATCCTATATTCTATGTCTCTCTCTTCTCTAAGTTTCTTATGCTTTGCCTTCTTTTTAAAAAGTTGACCAAATATGTGTATTTTATTTGCAAAGAAGTTATCAAAATCCAATTTGGGAATTTTAATTTCTTTGTCTAGATCTATATCTTCCTCTATTTCCTTTCCACTAATCAAGAGTCTTGATTGAGTCTTTGGTTCAACTTTTGAAATTAATGCTTTAGATTTTGGAATAGAAATAATAGTGGAAATAGTAGGACTAGTAGTGAACATTTGTACAATGCCTATTGGAGGAATACTAATTGGAATACTTATAGAATCCAAAATTGGTGTATTTACCAAACTTCCCAAAATTGAGGTGTTCACAAGTGAGGTACTGACAGGAGTATTTACAACTAAAGCACTTATTGAAGCATGTACAATTGAAGTAGTTAGAATTGAAGAGTCCAAAAGTATACTTATTGGTAAAGAACTTAAAATTGTGGAACACTCTATATCCATTGGTAAAGCTAGCTTGGTAATTGAAGGATTTTGAAGCTCAGTGGATGAAGTGGTAGACACTTCTATCTAAGATGTGCTGAGTTGAGAGGTGGCAAGGAGTGATTGGACATTTTATGTATCAATGGTTGTCACAATCAAAGCTGTTGAAGCTATCTTTGTGCTTGATGATGTTGCAGTTTTTGCTGGAGAGTGAGGAAGGGACACTATGACAGCCACAACTATCTTGACTAGGTCAATCTCTTATTCTTCTGGCCTAGCTTACTCTTTAGCTTCTTCCTCTTCATTTATAGATTCTTCCACATCTTCTCCTTTTCCTTTGGTAATCATAAGAGGGTGGCTTGCTATTTTCAATTTTGTTATCCTCCTCTTTCCTTTGTACCACCTATGGAAGCTTGATCTCAAGTTCAATTCTTGCTTTTGCCTCATCTTAAGTTCCAAAGAGGGGTTCCTTTGGATCTATAAGCTCATTTACCAAGGCTTCAATAATTTTCTTTGCCTCATCAATGTTAACCTCATATGGAAGAGGTTTTACCCACACAACTCTAGGCCTTACTACTTGGATGTATACTCTATCACTATCTACCATAAAACACACATCATCCTTATAATCTTCAACCAACTTCTTTGGTATCCTGAATCTATTATTCATAGTTTCTTTGAAGGTTTCAAAATAATTATCCATGATACTATCAAAATTTTCACCCATTTCAATGATATGCTCATTGATCTGATATAGATTTAGTGTGTCTTTTCTCCATACAACGGTGCCTTTAGAGGGGAAAAACTTTTGAACATAGAAAAACAAACATGTCAACAATGAACCAAATTTGCATGGGTTATTCTTTAAGTTTCTAATGCTTTCCATATTTTTGTTCAGCTACTTTAACAACAAATTTTCTAGGTCATATGACAAATTCTTCTTTACAACCTTATAAGCTAAGTCAACTGCTTCACATGTCACAATATTGAGTCAACTTGAGCTATAAATCTTATGTGCTATCACATGAATGCAAAATTTTAGTTCTGTGTCAAATACACTGCTAATTTTCATTCCTCTTCCATCCCATTTGGCTAGGGTTTTCTTCTATAACTCATCTTGACCTAGGGTTTTTGTGAATTTATCTTTGGTGAGCATGGAGAGACTAGTAATGCAATGTATCATTTTCTTGGTAATCAAAACCACTTGCTCTAACCATAGGTGACCATTATGAACTTGGCTTAAGATATACCTAATCCATTTAATTTGAAATTTTTGAGGTAAGTGAGGAATATGAGTTAGACCTTTCTCTTCCAAATATTTGTGCTTGGGTTTGAGAATTCCATTCACACAGAGTTCACACAGGGAATTATCCATTTCAAGGGTTCCTATCTCCTAAATTGCACATTTAAAATGGGTTTGAATGTCATTTATGAGAAGTACCTTAGGTGGTATTTGCGACTGAGCTCTATTTGAGTCAAGGATTTCTATTATCGTTGGCACAAGTTTGAAATTTGGGGCTTTCCATTCAACACCTCATACCAATATTTCAGATCCTTTCTTTGCCTTGCTCCTGCTAGTGGATGTCATGATAACTTGGTAAGCTAAGAAAATTCTTGGAAATTTTTTTGTTCTAAATTTTGCTTAGGGTCGCTAAGATGCTCTGAAAATCACTCTGTTCACAATATATTGAATTCATAGTGAGAATGAAGTCAATTACCTACCTTTTTGGTAAAACTTCCCATTAATTCTTAGTACAATGAGAGTCATAATGACATTGTGCATGATAGCTTGTCATCCACTATCTGTAAGGATTTCTCAGTGAAAGCTTGTGGCTCAGCAACCAAACATAACGATGTTTCTCCTGACTTTTCTCGGTAGAGTCCATGACCCAACCTTGCTCGGTAGAAAAGTCAATTCAATGATAACTATTGTTGATTTTACTGATGATTTTTTTGTATCATGAATACTAATATGAATATTGTCTTCCTTTAAAATGGAACTATTTAAGATGTGACCTTGGTAATACAATTCTAGTTCTTCCTTAAGAACTTAATTAGAAATAGTGGAGCCACCCACTTCTTGAGTGACATGTGTTAGAGTATGGTGACTGATCAGGAAAGTACTATACATACTTCATAAACTATTATAACCCTAAAGCAGTTTAATACTTATATAAAAGGGTTTAGGGTTGGGTATTTTTCATTATGTTGTGATGCAAAATTGGTTCTTGCGGCGGTATTGAGCTATAAGGGATTACGGATTGTAATTAGGTTGTAATCACTGGATTGTAATAAGATCAGACTTGCTATTTTGGTGGACATAGCCGAGGGATTGGGTGAACCACGTTAAATCTTGGTGCCTTGTGTTCATTTCTGTGTGATCTATTATTTTCTGTTATTGGTTATATTTGCATGTAGTTTTTATTTCTGTCCATGGTTTATCCTAACAACATGATTATCATTGCTTGAACTAGCTTTCTTGGTAGATTTAGGAATCCATAATTGTCTCATCTACTTCCTAATGTTATCAGCTTTTGCTTTCTTTTCATCTTCAATTCTACCTGTCTTCATGCAATTCTTACCTATATGACCAAGTTTAGTACACGTGTAACATCTTATAGTGGTATCATTTCTTCTCATGTGATGTCTAACACAATTTATGCCAATGTGTCCATATTCTCCACAATAATGACATCTACACCAAATGTTGTAGTCCTAACCAAATATTGCCTTTCCAAATTGTTCAGTTGGATTGAATGACTTAGATCTACATTCAGATGCCTTGTGACCTTGTTTCTTTCATTTGTGATACTTACACTCAAACTTTGGTTTTTCTTTGCATTCATTAGCTTTGTGACCATGCTAACTGCAATTATAGCATTTTCCATTGAAATTTTCCTTATCATTACTCCAACATTTGTTTGATGTATGACCTATCTTATCATAGTAATTGCAAGTAAGTCTTTGATTCCTTTGAGCACCTTGTTTGGAGGATTCACCTTCTTCTTTGTATCCAAGTCCTCCCTTCCCCTTTTGCTTATAAAGATTTTGCTCATTTTGCTGATTCAATTGATCCATGTTTGCTTGGTATTTCATTATTCTTTCATTGAGTTGCTTTTCAAAATTTAGATCAACTTTCATCCTTTCATATATTTTCCTTTCAATGTTTAATTCATTTCTTAGCCTTTCATTTTTAGATCTTAGACTCATGATTTCTTCATTTGCATTGGGGAGCTAATTAATAAGATTTTCTTGCTAAAGGGATTGATTTTGAATTTCATTGTTCCTTACCTCCAAGTCTTCTTTTGCCTTATTTCTCTATTCTACAATTTCACACAATCTTATTGACTGAATTTCTTGTTCTCTTTTCAATTTGATTACTTCTTCTTGCAGGGAGCCATTCTTTTCTAGGAGTTCTTTGATTACATCATTTGCTTCATCTGAATTGCTTGAGGGGAAAAATGATTCAATCTTTTCTTCAACATACTAGTGGTCATTCATCTAATTTGCAAGTTCCTTCCTTCTTTTTAAAGATTGGGAAAGATGCTCTTTTGCTTTCTTGAGTTGAGCTATGGCCATCTCTAGATCTAGTAGCTTTTCCTTGTCAATAGCTTTGTCAAAATTTGTCCGAAGAACCACAAAGCTCTAACACCAATTGTTGGAAATATTCAAGACTAGCTAGGTTACTGAGAGGGGAGGGCTAAATCAGTAACTTCAAAACTTTTAACAATTTCAAAACTTAATAGCATAATCATATTACCATTAAAAGATCTAATCTATTGCATGCATGAGAAACTGAAAGCATATAACACTTTGAGCACAATATTTGGTGACCTAGAAACCTTCCAAATAGAAAGTAAAACTGGGGTGGGAATGATACCCACAAAATTCAATACTACAACATAAAGTTGTCCTATCAAGGCTTACAATGATCACTTCTGATGATCAACCCTATTAGGAGCAATTAGGACTACTAGGTCCACCTTGTTAGAGGTTTTGTAAAAATACAATGAAGTATGCACTCGGTAAAGAGATTTAAAGAAAAGACTATTAAGTCTACCCTATTAAAGGATTTGAAGTTGATTCACCTATTAGGATAAAACAATAAATCTCTTACAACTAAATTGTTGATTGAGATCCTTGAAATACTGATCACCTCTGTGTGATAGATGTAACTCTACTACTCTTGATATGGCCTTGCAATACAATTTTATCTACCATTGATTCACATTCACATGCTTATCTTTTATTCACATTATCTCATATTATGTTTCTTCTCTTGATATGATACAATTCATTACATATATATATACCAATCCAATTCACATAATTGCAAGGTCGGCCAATACAGAAGTTACCACCAATATTACAAAGTCGGCCCAAATGTAGATACTCGAGTTCTAAAAACTAACTTGGTGAATTTTTGATACATGACATCCACTGCCATTACTCGGCATCATCATGCACTCGATAGAAGTAGAGGCTCAGTTCATAGTAATCACTTGAACATAGTTTTGAACTCAATGTACACTGGAGACTAGGTAGATACTGTATAACTCAATGTAAACTGCATTCTCTATTTACCACAATTGTACTATGGAGACACTATTTTCATTCAACTTGGTTAACATTGGCTTTGCTTGACTTAAGCTATTAACTTAGTAGAAACTACAAAGCTCAGTGAACATTGAACTACTTGGTAAACACTGAACTGCTTGATCTGAATTGTAGTACTTGTCAAACACTTGAACTGGTTAGTTTTGAATTGGAGTTTGAATAAGTGTTGTCGCTAATAACAAAATTGACTTAATGTCAATAGATCATACATATTATAGAATGGTTTGGATGTAGAATGTGAAGTATAGATATCAATAAACAAGAGAAATTGATCATTTTTTGTTTAGATTAGATACAAGAAATTGATCAATTTTTGTTTAGATTACATACAAGTACCAAAGTCATGTACAATTTTTTTATTGAAATATATTTTAGAACTATTTTGATAAGGTACAAAATGTTCAAATTTTAGATAGTACTTGATATAATGTATTTAGATACCACACAAGTCATAGAAATTCCTAATACATGATCTGAATAAAAACATTGCATAAATAGAAAAGTATAAGAGAAATAAGAGGAAAAGCCTCTATTTATTGAATGGAATGGTCATTGATCTAAATTTTGAAGAAGGTTTGAGCCTACATCTCCATCTTTTAATAAACCTACAAAATGCAAAGAAAGGGGTCAGTTCATACAAACTAAGCAATGGGAACCATTCCAATTATCTCTACACTACTTAGTGTTCTTACAACATGATTATTTAGATAAATGCATTAAAAGATGCAAGGGCAAGAGTAGTATCTAAAAATAAACTAGGTTTTATGCTAATATGTTTGTTTTATGTGCATAGACAAGTATAAAGTTTGAGGTTTTTGAAGGATCATGCATAAGATACATGCATGAAGCCTTTCAATTGAAATTTGTATAGGCCAAGACTGAAGGACTAAGGAGACTATTGAAGGGACAAACATAAACTATAGGTGTGGAACCTTTTGGTCAAATCATGTAGGGGTGAAGACCTTGGGGAGACCATTGAGGGGGAATACATATGTTACAAGTATGAGACCTTCTAGTTGAATAAAAGTAGCTAATTGAAGACAATGAGGAGATTGTCAAAGGAATATACAAAAGTTTTAGGTATGAAACCTTTCAATTGAATCATAGAGTGGTTGAAGACACATAAATCATGAGAGAATGTAGAAGGGACACAACTTTTTCTGTGAAAATTTTCAGCCATAGAGTTTTAGATTTCAAATCAATAGATACAAAATTGCAAAAGTGGTGTAGTGCCCCCCACGACCCTAAAAAAGTGGTATCTAATAATGCAAGGGAGATGGATAAGAGTGAGATTCCAAGAGAAGACAAGATTGATAGGCAACATCTATTTGAAAAGAAGATGAGTGAAAGTGATGTGAATCATTTAGGGAGGCTAGCGATCCTAAAAAAACATGTTGATCATCATTTCCCCCAGGATAAATTAGTTGTTGAATAAAATTTTTTCTAATATTTGTGGATACAAGTGACAACAATGAATGGAAATTCAAATTTTCATATTAGAAAAGTTGCTAGAGTTATTTTCTTACTAAAGGATGGAGAAAGTTTGTCAAAAATAGGGATTTGAAAGGAGGAGATGTGGTTTCCTTTTCTAGGGATAGTGAAAGGTCAAACAATAAATTTAATATTATAGTTTATTCCTCTAAAAATTTAATGGGCAATAATTGTTTACAAGATCAATCTAGTTGTGATGAGATACTTCAAAAAATGATTTCTAATATCACATCTAGTGAAACTATTTGTGAGGCCAAAGAGATGGTGAAATTGGATGGAAAAAGGAAAGTAGATGAGAACATAGATCGGGAAACCATAATTGATTTTTATGGATCTCCACAACTTGAAAAAAGAAAAGTTGTGGAGGATGAACGTTAAAATAAGTTAGATGATGTTATGAAGCTATTTGGAGTTGAAAAAAGTAGAGGAGGGAAAATACTAAAACCTGATGGGGTTGAGATTGATTCACAATAGAAAGGACAATTGGAACTTCAAATTGATACAAAAGAAACAAAACAAGAATAGTGATATAGACAGCTTTGGCATTCTTCATTTTGAAATAATCACAACAAGGAATCCACAAAAAGGGCTCATGGATTACATAAATCTTGCTACAATTAGTATAGATGAAAATCTGGGTCAAGATGTAATATTTGATGGCACAATATCATCAAAGATATTTTTTGTGTAGACAATTGCACTTGCTTAAGATATTCATGAAAGACAAAAAAGAAGGGATCCAAAACTAGAGAAGACTATTATTGTTTCAACTGATAAAGAAGATCCCAAATCAAGTTTACCAAATATTGAAGAAACATATGGTGAATAATGACACAACAAAGGCAAAAAGAACTATGTTTTCTTCATGCTTTTACAATCATAATGCATTGAAAAATAATAGTTACAACATGCAATAACAACAAGAGATAAAATGCACTCATGTCATGGAGTAAATATATCAGTTACAACAAACCCTCTAATGATGTTTCAAACAATAGAATTAAAATAATCATTCATGCATAACAATATAATAAATGCTAATAAAAATAAAGCATTCATGACATGGAACAACAGTCATGGTATTCATGACATAAACATAGCACAACCCAAATACAAATCAATGAGTATGACTTTAAAGATCAACAAGCTAAACCAACAATGGAGAATGAGAGCCACGATATATAATAGTAAAAGAAACTCAATAATAGCTTACCCAACAATGACAAAGCCATAAGAGGATGAAACAACAACCCCACAGAAAGCCATGACATGTGAAAACCCACTCATGGCTATAACCATGAAAGCCATGATATGTAGAAGAAAGCTAACAACCATACAAATGACAACCATGGCATCCAACCAACTTAGTAAGTTATAGAACTATGGCATCCAAGAAATAAAAGATGCAAAGAATGAAGATCACACCAATCATAGTGAACTCCCAACCAATAATGAAGCTTATAGAAAATACACCAACAGGAGACAAGTAGTAGAAAATGACATTATAAAATGTAGTCACAGTTTGCACAAAAGCCAAAGCAAGTGCAAGAAGATATTACAGACAATAGCATAGTGGTTATGGTTTCTAAAACCATTCTTCTCCTTCTACACTCATGCATCGATAATGAAATAAAATAATAACTCCTGACTTTTACATTTTTGCATTGTATATATTAAACTTGTTTTGATGAATTTTTGGGTCTAGAAGGAGATATTACAAAAAATAATAATTAAATTGAGAATATAAGACTTGATAAGTCTATATTTCTCTTTTAATAGTTTTAATTATTATTATTATAATTATAATAATAATAATTATTATTGATTAGACTGCAGGAATCGGGTGCAGCATGATCCCCCCTATAAACTACAGTGCACCAAGTAAACTTTTTAACGTGACTGGTAGCGCTGGCACGACATGCCCACCAGTACCACGGGGACGGGGAGACTAGAACCCATGACCAACCCCCTGCAATAGGGAAGATTTAGCCAACCGAGCTAGGGCCCTCGCCCTTAATAGTTTTAATTATTTATTAAAAGAGAGATATTATTATTTATTATTTGTTGTATTTATAATCAATTAAATAATAATAAAATTTTAAAATACAACAAAACAATAATAATGGTAATTAAAGATTAAAGTATTATCAAACAAAGATGATAAGTCATGCATTATTAAAAGGTTAAGAGGGATTTTGCATTTTTTTTAAATTCAAAAATTCAAGGAAAAGGCATTCAATGGCTATCTTTGGACTGATAGTTCAGACTCATGATTTTGGAGTTCATTCTCATTTAAGGAGATAGTTTGAGTTTTCCATGTAGTCATGGAGCACTTTAGTACTCTTTTTGGTGAAATATGGAGCAGTTAAGGCTAGTTTAGCATGTAGTTTATTTTGGGGGGCTCTTTTTATGAATTTTGTATGGTCAATAATGAGATTGATATGCTATATTTTTAGCTTGACATTGAAATCTGACCTAGGGTTTTGTGCATGATTTTGAGGAGATAGACGCAAATTTTCAATTGGCTATCATTTGGACAGGTGGTAGAGGACAATTTTCAGGGGTTTCTTAAAAGTTTGGATCAGTTTTGACTCATTTTTCTCATGCAAATTTTTGATATTTGAATTAGGGTTTTGAGCTCTATTTATTGTACATTCACCTCATTATGAGGGATCTTTTTTTGGGCTAAGATTTTTTGCACGTTGCAAATTTTTTTGGTTGATTGTAAGAGCACTTTGTAGCATAGATTTTTTAGTATTGATTATATAGATTCAATGGTTCCTTCTCATTGATTTTTGTATAATATTGTGGGTTCTTTTCTTTGATGTTGTGTTCATCTTTCATTAAAGCTATATTCCTTATTGCATGTTAGAATCTCAATACTTGTAATTGCAGGTCTTTATTTGTGTCCTTATTCTTTTTTGCAAAAAATTGGTAAAACCTACGTTTTCCGTTCAAAGCAAAAAAAAATATTCTGGGTCCTTGCATAGAATCACTTTTGTAATTGCATGCTTGTTTGGGTATTATGAATCATTTGTATCTTGGGTAATTGGTGTTAATTAAATTGAAGTTGCATAAAAATCATTGGTGTATCACCTCATCATTTAGGTTTAGTATCTATTATTTTCATTCACTTCTCATCCCTTTTTGCGCATACAATTAAGGTTTTAAGTGATCACTATTTAGGAACTGACCTAGTTTTTAGAGATTCATCTCTCATTTTAGGAAAACTCACCACCTAAGAGAGTTTCCATGTTTCAATAGGATATCTACATATAGCATCTCGCTATAGATACAATCCTTATTGACAATAGTTTTTGGCATGCTTGGTGGGACCGAACTGCTTCACAGTTCTCTGAATTATGAGATTTTACTAATGTTTTGGTGTGAACAAAAAAATTCCAACCTTTTTGAAGGTATTTTATTAGCACCTGGTGACTCTATTTTTAAGGCTTATCATAGATACAATTACCATTTTGGTGATTCTCTTAATGAGAAGAACTCCGACTAGATCAACATGAGGAAGAAGAGCACCACAGGCTGCAAGAGGAAGATTTTCTTCATTATATGAATTAGATTTCTATAAATTTGAAAATCCTACATTTGACTACTAGTCCAAAAATTTAGAGGAATCTAAAATAATTATTGAAGCTATTAGTTTTCCTGCAGATTTGAGTGTTCTTGATAATTACAAATCTGAATTGCCCATTTTTTAGTAACTACCAAGGGATCAATTTTCTTCTGTAGCATCTACAAGTGGTACTCAAACTACTATTCAAAGTCTGAAAGCATTTTAGAAAAAGGTAAATTATCCTAACCAACCTTTATTGCCACTTTTATTATAGGAGCAAGTACCACTAGTTCATCAAATGGCCCAAAATTTGTGGTTTATAGCTTTCAATGCTGGTAGCCCTTTACAAATTGTTGTTCATCATGATATTCCACAAGCAACATTAAAAGGTGTGTCATATTTTACTATGAAAATAATGTTTTAGCAATGGAACATATCATAGATATAGCTACTCTTTGTGGATTGCATCAAGTTCAACATGAGGATGTAGCCTTAAGGTTATTAACAACCTCTTTTAGAGGAAAAACATTAATTTGGTTCTAAAGTTTATCGATAAATTCAATTGCTTCATGGGATGCATTGGGAAGCTTATTAATCAGCAATTTTAAGGATGAGTCTAATAATATCTCATTGGTTGAATAGTTGACTACCATCAAAAGGCATCCTAATGAGCATATTTTTGATTTTATCTTTTATTTTCAGTGAACTTGGGATAGAATTCTGGCATCTATTAAACATTCTAATGACTATGGATTTTTATTTTATTTGAAGGCTTTTAACAATGATATTTCAATTATGATAAATCTATGAGAGGGTGTACTTTGCCTAATGCATTAGATATAGCTAATAGAGCTAAAAACAACTTGATACAAGTTGGTAAGTTACCTCCTAGGCCTCCAATGCCTTATTTTATAGAAATGCAACTAGTTGTACCAGCTATTATACCACTGTTAGTTGTCATTCCACCTATGCCAATGTTATCAACATTTAATGTTCAAGTTGTAGCAGAAGAACACACTACTGCAACTCCTATCAGAGAGTTAAAGGAGCAAAATTTTGACTTACTCGAGAAAAGTGATAGTATGAGACAAATTTTGCAAAGTTATGGAAATGAAATAACAAACTTGAAGAAACAACAAGGTCAATACAATAGATCAAATCAAGCTTCCCATCAAGAAAATAGGAAATCAAATCAAGCTTCGGGATCAAACTAGCCAAGGCAAGCTCAAGGACAACAAAGAACCTATGGTCAAAGAGTTAGTTAGCCCTAAAATTATGTAACTCCTAGTACTTCTAAAGAGGTGGTAGTTGTTCCTAAAAAAACTATGCACATGATAAGGAGTGGTGCAATACTTGTAAAGCTGGTCATTTTTGGCTTGATTATGCACATGCACTTGAGGCCAGAAGTCAAGATGTTCTTAAAGGCCAAAAAGTAACTATTCAAGGAGAAGTTCATCATGATCAAATGTAGCAACAAGCTAACCCTGGTGCTACTCTGATGAATTTTAATGAAGATGAAGCTATTATAGCAGTAGATTTTGATACAAACCAAGTTTGGAGACTTGTAGTAGTAGGAACAAGGTCAAAGGCCCAAGGTACAAATGATAAAAAATAAATTGATAAGGTACAATAGCCTACTATTAAGCCAAAACAACATGTTAACACTATTAATACTCAACTAAGACCTTCAAATATGTAAAAGACACAATATGTGCCAAAAGGACAACAAGTGCAAGCTCATAAGACAACTTTACAACCATCACAACAACAAAAGGAGCATGTTGTACCAAAACATCAGCCCAAAATTAGTACAAAAAATTTCAATATTGTTGAGCATTTGAAGAAGAGTCATGTTCCTATTTCTATGTGGGATGTTTTAGTATTCCCAAGTCAAAAATATATGCTATAGGAAGCATTACAGTCACTTACCTTGTCTAATGATGCTTTAACACATCACAACCTTAAAGTGCTAATGGCTACAAATGGAAAACCACGACCTTTTTACATTACTATTATAATAGGCAAGTACCTTGCTCATAATTGTATGATAGATTCAGGTGCTACTAGCTCAGTTATGCCAAAGAAAATTGTAGACCAACTAGGCCTCAAATATGAGCCACTTGAGAAAGGGATAGTTCAACTACATGGGTTAGCTATTGAGACAATTGGAGTTATAAGGAACTTCAATTTGACCTTGCATTCTTGTCCTAGTTTTTCAGTCCCTATGGATGTTTATCATGGGATTTCACTGCCAAAATAGGAGGTTATTTATCTGTAGATTAGTCTCATATGCTATTCTGCACTAGGTATTGCACTAAGGTCACAATTCCATCTAAACCTATTGCAAAGGATTGCATTGAACATCATATTGTCACTGCTGAAAATGACACAACTATTTTATTTGATCAAGAGGAAATAAGTTTGTTTCATGAGCCTAAAACACAGATAGGCAATATTCTTGGTATATTATTGGATGCATGGGCTACTAAAAATGCTAAAATTACATAAGAACGGGTTGAAGAACCAAGTCTGGGCAATTATATTATTCATGAGACTACTAATTTTTTATGAAATGTCATGAAAAGTGCAGATTTAAGTTTAGGGCAACAAGACAATGTTGTTTGGAAGTTTTTTTTTTGATGGTTCAGGTTGCAAAATAGGTGGAGGAGGAGGTTGTATGTTGATTTCACCAAAAAAATGAGAAATATTATGCTTCTTTTAGATTTACTTTCAGTTGTACCAACAATGTTGTTGAATATGAAGCACATGGGAATGGATTAAAATGGGCCATAAAGCAAGGTATTAGTTATTTATAAGTTTTGGTGATTTTGAATTGATTGTTAACCAAGTTAGAGGCATCCATTTGACCAAAAATGATCTATTGAAAAGTTATAAGCGGGTTGTGTGGGATTTACTTGAAGGGTTTGAAGCTTTTAATTTGCAATTTGTTCCTAGAAAGCATAATAAACATGCCGACAGAGTTGCTACAATTTGTGAACAATATGATATACCATCTAAAATTAGTAAATATAAAGGAAATAATCATGTAAAATTTATTGTCAGACATACTATACCAATAACGTTGAAAGTTGGCAAGTTTTCAAATTTGATCAACATATTGTTAACTTTTTAAGAGAAGAAGCTGAATTTTCACAACCTAACTAATAGAAATTATAGGACCAGTATGATGATCAAATCATTCAATTAAGCAAAAAAAAACTACCTAAAGGTCTAGTTACTTTAGAATCTATCTTTAATACTGACAATTAGTTTAAAAAGGATAAATCCAATTTATAGATCAAAGAAGATCACTATGAGGAAATTGAAGTTATGAAGGATAAAATGTTGAAACTTGGAAAGGTATGTACTCTTGAGGAGTGCCAAAATTTTGTTAATTTATGCCATGAATTCCATGATATTATTGCTTGGAATTATTCATATCTAAGGGGATTTGGTCCTAATATTGTTCAACATACCATTGAACTAGAACCTGGTGCAAAACAAAATAGACAAGAAAAAAGGCCAGTAAATCCAAGATTAGAGCCTCTTATGATCAAAGAATTGAGTTGATTAAGAGTTCTAAATATTATATTCCCCATTAATCATACTTCTTGGGTATTAAATTTGGTTCTAGTTAGAAAAAAGAATGGAGAAATCAGATTGTGTGTTGATTTTCATGACTTAAATAGAGCATCATTGAAGAATGGACATCCTTTGCCTTCAATGGAACAAATTTTACATGTTGTTTCAAGTTTAGAATGGTTTTCATTAGGATGGTTTCTCTGGTTATAACCAGATTTTGGTCAAAGAAGAGGATAGATATAAAACAATATTTACTACCAAAGGGGGAACTATGGCTTATCAAAAGATGCCATTTGGTTTGTTAAATGTAGGTGCAATCTTTCAGAATGTAATGGATAAGGGTTTCTTAAACTTAATGTATATGTTTGTACTCGTTTATCTAGATGACATTACTATTTTTTCAAAGAATGCAACATATAACCTTCAACACTTAAGGGTTATATTTGAGAGATGTGAGGAATATGGTATTTCCTTGAATCCAAAGAAGAGTTTTTTTTTCTATCCACAAAGGTAAACTGTTAGGATTCATCATTTCTAAAGAAGGTATTACCATTGAACCTAAAAGAGTAAGTGTAATTCTTGCTCTACCTCTTCCAGCTCATAAAAAAGGACTTCAAAGTTTTTTGGGTAGAATTAACTTTGTGAGGAGATTCATTCCAAATATTTCCAAATTATTAATGGCATTAACAACTATGTTAAGAAAGGTATGGTTTTCAGCTAGAAAAAAGAAGGTAAATGTAATTTTGAGCTGATAAAAGAAGCATTAGCTATTGTTCCTACGTTCCTAAATCCAAAATTTTCAAAAGCTTTCATATTATATGCCTATGGAAATGTTGATAGCATTGATACCATGTTTTTGATTAAGTAAAACAAGTTTTACAGGGATCTTGAAACCCAAAAGTTTTATAGTATAAAGATAGAGATTAAAAAAGTCCAGCTAACATGAAACTGCTACGAAAAGCCAAAACCAACAAAAGGCCCAAGGCCAGGAGGCAAAAGACAATACCCAGCAAAACTATGAGGAAAACCAAAAGAGAAACAAACTAATGGTTGTCCTTATCTAGATCCTACAAAGTTTCTGTAGCTTCGTTATCCTTCTGATTGTCTATTCCTTTTTGGTTCTTGTTCTAGGTTTCCACCTAGTCCACCTGGTTCACCTGGTCCCTGGAGTCTTTTCAAGTAGCCTCTTCTTGGCCAAAGTCTAGCCTGGTCTTCTACAACATGTCCCCACCAAGGCTGGCTCTCATCAGAGAATCCCCTAGATTGTCAACGTTTTCATGCAGGGTGTATAGAGTGTCCACAATTTATTTTGTCATGATCTAGTGGATGGAATCAAACCTTTGGAGTTTCTATTCAACCAAGGAGAGTCTATCCTCCTATTTGTCTTTGGTGTCTTGGCTATTTTAGATTTTTTGACTGCCTTCCTGATCTCTCTTCCTTCTTGTGGTCACCTAGTCCCTGCAGATGTTTTGGCTGCTATCCTAGTTTTTCTTATCCTTTAGAGCCTCAATTTATTGAAACAACCATTTGATGGAATAGAAGTTATCAATCAAGATATTCTTCACATTGTTCAAGAGGTTGAAGCTAGTTTCCCACACATTGTCAAAAATGACCAACAGAGCAGGGTCAATTAGCTCATCATAGTGGGTTCTACTGTCAAGGTCTTCCAACACCTAGATGTTCATTGGTTCTCTAACAATACCCAAACTTGCAGTATCTAAGTTAAAATTCCTCCAAGCCCTCCTCCTATTATTCTTAATCACCTCCCCACTTTTTTCCACCATAATTTCAATCATCTCCTCAGGCGGTGATGTGGACGAGATAGGGCCAAGGGTCTCAACACATTGGGCTTTCAGGTCTACCTGGGGTAGGGCTTGGTCAGCTTTTCTTTTCTTGGGGTTTCCTAGGGGGACGTCAAGAGCTACCTCCTTCTTGTTTCTTTCTCTCCCCTTCTCCTCTTCTATCAAATTATCCTTCCCTAGCTCCTTATCCTCATCCTCTGAGTTTGTGTCAATCTCCTCATCTTCCTCACTATCCACCTCCTAAGGCTCAGGGTTGAGGAGAGGGGGAGGGAGGCATTTGGGGCTCTTTCTACTAGCAAGAAGAGATGGCATTGGTGGCATTATCCTCATAATTAGTTTGCACTACCTGAACATCCCCAAAGTCAACCTGGGTCACCAAGGGATTTTCCTCTGGTTTGAGTTTTCAAAAACTCATAAACCAGGAGAAGGACTTCGTGGAGGGTAGGGTTGGTGATAGGTTTTTTATTGAAACCCTCAATACTCTTGGACATGGAAGTGTACAAATAAAAGGGAAGATAAATTTTAACACCATGCCTAAAGTGGTTTAACAAAACAAAATGGTGCATTCTTATCCTGTCAAACGTGGGGTCGAGAGTGATATACTCAATGACGATCCTTAGAACATACCTCCAATTTTTTTTTTATGGATTCTATGTTGTAGTAGGTGTCAATCTTGACAAGATTATCTTTCTCAATTTCATCCTTGAAAAAAATGCTAACTACATTGGCCAACATCTTTTTGTCCTTGTAGAAATTCATGCCTTCCTGGGGAATGTCTGTCACCTACACGATCAAGCCCTCAAAAATTTGATGGTTGACACCATCAATTTTGACTCTCACATTGCTCCATGTTTCCACCATGATCTTGGTCACCCCATCTTTGAATCCATGAAGCTTCTCCATGAACTTGGTGATGCCACCTTTTTTGAGTTTATGCTACACCTTCTTCTTCTACTTCTAGCTCTTCGACTACCCCCAGGGCTCTCTTTTGATCCTCTCTTTGACCATGGTTGCCTTCGACTCTGCAAACCCTATTCCACTAGCTATTTTATAGTGCTCAATTTTCCTTGGGTTGCTTAAAATGAAAACATTTTTATGATATTTAGTGGTTCTATTCTTGCTAGCCCTCGAAGCATGCCTTTTGTATGCATAATTATGACTTGAAAAGGGCTTTGCATGATTTCTAATAACTCCCCCTCTGATGTGTGATTTAGAAAATCATTTCATTATTAAAATGGGATTATATTTGTACCTTGGATTCTATCTTGCCAGATCAACTCAATCACCATAATCGAGATTTCATCTTTGTTCGTCCACATCATCACTGAGTTTCTAATGACGGCATCATTGACAAACTAGTCAGCAATTGAGTTGGCTTCCCAATAAGCATGGTTGATGTGAGTCTTTTTGAACTTTCCCAAGTTAGAATTGATGTCCTATATGATATTGGAAATCATCCAAGAAGGTACAAATTAACCTTTGATGCAATTGATGATGTTTAGGGAGTCACCCTCAAGCCACAAGTGCTCGATCCTAGAGGCCAAGGCTAGCTTAACAATATGTCTGGCCACACTGGCTTCAGAAAAGTGGTTTTTCTAGGGACCAAGAGGGAATGAAATGGCCATAATTCCTCCACCTGAACTATTTCTAATTATGCCTTTGCTTCTAGCCAAATCAGGGTTCCCCTTTGTTTCCCTGTCAAAGTTGGCTTTATGCCATTCCTTAGGGGGAAAAGACCATCTTGCTTCCTATCTTCTCATGGCCCTATCTTTCTTATTGGATTTTATGATTCCACCTTCCTTGATATTTCCTCCTTTAGTTATTGCAAAGTTTTCCAGAATGAGACCTTCTATTTTCTTAGTGATTATGAACTCTGGAGACTCTCTTTCTCTGAATATTCTATTGTTGTGCTCTTTCTAGATTCCCCACCAGAAGTGTGGAAGAGTCCAAGAGCTCATTATCTCAGAGTTCAAACTAGAGTGATGACTTCTCCACTAGTAGAAGAAATCTAGGATATTGGCCAAGGGGCACCAACTTAATCCAAGATCCTTATTTAGGAAGATCCACACCTTGAAAGAGTAGGGGCAATGGATGAATAAATGATTGATTGTTTCTATTTCATGGTTGCAGAGGCAACATTTGTTGGGGATAATTTGGCCTCTCTTGGCTCAATTATCCAAGGTGAGAATTTTTTCTTGTAGGAGGAGCCAAAAGAAAATGTTGATTTTAGGTGTGAGACCAGAAATCTAGCCTTTGGCCCAAATAGGTTTCTCCATCCTATCCCATAAAGAGAAATAGCTAGAAGCAATAGAATAAAGTTCATTCAAGGTGTCTCCCCAAATGATGGAGTCCCTATCATTGTTAATGAAGGAGGAATTTAGTAAAACCATTAGGGATTTAAGGTCCAGGGATATCACAAATAGGTTGTGCCAACCATTCTCTAATCTGTACTCACTAACTTTCGTGCCAAACCTTTCTATGCATTGCTCTACCCATCTTTCATAGCTAGGGTGGTTAATTAGTGGTCCCTGACATGTCCAGTTGTCCTACCAAAATAAAATATTGTCGCCTTTGCCTACTTTCCATTTGGCCTTGGATTTGGCCAGGGGTTTGGCCTTCAAGATCCTATTCCAAATGTAGGACCCCTAGGGAATCTCAGTCTCATAAAGTTAGAACAATAGAATGATGAAGGTTTCAAACATCCATTAGCATTTTCCAGTTAGGGAATCAAAGATTATGAACTACATAATACATTTGTTGAGAAACATGTTCTTGTTGTTATAAGAAGTTTGAAAAAGTTAGGCATATGCTTTCAAAAAATAAACCAAGCTAATGGTTGCTCACCCTTATGTTAAAGATTTCTTGTTAAACAAAGATTTGAACACTAAAAGAGTAGGTTGGATCACAAAAAAAATGGAACATGACATTAAGATCAAAATAACTAAGTTGGTAAGAGGTAAGGGTTTATGTGAACAACTTGCTAGAAATGGAGATAATAACTTAATTGGTGATGTTGATGTTGTTTTAGCCTTATTAGATGATGACAAACTATTGTCCATAATATTTAGAATGATTAGGTGGAAGATATGATTAATTTCTTGCAAACAAGATAGTGTCTTAAAGGTTTGGAAAGGTCCAAATGAAAGTATTACAAATTGCAAGCTATTCCTTACTTTCTAATGAATGATATTCTATTTAAGAAGGATTTTCAAGGCATTTTTCTAAGGTATATTAAACTAGATCAAATTGAGCATATTTTACATCAATTTCATGAAGGGCCAGCTAGAGGCCACTTCTCACCAAGAGCTTCAACTCTTAAAGTGATGAAGGCAGGTTATTATTGGTCAAGTGTGTTTAAAGATGCACATTCTTGGGTAAGAAAGTGTAGGCAATATTCAATTATTACTGGTAAAGAGAAATTAGCAATGCTGCCCTTGCAGCCTATTCAAGTGGACTAACCATTTATGAAAGGGGGGTCTAGAATTTATTGGTGTCATTAACCCACCTTCAAGTGTAGGTCATAAGTGGGTATTAATAGCCACTGATTATTTTACAAAGTGGAGTGAAGCAATGACTCTTAGAGATGCAAATAAGATTGTTGTTTTGAATTTCTATGATGATTTAGTTTATAGATTTGGCATACCAAATTAAATTATTTTAGGCAATGCACTTGCATTTATAGGAAACAAAATTGTAGAATGGGTTGTTAAGAAATGTGTGTATCTGAATACTTCATCAAATTATTACCCATAAGGTAATGGGCAAGCTGAATCCACTAATAAGAACCTAATTCATATTATAAAAAAGAGATTGGAAGGGAATCAACATTGTTGGCATGAAAAGTTGAAATCAACACTATGGGCTGATAGGATAACTCCTAAAAGATCAACTAGTATGTCTTCTTATACATTGGTTTATGGTAAAGAAGCTAGATAACATATCTTAGTTGTGTTTCCAGCATTAGATTTTATGCATTAATTAGACATGATTGATGAAGAGCCTATGACTATAAGGTTAGATCAACTCACCGAATTAGAGGAGAAAAGGATGAGTGCTTTGCAAAAGATTGAGCATCATCAAGCTTAGATGAAAAGAACATTAGAAAAGATAACATCTCCCAAGAATTTCCAGCTAGGAGACATAGTATTGAAATGTGATGAATTGAAAAGTAGGTCTAGAAAGCATACAAAGTTCATTGCTATGTGGGATGGTCCATATATCATAATGGGTAGTACACCACACAATACTTTTCATTTGTCTACACTTGAAGGAGAGGAGTTGTGAATCTTAGCTAATAGGATTCACCTTAAGCAATGCTTTTGAGGTATTTTTTAGATTTTAATAAGTGCCTTCGCACAATAGAATAGAGGTGTGATTCAATTCTTTTTTTTTATAGATTTCAATAAGTGTTGTTTCAACACATTTAGATTCAAGGTTCATTGTGTTAGTTGTTAGTTGTTAGTTGTTACTAATAAAACTAAAAATTACAACACATCATTATCAATCTACCATTAATTCATGAGGTACATATCACACAAAGCATGGAATAGATTTTGATGCCTTGAATCATGCATACACCATGAGTTCATAATAGGTTCACAATGACATGGTATAGTTTTCAATCATTCAGCTATAAAGAAATCAAAAAAAAATTCATGCATATTGTTGGTACAAATTCTTTTCAATCAATCTTAGAAAAACAACAAGTACTAATTTTTATTTTTGAGTTATAGTTGATTTGAAAAGTATCTTGAAGTATAATATAAATATATTGTATTATTTATCATCATATTTGATTGATTTATCGTTGTAAAAACATAAAGATACCAAAAAATAGGAGGTGTGGTCACTCCAAAACAACTAGTATATCACCGCAATATAACCATAAACAACACACCAAGTTGTTATCATAACACAAGGTACATTTTCAAAGTTCTACAGTTGTTTTTAGTATGTTTTCAATCAAATTTGCAAGTTGTCATAACAACAAACAACTATTAGCCTTCACAACCATGATACAATTGTTATGCCACAGAAAAGATATCATAAAATGAAACTATATACATCTCTTTGCTATGATACAACTACATCATGATTATCAATATGAATAGCTATGGAATCCTATGGCAGCTTATAGATCTAGTTCAAGTTTTTAGTTTTAGTTTGGTGTGGTATGGTGTGTTTCTTTCAAAAAGTGTGTTTCACTTTTTCAAATATGATAGTTTTCTAAAATTTTAAGAAGGTTCACTTTTCTAATGCCAAAGATAACTCTATGCCCAATGGATATGTATAAGGTAGCTAGTCTATTACTGTTTAGCGGGAAAATACCCCTAAGAGGTTGCCAAAAATGTTACCAATTTAGCCTACCTCTTAAATTGCTATGTTAAGCTTACTTATACACTATGTTACATGTTTTAAGTTGCTAATCATACATATTACAGAATGGTATGGATGTAAAATGTGAATTAAAAATCTCAATAAACAAGAGAAATTGATCATTTTATGTTTAGATTACATTTGTCATGTCCCCTTTTCAAATAATTAAAAATAATAATCTTTGCTAAGGCAGGTAGGCCCAAAAAGGTGAAGTTTCAGCAAAAGGGGATAATCTTTGGAATTGAATGGACTAATAAATGAAAATTATTATTAAAATATGTTTTATTAACCCCACTTGGACATGAGTTAGGGTTATGCCCTCTTTTAAGGGGTTTGGAGGCATTTTGGGCTCATGCCAGAACTTGATTTTTGCTCATTTCTTTGTTATTCTTCAGAGGCTGCCAAACTTGTGGAGAAGGAGACCCAAGAATGGGAGTTTTCAAGTTTCCAAAAAGGCTAAGGATGGGAGTTTGAAGCCATTCCATGTGCATGCTCATGCAGAGTTTGCCTTTGTGCTGAACAGTGCAGATTTGTGAGTTTTTGGGTGTATATTTTGTAAGAGTTTGGTGTTTCCAGTTGAGTATTTCATATCAGTTTGGGTTGCTGCTGTATATCAGAATTTAAAATGTTAAAATAGAGTTGAAAATATGTATTTGGATATGATTGTACTTCTATGATAGATTATTAAGTTTTTGTGGTGATTTCGAGCTATTTTGTGCTATTTTCGAGAGCCCAATGAGCATTGTTTTTGTCCTCCATTTGGGAACTATTGTGTGCATGTTATACAGATATGGAAATGTCATTTTATAGGCTGTTATACTGCTTAAATTTTTGTAAAAATGTCCACTTTCAGATTTATTAATAATAGGTGAAGCTGTGAAGCTTTTGGCACTATTTCTGGCATACCCGATTTGGGGTTTATTGAGAAATTGGTGGATCTTTGTGATATTAGTTGTTTGATCTTGAAAATCTGATTAGAGGTTGGAAATATCATACAAAACTAGTAAAGGGACATTTCAATGGTATCAAAGCCATGATCTTTCCAGTCTGAGGGTTTGTAGAAGTTTGCATGTCAGTTTTGACAACTACCTAGATCTTGCATGTCAGTTTTGACAACTATCCAGATCTTGCATGTTAGTTTTGACAACTACCCAGATCTTGCATGTCAGTTTTGACAACTACCCAGATCTTGCATGTCAGTTTTGACAACTACCCAGATCTTGCATGTCAGTTTTGATAACTACCCAAATCTTGCATGTCATAATTTATGGTTGCATGTTGCTTCCAATCAGTTGGATCTCAAAATTTATGGTTGCATTCTACTTCTAATCATTTGCATGTTAGTTTTTGGTGAATTTGGTGGTTGCATGTTGCTTCTAATCAGCTGCATGTCAAAATTTATGGTTGCATGCAACTAAGTGAAAGAGAAAAGAGATATTTACAGCGAGAAAAGAATAAAGAAATTTTGATCAAACCTCCAGTTGAAAGTAAAACTATAAAATCCAAGGAAGAAAAAAGTATGGCTAATCTAGATGAGATGGCAAAGAAATTCTTCCAAGACATCCAAAATACTTAGAAGCAAATAATGGATAGTTTGGCAGAAACTAGAGAGGCTTTGTGAATATTGACAGAAAAATTACAAGCAGTTACATCTATTAATGAGAAAGGGAGCACGTCAGAGGAGTCAAGAAATCTGAAACTCACACCCTCTCAATCAACAAAAACTATTTTTCTGCATGCAGATGAGCCACCAGTGCCAAATCTAGCCCTTAATCCCATGGAAGAGGTTACAGGTAACTTGATTGCATTAAGAGCTACTTACAATGGTTTAGATGATGACTTTCATAGTTTAGTTCCTTTTAGAGAATATGTGGATATGATGAACACTTTGATGCCCAAGAAAGAGTATAGAAGGGAGCATGACATAAGTGGAAGAGAGCTCAAAAATAAAATAAGCAAGTTTTTAGCACCTACTTTTGATGGAACAAATAAAATTTCAGCTAGAGCATGGCTACAAAAATTATAGACCTTCTTCACACTTAACCCCATGAAGGAGAGTGATGTTGTTCAAATTGCAAGTCTACAGTTGGAAGATGTAGCCTATGATTGGTGGTATCATGGAATGACTACTCAAGGTCATGATCAGGTAACTACATTTGATGATTTTAGTCAAAGAGTGATAGATAGATTTGACCTCAAGGATGATGGTTATGAGGATGTTGTTGTGCATGATGGTGAGATACCTAGTAGAGATGAGCAGACATTGAGCATTCATGACTTTTCTGAGAGAGAGTACCAGGCACGGTTAGATGCTTCGTCACATGAGGTTGAGGCTAGTAGTACTTCACATGATTTATTTTGTCAACTAAAGGTGAGTGAAGATAGTATTGTGACTACATTATCTCATCATGACAGGTATATGGAGTTAGTTGGTATTGGTCATATTATTTAGGTGAGGAGTTTGCTTGAGTTACTAGCTAATTCTAGTTTATGAATATGGACTCGAGATTGTTATATTGGCGTTTGGGATTCAGTTGACTAGAAATCTTTAACAATTTTTGGTAGCAGTGATTGTTTGGGTGCTATCATGGATTTGATTAGCAGATTGCATGGTGTTGTCTTTTCTTGTGATAGAAACTTGTCCAATGTTGGTGTTAGTTTTTATACACCGATGTTGGGCTTTGTTCATATATCCAATTGACCATTTTTGCTGGAATGTGTTGATGATCTTTCATATTTGGTAGTGTGTACAGATGAGTCCTAGGGTCATATTGGCATTGATGACATCCAGGAGGATGTAGTGGGCAGTTTTGAAGACTTAGTTTCCTTAGCAGTTTCTTTTGGTAAAAAGGAGTTGGATAGCAGTGCTACAATTTTTGATACTTCGTTTGTTGATATGAGCTTTAGAGTTTATTCATAGGATATGGATGGTAATAATCTAGAGACTAGTAACTTTGAGGATACTCCTTTAGATAGTGCATCAGAGAAGGTTTGTAGGAGACAGTCAAGCTAGTGCCATCATGTGCCTAATCACTTGAGAGTTACTGAGCGAGATATTGCTATCGCTTGCCAAAATTTTGATGCTGCTCATCAATTGTTAGCAATTTATGGATGGGGTTCTCCTACTAGTGATGAGCAGGGAGGCAGTTATCTTTCCTTGATAGAGTTCCACTCTTTATGGGAGGCTATCCAGATTCTGAGACAGGATTATATGCAATTGGTAGCCGACAGAGATTATCTTATGGAGTAGGGCAGTACAACATATGATGCATTGTTGGCCAAGGAAGATGAAGTGAGTAAGCTTACTAAGCAGCTTGAGGTGACTTCTGAGATTCTTGAGAGTACACAGTTGGCTTTCAAGGAGTCACAGTTTCATTTGGCTAAGGTGACCATGGAGTTAGAGCGACTACAGTCTTTACCTAATTCTATACAGTCACAAGCTGTGGTGTTTGGTGATCCAAGGATGTCCATGTCCGAGATTGTTAGAGACAGTAGAGATGGGGATGCATCCATCCTTGATACTAACATTGGCATATCAGGTTCATTCCCACTAGAGTCAGGTTCAGTTGAGTTGGGTGTTGTAGCATATTGTTGTATGCCTGACATGGTGGTGGCCTCTAGTACTAATGGCACAGAGACTAGAGATGTATCAAAGATCATGTGTGATGTTGGTGAGTCGGCAATTGGCATGGTTCTTGCTAGTAATACTACTCCCTTGGTGATATCTTCAGAGGTAGTAGTTAGTTCCAACATGGTTAATGATCAATTGCAGTTAGTTTCATCTGTATTACAGTCTGAGCCACTGACTGAGATTGACACATTCTATTGGCATTACACTATGAGGTACGCTCATCAATTTACCTTTGATGACCATCTTGATCAGATGATGATACAAAGATGCACTTTGGTTCCTAGTGCTTCTCATTAGTTATGGGATAGTTTGACACCTCGAGATGAGAGTTGTGATGGGCATGACATGGTGATAGGTTATGCAGTTGACAGCTTGATAATACATGATTTAGAGTAGGATTTTGGGAGTGATGCTTCAATAGTTGTTGTTACTGATTCTACTCCTTTGGCTATGACATCTCCTAACTTAGCTGGTAGTCATTCACAGTGGGCTATATCACTTGTTCATGGAAAATTTGGTTTGGGTTCCATTTCTTACTCTTTATCTTGTAATGTCTTTTCACCATCAACAATGCATGGGAGTTATGGTTATGAGATAGTGGCTGGTGATTTGCAGAGTTGTGTTGACTGCAGGAGTTGTATAGTGTGTGGATTCTCCATACTTGGGTTCACCATTGTTGCAGAGTTGGATTGTACATTCCGTATAGGCTAGTGGGATGCGTTGATGGTATTTACTATGTTGGTAGTTTGATTTGTCCACTTTACTTGGGTTTTGATGTTTTAAGAGTTTGTGTCTCATGGGTTTCTGACTATGGTAGTGGTGATTTTGGAGTTTGGTTGAGCTGTAATTGTCAGTTTGATTATGGATTCCTCTTGGTCATATTGCAGAGGATATTGCAGGAGCCTGTGTTAATTGGCAGTAGTATAGTTCATGACTACATTTGGGATCCAGGTGGATTGATTGGTTTATTGTTCAACTATTGCTTTAGGACAAGAAATATTTGGGAGGGGAGGACTTGTCATGTCCCCTTTTCAAATAATTAAAAATAATAATCTTTGCTAAGGCAGGCAGGCCCAAAAAGGTGAAGTTTCAGCAAAAGGGGATAATCTTTGGAAGCAAATGGACTAATAAATGAAAATTATTATTAAAATATGTTTTATTAACCTCGATTGGATGTGAGTTAGGGTTATGCCCTCTTTTAAGGGGTTTGGAGGCATTTTGGGCTCATGCTAGAACTTGATTTTTGCTCATTTCTTTGTTATTCTTTAGAGGCTGCCAAACCTGTAGAGAAGGAGACCCAAGAACGGGAGTTTGCAAGTTTCCAGGGAGACCCAAGAACGGGAGTTTTCAAGTTTCCAAGAAGGCTAAGGATGGGAGTTTGAAGCCATTCCATGTGCATGCTCATGCAGAGTTTGCCTTTGTGCTGAACAATGCAGATTTGTGGGTTTTTGGGTGTATATTTTGTAAGAGTTTGGTGTTTCCAGTTGAGTATTTCATATCATTTTGGGTTGCTACTGTATATCAGACTTTAAAATGTTATAATAGAGCTGAAAATATGTATTTGGATATGATTATACTTTTGTGATAGATTATTAAGTTTTTGTGGTGATTTCGAGCTATTTTGTGCTATTTTCAGGAGCCCGTTGAGCATTAATTTTTTCCTCCGTTTGGGAGCTATTGTGTGCATGTTATACAGATCTGGAAATGTCATTTTATAGGCTGTTATGATGCTCAAATTTCTATAAAAATTTCCACTTTTATATTTATTAATAATAGGTGAAGCTGTGAAGCTTTTGGCACTATTTCTGGCATACCCGATTTGGAGTTTATTGAGAAATTGGTGGATCTTTGTGATATTAGTTGTTTGGTCTTGAAAATCTGATTAGAGGTTGGAAATATCATACAAAACCAGTAAAGGGAAATTTCAACATACAAGTACCAAAATAGTACATTTTTTATTGAAATATATTTCAAAACTATTTTGGTAAGGTACAAAATGTTCAAATTCTAGATAGTACTTGATACAATGTATTTAGATACCACACAAGTTGTGGCAACTCCTAAGACACTATCTGAATAAATACATTGCATAAATAGAAAAGTACTAGAGAAATAAGGGGAAAATCCTCCATTGCCTAAATGGAAGGGTCATTGATCTAAATTTTGAAGAAGGTTTGAGCCTGCATCTCCATCTTTGAATAAACCTTCAAAATATAAAGAAGGGGGTTAGTTCATTGAACTAAGCAAGGGGAACCATTCCAATTATCTCTACACTAATTGGTGTTCTTACAACATGATTATTTAGATAAATGCATTAAAAGATGCAAAGGCAAGAGAAATATATGAAATCAAAGCAAGTTTTATGCTAATAAGTTTGTTTCATGTGTAGATGTAGGTATGAAGTTTGAGGTTGTTGAAGGATCATGCATAAGGTATATGCATGAAGCCTTCAACTAAGATTTTTAGAGGCAATGACTGAAGGACTGAGGAGACTACTAAAGGGACACACATAAACTATAGGTGTGAAATCTTCTAGCCAAATAATGTAGGGGTGAAGACCTTGGGGAGACCATTGAGGGGGCATAGATAGGTTACAAGTATAGGAACTTCTTGTTGAACCAAAGTAATTGATTAAAGATAATGAGGAGATTTTCAAAGGGATATACAAAAGTTTTAGATACAAAACCTTTCAATTCAATCATACAGCGGTTGAAGACACATAAATCATGAGAGATTGTAGAAGGGACAACTTTTTTTCTGAAACCTTTTAGCCACAGAGTTGCAGATTTCAAACCAACAGATACAAAACTACAAAAGTGGTGCAATGCCCTTACAGCCCTAAAAAGGTGGTATCTAGCAATGCATGGGAGATGGATAAGAGTGAGATTCCAAGAGAAGACAAGATTGATAGGCAACATCTATTTGAAAAGAAGATGAGTGCAATTGATACAAATCATTTAGGGAGGCTAGTGTTCCCAAAACAACATGTTGATCAACATTTCCTAAAAAAATGAAGTATACAAATTGAAATGGCATATAATCATTGCATCAAAGTTTCAAATCAGTTAGTGATTACATGTTGAAATAAGCTAAATAAACAAGTAGCTGATACATTGATAAAAGGCTGAACAAATATCAAAAGTTTTAATCAAGTTTCTTAGCTATGATGCTCTCTACTAAGTACCCAGTGTAGACACCTAAAAACCTTTAGAAAATAAAGTATTTTTTATTTTCTAAAAAAGTCCTGATGACATCATCATTTATTAATTAATTAATTAATTTTTATGTCATTAAATCCCTTTATCTTAATTAAAAATATTTAATTAAGGAATCCCTCCCAAAAATGTTTAAATCTTATTTAAACATTATTTCCTTATTTATTAATTATTTAATTAATAAATTGACCAAAAAACTCAAAATAAATAAAAAATTTATTTTTTGCCCAAAACTTGGCCAATTTCCTTAAGACCACTAACCTCTTCCAAAATGTTCTAATCCTTCTTTAATTTTAATTAAAGGCTAATCCCATCATTTCCTACCCCTAATCCCAACTCAAAATATTTAATTAAGATTAAATATTAATCCTCATGTTTATTAAAAAAGTTTTAATAAATATCTCCTCAACCCAAACCCTTGAAATAAATAAAACTTTATTTATTTTCTAAAAATCTAATTTATCCTCATCCTAAGAAGTTCTAGACTCTTCTAGAAAGTCTTCATCCTCATGCTAGGAAATTCTAGAATCTTCTAGAAAGTCTTTATCCTCATCCAAAGTCTAGACTCTTCTAGAAGATGTCTTTAAACCTAATCCTAATCCCCTCCTAACCTTGTCACATTCCCTAAACATGGGTTAAGAATTACTAACCCAAGCCAAAGTTAACAAATATCTCCTCCTTCACCCACCCTCATTAAATGCCATCCACTTGCCTATCCCTAAGCTAATCCTAAACCATCCTAATCCATCCTCTAATCATTTGCACAAGCCTAAGCAAGCTTAAAACCCTCCTAATCAATTCCAAGTCGAAATTTCTCTCATCACCCTTAAAATATCTCAACCATAAAACTTTATGAAGCCCACTAGGCCATAAATGACTCTTCCAAGCCCTTTTATTGCTCTTACAAGTCATTATGAGGGTCTTTATGAAGATTTTATCCCTTGAGCCTCCTTTGTTGACTCATCCTTCCCCTTTCCTCCATCCTTTCACCATGTGACATGTGTCACTCCTTGATTGGCTGTAAGGAAGCAAAATCCATGTGCTCTCTTCTCATGCAATCTGAGCCCTCCATGAGCTTTTTCCCATCCTTGCATCTTAGCCCTCAATCCCTCAAGCCTCTTGCCTATAAATTGGATCCTTCCCCTTTGCAAAATAACACAATCCATGAAGTAAAGTCATAATGCCATTTTGAGAAGCCATTTTACATCAAAACCATACACTCACACCCAAATTCCAACTCCATTTGAAGCCCTTTTTGAAGCATAAGCTTGAGCATACATCCTATCTATTTAGACAAAGCTACTCAACAAGAGAGCTTCTCATTGAGAGAGCCCATTAATGGCTCATATTCTCAATTGAGAGTTCATCCTAGTCTATCTTGAAGTTTATGAATTTTGTTTAGTTTTTAGAAGCTTTATTTAAATTTGGTTTTTATTAGCATACTAACATTGCTCATATACATTTTGGCATGCCCGGTGGGACTCCGCATGAGTCATCTTCATTAGCTTTTTTAGTCAAGTTTTGTATGTCATTTGCTGATTTTGGCTAATTTTGCTTGTTTTTGTGATTGGTAGGATTGTATAAATTGGTTTTGTAGGTCCACATGAGCATGAAGAAGACAAAGGAACTCATAGTATATCTCATAGTGTTTGCAGATTTTTCAAGCTTATAGGTGGACAAAGAACTTGGAATTCTTCTTCCTCTTCTTGTCTATATTCTTCTTATTCCATCTACTACTTCTTCTTCTTCTTGTGGGAGATCTTGGCCATTTTTTTTTAAGGAAGCAAAATCATACACACTTCTTTTTAGTGCTTAAAATGAACCCCCAAATCATACTTAAATCCATTAAAAACTAAAAATTTGCCAAAAAAAAAAAAAAAATCTTTTAACAAGTGAAACTAAACCAATCCAATCATTTGCATCCTTGCAACATCAAGGTTTTAGATGCATTCATGCAAAGTTAGGAACACTTCATTATTGAGAATTTAAAAAGAACTTCAAGTTTCCATTTCAAAAGGTTCAAAATCAACACTAAGTGCACACTAAAATCTAAATCAAACTCAAAGCATCAATCAAGGATAAAATGAACCTCATTTGCAAATATTTTAAAGTTCTTTTAAAAATCTCATGAAAACTAAGAGTCTTAAATGGTTGCCAAAATTGTCCTAAAAAGCTTTGTTATTTGTTCCAAACAAATGTCTTGTTGCAAAATCTTGAATGTTTCTTAGGTTTTTCATGCATCAAAACAATCTAGGAATATCATTTTTGAACTTAAAATATGCAAACTATAACACAAAATTTTGAATAAAAACCAAAGTCCAAAGAGTCATTTTAACTTTTGAGTCCAAAACAATCTTGAATGATCTAAGGTTAAAACAAAGCACTTCAAAGTTTTTAAAACAACACACAAAATCTCAATCTTGAATGCTCGAAGGAAAAAACTTGAATGTTTAACCACTTGTCTTTGAATGCATGTTGCTAAAATCACTCTTGAATGCCATGGATTAAAATCAAATTTTCCTTGAATGCATGATTAAAAAAACAAATCCAATCTTGAATGCCAAGGATCAATTAACCATTGCAATATCAAACACTTCATTTGGAGCTTCTAAAATTGAACAAAACAAATCTCTTTTCCACATGCAATCTAGGTAAAGTTTGATTTTTGGACATTTAAGAAACTTTGTTAAGTTAAATACAAATTTGTAAAAATTAACTTGAGTAGTTCCTTGGACTCAACTCTTTTCTAACCACCCATCAATTCAACCATTGGTTGCAATCTCAGCGCCATTTATGGGGATGGGTCTACTTGAAAAAGGTGTTAAATGTTCCACAATCTAACTCACTCACTTGGTCTTTGAACGTTTTCTTTAACTTTATCAAAATTCTTAAATGATCAAAACTCTAGATTAAATCGATCACATTTCAAGTTTGGGCAATAAAATTGAACAACTATTGACGTGGAGGGCCTCCGGGCGCGTGCTTGACAAATCAAGTCTCACACATCTTTGCTTTGGGCTTCAAAACAAAATCACACCAACTCTTGAATGCTTTAAAAGGAAATTAATCGATACTTGACGTGGAGGGCCTCCGGGTGCGCGGGTTTACTTTTTTGTTGACCCTAACTCTTCTTCTTGTATTCATTCTTTGCTCGATTTTGTTTTGTTGGTGCTTCAAGTTGGAATTGAACATTGTCTCTTAAACATGAGTGCTTGCAAAGTCTAGATCAGCATACATAAGAGTCAGTTGGTAAAAGAACAAGCATGTTTTTTAGCCCAAGGTCATCCAAGTCTTCTCTCCCCTTGTCATCTTTCAAGGCCATCTTGGGTGCATAAGATTAGGATCCAAAACCTTGTTTCTTTTTAAGAGGCCTGCTTGGGGATTTCATCACCCCTTGGGATGACCTTAAATCCAGCATTTTGGTGGAGTATAAATATCAGGAGGTGAATCAAAAGACACCTCTCTTGGAATCAAGATTTTTGTCACTCGGGCTAAGCCTCAAGGAACTTTATACCCTTGAGAAGTGAAAGAGGAGAAGTGGGTTACCGCTCCTCTCAGCTGTGCGACATCTTTTTGGTTTTATCTATAGATTTGGGCCTCATGTACCTTACGTATATCGAGGACTCCCTAGCTATAACAAATTTCATCCTTGTAGAAAGCTTCCTAGGATGTTGGTGTGTTTGACATGCTTGCTCCAAAATTTTGTCTGCTTGTTTGTTCATAGCTTTTGAATGAATTTTTGCCAACTTTGGTCAAAATCCCAAAAAAGCAGAAATCTCCCAGCTCAAGGCATACTTAGCATAGTCACTGCCTCATCAGAAAATCATCCAAGCTCCCCCGCTGCAACCAAATCTATCTAGTTCCTTGCTTTAGAAAAATCCCAAATCCAAAGTCTCTCCAAATCATCCCCCCCAGCCAGCTAGCAACCCAATCCAAAATCACACCCAAGCCTTTAGAGAGTTGTTGTCATTCTGCTAGAATTTGCTATCCAATCAATCCGACCAATCCACCAGCCTCACCAAGGTTATCTCTTTGACAAAGCTTTGTCTAGGGTAATCTAGCTTTGTCACTTGTTATCCCTCATCACCTTGAGCTAAAGGTTGGGATCCACAAGTGGTCAATCTCATGTCATGCCCATAGGATCATTAGTCTATCCTTAAGTTGACACAATCTCCACCAATCTAGGCATAGGAAAGAAAAACTCTCACTTTAAAAGTGTCTAATGTCTAGCACATCATAAAAACTATGTCTTCTCATTATGACATCTTTTCTATTGAACCTTTGATCTTGGTAATATTGATAAGTTCTTTTGGTTGTTATCCTTAAAAGTGATAAGATCTTTGTCTTACAAGATGACATTGTCTCTCTGATCATGACAACATGTTGATCATCTCTCTTTTTCTCACACTAGTGTCTTTCACTATTTGTTTAATAATGTTTTTTTCTATACATGCCCGAGATTTCTCATTGAAGCTTCCACTTGAGCAAAAATGATAGATGAACAAGATTAATAGTATAATTTGTATGGTAATAAAAATGCACACAACAACAACTATCATCTAATTCATAGTACATGTGTTGTAAATATTTTGGTTCTATTAGGGTACCATTTTTTTTTATAGCAAATAGATGCATTGCTATAGTTCAAGAGATCGGCTAACTGTCATGGATGTTATCTAGTTCTTAGCCTATGGAGGAACCCACTTCACATTCTTGATAGCATCCAAAACAACTTTCCTGAATCCCTCAATAGAGGCAAACCACTATTTTGTTGCTCTAAATATTGTAGGCATTTTTGTCCTCCAATCATAAGGATATTTATGTTTGTATGCTTCTTCCATGATAAGACACGAGTGTTCATCTAAGCTCTTGACAATTGCCACATTTTCAAGTAGCTTATATTTGTTGATAAAATCTTTCAGTATCTTGTTCAATGCATGCCCAATATGAAA
The DNA here is from genome assembly GCA_028749045.1 of Cupressus sempervirens. Classification (NCBI taxonomy): domain Eukaryota; kingdom Viridiplantae; phylum Streptophyta; class Pinopsida; order Cupressales; family Cupressaceae; genus Cupressus; species Cupressus sempervirens. The sequence continues at coordinate 224,005,928 of CM053786.1, read as the reverse complement.
ATTTCTATTGGCATAATGGGGACCATCATGAAGAGTAAAAATATCCCCCATGTTCTTATTTATAACCCTATTTAATATCTATTTCTCATCCCACAACTTCTATATTTCTAGTTCATGTGCTGTTGAATTGGCTATGAGGGTGAAGCTTGTTTGAGGTAAGTCAACTGTATGCTTGTACTCATTTTCATCTTCAATTTTTCCTTGAGATGTTTTATGTGCTACTAACATGAAAAAAACCTTCTCTCAAAATGAAAGAGTTAAGCAAGACCTATCAGAAACTAAAACAAGAAATGGGTTTTTTTTTTTTGTAGAAAATAGATATGCATTGCCAAATCGCTTGAAACTGGGGATGGATGTAGAGTTGTGTTTAAGAAAAACCCACAAAGAAGAAAGTGCAAGGCCAGAAGAAGTAGCCAACAACCTATTTCCTCCTAGGATTGTACATGTAATAGTTAAAGAGGATGCAATGCTACCCCTATTCGGACATTGAAGAATTGCCCAGTCCATAGCCCTTAAATAAAAAATGTTGACCAAGTTGAGATTAGAAACCTTATTCAACACACATTCACATATTTTTTTCACTTCAGCTTCTAGATCAACACTCACACAGGTGATAGGAGCCCAAAACAAAGATGAAGATTGTCAGTCTATGGTGCAAGTTAATCAGTGATGAAGTGAACAATGAAGAAGTGCCCTCTCCACAACCCTTACAACCACAATGTCAACCTCGTGGAGATTAGAAACCTTATATTAATTGGTGGCTTTGACCCCAAAAATTTTGGTTGCATCTGCATCACTCACATACTTGATGGTGCCCTATGCATAAATGTCCACTTGTTCCATGTTGTATCAAGAAATTGTTTCTTATCCAAGCCATTTAATTTGCAACCTTTTAAATCTCTACAAAGGTAAAGTTGGAGTAGGAGAATTTTTCTTCTCAAAGGTATTCTCTGATTGTAAAGTGTCCATTCCATTATCTGTTGAACTAGATATGTCTTGTTTGTTGAATAGATAATGAAATGGATGCTTTACAATCAGAGGACACCTTTGAAAAGAATTTTTTTTTTGCTTCAACATTATCTTTGCAGAGATTTAAAAGGTTATAAATTAAATGGCTTGGATAAGAAGCAATTGCTTGATACAACATACAAAAAAAATTCAACCAAACATTGGTGGAAATTTTGACCAATGCTTGTTAGTTTTCTACCAAGCATTGGTCAAAATTTCCACCAACTAAAAAAAATTTGACCAACCATTGGTGGAAATTTTCACCAATGCTAAAAAAATTTGATGAATGGATTGGTCAAATTTTTGACCAATTAAATTTTTTTTGACAAATGGATTGGTTGAAATTTTGACCAACATTGACAAATCAGGACCACCAAAAATTAAAAAAATTTGACGAATGTATTGGTTGAAATTTTGATCAACTTGTACGTTAGTCAAAATTTTGATGAGAAAAACTTCAACGAACATCTTGATCAAAATTTTGACCAACTTGGGTGGAAATTTTGATAAAAATTGGTCAAGATTTGAGTTCAAATTTACTAGTGTATGTTGATTCAAATGACAAATTTGTGTAAAGTCTACCACATAAAGTCTTCCAAAAATAAATGAATCATAAATTTCATATCCCTATCTGAAACTATATTTAATGGAAGGCCATGAATGCTTACCACTTCTTTTAAGAACAAATGGGCAATGTGGCTTGCATCATTGGTTGTTTTACATGGGATGAAATGCCCCATTTTATTGAACCTGTCAACAACCACATAGATACTATTGTAAGCTTGTTTTGTCTTGGGAAGTCCTACTATGAAATCCTTGCTCACACATTCCCATGGCCTATTAGGCATTGGTAAGGGCTTATAGAGACTTGCATCACTCATCCCTCCTTTAGCTTTCATACAAACCATGCACTATTCAAAATACTTAGTCATATCTCTAACTAGTTTAGGCCAATAATAGAACCTTTGGACCAATTCTGATGTCTTACTAATTCCAAAGTGTCCACTTAGACTGCCATTGTGTTTCTCATGTATAAGGTTTTATCTTATGGATCCCCTTGGTACACACAACTAGTTACCTTTAAAGAGTAATCCATTCTGCAAGGTAAACTCTAAAAATCTCCTATGAAAGTGGTTCTAAAAATCTAAATATACCTTGTATGCTTCTCCAAATTCCTCATCTTCCTTGTAGAGACTCTTAAAGCTTTCTATCCCAATTCTATGCAATTGGACTTCTTGAACTATCAGTACTCTCCTGTTTAGTGCATCTTCCACTTTATTTATTAGTCCTTTCTTGTGCTTTATTGTGAAAGTGAATGCGTTCAATTATTCCATCCACTTCAAGAGTCTATTTCTTAACTTATCTTGTGTGTTGATGTAGCTTAGGGCCTAGTTATCTATGAACAGAAGAAATTCTTTAGACAAAAAATAATGCCTCCACTTCCTAAGGGACTAAACTAAGGCATAAAATTCAAGGTCACAGGAAGAATATTTCTCTTTGGCATCATTAACCTTCTCATTAAAGAAAGCTACTAGCCTACCTTCTTGACTCAATGCTCATCCTACTACTAGGCCACTTGCATCACATTCAAGGGTAAAAAGTTTCTCAAAGCTAGGTAGTTGTAAAATAGGTTGAGTAGCTACTTGCTTCTTGAGCATCTCAAAAGAATTTTGATCTTCTAAGGTCCACCTAAACTTGGACTTGACCCTAGAATTTATGGTTTATAACAAAGGTGCATGTATGCCACTAAATTTTCTAATAAACTTCTTATAGAATTGAGCAAGACCATAAAAACTCCTTACCTCAATTGAAGTAGTTGGTGGTGGCCAATTGAGGATTGCAACAACCTTCTCTTGATCCATCTTCAATCCTCTTTGAGACACCACAAAGCCTAGGTACAAAAGTTCTTGTTTGAAGAAGTCACACTTTTCAAGATTGATGGAAAGCCTCTCCTCATGCAACCTCTGCAATACTGCTTCCACATGTTTGATGTGCTCCTCCCTAGTCTTGCTAAATATGAGTATATCATCTAGTTACACAACCACAAATCTACCTGTGAAGTCTTTAAACATTGGAGAGACCAAATTCTTATGAATGTGCTATGAGCATTGGAGAGACCAAATGGCATCACCACCCACTCATAGAGTCCATCTATAGTCTTAGATATTGTCTTCCATTCATCTCCCTCCTTAATCTTGATTTTGTGGTATCCACTCTTCAAATCCAACTTAGTGAAGTACTTAGCTCCTCCAAGATAATCCATGAGGTCCTCAATCCTAGGTGTGAGAAACCTATACTTGATTGGGATCCTATTTATGGCTCTTGAGTCTATACACAATCTCCATTTTCCTCCTTTCTTGGATGCTAACACAACTGGGAATGCACATGGGCTTATGCACTTTTGTATCAGACCTTGGTCTATTAATTTTTGTACTTTCCTTGCCACTTCCAAGTTCTAATCTAGAGTGAGCTTGTATGTTTCTTTGTTAGCTAGGGATGCATTTGGAACAAAGTCAATTTGGTGACTTATAACCCTTATAGGAGGTAGTGTAGCTAGAGCCCCATCACTTACTATGTCTTTGTACTTCTCAAGAAAATCCTGTAATTCCTTTGATAATGGATCTTTGACTACATTTTCTTCTCCTTTATACTTTAGTACTACTAAATAGCTCTAGCTCCCCTCATCTTTGAGATCTTTAACAAATTATCTACCACTACAAAACAGTACACTAGGTACCTTTGTCTGTGGTTCTTCCCCCTCCAATAAAGATTGGATTTGAATATTTTGCCTCCCTTCTTAAATGAGATGGTGTTTTCCTTCCCATGATACACTACTTCCCTATCAAATTTCTATGGTCTTCCCAATAGCAAATTGCAAGCAGCCACGAATAGGATGTCACACAACAACCTTTTCTTATACCCTACTATGGAGAAGTCCACCCAAGTTTTCTCACTCACTAGTATGCTCTAACCCTTATTGATCCAAGTAACCTTATAAGGGTTGACATGAGATATCTTAGTCAACTTGAGCTTATTTACTACCTCCTCTGATATAATATTGTCATTAGAACTAGAATCCACTACCACCTTGCACACTTTTCCTAGGATCTTACATCTGATCCTAAATAGAGCTCTTCTATGTTTAGGCTCATTAGGAGCAAGTTGTTTAATCAGCACCCTCCTAAATATAAGATTCTCTCCCTTTTCTGACTCAATTTGATCCACTTTTGAATCTTTGTTGCATTTTTTCTCTTGAACATATGTTATCCTCTTGTCAAGATTAGAAGAAGGCTTTTTAAGGACAACTATAGGCAAGGTGGCCTAATTGACCATATTTGTAGCATTTTCATAGTGGAAAAATAAGAACCACTTGTGCCTGATCCTCTACCTCTATTTGAACCTCCTCATTTACCCCTACCTCTACCATAACCTCCTCTAAAAGTTCCTTCATTGGTATGCTCAGTGATTTTGTTCTCACCTTGATTCTTCTGCTCATTGCCTCTACCTTAGTAACTTCCTCTTTTTCCTCTCTAATTTTTTCCCTTAAATCTATCTTTGAAGTTGGAATCCCCTTTCTTCTTGTTCTTTTCCTTCACCTTTAGAGCTATTTGATGGAATCTTTCGATAGGGGTAGGTGCCCACAAACTAAGCTCTTCTTGGATATTCCACTTCAAACCTCCTAAGTATCTAGCCACCTTTATTGGCTCATCTTTTTGTTTCTTGGATTTGAGACACATTCTTTGAAGCTCCTCTATGTAAGAGGCCACATCTAGGTCTTTTTGCTTCAATCATTGTCTCCTTGTATGGAGTTGAATCTCATAGTCTTCTAGTAAGAAATTCTCCCTAAACTTAGTAACCATGGCACTCCAATTGGCTATAGGATTCTTTCCCATGTTGATCCTCTCATCTTGCACATATTGTCACCATGTCAATGTTAAGCCTCTGATTCTTGACTTAGCCACCTTGACCTTTTGTGCCTTTAACACCCCTTCACACTCAACATGGTTCTACATTCCATCTATCTAATCCATCACTGCATCTATGTCTAATTTCCCACTAAATAGTAACACACCTTCCAAATGTTTCCCTCTTAGGGATTTGATAACTTTCAAAAAGTGCTCTTCATTCAAGATAGGGTTAGGTTCATGTACTACATCCTCTTTTGCTACCTCTTTACCTTTCTCATTGTTTTCTTCTTCTTTCTTTTTAGTTGCATCAACAACTTCCTCAAGTTTTATCTTCACCTCTTCCTAGGCTACTTCAAGGAGCCTTCTCTTCTCCTTTTGCTCATCAACTTCTTTGGCTAACTCTAAATTAGTCACTATGCCAGACTCACCTACTAACTCACTAGTAGCTACAAACATACACCACCTCCTCCCAAATCTTTGACTTGCTTTGATACCACTCTAATGTGATAACTAATATTTCTCCTTCCCCAAACTCTCTTAGGGTCTCCTTAGGTCACACACTTGACCAACTAGGGTTTCTATCCATCCTAGGCTCCTTAGGACTCTATAAAATAGATATTAGCTCTTTAATTGGTACACATCAATAAGGTAGAACAACTTTCTTGCTAGTCCCCATCACCATAAATAACCCCAAATGCTCATTTTGACCTCCAAATGGATGGATGGACACCTTGGAATGTTTGTAGACTCCCTTCAAGCTTCCAAACCAAAAATTACATTAAAACCCTAATCAAGTTCCAATCCACAAGTGAAAATTAACTCAAAAGCTTCTAAAAAAAGCTATTGAAATTAGCCCTCCAAATGCACTAAAACCCAAATACCTTGAAAAAATCCTCAAAAAAGGTTCAAAAAAACCACCATTCCAAATACCCTTTTTAGAGACCTTAAGGATTCTAGAGGTCAAGGGTAATTTCCAAATTAAATGTATTGTACGAGCATAATTTTAGCCTAAAATTAAGGGTTTCAGAGGTTTGTATGCTATCTGGTAGAAAAACTTGATTTTCATAGCTTAGGGCATCCCAAAAAAATTCTCACTTGGCTTGGGGTTCCTTCACTCCTACCTTCAACACATTCCATGTTTAGGTTGAAGTATCCACACATTCAACTGAGCCTATCTACTCTATAATAGCCTGTGATGCCTAACCAAGTTCCTAGGACTTGCCTAAGGCATCACTCTAATAGTAGATCTTTAGCATTCTAGGGCCCCATATCCACTATACAAAATGTAGATGGATTCATGTTCCAAATCCCAAGAGATTGTACTATACCTATGGTGGGAGATGGCCCTATGACCCCATTTCTATAGACAATTTTCCATAAGACAACAGACTAGTGAAAATAATTTTTTTTTATCTATGTGCACTAAACTTTGTAAAATAAGAAACCAACCATGTATAGAAACTTGAACCAATTAGTCCTAACACTTCCAATACAAAAAGTACTAAATCTTATCTATACACATCCCAAGAATATTCACAACACAAAACTACTATTGGTGTTCTACTTGCTTAATCTATACAATGTCAAAAATACTTTCTCCAACCCCTTGGATAGGTTGAGAATAGCCTTATATAGTACTACCATGAGCACTCCCAACTATTTCATATAGTTGAAAGGATCTAACTTAAAAATTTCTCCATTGCAAGAAAATTGTCAAAAACAACTTTTGCAAGTTCAAGCATTTTTTGCAATTTTGAGCATCTGCTTCTCAAATTTTCTTCAATTAATACCAAAACATGATAAATGATTAAAATGGCTAAAAAAACCTAATAAGTTCCTTCACACACTTATTTGACCATTTTAGCCTTCAAAACCCAAAAATGCTCTATGTAGCCAAATTAGCAATTTTGAGTAATTAGGAACAACTTAGCCTACAAAAACTCAACTAGGACTAAACTAGCCCTATTAATTACCTAGTGGTGTATTTAGCACCAATACAAGCTAAAATATCCAAGGGAATGCTAGGTCTTCCTTAGCCAACCTAGGTGCCCCTACACCAATGGGTTTGCAGATTTTATATTTAAATTATGAAGGGATTCTATTTTTTTGTTATATGTGTAATCATATAGGTCACAATATTTCTTTTTGTCATGAGAAATTATTTAATATTCTTCTTAGTCTAAATCTTGAGAGGTGGTTTTGTATGGAGGGAAGTTGTAATACTAATTTTATATGGAGGAATAATGGAGTTTTTGTTGAATTATGTTCTTTTGCACCTGCTATGGGTAACTTGGATGGCCTTCCTTTTTATGGTGCTTATCTTTCTTCTAAGTTATTTTCATCTGAGATTGTTGTGAGGGTGGTGATTTTTCAAAAGGAACCTTGTAAGATAGGTCAAAAATAAAGCTTTTTTTGTCAAAGAATGAAAGGTGTACACATTCTTGAACTAAATATTTATTTTAAATCAAGGATTCTAATGATTTTCCAACTTTGAGAGTTCCTACTAGTTTTTAAAGAATCTAGATGAGGAGTTTTCATATTTTATCAATGATTGGTTGTCCATATCACTAATTTATTCATATTTCAAACTACTTGTGCCATATCTAAACTAAACTTGACAAAGAAATGATTCAAATATAAATTAAAGAAGATTTGTACTAAAGTTTGTTAAGTGGTTTTTGATGGTGCTCGATGGATTGTGAATGTCATCCACATTTGGAGCATGATTAATGAGCTATAAAATAAAGAAGTTTGAGTGAAAATTTTGATCTCACCATATAGTAAGTCCACTATATGGTGGAGGTGATCTTGAGTCTGCCATACGAATTCTAAGGTATGGTGAAACCTTACAACATCTGGTAAGATCAACTATGTATGGTGAGGCACTATCTATGATAATATGTAATGGAATGGTGTAAAATGATGTTGTGGTGTATGATGATGTTGCAAAGTATACTATAAAGTTGGTATGAGGGTAGTGAGACACAATCCCACTATAATGATAGTTTTGGTATGGTGTCAGTTTTGATACAATGTGATTCCCAATAATGTGGTGATGTTAGTATAGTATTATCCATTGTATGATAATGATCACAAAATTATATGGAAATTTATGATTGGATTGAAGGAATAGAATGGCTAAGGTATTCAATCATTCTGTAAAGTGATAGTTTCTATACTAAATTTTGTACATATTACAATATACATAAATGGCTGCAAGATTTAGAAGGAATTGTTGGCATGATTTAAAATCAAGTTGATTGTCACATAATCTGAGCCTGTGAAAAATTTTCAATTTCATTGTATGTATATTATTTATTATTATTCAAAATGTTTCTCAATTTTTTTTGATGGTGGGTTTTCCACGAAAGGGTTTCTCACATCAAAATTGGTGTTTCTATGTGTATCTTGTATGCTTGGAATTTTTATATTATCACTTTCTTTCACATCACTATATTTTAACTTTATTATTCCTTGTTTTTATATCAATTTTGCATTCATAAGACATTTCTATAACATATATTTTCTTATAAGAAATATTAGATCCTAGCCAGTTGTGTTATGCATGTTAGGTAGGTTGGTTTTTTAATTCAATTTGGTTTTAGTGGGAGTTTGAAAAGTGTTCGTTAATAAATTGATATGGCTAAAACATCAAGAAGAGTAGGCATTGAAAAGTTAAATGGAACAAACTTTGAGTTTTGAAAACATAAAGTTGAAGATATGCTAGTTGATCGAGGTCTATGGATTGTTAAGTCTAGCAACAAGCCTTTAGGTGTGAAGTAGGAATATTCAGATGTAGCATATCAAAAGGATAGAGGAATGATAATACTGAATCTTATAGATTCTATTTATTTGAATGTCCATGAAGGGAAAACAATGTATTCTTTTTGGAGGAAGTTAAGAGAAATTTATCAAGGAAAATCCCTAGCAATTAAGATCTTCTTGAGAAATAAGTTGTACCCTCTGATGATGGATGAAGGAATGGATGTGGTAAATCATATGAACAAATTCAATATGGTTATTTCATAATTAAAATATATTGGTGTGTCCATTAGTGAATAAAGTGTTACATGTTATTGTTTATCTAATTGTTTGATTTATGTGATCACTTAGTAATGGCCATCACAAGTACGATTGACTACCAAGTTAAAAATGGATGAATTAGCTTTTGTAATTTTATAAGAGGGGATATGAAGGGAGTCCTTTGGGTTATCCAAATAATATCTCATTTTACAAGGAATATACAAGGGAAAAATTAAGAAGAAAATCACAAAGTCAAAGTCTCAAGAGAGATCCTCCACTCCTTGAAAGAAGTCTAATGTGAAGTGTTATAATTTTGGGAAAAAAGGTCATATCCATAACAAATGCAAAGAGGAGTAAAAAAAAATAAAAAATATTTTGACACCAAATCTTCGATGAGTGACATTGATGCCTTTGTAGCAACCTTGGTAGTGTCTACACTTGATGATCAATGATTGGTTGATTTAGGAGCATCATTCCAAATGATGTCTCATAAAGAGTGGTTCTCAAAGTATGAATCATATGAAAGTGGAAAGGTATTTTTGAAAATGTTTCCATACTTTAGATTATTGGAAGAGGAAGAGTTAGAATCCAATTCCCCAAAGAGAAAGGATGAAGTACTTCATATATCTAGTCTAGCTTGAAACTTACTTTTTTAGAGATTTGAATGATGCTGGACTCTAGGTAACATTTTTACATGATGATATGAACTAGATGATGAAATAGTCAAGATGTATGAAAATGTTTCAATTTATAAACCTATAGATGTGATCAAACCTAGGTTTGAGACTTGTGAGGAAGCACATTCAATGATCCAAATCAAGATGACAAAACATGTGATATAGAGGAAGTCTAGAAGAATGATTTGTAAATTATTAGAGAATTCTAGAGGTAAAAAAGAAGGAACTTTCACTACATAACTAGATGAACCTAAGAAAGAAATAGAAGAGATATCTATAACAAAGAAAATTTACAAAAGAAAAGGGAAGACTCTTACAAATAGAAAGGAAAAGGAATTAGCGGAAGTAGAACCAATCAAGGAGAAGAAGGAAGTGAAAGGTGTATGAAAGAAGAAATAAAAAGTAAGAAAATGGATTATAAAGTAGAGGAAGAAGTAAGGACTGAATCTAATTAAAAGTTCAAGTAGTTGAAGGAGAGTGGTAAACATTTCCAAAGACATGATGGGAAGTGGTCAACTAGGCATCTCTAGTAGGAGCTAATACCAATTCTATAGTAGTGAAGACAAGAAGAAGTTAGAGAAAGAATCATATGGAGTATGCACAAGTTATGTAGAACTCCTAGTGAGTGGTAAAATGTCCTACCTAAGGTCATGCATTGATTGATTAATAAAAGATGGATAGTTGGACTCATAATGAACAAAGAGATTATGGAGAGATCCTTTATGCAAGTTACACCTTACTTGGATGTTGAAGGTATCAAGATAATAGTTGAAGCCTACAAGAAAGACTCCAATATTAGAGAAAGAGCGTCAAGGATCCTAGTTGGTGACACACAAAACATGTGGGATGAAATAATGGATACATGGAAGAAGATCATGCAAGCACAAAAAACTAATGAATGAAAAAAGAAAGTTGATAATAAAGCCTTTGTGCAAACAACTAGCCTAACACAGATAATTGGTGAAGTATTGAACAAAATCCCCTAACAGTTTCATGATATTGAACAAGAAGATGTTGGAAAATCAGTGAAGATATAGAATTATTTAAGACATACCTTATGAAGAGGTTGACCATACAGCTAAGGTTTTATCAACACTAGTAATAGAGAAGGAGGAAGAACACAATCTAGTTGAAGAAAATGTGTCCATAAAGAGAGAGCTAAGTTTGGGAGAAGTAAGTGGAACTAAGAGGAGAAAGTATATCTTGGAAACTAGATTAATAGAAGAAGGAGGATGAGGAGGAGGAGGAGGAGGAGGAGGTACTTAGACCTTTGTAAACATTGTAGGAATGAGCCCTAGGGAGTGATTTATATTCCCAAGAAAGCTAAAGAGGAAGGAAAAACTGATAGACTGAGAAATAAGAAGAGGAAGTAAAAAGTAATGAAAACTTCCATAGATATAATAGAAGATCTAGTGCTTGATGTAGTGTATAACCCTAAAGAAAAGATGACTGATTAAATGGATGTTGATCTAATGTACGAGCTCCTAAAGTACAAGAACACAAGAAGGTTAAAAATCCTTATATGGTATATTAAAAATTTCTTGATTTGTTTATGATTTATTTGAGTCCATTAAGTGAAGATGTAAAGTCTACACAAGCCATTTGTAATAAGTTGTCAAAATCATGTAAGTAGGTTTTAATGTGGTCAATAAGGTCAAAATATGTTTTTAAACCTAATGAAGGATAAAAATATTATAAATGGTGATTAATATTCTATTATGATGTATTTTTAAGGTTGGCACAACTTTATGAGATCAAAATGTAAAAGTTGCAACTTAAAAAATTTCCAAAAAGTGCAAAAGGATTAAAAGAATGTAATAAGTTGGTTCAACAAGTAAGACATATTGATGATTGGTAAGTAGTTAATAAAATTAGTGGGAAGAAAATTAAGTAAGTATAATAACCAATAAATAGGAAGACAAAAAACACAAGGTTATTATGGTGTTGATCATTGTGCATTAAGAATTAATTAGGCAATCACAGGTAAAACATTGTTAGATAATATAGAGTGGGTGTGGGGGGAGCGAGGGGGTGGGGGGGGTGGGGGGGGGGGGGGGGGGGGGGGGGCGGTGAATCAATTTTATATAGTTATCAAATAGGCCTTGAATATAATTTATCACCAAATCAACTTTACACACTTTCAAACCAAAAGCTCAATAACCAAATTCAACTTTCACCTATAAATATTTCTCTTCAAACTATTATCTCATTATTTATGACTATACCGAATATTAGAAAAATTACTAAGCTTATACTGAGTTGTAGTTTGAAATATAAAACATAAAATAAACCTTGCAATGCATAAGAAATCACACAATTGAACATATAATTTTAACATGGAAACCCTATAAAGGAAAAACCACCTAGGGGTAGCAACCCAAATACTTCACTCTTTCAAAGTGAGCTATGCTAGGAGCCAACCTTGTTAAAGGTTTACATGTATATTTTTAGTGTGACCTAGTTAGAGGATTTTAACCAAGTATCATCTAGACATTATTCACTCCCCTACATTTCTAAAGAGTGGTCTTCTCTACAAGATTTACAAACATCACTAATTGATGTTACCATATAAGATTTCATAGACTGGTTAGATCCACTTAGTTAAAAGAATTTCTTTGCAGTAATGACAAAAAAGTAATATTCAAATGATCTATTAGATTTAGCACTACCTTTCTTATTCAATTATCTACTTTTCTAGGTTTCTATTTTATGATCTCTTTTTGGTTGATTGAGAAACTCACATTTCACTTCCTTTTCACCATTGTTCTTCTCGGTTCAACTTGTCTCTTTCTTCTTCAACAAATTTTCACAATCACAACATCCATCAGCAATATTAGTAACATCAACAACCAAAAAATAGTCTTGATCATATCCTTAAATAGTAATATCCAGTCTTTTAGCATTGTACACATTATACTACTTAATTACATCTGTAGATCTTCATTTTAGTTCAAGCTCAATGTATCTAGTTATTTTGTCAATAGTATTTCAACTCAAAGTTTGTTCTCACTTTGTAAATAGAAAATATTCTCCATATGATCATCTATAAACTATTCTAGCCTTTGATCTCATAAAATACTTCATACTTATCTTTTATACTTCTAAAACATTCTTAATTTTCATCATTTTTTGGCCTCATATCTCATCTTTCCATTTGTTCTTTTCTTAGTGACCATAACCACTTCACTTGGGAAACACTGTGTTTAGTTAATAGTAAGATCACTCAATTAACATTCAACTCCAACTTTTGTTTGTCATGCATTAGGTTATAACTATAGCAGTTGGAGAAATATGGTATTCCTCCATCTACCTTGTTCACTTAGTATAACTTGACTTAGCTTGGTGTAAATTAAAGATTCCATTTCTTTGAGTAGACTTCATATAGAATAATCAAACTAGAATTACATTTTCACGGTCTATCTCATTCAAGTTTCCATTAAATACCATAATTATCATCACTCTTATCTCATCATCATAATTTCTTCAAATCCTCTTCATCAATCAAATGATATGCCACTCTACTGGATTAGCATAATGTCTTAACCAACTAAGGCTTGACATCAATGACAATGAAATAACTGATATGACTCTTTCACATATAGTAATGATCATTATCAATTGGGTATTAAAATATCCCCCTTGTAATTGATGAAAATAATTAACATATGATTTTAAATTGCAAAAAATTGTACAGAAGATAATTAAATGTATGCATTGACAATAACACATCTTTTCAGCTCTCTAACACCATTCAGGTTCTTTGTATGAGATTTCATTATTACCATCACTTAGTCTCTATCTTTAGCATATTCTTCTTTGGAAAATTCTTCTCCTTTGAGTGTACTCTGATTTTCTCCCTAGTTATTTAATTCTTATTGATTCTCTCCCTTACTAATTCTCTCCACATTTGATGACAATGCTAAAGGTAATTATAAGTTCTAATATGAAACTTATAAAAAAAATTAGTTGTACCTTGTATCTTGTATGTACCATTTACATTAGTTTCATTACAAAACATTTTCACAACTTTAGAACTACTCCTAAATTGTGAATCCTCACACCAACTCCAAAAGGGTATAACACATTATCCATGAATTGATGTAACATGCATCTTCTCTTAGTGGATCTTGGATAGGGGAAGAACTCCTAAATTTCATCTTAGATACTCAAAATCATCCTTAGGAAATGGCTTGGTAAATATGTCAACAATTTATTCTTTAGATTTCACATAGTCCAACCTCACCTCTTTCTCTTGTAATTTCTCTCTCAGTCATTGATACTTGATAGATATGTGCTTGGTTTTTTCATACATGACTAGATTCTTTGATATGTTCATTGCACCAGTATTATCACAGTAGATAGTAACAAGCTCGATAATTTATTCTTGCACTCCTTCCAACAATTTCTTTATTTAAATAATATTAGAAAAAATAACTATAGTAGCAACATACTCAACTTCAACAATAGATTTGAAATGCAACTTTGTGTCTTTCTTGACTAGGAAACCAATATTTCTCCTAAAAAGAAAGCTCCACCATTTGTTCTTTTCCTATCATCAACATTTCTAGCCTAATTAGCATTTGTGTAAACCTTTAGTTTATAATATCCATCTTCTTTATACTATAATTTGTAATCTTCACACCCATTGAGATATCCAAATACCCTCTTAGCATCACTTATGTGTGTCTCTTTAAGATTAGAGAAAAACCTTGCAACAATTCCAACTATATGTACAATATCTTATATACTATGCACAATATATTGTAGTTCCCAAATTATTTATTTATATTGTGTCTTGTTTAAATTAGTGGTAGTATCTTCCTTTGATAATTTGCATCTAGACACCATAGGTGTACCAACTAGCCTTGACTCATTCATGTCAAAATATTTTAAGATCTCCTTTATGTACTTAGACTAAGTCATAAATATAAATTTCTTTGTTTGATGAACTTGAAAACCAATGAATATCTTGTAAACTTGTATTATTAAACTTAGTAATATTATGGAATATATGATAGATAAGATACTAGGGCAGGGGGGGTGAATTAATATCCTCTAGAACTTTTCCTTTTGACAAATTTAGCACATTATTTTTCTTCTTTTGTTACTTGGTTATCATTAAACATATAGAAGTTTACTTACATATGAAAGTAAATCTACTAATTCAACATTAGCACATAAAATCATAATACATAACACATAACACAAGTATTTTGTATCATAGAAACCCTTGGTTCGTGGAAAAATTGCAATGGGGATGGTACCCACAAATCCATCACTACTAAAGTAAGAGGTTTCCTTATTAGGACTAGAATATTTAGTCACTTCTGATGACTTACTTGGTTAGGAGTATAAAATGAAATTTGTAAAGATCTACTTTTTATAAGGATTTTACAACACTCATCAACTGTGTACTTGGTTAAGAGATTTATAAATAAGACTATTAAGTCCTAATTTTTCAATAATTTAGAAAATCTCTACAGTGATTAGAATGTAGCACTTCTGTTGATTAGATCCCTATTCTACTCAGTGATTATCACCTTCCTATGATAGATCTAGATTTAGAATCTAGTCATGTTCTATCCTTAACTTTAATTTCTAACCTCTACTATGTATTATTTCTTCAATTCCTTACTCGATAGTATTCACCTCTTCATAACATAACCTAAATCATACCATCAACAACTACAACTTAAAACTATTGTCAACTTCTCTCTTTAATTGTATTCTTTATTTATTTCATAGCTTGACCTAATTAGGGTTTCATATCCTTCTAGAATAGTCTTTTGGTTATGATTAATGGTTATCAAAAAATCCATTCCTTCCTTCCATTTAACCTTTGTTTTAATTGGTTTGTGCTGCCTTGGAATCATCAATAATAAATTCACATCATTCAAGAAAATATCTTATAAAATCTTCACCTTGATTATGGTAAACCATTTTTATTTCTTGGTGAAGTAGAGTCACATTAGATTTTGTGTAGATTCAAACTTTTATGTCACCTCTTATCACTCAATAAATATAATGTTCCTTCATGTTGACACTCAATATAGACTCTTGTTGATGATTAGTGACTTTCTCAGTATAAATTTTTGCTTAACTTGGGTAAAATAAAATCTTGGTGTATATAATATCACTTGGTTTCCACTAGAGCTTGGGTATAACTGTAATGTTCTTCCATGTCCTCCTTCTTTTCTCAAGAAACATACTAATTTGGTTACTATGCACCTTTTGACACTTATAGACAACATAACTACTTTTAGGAGTAACATTCTCCCCCTTTGACATTAGTGTCATAAATAATATGTACATGAATAACATTGACCTTTATACAGAATTATTCCCCTAAACATATACTTCCTCTCGGTATAAATTTTATTTTTCATAATATTTTCCAAAAATGATTTTTTTAATATTACATCAACTCCTTAGATCTCTGTTAATACATACATAATACAAACAAACATATACATATAAAAAGAAAATCACATTATTTCATTTAAATATTATACCCCTTTTTTTGACACTTATGTCAAAATAACATAACACATGCAAAATTACTAGAGGTACAATCCATAATGTTCAAGAAAATATTTATGGTGCATATTTATGATTGGCATTGTAATGTCCCAATTGGTTGTGATCACATTTATTTTCTACACTTATATCAATAGCTTTACCGCTAGATCTATCATGTGATTTGCTATTGATAAACTTGGGGCCACAACTATTTCTCTCACAATTCTTAGATTTATTTTTATTACATCAAGATGTGGTAATAGTAAAGCCTAAATTTTATTTATCTTAGCTCTTATGTTGCACTTTTCCTATAAACACTCATGATGTAATATGAATAAATATCTTGCTTAGGAGTAGTGAATAGAAGATGTACTTGGGTAATTCTTCAATTCTTCTACACTCGCATTTATTTCTTGATTGACTTTCTATTAAAAAACTTTCACTCCACTTCTCAAGAATGGTATATCACACAACTTTTGAAAAAATAAAATAAAAATTTATTCTAGCCTCTCTAACTTGGTAATAGAGTAGACATGGCTACTTGCTTAATTTCTATATTAGTGGATACTTTCTCCAAGACTCTACTTTCAAATTTCTTTTCACTTCTTTCTAATAATAGTAATCATGCATCAATCTCTAGATAACTTAGCTTGTCAACAATTTGAACTATTTGATCCAATATGGGCACTTTCTCATTCAAAACTATATCTGGTATAACTTCAAGAAGTATATCTTTAACATCATGCAATACCTACTTCTTCTTGTGTTCTCTCCTCAATCTAGCTTTCTCCTTCTTTCTTTCACATAGCTCTAGATAAATTTCCATTTGATCATCATCTAAAGTATTACGATCCCAACTTCTAGATTGTGAAAATAGAGTTCTAGGGAAAATAGAAGTCTTTTGTAAAATCAAAAGGTGCACCAGTATACCTCAATAGGTGTGCTAGTGCACCTTGCTACTAAGAAAGAGAGAAAAACATGTTTTCGTGTGTGTTGCGTAGATGCACAATAGAATAATTGTGTAGCTATGCAACACAAAAAGAGTGTGGGCCCCCTTTCTCCTTCCCACTTCTTTCTTTGTCTCTCCCTCTAACCTTCTAACTTGCAGCTCCACATCTCATTAGGTGCACCTTCCGATTTCATTCACCCTACACAATGAACTAAAAACACATTAATAAACACCAAAATTGGTGTGCATCAATGCACCTACCCAAGTGTGTTGATGTGCACCTATTTTTTCTTTGAAAACATAATAAAAAACTTGCAAAAAACATAACCAACACTAATACTAAGATGCATAATAGTGCACCTAATTAGGTGCATTAATGCACAACTTCAGTATTCCTCTTTTTTTGCACTTAAGTCCATTAAAGATGTGCATCAGTGCACCCCATGAGGTGCAATGTTGCACACCCCAATAATCAAAAAACTTTGTAAGGGTAAAAGTGCACCAGGTGCACCATAGAGGTCTGCTAGATGCACATTTACCCTTACAAAGTTTTTTGATTATTGAGTTGTGTAGCAAAGGTGTGCTAGGTGCACATTTTGTTTGCTTTCTAGGGTCATAAATGAAGTTTTTTCATGTTTTTGAGCAGTCTAGTTTTTAGGGTTTTGTTTGAGTCAGTATTAGGGCATCATTAATTAATTTTTCTTCAATTCCAAACTAATGAACATGCTTTCTGTATAGATTCTATGGAATCTTCATCATTCTCCCTTGCTGAGAAGATGGTTCCAAAGTTGGTGGTATTCAAGTTTCAGGGTGTGCTAACGAAATCACAATTTCAGGATGAGTACTCAAAGATCTAGGATGTCGAGTTAGGTTACATAAATTTGGGTTCATTCATGACACTGTGTAATAAACCAAGATAAAGATCTTAGATGGTTTTCATGTTGATCAATATAACATCAAATCCAATTTTAGTGCAGTCCTCAGAGCTAATTATGATGCTCACAAAGAATTATTTTCCAAAAGAAAGAGTTGTCAAGAGCATTACTGGAGAGATCATCTTGGACCTTCAACCTAAGAACATTCAGAAGGTGTTCCATCTCCCAAGAGTAGATCAATTTATCAGATTGACTTATCACCAAGCTGAGAGATGGTATAGGGAACATGTGGTGGAAGCCTCTAAAATCATATAGTCATCATACCTCATTGAGAAGACTCCTCTAGGATCAAAGGTAGGAAAAGTGGATATGACATGAGAGTACATGAAAGAAGATATTGGATACTTGATCATACTATTGAGCAAAGTCATGGGTTTTCCTTCTTCTGGACATTTGAACATATGGATGGTCAATTTCATTGAGACGATCAAGACAACAAAGATGCTAATTGATTGGGCCTCCATTCTCAGTGAGAACTTGGGTGAGTAGCTGGTGGTAGTGAAT
The DNA here is from genome assembly GCA_028749045.1 of Cupressus sempervirens. Lineage (NCBI taxonomy): Eukaryota > Viridiplantae > Streptophyta > Pinopsida > Cupressales > Cupressaceae > Cupressus > Cupressus sempervirens. The sequence goes on along the minus strand of CM053786.1, from coordinate 223,987,405 downwards.
AATAATAGAAGGTTTTACATGATGTCATACTTGGTGTACTTGTTAGCCACAAGGGCGATAGATTACCCTAGGCTCTATAAGAAGGGTAACATGCAGGATGCAAATGCATGGTCCTACAATGAATATCCTCAACTAGTAAAGAAGAAGCTTTCATAGCAAAGCAAGGAATATAGGATTGTAAATGATGCTTTCATTTTTGAAATAATCTAGTTTATAGAGGGGGATTATGCAAAAAGGATTTCAATAGAGGTAGCTACAAAGATATCAAAAGTTAGAGCTTATTATATCTAGTTTTGAATATTTACATATTTGAGGGTAGCAAGTACAACTCTCAACCCTAAGAAGCTCCCTAGGTATCCCAGTAAAAAACTTATTCTCTTGGAAATCTCTTGAAAACTCTTGTTTATATATGACACAGTTAGAAAGCAACACAAAATATATTGGATATGGCCTATGACTACAAGACCTTTCAAGGTGGATCAGAGGCAAGATATTCCATCTTTTGAGTATGAATGGGATTAGTATCCCTTGGATGAGTATAATTCTCCTCAACCCTATTTTGATAACATCGAGAGAGTGCAATACTTAGCGGGTAAACTATTTCAGCACGAAGATGCCCTTGAAGATCACTAGATGAATGCAAAAAATGACTATGATGTCCACATAAGGAACTATTGTAGGATGACTTTGTATCTAGCAGAGAGTGCTTTGAAGATCAAGATTCCATTGAATATTGTGCAAAAAGATATAGAGGATTTTCTCAACTTGTTTGTTTAATAGGTATAAGATTGGTGACTGACCTATCTTGAGTGTCAAGATTGACAAAGAAGAGAACTTAAAAATTAATCATAGGGCAAGACATATTAGAAAATTAACAAATGATTGGATCAAGAGACCTTTCAAACTTGATCCAATTCCTAAAATGGTGGTCTTCCATGCTCAAGCACCAGTAATATCAAAAATGGTGCACCAATTTGATAGACTAGTTGGATATTACAAGGCTTAGAAGGGAAAGGATAAAGGAAAGTGAAAGAGGATTTCTCCTAAGCAAGATAAGCCAAAAGAGAAAGCAACCCAAGCACCTCCATAGATAGGAGAAGAAGATGTACAAGGATTAGAGAATTTTGAAGATGTACAAGGATTAGAGAATGTCAAATCTGCACAAGCTTAAGATGATCCTCAAGTGCCACCAATTGAACAAGGCCAAGGAGAAGTGAAATTGAAGTACAAGAAGTGCCTTCACAAAAGGTACAAGCTTCCCCTTCTACTCCAAAGAAAAGAAAGATCAAGGCTCCAATAAAAAGGAGACAAAAGGTGATCAAGAAAGTGGTTCCTTCCCCATAAGTGCCTGAACCTATTCTAGAAGAAGAAAAAGAAGAGAATGATGAGGATGAAGAGGATAATTTACATTTGAATTAAAGGACTCATCTTGCAAGAGCTACAGAGTCAAAAAGAAGAAGAAGCTCTACCATCACACCTCCATCTATTCTTGAGTAGCCCATTTAGACTACAACATCAGAAGATGAAATGCAACAAAGGATAGATGAATAGAATGTGGAAGGCACTGATGTCTTTCTCATATTTTGATTTCATGCTTATGGGTACTGAATTAGTTAGGGATAAGATAAGGGACACTCCAACCAATCAAACTCTATAGGAGGATTGCAATCAATAGCCATTTGAACCACAAGGACCTAAGGTAGCACCATCATTCCCAATACAAATCACATTTTGCGTAGATAAGGGATTGACTACCCCTCTTTCTAAAAGCACATAAATAGAACAAGTTCAAATAGAGGAAGAGGAAGAGCCATGATAAACATCTACCAAGGAAATGTCAGAAGAAGGGAAAATAAGTGAATAGCCTTAGCAAGCTTCCCAAGACACTAAGGTAAGGAATATGGATTCTACAGCCATAGAGACTTCTAGTATGGATCTTTTATAGAAGGAGAAGACACTAGAAAGGAGTGATAAAGGGAAGGGTATAGTAGAGTAGACTCCTTCATCCTTGAAAGGAAAATCTCCATTGGAGCAGATCCAAAGGTGGCTGAGAAAAGAAGCAATAAGAAATGTGAAACAAGAATTCAGCACTACAAAGGAGGATAGAATGGAATTAATTGAAGTACTGACAAAACTTGAGTCACCACCAAAGAATGCATAGGAATTAGCCTTTATCATGAGTGATCAAAGTAAAGACTTATTTTCTCACATGGCTATCACTCCCCCCATTCAAATGTTGAAGAATTAACTCTAAGGGATTATTAGATCAAGGAGGTTATTCTCGGGAAGCCTACCTTGGATACTTCTAAGTTAATGGTTACAAAAGGGATCAAAGAAGTATTCAGGAGCTTGGAACAAGATGGGGCAAGATGGGGAAAAATTAATAACACTTCGGCAAAAAAATGAAATCCTAAAAGGATATCTAAGAAAAGTTGTTGGTCCCTTGGACCTTGAGCACCCTAAGGAAACCTTGAATGCTACACTTGAGAGAAGGGATAGGAGTATGATCCAATTAGATCCATTTTTGAGTGCTTGTCAACAATGGAGAGAAAGTTTTGAGGAAAAGGGTGTATAGATCATTCAAGGAAATCTGAAGCTATTAAACATCATGCAAGAGAATGTGGATAGGGTAGTAGCCAATTTGAATCAAGATTCTGGTCTAATGGATGAGATACATACTTGGGGCAAGGATTTGCAAGCATTAAATGCAATTAAAGGCTAAATGTATCAGACATTGATGGGTGTATATACAGCTGAGGAGTTAGACGAGATTGATTATTGGATTGAAAATATTGCAGATGTCAATAAAGTAATGGAGACATTACATGCAAAGATTCATAGGCTCAAGGATCAAGTGCAAGAGCAAATTTTGGAAGCTGAGAAGCATTATAGTGATGCTTGTTTATACATTTTTTAGGACAATACATAGGAGAAGTTGATACTAGTAGAGGTAGTAGTCGAGAAATTATGGAAAAAAATTGAAGAGGTAGCTAATGATGATGGCATTAGGCAAGCATATAGAATATAGGAGGAATTGTTAGATCTTGATGTGAAATTAGGAGATTTTGTGGAGACTCGTATTAAGGTTGACAACTATAGGTAGAAGGTGAAAAATAAATATGAAGCCTTTGATTTGCCAGATGTAGCTCAAGTTACTAAAATAATCAAGAAATTCAAGGGCAAATACCTAGACATAGCTTTGGTATAAAGGGGAACAAAACCTAGAAGCCGAAATTTCAATTTTGACACATAATGAATTTTTTTCAATTTTTGGAACTTGCTTCAAGGTGCATTGTTGCACTATTGCACTAGGTGCGTTGTTGTGCTAGGTGCACAGATGCATTTTTTTTAATGGTGTTCTAGAAGATTTTTAAGAAGTCAGAGGTGCACCAATAGAAAAGTGCCACTTCTAAAATTAGAGCTTTCCATGCATCGAAAACATGTTATGAAAGCAATTTAACTTTGACAGACACCTAGTGAAGATAGAGCTCCTATTTTTGGCACTTCGAGACACTTATACATCAACTGAAGGCTTTCTCTTTCATATTTTCTCATGCTTTCTTTATTTTATGACATGTAAATTAGGCTCATGCATCCAATTAATGAGATAAATATGGATGGGGGCTTACTTAGCATTAGTTAAATAGTTAGTTTGTACATAATTAGATTTATTTTATTAGTTTAGAAGCATATGATTGCATAAAGATGTCTCTCACTCTCAACACAAATTGAAGAGAAGATTTCTTATAAATTTAGGATTGTAATATGTATTCAAGGATATCATTATTTTTACAATAATATATGCTTTTGGTGCTCGCATTTGGAGTGTAGTGATTCTTGCCTAAGTGTGTTATAATTTTGTGGATGTATTTTCATGGGATATAATTGAGCCAATAGTTTTATTGTGTTATTTTTGTTGTGCAATCTTTTAATTATGGTGTTTGCTATGGTTCTACAAATTCCACTAACATACTTAGTTCGAGAAGAGATCATCGTATTGTTTCTAGATAGCTTTTCATCTTGCATGAGTGCACTTTCTATGGCCTTGTGATATGATGAAAAGTGAAACATCTTACAATTACTAAATTCCCATCAATGATTGCATTAGTGGAATTGAGGAAGTCCTACTCCTATTTTCATTAGTTACCTATTGATCTTTTTGAAGGCTTAACTCACAGATGCATTGTTTCCATAGCTTATGTTTGTTAAGATTTACTTTTTCATGTTATTTTCTTAAATTTCTTATTTCCCTATTTTTATTATTTGATTTACTTACCCCTTGGTTAATTTAGAAATTCATATAGTTGCATTATTAGATCACATTCATACTAAGAACTATATATATATAATTTTTGTGTGGTTATTCTTTTTTGAGATAGCAAGTAGATCATACCTCTTATCTAAATCATTTCAGAACCAACAAATGCCTCCTCATGAACATTCACATTTATCTTCAACTGAGTGGATTTCAATAGGTTGCAAGATCACCCAAAACCTTGGAGTTGATCCTTGGATTAGCTTTTCAAGAGAGGAATTTGAAAGGATTCATGTTTTTAAGAATCATGCAAAATGATAGCTCAATACTATTATAAACTTGTTTCCATATCAATTTTGAATCTTCATCCACTTCATTCAATTGACTAGATACAATATGTAGTGCTATACACTTTTGTACAAATATGTTCTCGCGACTCTCTAGAGCTTAAGATATGTTGCCCAAACTAAACTCAGGCATAACATTTGCTAATGATTTGCTTCTCATTTATTTCACATATTTTAGAGCATATTTCCACCTATTATCAATCCTTTGATGCAGATCATTTGGAATATAATTTTCAATCTCCAAGGGTGCATACTTAACTCTTGTCATCATGAGTACCAATGCTTCTTCAACCATTTTCTTGTCTTCTTCTCTCATCAAATCATACTTATAATATTTGAAATCATCAAATCCTTTACCATTCAGTATATTCTTGGGTATCTCTCCCATGGTTTGTGGTCTTTTGGGAAAGGGAATTCTACATTTTTTTTGTTCATCTAACTCTGTTGTCTCACTATTCTCTTCATCATCATCATCTTTAATTAGGATCTTTCTTCTCCTCTAAGATTTTCTCCTAGCTTGTTTACGTGTGGACTCAGGAGCATGCTTCCTTTTTTGAGAAGTCTTGGATTATTTTGTAGTGGGCTTAGTGATCTTCACAATACCTTTTTTCAATGTAAGGGTGGACTCTTGAGCATCTTAGGAACAAGATATTGTAACCTTGGGTCTTGTAGGGGTAGTTTCTGGTCATATCTTGCCTTTTCATGACTATAGCTGGACAACATAAATAGATTTTCCTTTTCCCTCTTTTTCAGCTTTGCCTTCATCTTTCCCTTTAGTGATTATCAATGGTCTATTTTCATCTTCTTCACTTAATATAGTTTCCAACTTATTTATTCTTTTCTTTTCTTTTCTCTCCATTTTTGGTATAACAAGATTCGTGGTAATGTACTTTTTTGCTATTTCATATGTCCCAAATTTAGGTTCTCTAGGATTAATATATTCGTTAATCAATGTTCCAATTTCTTTAGTGGCTTGATCTATATTAATATCATAGCCCATTGGTTGTAGTCATGCAACTCTTGGTTTGACAACTTTTTCAATAGTCTAAGTCTATATGAACTAAGAAATAAATTTCATCGTGATATTTATCAACTAGGGTTGGAGGTATCTTGTATCTTTGGTTTATCCTCTCTTTAAATTTCTCAAAATATTCATTCATAACACTTTCAAAATTTCTCCTAAGTTTGTTTGTACTCATTGATTTGGGAAACGACTAGAGTATCATTTTTCCAATTATCATCTCTGACATTAGGGAAATAATTTTACATATAAAATAACATACATACAAAAAATGACCTAAACTTATATTTATTTGACTTGGAAACTTAGATATTCTGCATGTTGTCTACCATATGTATAAGTTGTAACTCGATGATATCATAACTATATGACCTTTATTAAAATTAAATTGATTGCCATGCATGGAACACTATTGTGCCTCCTAGATAGAAATATTTTATAGGCAACTACATATACTCTAAATCCTTAATAATATCCACTTCCACTCCTTTGTTATCCCATTGGACCTTTGTATTTTCCTCACTTTCATTCTTGGGACTAGTCCTAATGGTAATTTTTTGGTGATAGAGCATCCCATAACCATGTGAATAACATCCTTGGTTATTTTAATAGGTTCTCCCAACCATATACACATATCATGCACTCTTCTTAACACAACCCTAATCTATCTTGTTTTTAAATTTTGCAGAAAATGTGGGGCATGAACAAGTCTAGTTGATTCCAAGTACCTAAACTCATCTTTTATTTTTCCATCAATGTACATCTCATCATAAACTTCACACAATTTAAGATCTCTGAATTTCCCAAATTTTTAATGATAAAATGACCATACATCATTTAAAAGTAAAACCCTATGTGGTATAGTAGATAGAGAACCTACCTTGTCCATTTACACGATGATTTCCAAATATAGTTTATATTTTGGCTCTTTGCATACTTCAATTCATATCAACTTAATAGGGTTCACCTTCACTATCATTTATTTTTTCACACTTGTGGAGCTAGAAGCCAT